>CM055649.1:11375434-12575434 GCA_029378325.1 Elaeagnus macrophylla | reverse complement strand
TGGTAGGAAATGTAGAACACCCATATGCTGGGATGAGGTAGGTGAAAGAAGAATTTTAGGCCCAGAGTATATAGAAATGCTCACTGATAAAATTCAGGTAGTCAAGGAAAAATTGAAGATGGCACAAGATAGACAAAAGACTTATGCAGATAATAATATTAAGGAGCATGAATATAAAGTTGGAGATCAAGTATTCTTAAAGTTATCACCATGGAAAGGTGTTGTTCGATTTGGGAGACGTGGCAAGCTAAGTCCACGTTACATTGGTCCATATAAGATTACAGAGAAAATTGGTCCTGTGGCATATCGTTTAGCTCTACCACCAGAACTTTCTAGGATCCATGATGTATTTCATATTTCAATGCTTCGTGGATACATTTCAGACCCGTCACATATCATTGAACCCCAACCAGTTCAAGTAAAAGAAAATTTGACCTATAAAGAAAAACCAGTGGAAATACTTGATCGTAAACAACAAGTGTTGCGAAACAAAACAATTCCATTGGTAAAGGTATTATGGAGAAACCATGCAGTAGAAAAGGCGACATGGGAATCTGAAGATCGAATGCGTACTCAATACCCTAATTTATTTAACCAAGGTATGTGAATTTCGAGGACGAAATTCTTTAAGGGGGGGAGAATTGTAACACCCCATTCTTTTTAAGAACTAAAATTTTACTCAAATTTATATTTCCAAAATTATTATGATCTTACCCTTAATAATTAGAAAATAAAATTTATGAGCTTAATTTGTGAGGTAAAGATGTTTTAATAATAAAAAATTGTTTAAATTAAATTACGTGAATTTTGAGCAAGATTACCAAAATGTCCCTAACTCTTAAACCTTTTATTGCTATGACACAAGGGTATTTTAGTCTTTTTAGTTTGAAAATAATTCACCACCAGCTGCTACTTTTCGTGCTCCTAATGACATAAAAAAAAAAGAAGGAAAGGAACGGTTGAGCATGAATTATGGAGGATGTCTTCATGAGTGCTCTCATTTTTTTTACATATCCTCACCTCCACTCATGAGTGCTCTCTTTACTTTCCTTATTTTTATACATATCCTCACCTCAAGTGCTCTCTTTACTTTTATACAAACTCTCAGCCCTCCCTCTTCCTCTCGATGGTTAAAGAAAACATAAGAGAAAACTAGATTGAGAGGATTCCATCATAATCAAACTTGGTGAGTTTTCAAACTATCTATTTTCTTCTTTATTCTAACAAGAATTAGCACTTGTATTTGATGTGTTAAAATGTGTACTCGCAAGTGTACGAATCACTCGTAGTAAAGTGATAAGCAACTTCCAAGGTCGGTCTCTCAAGGAATTGCAGTGATTCTAAATAACTGTCTTCTTAATCTAAATAGAGTTCTAACAAAAATAAAACACTAATTAAATAGAGTTCTAGTGAAACTAAAACTCTAAGTAACTAGAATCTTAATGCTAATAAAACTGTAAAAAGAGTTTGTTTGGTTTTAGTAACGGGAACAATCGTAAGAAAATCACACGAAATCAAGATGGCAATCAGACAATCGATTCAATCAAATCAAATATCAATAGAGGATGTATGGACGTTTAGCTTGGTTAACCATGTTTGCATCGAAAAGGTATGGTGATATGCGTGAACGTCCTATATGAATTAAACTACCGGCTTTCCTTTTAATTACGAAACTCCTTTTGGCCGGGGTAGGTTTCTTTGTTGATTAACTAATTAACCGCCTTTGGCCGGGGTAAATTAACTAGCTATCAAATTATGCGCAAGGAAATTATGCCAATCAAATTAATGCTATGACTAAGTCACTAACTTAAAGCTTTGATTAAGTGTTTCGGAAAAGAGTTAAGGTGACGTTCCTCTAACTAAATTCTCAGATTTTTCAGTCTAACTACGAACACCAAATTGGCCCATGATTATTCATAATCAAACATTTAAACATGCTCTTAATCAAAAAGTAATTCATTCATAAATCAATTAAATACACCATACACAATCCTAGCAAACATGGCAACACAAACTAAACATCCATAATGAAACTAGCCGCTCATGTTCATATTGTTATTCATAGACAAATAAAATATGATCATACACTTTAACAAATGGAGAAGATAAATTAATTCTATAAGAACAATGAAAACCTAAATCTAAATACCGCTTATGGATCGGTTGACGTACTCCTCCGTAAGCTTTATCTTCGATCGTCGTTGGCTTCCTTGAATCCTTAGAATGGTATCTCTCGCTTCGTTATAGTGTGGCAACGCTCTCAAAAGTGATTGAATGTCGTGTTTGGGTCGCAAAATTGAGAAGAGGAAGAGTTGTGTATGAATTGGTCAAGTTATTTCGAGTTGTAATGTAAGGGGGGTCTAAGGGGGTATTTATAGATGTAAGGGATTCCTGATTGCAATAGGAATAGGCGCGCCGCGGCATGCATTTTCCCCGCAGCGGCGCAACACAAATTCTGGAAATTATGTAAAAACCCGAGAGCTCCCCGCCGCGGCATACCTTTTCCTCGCCGCGGCGCGCAATGTTTTTGGATTCCTAGCATGCAACCTGAGAGCCCCTCGCCGCGGCATATGATTTCTTCACCGCGGCGCGCCTTGCATGTAACAGTGTACATTGAATGTACATGGCTTTACGTGTATTGTCGAGACCCTCGCCGCAGCGCATAATTTCTTCGCCGCGGCGCGCATTGCTTTCCTGCTCTTCATGCTTACCCCCTTACATATGTGCTGGCTTGACATGTACGGCTTACATATTTGACTCGTTTTGCCCGTGACTCGTGATCCGAGCGCCGTAGGTGTTCCGTTTTTGCGTGTTTTCATTATTTGACTCATTTGACGCTAAAAACACCTGAAATACACTAAAATATACCCGTGACTCCGAATGGATAGATTTATGAAAATAATCGAAATAATAGTCATAATAAATCTATATATCAATCAATCAAGCATAATTAATCACGAAATATTAGTGCTTTTCGAGCACTCATCAGTATTATTCTCAAATCTGTGTGTATCTTACTAAGTTCTAAACTATTTTATCATAAATACAAATCTGATGTTGTTGATTAAATTAATTGGGGATTTCAAATTTTTCTTGAAAGTATGAACTAATTTTAAATAAACAATAGTTTCAAGTATTTGAAAACTGTTTTTCCGAAAATTGAAATGAAAACTGGGAAACTTATACAACGAATTATGATCTGTAAATTATATTTCTGAAAATATCTGGATGTCTAGTTTATCACAAATTTTACAGTTTGTAATTTGGAGTTTTCTACACAAAGTTATGCCTATTTAAATGAAGGATGTTTTATGAAACAAAAACTGCAAAAGCTCTCGGTATTTTTGGTATTTGAAATGTTTATACAGCTTGGAATTTAACAAATTATATCTTATTTTAAATCTTGACATGTCTATTGTTTGAAACATTTTACGGTTTATTATTTCGATATTTCTAGACAAAGTTATGGCTGTTTAATCAAGGATATGTCAAGTGAAAGGGGTGCTGGGAAAACTGTTTGAAAAACCAATCGGATTTATGTAAATTGAGATAGTTTTACTGATTGGAATTGGATGAATTATATGTTGTTTTAAAGCTTAAGATGTCTAGTTTAATATGAATTTTATGGTTCACTATTCTGAGTTTTCTAGACAAATTAATAGTCATTTAACTAAAGGTATGTTTTGCTCCATGTGTGCTAAAAAAATCAGTTTTGAAGTAATTGGTTTTCTATGGAATTGAAAGGGTTTTTCATTTGATAATTGAGTGGGTAATATCTGATTTTTAAGATTAAAATGCCTAATTTAGGTATGTTTTTACAAAAATGAATTTAGACATTTCTACCAAAAGTTACATGTGAATATATAAGAGTAAGTTAATGGTATACTAAAATTAACTATTAACAACCCCTATTTTGGATATGTTACATTGTTTTATTAGTTTGACTTAAGTAAGCAAAATATGTTTCAAATATTGTTCTAACACAAGTATGATTATTTAGGAAGAGTTGAACAAGCAGATCCTACAGTACACGTAGAGAACCAACAGTGACATAGTACAGTGAGTGGATATCTAATTATTTCTAAAGCATGGATAGCATTATTTTTGAAAAACATTCATGTTCAAGTAAATTAAATTTGTACAAGCTGCATATTTATGAAAAAGTGCATTCATGTTAACAAATATATCAATTTCAATGCACTTCAAAAACTTGTACACCATGAAAATTTATTCCATTTTTATTAACAAAATCAGTCAAGTAAATGAAAGAAAATTTACAAGCAAGCTATGATTGAATCAATTTTATTACTTGTACTAAGTTTTATACAAGCTTGCAAGTTCAACAAATATTTTACAATTGCCAGAGTACTTCCCCTCATGTATTTATGATAGTTGGCTATACTCAGCATTCAGATAATGCAGTGACTTGGTAAGACATCGTGACCAACAGATTTGGTCCAATTCAGATTACTATGATGTTTACCAACTCAGTATGATATTACAAGTTCAGTATGATATTACAAGTTCAGTATCATGTTATAAGTTCAGTATGATGACAAGTTCAGTTAAGTCAGTGCGCACATGACTCATGTATAAGCAGAGCCAACTGAGCCATTTTAGTGGCTATATCAAGTTCCCCACACGTGTAGTTGAGAGCTAGTGCTAGTACTAAATGTCTCCTTATTGTGCAAATAAATTTCCCACACATGTAGTTGAGAGCTAGTGCTAATACTAAATGTCTCCTTATTGTGTAAATAAATTTCCCACACATGTAGTTGAGAGCTAGTGCTAGTACTACATGTCTCCTCCGTGTGCAATAAGATCCTCGAGTGCTCTTGGCAATAAATACGTTTTTCTCATGGTTATGCATTTTATTTATATACTAAAAATCATAGCATCATCATATTCTAAAAATCATGTATATGTATTTTTATCAGAATGTCACTTCGCTATAAACCATGAACATGTCATTTACAGTTTCTTTTACAAGTACAAAATTACGATGATTTCATGAAACTCAGTTATGCATTTACAAGAACAATATTTTATCACAAAGACTATATGCAAATTATTATTATCAGTATGTATTTCATGATAATTCTTAAACAATTTATACATAGTTTACATGAGTACTATGCTATTTTATAAAACTTATCCACTCACTGAGCCTTCAAGCTCACCCTTTTAAATTTATTTTCCTCCTCTAGATAACAGGTTTTGAGGCCACATCACGTGAGTCCGGAGGCTTAGGATCCATCTATTGTTGTGCAGTCTAGGTTGTTTTCATCTCCTTACCAGTTTGTCTTGGGTATTTTGACTATTATGTTTTGGACTAACGATCAAAAGTCTGAAGTGGTGAATAGTATGTATCTGATAGTGTATAGCTATGTTTGGCCATGAGCCCCTTTATGGATATGTAAAATTATATGAAGCTTGCTGGATTGTGGAATTCTATATGTTCGAAATGAAGTCTTTTATTGCAGGATAGATAGTTCAATAATTAGGGGAAACTCTGCCCAATTTTTTGTAAATTTCTTACACAAAATTTTCAAGTTAAAACAAGATCGATTTAGAATGTTAGATATTATGTTTCCTCAGGACACGTCACATGCTCTAGTGTTGAGCTGGGGCGGGTCCTGACATATAGCACATGACATGCTTTCATTTTGAGAAGTAGAAAAGCAATTCTCATGTTATTGATGATCGGTAAATTACAAGCAATGGGTTATGAGTTTCTTCTTCCACCTATTTTGAATAATGCTATTCTTAAAGGAGTTTTAGTGTTGGCCATAGTACTTCTCATTTCATATTATGCTTTACTACAAAAAAGCAGAGCTAACAGAGGCAAATTATTAGCTCCTGAAGCCTCCTGCCCATGGGCAATTATTGGTCACCTCCTTTTGTTAGGAACAAAACATACACCTCTCCACAAAACTTTGGGAATCATGGCTGATAAGTTTGGACCCGTGTACAACATCCGACTCGGGACGCAACGAGCTCTAGTCGTGAGCAGCTCTGTGATCGCCAAAGAATGTTTTACTGTCAACGACACCGTTTTATCATCACGACCAAAACTAGTCGCATTAGAGGCCATGGGCTACAACCACGCCGTGTTTAGTTTTGCACGTTATGGTCCTTATTGGCACGTTATTGATGATCGGTAAATTACAAGCAATGGGTTATGAGTTTCTTCTTCCACCTATTTTGAATAATGCTATTCTAAAAGGAGTTTTAGTGTTGGCCATAGTACTTCTCATTTCATATTATGCTTTACTACAAAAAAGCAGAGCTAACAGAGGCAAATTATTAGCTCCTGAAGCCTCCTGCGCATGGCCAATTATTGGTCACCTCCTTTTGTTAGGAACAAAACATACACCTCTCCACAAAACTTTGGGAGTCATGGCTGATAAGTTTGGACCCGTGTACAACATCCGACTCGGGACGCAACGAGCTCTGGTCGTGAGCAGCTCTGTGATCGCCAAAGAATGTTTTACTGTCAACGACACCGTTTTATCATCACGACCAAAACTAGTCGCATTAGAGGCCATGGGCTACAACCACGCCGTGTTTAGTTTTGCACGTTATGGTCCTTATTGGCGTGAGATTCGTAAGATAGCCACCGTACATCTATTCTCAAATCAAAGTCTTGAGATGTCAAAACACATAAGAATCTCTGAAGTGTCTACTTCTATGAAAGAATTATATAACTATTGGAATCATTGTAAGGAGAGTGGCCTAGTTTTAGTGGATTTGAAGCAGTGGTTTAGTGATTTGAGTCTCAATGTTTTTCTTAGAATGCTTGTTGGAAAGAGATACTCTGTTATGTCGGATAAGCTTGATGAGAAAGAAGCAAAGAGGATTCAAAAGGCACTACATGATTTTATTTATTTGGTGGGACTTTTGGTTCCGGGGGATTTTTTTCCTAATCTTAGGTGGTTGGATATGGGAGGAATTGAAAAGTGTATGAAAAAAACTGCAAAAGAATTATATTTTTTTCTTGAAAAGTGGTTAGAAGAGCACAAGCAACAACCAAGTAATCACCAGGACTTAATGGCTGTGATGCTATCCGTACTTCAAACTTCAGACATTTCTGATTTTGATGATGATATAATAACCAAATCCACAATTTTGGTAAGTTCTTATTCTCAAATTATTGGTTTGTATTGGATGATTATAATGTGTTGAATATATACTCTTGGGTTCGAAATTTTTGACTAACCCAGTTTTTGTTTTGGTATCTGGAATAATTCTAATTTTCAACTAAGAATTTAACATATTCAAATTTTAATCACTAATGCCTTTTTTTATTTTATAAAATTATACAAATTTTTTAGATTAATTGCAAATTTTGAAATATTAATATCAATTTATCATTTTCAAAATAATATTTTTTTATTTTCATTTTTAAAATATATTTTAATATTATTTTTTTTATTTTTTTTATTTTTAATTCAAGCTCTCTAATTTAGAGCTTGTATTTTGTGAATATTGATACACAATCATTTTGAATTTTAAATTTTAAAAATTGGTATTTTTTTTGTAATTCAAAATTGCTACTCTAATTGATATATTGTATATATTTATGTTTAACAAGTTAAAAAGGTATTTGTTTGTTTATCAAGCATTTTAGCTCGACAAAAAAAAAATCACAGTAATTTTAGACATATAGGACACACAAAAATCTTGATAGTAAAAATATGTCCTAAAATAATTTAAACAATTAAAAAAAATTATTCGTAAATTTTTTTTAATAAAAAAAGTAATATGAAAAGACAAAAATACATTTTTTCAAATGGTAATTGATATTAATATTTCCAAATTCATAATTAATTAAAAAAATTATAATTTAGGCAAAAAGGTATCAAGTATCTAAATATCTACTCTAAAATATCTCAGTTGAAAATTATGGTTATTTGAGATATCAAAATAAAAACTGGGGTCCTCCAAAAGTAACAAACCCTATATTCTCAATCAATATAGATGACAAATAAAAATTTCTGAAAAATAAAAATAAAAATTTATAATTTTATTTAAAAATAAAAAAACTTCGTATAAATATTATATTTTGATTATTTTTTAAATGAAAAGACATTATTGTAATTATTTTTGAGAAATCACAAAATTAACACTTCTAAAACATGTAATAACAAAAATAGTACGTATAATGCTATTACATATAATTTTCAATTTAAAGTAAGGGTGCAATTTTATTGTTATAAGTTTTATGAGGTATTATTTTATGTAATTTCACATTTTTTTTTATAAAGGCATTTTTTAGATGAGCTCAACATTTGTTTATGAGCTCATTTTTTCAAGTCACCATTCTTAGAATCAACACTAATTGAACTGAGCTCAGCTCATCTGCTCTTTTGATACCACTGGTTAAAAAACCAATAATATACTAGTTGAAAAACCAATAATTCACATATATTATTGTTAAATTCTCAATTAATTAAACTAAATTTGTTATTTTATTTTATTTTATTTTATTGTTTTAAAATTTTGAAGGGATTAATTTTAGGGGGCACAGACACAACAACTGTAACCTTAACATGGGCAATATCGTTGTTGTTGAACAACCCTCATGTGTTGAAAATGGCTCGTAGTGAACTGAATAGCCAAATTGGAAACAAGAGCGTAGTTCGCGAGTCTGACATGGACAAGCTTGTGTACATCAAAGCCATTGTCAACGAAACTCTGCGTCTATACCCTGCAGCACCACTTTTAGCACCAAGATATTTCACAGAGGATTGTACAATTGGAGGCTACCATGTCCCAAAAGGCACCAGATTGATCCTTAACGTTTGGAAGATCCAAACCGATCCGAATTTGTGGCCCAACCCATTAGAGTTTAAGCCAGAAAGATTTCTCACAACCCACAAAGGGGTTGATGCCAAAGGGAAACACTTTGAATACATCCCATTTGGGAGTGGAAGGAGAATGTGCCCAGGTGTGTCTTTGGGACTGCAAATGATATAGTACACGTTGGCTAGTTTTCTCCAGGCATTCGATATATACACAATACCCCTTACTTCGCCTGTAGATATGACGGAAAGCTTTGGACTAGCAAATCTGAAAGCAACCCCACTTGAAGTTCTCGTCAAACCCCGAATAGTGCTGGAGGAGTAACTCAAAATTTCTAAAAACCCATTATTAGTACGATCCTAGTGCAATAATATATGTTTCTTATGAATCTTAAATTTTTATATAAATAAAGTTTATAAATTACGTGAAAAACTATTTCAAAATTTCTAAATACCCATTATTCGACACTAGTAGTACAATAGTATATGCTTCTTATAAATCTTAAATTTTTATGTAATTCAGATTATGTGGAGAATTATTTTATATAGTTATATTTATTTACATATAATTACAGTAGTTTTATTTATGTACTATAATATCGTCTTAAATGTATATCACATATCTATATCTAGCTCATACAAAACTTTTTCCTCGCGAACACTATGAATACATAAGTTCAAATTCCTTTTTGTATAAGGGTAAGTGTATGAGTATATAATTATTTCTTAAAAATATATATATAATAAAATTAACATTTTTAAAATTTGAAACCATAAAAATATACTTATTTATGTTTGATTTATAAATTTTTATGTGGAAAGACAAAAATACATTTTTAAAAATGGTAATTGATATTAATATTTCAAAATTCATAATTAATTAAAAAATTTATAACTTAGCCAAAAATGTATCAGTTACTAAAATTCGAGTATCTGAAAGATCCCAGTTAAAATTTATGATTATTTGGAATGTCAAAATAAACACTGGGGCTCTCTAAAAGTACTGAATCCTATATTCTCAATCAATATAGATGACAAATAAAATTTTTTGAAAAATAAAAAATTATAATTTTTTAAAAAAATGAAAAAATTTAGTATAAATATTATATTTTGCTTATTTTTAAAATGAGAAAAATATTATCTTTTAATTGTGTTTTTCGATAGTGATATTATTGCAATTATTTTTGGGAAATCATAAAATTAATACTTCTAAAACATGTAATAACAAAAATAGTACGTCTAATACTATTACATATAATTTTCAATTTAAAGTGAGGGTGCCATTTTATCGTTATAAGTTTTATGTGATATTATTTTATGTAATTTCACATTATTATTATTATTTTTTTGACAAAGGCATATTTTAGATGAGCTCAACATTTGTTTATGAGCTCATTTTTTCAAGTCACCATTCTTAGAATCAACACTAATTGAACTGAGCTCAGCTCATCTGCTCTTTTGATACCACTAGTTGAAAAACCAACAATTCACATATATATTGTTAAATTCTCAATTAATTAAACAAAAGTTGTTATTTTAATTTATTTTAATTTTTTTAAATTTTTTGAAGGGATTAATTTTAGGGAGCACAGACACAATAACTGTAACCTTAACAAGGGCAATATCATTGTTGTTGAACAACCCTCATGTGTTGAAAAGGGCTCGTAGTGAACTGAATAGCCAAATTGGAAACAAGAGCGTAGTTCGTGAGTCTAACATGGACAAGCTTGTGTACATCAAAGCCATTGTCAATGAAACTCTGCGTCTATACCTTGCAGCACCACTTTTAGCACCAAGATATTTCACAGAGGATTGTACAATTGGATGCTACCATGTCCCAAAAGGCACCAGATTTATCTTAACGTTTGGAAGATCCAAACCAATCCGAACTTGTGGCCCAACCCATTAGAGTTTAAGCCTAAAAGATTTCTCACAATCCACAAAGGGGTTGATGCCAAAGGTAAACACTTTGAATACATCCCATTTGGGAGTGGAAGTAGAATGTGCCCAGGTGTGTCTTTGGGACTGCAAATGATAGAGTACACGTTGGCTAGTTCTCTTCAAGCATTAGATACATACACAATACCCTCTACTTCACCTGTAGATAAGATTGAAAGCTTTGAACTAACAAATATGAAAGCAACCCCAGTTGAAGTTCTCGTCAAACCCCGAGTAGTGTTGGAGGAGTAACTCAAAATTTCTACATACCCATTCTATCCTTCTATGAATCTTAAATTTTTATATAATTCAGATTATATGGAGAATTATTTTATATAGTTGTATTTATTTATATATAAATACTCTATGTTGAAATATTAAACTTAATTTCTATAAGTCATTTAAATCTTCTAGATTGTCTTAGACTTTGTTCTTGTTGTACTAATAAATGCTTAGTAGTTGTAGAAAATTATTAAGTAAGAGTGACACTAATAAATGTAAGTACGTATGAGTTGTGACCTTGTAGGTGTGAGACTAATTAATGTAAGTAGTTGGGTAGTGATTTAATGAGTTGGTTGGGAGGGAGGTATAGAGAAGTGCTTTTGGAAGCCTATAAATAGAGCTTCTCTAGCACCATTTGTATTCAAGCAAAAAAAAAAGAAGTCATCAAGCAAATTCATAAGCAAGTTTAAGAAATAAACTTGAGTAGCAATTCTCTAAAATCTCTTCCTCTTATATATTTTTCTCTTAAAATTCTCTATTGTAAAAGCCCACCATATAACAAAGTGGTATCAGAGCTTAGGTAGTGAAGAGTATAGTTCAAGAAGATGGCAAGCAATGGCATGACTTCCTTCTAAGTCCCATTTCTCACAAAGGGAAAATATGATAATTGGAGCATCAAGATGATGGCATTACTAGGTGCCAATGTACTTAGGACATTGTAGAGAATGGATATGTTGAATCACAAGATGAGACCTCTCTTTCTCAAGCACAAAGAGATGTTCTCAAGGATTCAAGAAAGAAACACAAGAAGGCTCTCTTTCTCATCTTTCAAGAATTGGATGATGATGGCTTTGAGAAGGTGTCCGAAGCAAAAACATTCAAGCAAGCATGGGATATGCTTCAAACTTCTTATAAGGGAGCAGAATCGGTAAAGAATTTACTTCTTCAAACTCTAAGAGGAAAGTTTGAATCTTTGCACATGAAAGAATTCGAAACAATTTCAGAATATTTTTTTAGAGTTCTAACTGTTTCTAATCAACTAAAAAGAAATAGTAAAAATTTAGGTGATGTAAGAATTATGGAGAAAATTCTTCTTTCTATAACTAAAAATTTTGAGCATATTGTTGTCACTATTGAAGAGACAAAGATTTAGAAGAAATGACAATTGAGTAAATTTTGGGTTCTTTACAAGCATATGAAGAGAGGAATAAAAGAAAAGATGAGACTGTGGAGCAAGTTCCTCAAACAAGATTCACACTAAAGGAGGAATAATAATAGTTTGGCAAAGAGAGAAGCCAAAATGGAAGAGGCCGTGGTTGTGGTAGTGGCCGTGGACGAGAAAGAGGTGGTTTCAAGAATTTCAACAATGAAGAAAGGAGACAAGAGGCAAGTTCATCAAGAGGTCGTGGTAGAAGTAACCATGGGGGTAAGAAATTATAACCCTCAAATTCAATGTTATAATTGTCAAAGATTTGGACATTATGCTTCCGTATGTAGAGCTCCAAAGAGGAATGAAGAAAGAGCCAATTTTGTGGAAGAAAAAATTGAAGAAAATATCACCTTACTCCTAGCATACAAAAGAGAGGAAGGAAGAGAGAAAAGTACATGGTACCTTGATACCGCGCAAGCAACCATATGTGTGAAAATAGAGACATATTCGTGAAGGTTGATGAAGTAGTAAATAGTGCAATCACTTTTGGGGATGAATCCACAATTCCTATAAGAGGCAAAGGTAAAATCAGTATTCGCTTGAAGAATGAAGGATACCAATTTATTTCAAATGTTTATTATGTGCCAAAAATGAAAAGTAATATTTTGAGCTTGAGCCAACTCTTAGAAAAAGGTTATGATGTTCACAAGAGAGACAATAGTCTTTCTCTAAGAGATCATAATTTTAACTTGATAGGCAAAGTTTCAATGGCCAAAAATAGAATTTTTTTGTTAAACATTCAAAATGATGTTGCACAATGTTTACAGACTTGTTTCAAAGATATATCTTAGCTTTGGCACGTAAGATTTGGACACTTAAATTTTGGTGGTCTAAAATTGCTTTCTTGTAAGAATATGGTGAAAGGTTTGCTTACCATCAATCTACCTAACTAATTTTGTGAAGGATGTTTGCTTGGAAAATAATTTAGAAAAAGTTTTCCTAAAAAATCAACTACAAGAGCAAGAAGACCGCTTGAACTAATCCATATCAATGTGTGTGGTCCAATCACTCCAAGTTCATTTGGTAAGAACAAATAATTTCTTCTCTTCATTGATGATTATTCAAGAAAAACTTGGGTATATTTTTTGAAGAAAAAATCTGAAGTTTTTGGAGTTTTCAAAAAAATCAAAGCACGTATTGAAAAAGAAAGTAAATGTGAAATTATGTCCATGAGATCCAATCGAGGAGGTGAATTTTTATGAAAACATTATAAAGAATTTTGTGAAAGTAATGGAATTCGTCGACCTCTAACGGTTCCAAAAACTCCTCAACAAAATGGTGTAGCAGAAAGAAAGAATAGAACCATCCTCAATAAGGTTCGAAACATGTTAAAGAGCAAGAAGATGCCCAAAGAATTTTGGGCCAAAGCTATAGCAAGTGCTGTTTACTTATCAAATCAATCTCCTTCAATAAGTGTTTGGGGCGAAACTCCTCAAGAAGTTTGGAGTGATAGAAAGCCCGGTGTTTCACATTTAAGAGTCTTTGGAAGCATCGCCTATGCCTATGTTCCCGAAGAAAGAAGAATCATGCTTGATGATAGGAGCAAGAAGCTTATATTCATTGGCTATGACACAAGTTCCAAAGGTTACAAGTTTTACAACCCAACAAATGGCAAGATCGTCATTAGTCAGGATGTAGAGTTCGAAGAAGAAGGCATGTGGGATTCGAATGCTCAAGATGAAGATTATGACACTATGTTTTTCTTTGAAAAAGAAGAAGATCCAAGAAGAGAAGTTAGAGATGAAGATGAAGAGCACATACCCCATTTCATTCACTATTCCCATTGAGAAGCTCATCTCCTTCAAGCGAAAGTTCAAGTAAAAATGCAAATGGAGCATCAATTGAAGCAACAAGTCAAACTACAAGTTTAAGTGAGATGATTCCAAGAACAAGAGACTTAGAAGAGCTTTATGAGGTAACCTAACCTCTAAACAATTTTGATGTAACTCTTTTTTGTCTTCTTGCCGAATGTGAACCAATAGGTTTTGAAGAAGCTATCCAAAACAAAAAGTAGAGAGATGCCATAGATGAAGAAATGAAGTCAATCATAATGAACGATATATGGAAACTTTCTTATCTTCCACAATGACAAAAAATTATAAGAGTAAAGTGGGTGTACAAAGCAAAGAAGAATGCCCAAGGAGAGATAAAAAGATACAAGGCAAGATTGGTTGCTAAAGGTTATAGTCAAAGGCAAGGAATTGACTACGATGAGGTATTTGCTCCTATCACTCGCTTAGAAACTATAAGATTAATTCTTTCTTTAGCAGCCCAAAATAAATGGAACATTAATCAAATGGATGTCAAGTCCGCATTCTTGAATGGATATCTTGAAGAAGAGGTTTATGTTGAACAACCTCTAGGCTATGTGACAAAAGGACAAGAAGATAAGGTCCTAAAATTGAAGAAGGCCCTTTATGAGTTAAAGCAAGCACCAAGAGCATGGAATAGCATAATTGACAAATATTTTCAAGAAAATGATTTCAAAAAATGTCCTCATGAACATGCTCTCTATGTAAAAGTGAAAAATGATGATATTATGATTGTTTGTTTGTATGTAAATGATTTAATCTTCACAGGTAACAATCCAAGATTGTTTGAAGAATTCAAGAGAATTATGACCAAAGAGTTCGAGATGACTGACATTGAGCTCATGTCATACTACCTTGGCATTGAAGTCAAGCAAGGAGAAAATGAAATTTTCATCTCTCAAGAAGCATATGCAAAAGAAGTGCTCAAGAAGTTCAACATGAACAATTCTAAGCCCATAAGCACGCCCATGAAGTGTGGAGTCAGACTATCAAAGTTTGATGAAGATGAAAGACTAGATCCAACTCTTTTCAAGAGCCTCATTGAAAGTTTAAGCTACCTAACATACACTAGGCCAGATATTCTCTATGCAGTTGGAATTGTTAGTCGTTATGTGAAATTTCCAACAAATAATCACTTAAAGGCTGTAAAGAGAATTCTTAGATATATCAAAGAATATGTAGCTGCTACATCTTATGTTTGTCATGCAATATGGCTTAGAAATTTGCTGAAAGAATTGAAGATGGCACCACAAACTGCAATAGAAATCTATGTTGATAACAAGTCTGCTATTGCACTGGCAAAAAATCTTGTGTTCCATGATATAAGCAAGGACATAGACACACGCTACTACTTCATAAGAGAATACATCACAAAGAAGGAAGTTGTAGTCAAACATGTGAGCACTCGTGACCAAGTTGCAGACATCTTCACGAAGCCACTCAAACAAGAAGTTTTTCTGAAGCTGTGAAGACTTCTTGGAGTTTCACTAAATCAAGTTTAAGGGAGAGTGTTGAAATATTAAACTTGATTTTTATAAGTCATTTAAATCTTCTAGATTGTCTTAGACCTTGTTATTGTTGTACTAATAAATGTTAGTAGTTGTAGAAGATTATTAAGTAACAGTAAGACTAATAAATGTAAGTATGTGTGAGTTGTGAGCTTGTATGTGTGAGACTAATTAATGTACGTAGTTGGAAAGTGATTTAATGAGTTGGTTGGGAGGTATAGAGAAGTGCTTTTGAAATTCTATAAATAGAGCTTCTCTAGCACTATTTGTATTTAAGCCAAAAAAAAAGCCATCAAGCAAATAAAGAAGCCATCAAGCAAATTCATAAGCAAGTTTAAGAAATAAACTTAAATAACTATTCTCCTAAATCTCTTCCACTTATATATTTTTCTCTTTAAATCCTCTCTTTTAAAAGCCCACCATACAACACTTTCATTTTATATATATACTAATAATGGTATCTTAAAAATATATAATATATTTATATACCGAGCTCATACAAAACTTTTTCCACGTGGACACTTAGAATGTAGAAGTTCAAATTCCTTACTGTAGATGTATATGGTTGAGTGTATGAGTATATGATTGTTTCTTAAAGAAAATATAATAAAAATAGCATTTTTAAAATTTGTAACCATAAAAATATACTTATTTATGTCCAATTTATAACTTTTTATTATTAAAAAGAAATTCAATCCATTATTTCACATTTAACGTTGTCTAACTAAACATTGTTTAAGTTAAATTATTATTATTAAATATTTTTAATATTTAATTTTATCTAATTGAACCTGTCAATACTAATAAATATTATTTTTATTATTATAAATTTTTACAATATTATTATATGTAATTTAAAAAAAATCTTAGTTAGTAAATATATATCTTAAAATTGTTAGTATCTATTGACTGTAGGGTAAGAAAATTTATTTCTCGTTGATGATTAACTAACATGAATTGGATCCAGCTAATCAAAATTGCATCCCCAGACTTATCCTATATTATATGATTTTATCATTTTATGTATGACTTTTATTTAAGAAAAGATTGCATTAATTTATTGAAAATAAGAATTTAATTACAAGATACAAATAAATAAAAATTAACAAACACAATAATACACAAACATTTTTTTTTTCCTTGTTTCGATGATAGCACCGACAATAATCATATTTTTTATGAACTATCATTTATTTGCCTGGACTGCTTTTAGCAATGCTTTTGTGTCTGCAATTTATCTACTACTAAAAGTTCATATTTTTAACCTTTAAGATAGTAACAACTCTAATAAAAAATCTAACAAATTTAGATATAAATTTAGATTAAAATTGTCAAAATTAATCAAAAACGTGCTGAAAATTTCACTCGGGCTAAGTCTATGAGAAATAAATTGACTTAAATTAAGATAGAGGTAAAGATATTACAAGTTATGATAATTTTATTACATTTAACAAAAGTTTAAAAATAAAATAAACTTTTATTGAAGGAGCGCATTCTTTTATTTGAGTTGATATTATTAAAGTATACTAATCTTAAAAAGTTTTAACCGTTGGAAAAACGTTTTAGAAAATTACCAAAAATAGCATCCCTAAAACATATTGTAACAAAACTAACATCCTAATAATATTGAACGTTCAATATTCAATTTGAACGTTCAATATTAAACAAGCATAAATTATTGTCGTTCAATTTTAATTGGATGAATGTTTAAAAAAAAAGACATATTAGTCATTTTTTTAATTGCGAAAATATAAATTTGAACACAAGGGGTATTAGCGTTGTTATTAAAAGATTTAAAATGTGTTAATTTTGTTATTCTCCCGAACGTTTTCTCTCCTTATTGGGAGAGACATTTGGTTGTTGGGTTTTTCAACTATAAAGGCCAATTAATACATAAAACGTTTTAAAGGAAATTTGTTCCTATATATGAATGAATAATTGACTCTTAATCATAGAAAGAAGTGGTTGAATAGTTTCTAAAGCAAAATATCTCCTTATTCTTATTCATTCTGAATTTGCTCATCTCTAGAGTTAGGTTCTTCTAGTATTACTGAAATTGGACGCCTTACAGTTTGTTGAAGCAGTTTTTATTGATGTATACCGTTGTATTTTAGGAGATAAATGTTCATGATTCTCAAATACTCACGATGACCATAATAAAATAATAAATTTATCTAAAAGACTTCGTATAAATTACCGGCCTTTGTTTTTGTATTACTACCTAATTTATTTTCTACTTTATGTTCTTATAATTTACATTCATATTATTTGACATAAATATTTAATATTTTGTTTTAATCAATTTATATCTGTTTATCCTTTATATTTTCTCTTACATCAACAAATTTCAGATTTATTTTGATAATTCATAAAATATAATTAGTTAGTTGTAATTGTTTAAACTAAATCTGTACTTTATTGCTTAAAAATCCTATTTAATACTTCTAAAAAAAACTTTATAACAGTTAGGAACTCTTTGTAGATTATTCACCTGCAATAACAGGTTTTACTCTTTTTAAAATAGAATCTCTATAAATGAAAAAATGAAAATTATTACAAAAACTAAAAACTTAAAGACAACTTAATAAATCTATTTATGATAATTCTACATGTTTAATAAAAGATACGTTCAGAAAAATGTCTCCACAAATTTAAATGATAATTATCTTAAACTAAACACAAATATCAAGAAGGTAATATTAGTATTAAAAGTGAGGGTATGATAAAATTGACTTATTTTTGCTCTCATTATTTTGTGTGTGTTGTATTTATGGTTTATAAAAAAAAATGTAATTCAATCTTTGAAGTAAATTTTTTTTTAACTATTCTTCTCTCAATTTTTTGTTGAGAATGTCAATTAAAAAAAATACTAGGAATAATAATCAAGATAATGAGCATTTTTATTGATATTTTAAATCTTGCTTAAAGTATATCACCAATCTCTATACATTTATATATGTATAAGTTACAATAGTTGTTGCCATTTGACTTTTGTAGCTTAATAAGTAATAACACCAACGTTGTCAGGCATATATATAAATATAAAGTAAGAGTTTAATTTTAATTTATCATATGCGTAATATTATTTCAACAATATTTTGCCATTTACATTATGATCATTATGTTTAGCATTTTTCATTGAAACCCACAGAAGAAAAACTCATTTTTATTTTTCTAATAAAAGTCTTTTCTTTCTAACTTGGGAGAAAAACCACTTACTAAAATATCGATATTAATAAAAATTTAAATATTTTTTTGATTTTATAAAAAATTGAATATATTTAAAGAAAATTTATTAAAATTGTAAAAATTATATCTATTTTTAAAATTTTTTATAATTTTTTTAAAACTGCTAAAGCTAATAATAAAGACTAATTAAAATAATTTTTTATTTAACATTTATTTATGGCTCAAATATAAAATATTGCTATCATATTATGATTTTTTTTCATGGAGTCAAAATGAAAATTTTCAATTTCATATAGCTATAGAAATTATATTGAAATTAAATAAAAAAGTGAACAATAATAGTACAAAATTATTTTAAAAAAAGAAAACCTACATAAATTAAAATACAAAATAGTATGAGAGATGATAAAAGGATAATTCAGAAAAAATTCATGTAACTAAGTATGTACAAATATATAGTAATTTAATTAGTTATAATCAAATAGTTATTATTAAAGTAAATATGAAAATTTTGGAGAAAATTAAAATTGATTATGTTTAGATAAATATTTAACTTATAAATAATAAGTCATGTAAGACAAAATTAAAAAAATTAAATTGATATTTCACGATACATCTATATTGATATGTTCAAAATTTTAGAAAATTATAATATAACTTACGAAAATATTGGAATATTTCAAAAAAACATTTAATATTTTCATGAAAACATCAAGAAGTTTTCAAATATTGTAGATGATATTTTTTATACATTATTTTTACATTGGTATCTTTATTTTATAAAAATTTTGATGAAAATATTGACATATTTGCGTGCATGGTAAAAACCCAGCTTCTTTGTCCACATATTATTGTAAGGTGGTTCATCGATTATTTGTGGATCTTATCTTCTTTAAATCTAATTCATAAGATATCTATCAATCAACGGAAAAGAAAAGGGAGAAGGAAAAAAACATGTATTATAAGTTTAAGAAAAGTCTTAAACGATACAGTATAATTAATTGAATTCATAATTGTGAAGTTATTATGTTAGTTGTGATTATAATATATTTATGATATATAATAATGTTCAATAAAAAAATATCACGTTAATTTGAATAGCCTAATTTGTATTATACATAATTAATGGCTCCAAATTACATATATTATTTTTAGTACATCAGTGTATATGTTATTAATAAATAACAACAACAAAAAAAAGTAATAATTTTTTTTATTATTTTTTAAGCAATTTAACTTCACAATTATTACACATGTATATTACATACTAATAATACACATTTTAATATACTAAAAATAATAAAGAAAATTTGCACTCGAGAACTGGGGTACTACCTGCAGCAAAAATTTGGGAGTTAGCTCAATAATTGATTTATATTATTTAACATTTTAAAATCAATTATGTGATTCCTAAGTTCTTGTTTATAAGAATTTTGATTTATGGTTTTTTTTTTTAAATAATTTTTTAATTAAGTATGGTTAATAACAAGTTTTTATTTTTATTTTTATATTTTTAAGAGTAATTTCATTTATTTTACATAACTTTTTATATTAATTTTTATTTATGAATATAAAATATAAAATGTTGTTACTCAGATATCAATGTTACTCGTATAAGTATAATCGCTTTTAATCTCATGAGATTCTCATATATAATAGATCCAAATATAAATATGTTTATTTTTTTAGTGTTGAAATTAAACTTGAATAATTTTAAACATGAGTTCTAAACTATTATTCTACATTAAAGAATTTTAGCAAACATCATAGTTTGTATAATATAGTACTAGATATATTATTAGTAGATGGCCCCAGTTCATCTTTTTATTTGATTTTAAATGGTGATTTTTATAGAAGAATCATTTTCTGTATTTTAGATTATATGATAAAGATTGTACTTCGTAAATTCTTAATTTTTTTAAATATAGTTTTTAAATAATTTTATTGTGAGTTGTAACTTGTAAGGTAGTGGCACTAGGCCTCATTATAAAATTGTGTAATATTATTTTTTAAAAATACGTTATTAAAAAATGTAAAAAGAAAGTTTTTTTTAATTAAAATTGATTTTTTTAATTTGTGATTATTATTACAATTACATATAATGCACATGATCAAAACTAATATTATTAAAAAATGCCACACGTTATTATGTATAGATAAGTCAGAAAGAATTTTGTATTTTAACCAAAAAGCCAAAAGCTTATTTTGCCTTTTAATGGCTTTTTCTCATGCCCTAGCAATTTGGTACCAAAAGTATCATTTAATGCACACTCTCTCGGCATTTAAAAAATGCTACAAGAAACACTACTGTTTTTGCGGCATCTTGAAAATGGCGTTTTTGGGAATGCCATAAATGATATTTTGTGGCATTTTTTTAGAGCCACAAATAGTGATATTTGTTGTAGTGGCACCATTACTTTTAATGATAAGGCAATTTCTTTCTATATATTTATTACATGTTTTATTTTTTTAGACAAAAAGAAAGGGAAAAGAAAGAATGCATACAATATTATAACACTATTTTCCCTATTACCTTAACCATTGCTAGCAAAAAAAAAAATATAGCAATGGAAATATTACTATAATAGTTAACATTCTCATAAACATATACCAATACAAATAAAAAAATAATAATAATTTATCAAAAAATTAATATTGTTAAAGATCTTATTATTTCTTACTATTATATAAATAGACATTTGGTAATGCTTCTATAAAAGAAGACATTACATAATGTTTTAATATCTCTTGATAAATTTAAATAATTGACTAGAACAAACTATTAAGAATGAAACTCATTTTCTACCATAAAATAAATATTTTTTTTAATATAAAATAAAAAAATGAAATAATTTATTAAAAAATAAAAAATAAATAACATTATGTGGATTAACATGTGCTAAAGTCTAGTATCTTAAAAATTATCAGAAGGTATAGTTAAAAAATCAAGAAATATCAATTTTGGTTTATCATCTATTTTATTTTCATAAATAGCGATAAAAATATATGAAATATCAAAATATTGCTAATGAAAATTGAAAATTTTGATAAAAACATTTAGAGCTTGTTTGGCTGCATAATTCAAAAATTGTTTTCAAATCATAAATCAAAAATAATTTTTTTATAGTTTTTAAAAATGATGAGGAGTTTGGCCGGTATTTTTAAAAGCCAAAAACATAATAATATTGTTATTTGACTAAATTATAAACTTGTTTTGATAATAAATTTTTAATATTATATTTAATATTTTATAATAATTTAAATATATTTTATTTTTCAAAATATCTAACTTCTAAAAGCATATTTTTGTCAAATTTAATAAGAAATATCATCTTAGTAACTTGTTCTCGTTTGAAAGCAAAACTATAATTGTCAAATTAATTTTTTTAATGAAATATTATTTATTTAAAAAAATTCGCTTTACTTTTTTTAATACTTGTTATGACGGTTTATAGATCTTAATTAAATAAATTAAAAATATTTTTTTAAGAAAAATTCTTTGAATTTGTTGTTAATATTTGCATGTTAATAAATTGACCACCACCAAACTCCTTTTATCAGTGCTTTCTAACACAACAATATCACTATTATTATTGGTGTAGATCAAAAATTTGAATAACTTAAATATGATAAACTCTGAATTTATAGGTGTAGACTTTATTTTGATCTTTGTAGAATTTATATGCTTTTAAGAAATTACTACTTAAGTTTTTTTTTTTTTTACTAGTGATACTTTAATTATCTATTTAAGTATAAAATAATAAAGTATTTTAGTTAATATTGATGTTAAATGTAACTAATTAATTCACTTTGATTGATTGAATTGCAAATTAAGAAATTTTTATCAGAATTTGCAAGGAATTGGCCTTAAGTGATAATCTCATGACTTATTTTATTCAGATATTAAAATAAATTTTAATTGAAAAATCAAATTGATAATAAATAAATACATAATGTATTAAATTGATTGAAAAAAAAAAACTTAAGTTAATAAATTTAGAATAAATCTATATTTAATAAAAGTATTAAATAATTATAGAAATAATAATTTGAGTGTTGAAAATATTATTAAGCATTTTTATTATTATTAAGAAGAAAAGGTGAAAAAAAGCAAAAAAAAAAGCAAAGCCGCAGACTCAAATAAGCAACCAAGTTGTTATTTAAAAAAAAATAATAAGCAACAAATTTACGAAAGGTTACGCCCTACTCGTCGTGTTTTCAAAAATTTCAAAAATAATGAAAATATTTCTTATTTTTTAAAATAAATTATTAAAAAAATAATAACTTAAAACAATTTCCAAACACGTTTATTTGGTTTTTTTTTTTTTTTAATTATTTTTATGTATAGAAAATAGTTTTTAAATTATTCGGTCAACAAGCCCTTAAGTTTTCATAAATTTATTTAAAAGCAGTATAAATGACTTATTCCCTTAACTACTCTATTAGTATATGAACAAATTTACATATGTATTATATTTAGTCTAAAAAAATTAAAATTTTAAGTTTTTAAACTTTTAAATTATACAATTTAATTTTAAATTTTTAAAAATTTATGCAGGTTCTAGCTTTGGTACTAAAAATTAAAAAAAAAAATTAATAAAAATTTTATGAATTTTGTATGATTTTTAAAAATTTAAAGACTAAATTATATGATTTAAAAGTTTAAAAATTTATATGTGAAATTTTAAAAATTTGAAAACTAAATTGTACGTTTTAAAAATTTAAATTTTTTTGTGTAAATTTAATTAAAACTTAAGAACTAATAATATAATTTATCTTATATTATATGATTTTGTGTATGATTTTTATTTTAAAAAAAATTGCATTAGTTTATTGAAAATATAGTATATTTGAGAATTTAATTACAAAATATAATCAAATAAAAATTAACAAATATAATAATGCACAAATATTTTTCTCTATTGTTCCAATGGTAGCACTAACAATAACCATCTCATTTATGAACTTCCATTTATTTTCTTGGTTTGCTTCTAATGGTGCTGTGTCTTCGATTTATTTGTTAATTTTAATAAAAGAACTAATCAATTTAAATGTAAGTTTAGATTAAAAAATGTCAAAAACTAATAAAAAAAAAAAACGTGCAATATAAGTCTATGATAAATAAATTGACTGAATTTTAGATTAAAAAATGTCAAAACCTAATAAAAAAAACGTGCAATTTAAGTCTATGATAAATAATTGACTTAAATTCAGTCTTTCGGTAACTTGTCTTTCTTCAAATCTTATCGATAAGATATCTAGCGATCAGTGTAACAACACCCCAATAATTCAATTATTAAATTAACTTAAAAATTATATTTATTATTTATAATAAATAAAAATAACGTAGTTTATAAACAAAATTATTTACCAAACATATTAAAAGTTACCTATATATTTTAAATATAAGAATCATAATTATACATAATTTATTTAAATAAAAATTTAATAATAAAAGTTTGACATCTTAAAAAAAATCCCTTTAAGACTAGGAAATGTAATAAATCTTTCAGAAAGATTCATCAAGAGAACATACCAAAAAATAGAAACAAAAGATAGAAGAAGACAGAAACAAGATAATATGAAGATATTTTCAATTCATCATTTGATGAGTGGCGCCAACTCACATTTATAGATATTTTCAGTCCTAATTATCATATACATGCAGACTCACATGCAGGTATGCACCTTAATCTATGTACACAACATTACATAGAGAAGTGCTAACTGTATTACATTGATTAACGCTTTCTCATATATTATCTGAAAGATAGTGTATAAATATTAAAATGAATGATATCATTTAGTAAACAAACTTCATCATACATAAAATAATAAGTTTTTATAGCAACAACCATTTAATATTATTTCATATTCTAGTTATAAATGATCATGAAAATGAATTTGTAAAATGTGGACATCACTCAATCAAAACTTTATTTTTCTCAACGTAATTTATCTTTATAATTTTCTTTTTTATAAAATGTCCTGACTTCTCATAACAATTGTAGAGCTGTCGGTGACCCAATTCAAATAAATCACCCGTTGATGATTGGCAGACATGAAGGTTAAGTACAAGTGAGCCAAATATCGGAGGGACATAACTGAAATTTCACAATAAATTCTTACATGTACAAATACGTGCATACTTAATGGTAAGTAACCAAATATCCTCAAATATCCAAGTAGTTTAGGGACATGTCATTCCTCCAAAACACACAAAAACTTGTTTGCTTTAAAAGAAATAAAGCCTTTTTGATATCAAAATTTTAAATTTTATGTATGCAACATGTACATGACAAACATATGTTTATGAAATTGACCTTAAACACATGAATCATCAATATGAATTCTGTCTACCACAAGACAAAAAACTTAGCACATAATAAAGACATACAAACATACATACATGATAACCAGACCACTTAATATTTCAATTTACTTACCTTAACGTAGCAACTCAAGCCAAATTTAGACCAACAAAGAAAATGCTTTTATGTGCTCCTAACCTATTTCAAAATCTAAGAATACCTCAATTATTTATTTATTTATTTATTTTATAGTTTTTTTTAATTTGTAAGTTTCAAATTACAGTCATACTATCAAAGCTTATTAATATGTCTTTTTTTTTCATTTTTTTTTGCTCTAATACTTAGGCATAAAATATTTACAAGGTTATAATAACCTATAACTTATGATCAATATTTATACAAATAATTTTTTTTATTCTTTAAAAATATGATTTCAATTTATTTTTTTAAATAATGGAGCACAAAATGAGTACACGCTGTGTTTAACATTTTTTTTTATAAAAAACACCAATGTTAATTTTTAAAATCCAATTTTACTACATACAATAAAATAAATGGTATCACACGTAAAAAGTTTCAAATAATTTGGAGATCAATTTTATAGGTAAAATTGAGTTTAATTGAACTATAATAATCTGTCTTTTAAATTTTCAGTACTGAACACATTAAATTAGAAAATAAATTAAAATTTAAATAATTATCTAAAACTCATGAAATTTTATCAAATTAATCCTAACACATATATAATCGTTTCATAAATTTTATCAGATTAAACTTCGTAAAACCATAAAACATTAAATACAAAATATTAATTAATGATTTAAAATCCAAAATTTTCCTGATCATGTCTAATTATTTAAATAAAATGTTAGGTTCTAATTTCAATCGTAGAATATAAAAAATAATTTAGGAACCCGATTTGTTCAGAATTTGACAAATTTATAGTTTGAACTTCAAAAATTCATAGAAAAATAAATATGTAGAAATATTTGACAAACAATTATTTATTAAAATCGTTGAGACTTCTAGTTTAATATAAAAATAAATTTAGATTTAAAAAATATAAAATAATTATAGAAAATATTCATTTTCTCCATTGCTGTTGAAAAATCAATAAATAGTAATATAGAAATTCCTAATAAAACATCCCAACAATCATTACCAATCATAATTTTAAGCCTACAATCCCTCAAGATTATATTTTTATCAAGTTCTTATCTAAAAATATAAACTATTCAATAAAAATATTAAGAGGACATTAAAGAATAGTAATGAAAATGAATTATCTATGATACATTTCTTGATCAATAAGAAGCTAACAATATTGTTTTCAAATATTTGATCTTAAATTAATTGAGAGGGTTTAACTTTTTTGTTATTGTTGTTAAGAAGAATAGCGTAAAAATTATTAGGTTTCATAACCTAAATATAACACTCTTATTAAATATAACTTATTATTATTATTATCATTGTTATCTATATTATTTATATTATTATTATTAAATAAATAAAATCTTAAATGTTTTTTTTTTTGTGAAACTTATTCGTACATGATTTATCAAATCTCTCTTTTTCTATTTTTGTTTTTAATTCATACTTTTTCAGTTATGATTAGAATATTAAAGAAAGGAAAAAAGAAAAGTACATGTATTATAGTTTAAGATAAGTCTTAAACGATACAGTATAATTAATTGAATTCATTTAATTGTAAAATTATTATGTTAGTTGTGATTATAATATATTTATGATATATAATAATGTTCTATAAAAAAATCTCAAGTTAATTTGAATAGCCTAATTTATACTATACAAAACTAATGGCTTCAAATTATATATATTATTTTTAGTGTTATATATATATATATATATATAGCAAAAAAAAAAAAAAATAATTTTTTTAAAATTTTTTCGAGCAATTTAACTTCACACTTTAACAATTATTAAACACATGTATATTACATACTAATAATATATATTTTAATATACTAAAAATAATAAAGGAAATTTGCTCTCTATAACAGATGTACTTTCCTGCGGCCAAAATTTGGGAGTTAGCTTAACAATTGATTTATATTATTTAACATTTTAAAATCAATTATTTGATTCCTAAATCCTTGTTTATAAGAATTTTGATTTGTGATTTTTTTTAAAGTAATTTTTTAATTATATATATTTAATAATGAGTTTTTATTTTTATTTTTATATTTTTAAGAAATGACTACTAAAATATGGAATAATTTATAAATATTTTAAAAAAATATATTTTTAAATCAGATTTTTAATTTTTAATTTTTTTTTATTTTTACCAATCATTTTTCTACATAATAAATTAAGTCTTATAATTTTTGTATGTACAATTATTACATGAAAATGATTAAAAACTTAAAATTTGTAAAAGAAAAAAAATTTCTTTATTTTTAAAGTTCTTTGAAAAATAAATAAATAAAGCATTACCAAACAATTTAGATTTGATTTTTTTTTTTTCTTAAAAATCATTAAATAAAATTTTTTATAAAAAATATGAGTGATTATTTTTATAAAAAAATTATAAATTATAAAATTATTTATTTAATCATAATTTATAAATTAAAATTATTTTTGAATATTATTTAAATTTATATTTTTAAAATATTTTAATAAAATGGGAGCTACTTGTTTTCAAAACAGGTACTTTTTTCTTTGTCAGATCACAGAAAATTGTTATCATTTATAATTTTTATTTTTATTTATATTATTAAAAATCTAAATAAGATAATTTTTAAAATAATATTTTATAATATTACTTTATTATGATCGTTTAATTTATTCTTTATTTTATTTTTACTAAATTTAATAACTTATGTTACAAAACATGGCTTTAAAATTATCCACCCTAATATTATTCTATATTATTAGTATTTTTCTGACCTTGCCATTATAAAATAGGGTGTTCTATAACCAAAAAAAATTATATTAAATTATTTGTATATCTTAATCATTTATAATAAAAATAGGTTAATTAATAATAAATTATATTATTTTAATAATTTTTCTATTAAAATATTTTTATTTCATGTCAAGTAATTAAAAAGCGATTAAAATGCGAGTCTTTATTAAAAATAACAAGTTAAATTAAATATGAAATTATTTAAGAAAAAATCAATAATAATAATAAGCAAACATAAATTTATTTAAATATATATTTTAATTTTTAATAAAAATTAAAAATCAATAAAACTGTGACAATTAACAAATATTAAAACCAAACATTTTGTGATTTTTTGTGATTTTATTGCTGTTAAAGAATCATTCGAGTTTAATCACTTGATACAAAAATAATAATATTTTAATAAAAAAATTATTAAAATAATATAATTTATACAAAGCTAAGAATTAAAAAATATTATTTATAATCTAGAAGACTAAATAATACAAATGATTTATTGTAAGCAACTTCAGTGGCATTTTTCTCTATAAAAAAAATATCATATTAAAAGTTGTTATCAAATAACACCACCAAAACCTTAAGCTTTCCATAAATGTTTATATCTACTATTTTGCACTCAATTTTGGATCAAGTTTTTTATATTTTGACTAGTACTATCATAGTTATTATAAAAATTGGATAAATAATTCAATATTTTAGCTAATATTGATACTTGTTATAATATAATTAAAATGAATGAAAAAATGAGTATAAATTTATATATTTTTAGCATTGATCTAAGTATATATATATATATATAGAGGAATTAATAATAATATTTGAAAATAACGAACTATATATACGCAATAATTGTGTAGTGACATGCTTTCATTTTGAGAAGTAGAAAAGCAATTCTCATGTTATTGGTGATCGGTAAATTACAAGCAATGGGTTATGAGTTTCTTCTTCCACCTATTTTGAATAATGCTATTTTAAAAGGAGTTTTAGTGTTGGCCATAGTACTTCTCATTTCATATTATGCTTTACTACAAATAAGCAGAGCTAACACAGGCAAATTATTAGCTCCTGAAGCCTCCTGCGCATGGCCAATTATTGGTCACCTCCTTTTGTTAGGAAGAAAACATACACCTCCCCACATAACTTTGGGAGCCATGGCTGATAAGTTTGGACCCGTGTTCAACATCCGACTGGGGACGCAACGAGCTCTGGTCGTGAGCAGCTCTGTGATCGCCAAAGAATGTTTTACTGTCAACGACACCGTTTTATCATCACGACCAAAACTAGTCGCATTAGAGCACATGGGCTACAACCACGCCGTGTTTGGTTTTGCACGTTATGGTCCTTATTGGCGTGAGCTTCGTAAGATAGCCACCGTACATCTATTCTCAAATCAAAGTCTTGAGATGTCAAAACACATAAGAATCTCTGAAGTGTCTACTGCTATGAAAGAATTATATAACTATTGGAATCATTGTAAGGAGAGTGGCCTAGTTTTAGTGGATTTGAAGCAGTGGTTTAGTGATTTGAGTGTCAATGTTATTCTTAGAATGCTTGTTGGAAAGAGATACTCTGTTAGATCGGATAAGCTTGATGAGAAAGAAGCAGCAAAGAGGATTCAAAAGGCACTACATGATTTTTTTTATTTGGCGGGACTTTTTGTTCCGGGGGATTTTTTTCCTAATCTTAGGTGGTTGGATGTGGGAGGAATTGAAAAGAGTATGAAAAAAACTGCAAAAGAATTATATTTTTTTCTTGAAAAGTGGTTAGAAGAGCACAAGCAACAGCCAAGTAATCACCAGGACTTAATGGCTGTGATGCTATCCGTACTTCAAACTTCAGACATTTCTGATTTTGATGATGATATAATAACCAAATCCACAATTTTGGTAAGTTATTATTGGTTTGTATTGGATGATTATAATGTGTTGAATATATACTCTTGGGTTCGAAATTTTTGACTAACCCAGTTTTTGTTTTGTATCTCGAATAATTCTAATTTTCAGCTAAGAATTTAACATATTCAAATTTTAATCACTAATGCCTTTTTCTTTTTACAAACTTATACAAATTTTTTAAATTAATTGCAAACTTTGAAATATTAATATCAATTTATCATTTTCAAAATGATATTTTTTTATTTTCATATTTAAAATATATTTTAATAACTTTCTTTTTACTAATAATCTTCTTTTAATTATGTTAAGAATTTATTTAGGGTAAGATTTTTTTTTTTTTTTTATTAGAGCTTGTATTTTGTGAATATTGATACACAATCATTCTGAATTTTAAATTTTGAAAATTGGTATTTTTTTTAATTCAAAATTGCTACTCTAATTGATATATTGTACATATTTATGTTTAACAAGTTAAAAAGGTATTTGTTTGTTTATCAAGCATTTTAGCTTGACAAAAAAAAAATTACAGTAATTTTAGACATATATGACACACACAAAAATCTTGATACTAAAAATATGTCCTAAAATAATTTAAACAATTAAAAAAATTATTCGTAAAATTTTTTTTAATAAAAAAAGTAATATGGAAAGACAAAAATACATTTTTTTAAATGGTAGTTGATATTAATATTTCCAAATTCATAATTAATTAAAAAAATTATAACTTAGGCAAAACGGTATGAGTATCTAAAATATCTCAGTTAAAAATTATGGTTATTTGAGATATCAAAATAAAAATTGGGGTTCTCCAAAAGTATCAAACCCTATATTCTCAATCAATATAGATGACAAATAAAAATTTCTGAAAAATAAAAATAAAAATTTATAATTTTACTTAAAAATAAAAATAAAAACTTAGTATAAATATTATATTTTGATTATTTTTTAAATGAAAAAAATATTATCTTTTAATTTTGTTTTTTGATAGTGACATTATTGTAGTTATTTTTGAGAAATCACAAAATTAACACTTCTAAAACATGTAATAACAAAAATAGTACGTTTAATACTATTACATATAATTTTCAATTTAAAGTAAGGATGTAATTTTATTGTTATAAGTTTTACGAGGTATTATTTTATGTAATTTCACATTTTTTTTTTATAAAGGCATATTTTAGATGAGCTCAACATTTGTTTATGAGCTCATTTTTTCAAGTCACCATTCTTAGAATCTTCACTAATTGAACTGAGCTCAACTCATCTGCTCTTTTGATACCACTAGTAAATTTGTTATTTTAATTTATTTATTTTATTGTTTTAAAATTTTGAAGGGATTAATTTTAGGGGGCACAGACACAACAACTGTAACCTTAACATGGGCAATATCGTTGTTGTTGAACAACCCTCATGTGTTGAAAATGGCTCGTAGTGAACTGAATAGCCAAATTGGAAACACAAGCGTAGTTCGCGAGTCTGACATGGACAAGCTTGTGTACATCAAAGCTATTGTCAACGAAACTCTGCGTCTATACCCTGCAGCACCACTTTTAGCACCAAGATATTTCACAGAGGATTGTACAATTGGAGGCTACCATGTCCCAAAAGGCACCAGATTGATCCTTAACGTTTGGAAGATCCAAACCGATCCGAATTTGTGGCCCAACCCATTAGAGTTTAAGCCAGAAAGATTTCTCACAACTCACAAAGGGGTTGATGCCAAAGGGAAACACTTTGAATACATCCCATTTGGGAGTGGAAGGAGAATGTGCCCAGGTATGTCTTTGGGACTGCAAATGATACAGTACACGTTGGCTAGTTTTCTCCAGGCATTCGATATATACACAATACCCCCTGCTTCGCCTGTGGATATGACAGAAAGCTTTGGGCTAACAAATATGAAAGCAACCCCACTTGAAGTTCTCGTCAAACCCAGAATAGTGCTGGAGGAGTGTTAGGATTTTTCAAGTATTTATGTTTTAGTTGAATTGGCCAAGTTAGTTGTTAATAATCCCTAAGTGTTAGGGACGTGAGGTAGTGTTTGTTTATTTGTCCTAGTTTCTAGGAGAATCCCATCAGTCTAGATATTGGACGAGGGTTTGGTTTGCTGCTTAAGTTTTATGCTTTCAATTTCTTTGTAAGGCTATATAAGCCCAGTTTTAGAGCTTTGATGAATAGAATGCACTTTTCAATTATTGTTTCAATTACTAAAGCTTTAGTTTTCAACAAGGAGTAACTCAAAATTTCTAAATACCCGTTATTCGAAGCTACTTATATGCTTCTTATAAATCTTAAATTTTTATACAATTCAGATTATGTGGAGAATTATTTTATATAGTTGTATTTATTTACATAAAAATATTGTAGTTTTATATCATTTCTTCTTGGGGAGCTTTTTTTTGTTATATATATATATATACATGTACTATAATATCATCTTAAAAGTATATCACATATTTATATCTAGCTCATACAAAACTTTTTCCTCGTGAACACTGTGAATATAGAAGTTCAAATTTCTTATTGTATAAGGGTGAGTGTATGAGTATATAATTGTTTCTTAAAAAATAAATTAGCATTTTTAAAATTTGAAACCATAAATATATACATATTTATGTTCAATTTATAAATTTTTATTTTGAAAAAGTTTGTATGTGAAGAACTTGGTTTCTTTTTGTGCAAGATAGAGATTTGTTATTTGAGGTGTCACAAAATAAATAACTTAAGAGGAATGAAAATTTTGTAAATATAACTTTATGTAATATATGATTTGGTCTTTGTAATTAGGCTAAATTAAAAAATCCCTAAAAAATATTTTATATATATATACAAACCGGTCTTTAACAGATGGATGATACTTTCATACCGGTGCTGCATAGCTGTCTTCAACTCGTGTTGTGAGATAATTTTTTTTTTTTTTACCCTTATTTTTATGTAAAAGATCTAGTAAGTTTGATAGCTTTTGCTATCTTTTTTTCTATTTGAATTTTTTATGCTCCTAATGTTTTGAGGCATCAGTTGTTAAGCTTAAAAAGCTTAATTTAAGAGTGAGTACTTTAAGCTTAAGGAATTAGAAATTGAACCTATTGAATTCACTAATAAACTATTTCACAATCTAATGAACTATAATAAGCTTAAAGCTTAAGCTTATTTATTGAATTCGCTCTAAATTGAACTACATCATACTATTTCTATTTAATTTAGCAACTTTGTGAGTCACAAAATTCACTTAACTTATGGGTTAAGAAGAGTTCTTCCATTTTTCTTCTTGTTCATCAGCTTTCCCTACTTTGAGGCATGAAAACACTTGATCTCATTCTAACCTCGATATGTATACACACACATACACATATTGCCGTGAGGTTGAAGTTTTGAAATTCCATCTCCTTCTTCACTTTATTGAGAGATTATATTACCCAAAATATAGTCTTCATTCATTCACCACCCCTTAGAGAAAGTAAAGTTCTTTGTTTGATACCCATACGAAGACCTCCAATTTTTTGTGTAGACTAGATCAATTATGGGATTATTTACTCACGTCAGTAATTGTATTTAGCAAAAATAGTCTATTTTATTCTTGCTTATTAATTGTACTATTTCAGATGGAGATAATATGTGAGTGTATTTGAAGTTTAGTATTTTTTTGGCTTTTGAATGTTGATATTTGTACTCTACATTTAGATTTCGATAGTGAATTTTCTTCAGTATATTTTATTGCTTATTATTTTACTGTTATTTAAAATTACTTATTTCTCTAACTAAATTGTATCCCAACTTTACTTCAACTAAAGCCAATTTATAATAATTGATTTATATTATTTAAGATTTTAAAATCAATTATGTGATTCCTAAGTCCTTGTTTATAAGAATTTTGATTTGTGATTTTTTTTAAAGTTTTTTTTAATTATGGATGTTTAATAACGAGTTTTTATTTTTATTTTTATATTTTTAAGAAATTACTAACAAAATATGAGATAATTCATAAATATTTAAAAAGAATATTTTTAAATTTGATTTCATATTTTTAAATTTTTATTTTATTTTTACCAAACATTTTTTTACATAATAAATCAAATCTTATAACTTTTGTATGTACAAGTATTTAATAAAAATGATTAAAAACTTTAAATTTGTAAAAGATAAAAAAAAAAAAAAAAAAAAAAAATCTTTCTTTTTAAAGTTCTTTGAAAGAAAAAACATAAAGCATTACCAAACAACTTAGATGTGCTATTTTTATTTTTTTTTTTTGAAAATTATTAAATATAAATTTTTATTAAATATATAGGTGATTATTTTTTATAAAAAATTATAAATTATTAATTAAAATTGTTATCAAACATTATTTAAATTTATATTTTTGAAATATTTTAATAAAATGGGAGCTACTTGTGTTCAAACCATGTACTTTTTTCTTTTCAGATCACAGAAAGTTGTTATTATTTGTATTTTTTATTTTTATTTTTATTATTAAAAAATTTATATAAGATAATTTTTAAAATAATATTTTATATTACTACTTTATTATGATCGTTTAATTTATTCTTTATTTTATTTTTACTAAATTTAATAGTTTATATTGCAAAACATGGCTTTAAAATTATCCTTCCTAATATTATTCTATATTATTAGTATTTTTTTGACCTTGCTATATTGGGTGTTCTGTAACAAGAATGTTTTAGGTTAAGTCATTTGTATAATTTAGTCATTTATAATATAAATAGGCAGGTTAATTAAAAATAAGTTATATTAATTTAATATTTTTTTATTAAAATATTATTATTTTATGTCAAGTAATTAAAACGAGATTAAAATACGAGTCTTTACTAAAGATAAAAAGTTAAATTGAATATGAAATTATTTAAGAAAAAACCAATAACAATAATAATCAAACATAAAATTATTTTAATATATATTTTAATTTTAATAAAAATTAAAAATAAATAAAATAGTGACAATTAACAAATATTAAAACCAAACATTTTTTTTATTTTTTCCTATTAATTGTGATTTTACAGTTGTTAAAGAATCATTCGAGTTTAATCACTTGAAAAAAAAATATTTTAATAAAAAATTATTAAAACAATATAATTTATACAAAGTTAAAGAGTAAATAACATTATTTTTAATCTAGAAGACTAAATAACAGAAATAATTTATTATAAATAATTTCGGTAGCATTTTTCTCTATAAAATGTATCATATTAAAAGTTGTTATCAAATAATACTCCCAAAAACTTAAGTTTTCTAGAAATGTTAATATCATCTATTTGCACTTAATTTTGTATCTAAGTTTTTTATATTATGACTAGAACTGCCAAAGTTATTTTAAAAATTAGAGAAATAATTCAATATTTTAGATAATATCGATACTTATCACAATATAATTAGAATGAGTATAAATTTATATGTTCTTAGTAATCATTTAAGTTTTTTTTATATTAGAAATGGATTCAATCATTCATTTATATTAATAATAAAATTTGAAAATAACTAACTATAGCACATGACATGCTTTTCATTTTGAGAAGTAGAAAAGCAATTCTCATGTTATTGATGATCGGTAATTCACATGATATGCTTTAATTTTAAGTTCATCTATTTGTAAAAAATGTGTCAAGTGACAAAGTTAATTTTTTATCTAATTTTTTTTTAAATTTAATTAAATGATAGATATATCACATGTATATTTATATTTTTTTTTATGTGTTACAAAAAAGAGGTGACCAATAATTGGCATGCGCTGGAGGCTTCAGGAGCTAATAATTTGCCTCTGTTAGCTCTGCTTTTCTGTACTAAAGCATAATATGAAATGAGAAGTACTATGGCCAACACTAAAACTTCTTTTAAAATAGCATTATTCAAAATAGGTGGAAGAAGAAACTCATAAACCATTGCTTGTAATTTACCGATCATCAATAACTACAGGATTTTTTTTATTTGGTAGGACGTTTTGTTCCAGGGGAATTTTATCCTAATCTTAGGTGGTTGGATTTGGGAGGATTTGAAAAGAGTATGAAAAAAACTGCAAAAGAATTATATTTTTTTCTTGAAAAGTGGTTAGAAGAGCACAAGCAACAACCAAGTAATCACCAGGACTTAATGGCTGTGATGCTATCCGTACTTCAAACTTCAGACATTTCTGATTTTGATGATGATATAATAACCAAATCCACAATTTTGGTAAGTTCTTATTCTCAAATTATTGGTTTGTATTGGATGATTATAATGCGGTGAATATATATACTTAGGTTCGGCATTTTTGACTAAACCTAGCTTTCATTTTGATAGCTCTAATAATTCTAATTTTCAACTATAAAATTTTACATATTTGAATTTTAATCACTAATACATTTTTTTTATACAAAATTATACAAATTTTGAAATATTAATATCAATTTATTATTTTCAAAAAAATATTTTTTTTATTTTCATATGTAAAATATTTTTTATTAACTTTCTTTTTACTAATAATCTTCTTTTAATTATGTTAAGAATTTATTTAGGGTAAGATTTTTTTTTTGTTTTTTTTTTTTTTTATAATTCAAGCCGGCTAATTTAGAGCTTGTATTTTGTGAATATTGATACACAATTCATACTAATGGCTCCAAATTACATATATTATTTTTAGTACATGAGTGTATATATTATCAATAAATAGCAACAACAAAAAAGTAATAATTTTTTATTTTTTAAGCAACTTAACTTCACACTTTAACAATTATTACACACATGTATATTATATAGTAATAATATACATTTTAATATACTAAAAATAATAAAGAAAATTTGCACGGTATAACTGTTGTACTAACTGCAGCCAAAATTTGGGAGTTAGCTTAATAATTGATTTATATTATTTAAGATTTTAAAATCAATTATGTGATTCCTAAGTCCTTGTTTATAAGAATTTTGATTTGTGATTTTTTAAAGTATTTTTTTAATTAGGTATGTTTAATAACGATTTTTTAATTTTATTTTTATATTTTGAAGAAATTATTAACAAAATATGCGATAATTCATAAATATTTAAAAAGAATATTTTTAAATCAGATTTCAAATTTTTAATTTTTTTTTTTCATTTTTACCAATTATTTTTCTACAATATAAATTAAGTCTTATAACTTTTATATGTACAAGTATTGGATAAAAATGATTAAAAACTTTAAATTTGTAAAAGATAAAAAAAAAAAAAAAAAATCTTTCTTTTTAAAGTTCTTTGAAAGAAAAAAACATAAAGCATTACCAAACAACTTAGATATGATATTTTTATTTTTTTTATTCTTGAAAATTACTAAATATAAATTTTTATCAAATACATAAAATTATTTTAATATATATTTTAATTTTAATAAAAATTAAAAATTAATAAAACAGTGACAATTAACAAATATTAATACCAAACATTTTATGATTTTTTCCTATTAATTATGATTTTATAGTTGTTAAAGAATCATTCGAGTTTAATCACTTGACAAAAAAAAAATAATATTTTTTAAAAAATTATTAAAACAATATAATTTATACAAAGTTAAGGATTAAATAGCATTGTTTATAATCTAGAAAACTAAATGATAAGTAATTTATTCTAAATAACTTCGGTGGCATTTTTCTCTATTAAATATATCATATTAAAGGTTGTTGTCAAATAATACTCCAAAAAACTTAAGTTTTCTAGAAATGTTAATATTATCTATTTTGCACTCAATTTTGTATCCAAGTTTTTATATTATGAGTACTGTCAAAGTTATTTTAAAAATTAGAGAAATAATTTAATATTTTAGATAATATCATCACAATATAATTAGAATGAGTATAAATTTATATATTCTTAGTATTCATTTAAGTTTTTTTTTTTATTTTTTTTTATAGGAAATGGACTCAATCATTCATTTATATTAATAATAATATTTGAAAGTAACTAACTATATATCCACAAGAATTGTGTAGCACATGACATGCTTTTTTTATAGAGAAGTAGAAAAGCAATTTAAACAATTAAAAAAATAGTTTGTAAAAAAATTAATATAAAATATTAATATAAGAAAGAAAAAAAAAACTTAATATAAATTGCTTAAGACATGTCCTAAAATAATTTAAGCAATTAAAAAAATATTATTCGTAAAACAAATTAATAAAAAAATTAATGTGAAAAGACAAAAATGCATTTTTAAAAATGGTAATTGATATTAATATTTCAAAATTCATAATAAATTAAAAAATTTATAACTTAGCCAAAAATGCATCAATTACTAAAATTCGGGTATCTGAAAAATTTCAGTTAAAAATTATGGTTATTTGGAATGTCAAAATAAAAATTGAGGTTCTCTAAAAGTATCTAATGCTATATTCTCAATCAATATAGATGACAAAAGTTTACACTCCCAAATGTTAGTCCCACATTATTTTTTTACATCTCTTAAGAGGTATTTATATAGAAAAAAATTTATTAATGGGATTAAGCCCCAAGGGGCACCCACTTTTGTGGAAGGGGAGAGGATTTAGGCAACTTTGGATCCACCCACACACGCGCTTGCCGCCGCCTGCTATCTGACCTGCCAGCAGTGCCGAGCTGAGCGGAAGTGCGTGTGCGTGAGGTGAGGTGAAATTTTATTTTTTTGAAAAAAAATTATTTATTAAAATTATTTTTTTAACAATTTTGTTCTTATCTGTTACCCACATTCTGACCGTTATTTTTTGACCATTTATTTCCATTCAGACTGAGTCTTACGAAACCATTTCCTTGTGAATGTTGCACGTTCTTGACCGTTGCCTTGTGAACGTTGCACGTTCTTGACCGTTGCCTTGTGAACGTTGCACGTTCTTGACCGATTTTTTGTGAACGTTGTAACACGTTCTCATCCACTGATCTCGTTTTTTGTGACAAGCTGACAATCCTAAACTATAAATAGAGCCATTGAGCTCAAAATTCTACACATCCATCAGCTCTCATCTCTCTTTCAATTCCTTAGCTCTTTCATCTCCGCTCTTAATAGCGAGTAGTACAGAAACTCAAAAAAAATACATAAACCCATAAATATTTTTCATAATACAAAATTATTATTTTATTTTTCGAGCAACAGTAAATTACAGGTGTAGCATTCCAAACTCCATCAGTGCAATGTGAGATTCTGAGACAGAAAAAGATTCTGGGATGTTTTATCCTGGGATGGCGAGGCTGTGTTTGCTTGCATAATGTTAGGTAGAGTTACGAAACGTCTTAAAGATAGCGATATAGTCCGCGACTCAACCCAAGCAGTATATTTCGGTTTATTAATAATTTCGTTCCTATCTACTTTTTACATATCTACAGCAACACCTTGCAGCACCACTTTTAACACCAAGATATTTGACAGAGGATTGTACAATTGGAAACTGTCATGTCCCAAAAGGCACCAAATTTATCCCTAACGGCCTAACCCATTAGAGTTTAAGCCAGAAAGATTTCTCACAACCCATAAAGGGGTTGATGCCAAAGGGAAACACTTTGAATACATCCCATTTGGGAGTGGAAGTAGAATGTGCCCAGGTGTGTCTCTGGGACTGCAAATGATACAGTACACGTTTGCTAGTTTTCTCCAGGCATTCAATATATACACAATACCCTCTGCTTCGCTTGTAGATATGACAGAAAGCTTTGGACTAACAAATATGAAAGCAACCCCACTTAAAGTTCTCATCAAACCCCGAGTAATGCTGGAGGAGTAAGTCAAAATTTCTACATACCCATTATACCCTTTTTATGAATCTTAAATTTTATATAATTCAAATTATATGGAGAATTATTTTATATAGCTGTATTTATTTATATATAAATACTCTCGTTTTATATATATACTAATAATATTTTTTAAAAAATATATAATATATTTATATACCTCGCTCATAAAAAACTTTTTCCTCGTGAACACTAAGAATGCAGAAGTTCAAATTCCTTACTGTATATGTATATGGGTGAGTATATGAGTATATAATTATTTTTAAAGAAAATATAATAAAAATAATATTTTTAAAATTTATAACCATAAAAATATACTTGTTTATGTCCAATTTATATTTTTACTATTAATAAAATTCAGTTCATTATTTTACATTTAACGTCGTCTAATTAAACATTGTTCAAGTTAAATTACTATTATTAAATATGTTCAATATTTAATTTCATTTAATTGAATCCATCAATACTAATAAATATTATTTTTATTATTATAAATTTTTACAATATTATTATAAGTAATTTAAAAAAAAATTAGTAGTTTGTAAATATATATCTTAAAATTGTTAGTATCTATTGAAAAATAATAATAATAATTGGTGGTTAGCTCTAATTGACTGTAGGGTATAAAAATTTATTTCTTGTTGACGATTAACTAAACTGAATTGGATCCAGCTAATCAAATTTGCATCTCCAGACTTATCCTATATTTTATGATTTTATGTATGCCTTTTATTTAAGACAAGATTGCATTAATTTATTGAAAATACAGTATATTTGAGAATTTAATTACAAGATATAAATAAATAAAAATTAATAAATATAATAATACACAAACATTTTTGGAAAATTACCAAAAATAGCACTCTTAAAACTTATAGTAACAAAACTAACACCTCAATAATATTGAACGTTCAATATTCAATTTGAATGTAAAATATTGAACGTTCAATATTAAACGAGTCTAAATTATCGTCGTTCAATTCTAATTAGATGGATGTTCAAAAAAAATAACATATTAGTCATTTTTTTAATTATAAAAATATAAAGAGGTGCTAGTTTTGTTATTAGAAATTTTGAGAGGTGTTAATTTTGTTATTCTCCCAACATTTTTCTCCATTGTTTCAATTATACTACTGACAATAATCATATTTTTTATGAACTTTCATTTATTTACCTGGATTGCTTTTGTGTCTCCAAGTTATCTACTACTTAGTTCATATTTTTAACTTCTAAGATAGTAATAACTCTAATAAAAAAACTAACAAATTTATATATAAATTTAGATTAAAATTGTCAAAACTAATCAAAAGCCTGCTGAAAATTGCACTAGTTATGATAATTTTATTACACTTAACAAAAAAAAATAAAAAATAAAATAAAATAAACTCTTATTGAAGGAGCGCGTTCTCTGAAATGCACTAAAACATACCCGTGATTCCGAATTTATAGTTTATGAAATTAATCGAATAAACAATAAATAATAAATCTACTTCTAAACAATTAAGCGCAATAAAACATGAAATATTAGTGCTTTTCGAGCACTCATCACATGTGAGCACTCGTGACCAAGTTGTAGACATCTTCATGAAGCCACTCAAACAAGAAGTTTTTCTCAAGCTGCGAAGACTTCTTGGAGTTTTACCAAATCAAGTTTAAGGGGGAGTGTTAAAATATTAAACTTGATTTCTATAAGTTATTTAAATCTTCTAGATTGTCTTAGACTTTGTTCTTGTTGTACTAATAAATGTTAGTAGTTGTAGAAGATTATTAAGTAAGAGTGAGACTAATAAATGTAAGTAGGTGTGAGTTGTGACCTTGTAAGTGTGAGACTAATTAATGTAGTTAATTGGAAAGTGATTTAATGAGTTGGTTTTGAGGTATAGAGAAGTGCTTTTGGAAGCCTATAAATAGAGCTTCTCTAGCACTATTTGTATTCAAGCCAAAAAAAATAAGCCATCAAGCAAATTCATAAGCAAGTTAAGGAAATAAACTTGAGCAAACTATTCTCCTAAATCTCTTCCTCTTAAAATCATCTCTTGTAAAAGCCCGCTATACAACACTCTCATTTTATATATATACTAATAATATTATCTTAAAAATATATAATATATTTATATACCTAGCTCATACAAAACTTTTTCCTCGTGGACACTTAGAATACAGAAGTTCAAATTCCTTACTATATATGTATAAGGGTGAGTGTATGAGTATATAATTGTTTCTTAAAGAAAATATAATAAAAATAATATTTTTAAAATTTGTAACCATAAAAATATACTTATTTATGTCCAATTTATAAATTTTTATTATTAAAAAAAATTTAGTCTATCATTTCACATTTAACGTCGTCTAATTAAATATTGTTTAAGTTAAATTATTATTATTAAATATTTTTAATATTTAATTTCATTTAAGTGAACCCCTCAATACTAATAAATATTATTTTTATTATTATAAATTTTTATAATATTATTATATGTAATTTAAAAAAAAAAAATCTTAGTTAGTAAATATATATCTTAAAATTGTTAGTATCTATTGAAATAAAAAAATAATAATAATAATAATCGGTGGTTAGCTCTAATTGACTGTAGGGTAAGAAAATTTATTTCCTGTTGATGATTAACTAACATGAATTGGATCCAGCTAATCAAAATTGACTTATCCTATATTATATGATTTTATGTATGACTTTTATTTAAGAAAAGATTGCATTAATTTATTGAAAATATAGTATATTTGAGAATTTAATTATAAGATATAAATAAATAAAAATTAACAAACACAATAATACACAAACATTTTTTTTCCCTTATTTCGATGAAAGCACTGACAATAATCATATTTTTTATGAACTTTCATTTATTTGCCTGGATTGCTTCTAACGATGCTTTTGTGTCTTCAATTTATCTACTACTAAATTCATATTTTTAACCTTTAAGATAGTAACAACTCTAGTAAAAAAAATTAACAAATATAGATATAAATTTAGATTAATATTGTCAAAACTAAGCGTGCTGAAAATTTCACTAGGGCTAAGTCTATGAGAAATAAATTGACTTAAATTAAGATAGAGGTAAAGATATTACAAGTTATGATAATTTTATTACACTTAACAAAAAAGTAAAAATAAAAATAACCTCTTATTGAAGTAGCGCGTTCTCTTATTTGAGTTGATATTATTAAAGTATACTAATCTTAAAAAGTTTCAACATTTGGTTGTTGGGTTTCTCAACTATAAAGGCCAATTATCACATAAAACGTTTTAAAGGAAATTTGTTCCTATAGATGAATGAATAATTGACTCGTAATCATAGAAAGAAGTGGTTGAATAGTTTCTAAAGCAAAATATCTCCTTATTCTTATTCATTCTGAATTTGCTCATCTCTAGCGTTTGGCTCTTCTAGTATTACTGAATTTGGACACCTTACAGTTTGTTGAAGCAGTTTTTATTGATGTATACCGTTGTATTTTAGGAGATAAATGTTCATGATTCTCAAATACTCACGATGACTAAAGTAAAATAATAAATTTATTTAAAAAATATCGTATAAATTACTGGCCTTCGTGTTTGTATTACTAACTCGTTTATTTTCTACTTCATGTTCTTATAATTTACATTCATATTATTTGACATAAATATTTAATATTTTGTTTTAATCAATTTATATCTGTTTATCCTTTATATTTTCTCTTACATCAACAAATTTCAGATTTATTTTGATAATTCATAAAGTATAATTAGGTAGTTGTAATTGTTTAAACTATTTGTGGGTTCTAAGACCAGTGATTTTGTTGGAATTTATCAACATTTAGTTGTACTGTTTGATAAAGTAACTTTTGGCTAGCTAATTTTTGGGATTTTATCTAAAATCTATAATTTGTGGCTTAAAAATCCTATTTAATACTTCTAAAAAAACTTTATAACAGTTAGGAACTCTTTGTAGATTATTCACCTACAATAACAGGTTTTACTCTTTTTAAAATAGAATCTCTATAAATGAAAAAATAAAAATTATTACAAAAACTAAAAACTTAAAGACAACTGAATAAATCTATTTATAATAATTCTACATGTTTAATATAAGATACGTCCAGAAAAATGTCTCTACAAATTTAAATGATAATTATCTTAAACTAAACACAAATATCAAGAAGGTAATATTAGTATTAAAAGTGAGGGTATAATAAAATTGACTTACTTTTGCTCTCATTATTTTTTGTGTTGTATTTATGGTTTATAAAAAAAAAAAAATGTAATTCAATCTTTGAAGTAAATTTTTTTTTTAACTATTCTTCTCTCAATTTCTTGTTGAGAATGTCAATTAAAAAAAAAATACTAGGAATAGCAATCAAGATAATGAGCATTTTTATTGATGTTTTAAATCTTGCTTAAAGTATATCACCAATGTCTATACATTTATATATGTATAAGTTAAAATAGTTGTTGCCATTTGACTTTTGTAGCTCAATAACACCAACGTTGTCAGGCATATATATATAAATATAAAGTAAGAGTTTAATTTTAATTTATCATATGTGTAATATTATGTCAAAAATATTTTGCCATTTACATTATGATCATTATGTTTAGCATTTTTCATTAAAACCCACTGAAGAAAAACTCTTTTTTGTTTTTCTTTTATTTTTCTAATAAAAGTCTTTTCTTTCTAACTTGGGAGAAAAACCACTTACTAAAATATCGATATTAATAAAAATTTAAATATTTTTTTGATTTTATAAAAATATTGAATATATATAAAGAAAATTTATTAAAATTTTAAAAATTAAATCTATTTTTAAAATTTCGTATAATTTTTTTAAAATTACTAAAGATAATAATAAAGACTAATTAAAATAATTTTTTATTTGACATTATATTTATGGCTCAAATATACAAATATTACTATCATGTTATGATTTTTTCATGGAGACAAAATGAAAATTTTAAATTTCATATATCTATAGAAATTATATTAAAATTAAATAAAAAAGTGAACAATAATAGTACAAAATTATTTTAAAAAAAGAAGAACTACGTATATCAAAATACAAAATAGTACGAGAGATGATAAAAGGATAATTCAAAAAAAATTCATGTAACTAAGTATGTACAAATATATAGTAATTTAATCAGTTATAATCAAATAGTTATTATTAAAGTAAATATGAAAATTTTGGAGAAAATTAAAATTGATTATGTTTAGATAAATATTAACTTATAAATAATAAGTCATGTAAGACAAAATTAAAAAAATTAAACTGATATTTTACGATACATCTATATTGATATGTTCAAAATTTTAGAAAATTATAATATAACTTACGAAAATATTGGAATATTTCAAAAAAAACATTTAATATTTTCATGAAAACATCAAGAAGTTTTCAAATATTGTAGATGATATTTTTTATACATTATTTTTACATTGGTATCTTTATTTTATAAAAATTTTGATGAAAATATTGACATATTTGCATGCATGGTAAAAACCCAGCTTCTTTGTCCACATATTATTGTAAGGTGGTTCATCGATTCTTTGTGGATCTTATCTTCTTTAAATCTAATTCATAAGATATCTATCAATCAAAGGAAAAGTAAAGGGAGAAGGAAAAAAACATGTATTATAAGTTTAAGAAAAGTCTTAAACGATACAGTATAATTAACTGAATTCATAATTGTGAAGTTATTATGTTAGTTGTGATTATAATATATTTATGATATATAATAATGTTGAATAAAAAAATATAACATTAATTTGAATAGCCTAATTTGTATTATACATAATTAAAGGCTCCAAATTACATATATTATTTTTAGTACATCAGTGTATATATTATTAATAAATAGCAACAACAAAAAAAAGTAATAATTTTTTTTATTATTTTTTAAGCAATTTAACTTCACAATTATTACACATGTATATTACATACTAATAATACACATTTTAATATACTAAAAATAATAAAGAAAATTTGCACTCGAGAACTGGTGTACTACCTGCAGCAAAAATTTGGGAGTTAGCTCAATAATTGATTTATATTATTTAACATTTTAAAATCAATTATGTGGTTCCTAAGTCCTTGTTTATAAGAATTTTGATTTATGGTTTTTTTTTTTTTAAATAATTTTTTAATTAAGTATGGTTAATAACCAGTTTTTATTTTTATTTTTATTTTTTTTTATATTTTTAAGAGTAATTCTATTTATTTTACATAACTTTTTATATTAATTTTTATTTATGAATATAAAATATAAAATGTTGTTACTCAGATATCAATGTTACTCGTATAAGTATAATCGCTTTTAAATTCAGGAGATTCTCATATAATAGATCCAAATATAAATATGTATATTTTTTTATTGTTGAAATTAAACTTGAATAATTTTAAACATGAGTTCTAAACTATTATTCTACATTAAAGAATTTTAGCGAACAATCACAGTTTGTATAATATAGTACTAAATATATTATTAATAGTTGGCCCCAGTTCATCTTTTTATTTGATTTTAACTGGTGATTTTTATATAAGAATCATTTTCTGTAATTTAGATTATATAATAAAGGTCGTACTTCGTAAATCCTTAATTTTTCTAAATATAGTTTTAAAATAGTTTTATTGTGAGTTGTAACTTGTAAGGTAGTGGCACTAGGCCTCATTATAAAATTGTGTAATATTTTTAAAAAATATGTTATGAAAAAAATTTAGAAAAAGTTTCTTTTAATTAAAATTGATTTTTTTAATTTGTGATTATTATTACAATTACATATAATGCACATGATCAAAACTAATATTATTAAAAAAATGCCACATGTTATTATGTATAGATAAGTCAGAAAGAATTTCGTTTTTTAACCAAAAAGCCAAAAGCTTATTTTGCCTTTTAATGGCTTTTTCTCATGCCCTAGCAATTTGGTACCAAAAATACCATTTAATGCACACTCTCTCGGCATTTAAAAAATGCTACAAGAAACACTACTGTTTTTTGCGGCATCTTGAAAAATGGCGTTTTTGGGAATGCCATAAATGATATTTTGTGGCATTTTTTTAGAGCCACAAATAGTGATATTTGTTGTAGTGGCACCATTACTTTTAATAATAAGGCAATTTCTTTCTATATATTTATTACATGTTTTATTTTTTTTAGACAAAAAGAAAGGGAAAAGAAAGAATGCATACAATATTATAACACTATTTTCCCTATTACCTTAACCATTGCCAGCAAAAAAAAAATATAGCAATGGAAATATTACTACAAATAGTTAACATTCTCATAAACATATACCAATACAAATAAAAAATATAATAATAATTTATCAAAAAATTAATATTGTTAAAGATCTTATTATTTCTTACCATTATATAAATAGACATTTGATAATGCTTCTATAAAAGAAGACATTACATAATGTTTTAATATCTCTTGATAATTTTAAATAATTGACTAGAACAAACTATTAAGAATGAAACTCATTTTCTACCATAAAATAAATAAATTTTTTTAATATAAAATAACAAATAAATAACATTATAGGTGTAGACTTTATTTTGAACTTTGTAGAATTTATATGATTTTAAGAAATTACTACTTAAGTTTTTTTTACTAGTGATACTTTAATTATCTATTTAATTATAAAATAATAAAATATTTTAGTTAATATTGATGTTAAATGTAACTAATTAACTCACTTTAATTGATTGAATTGTAAATTAAGAAATTTTTATTAGAATTTGCAAGAGGTTGGTCTTAAGTGATAATCTCATGACTTATTTTATTCAGATATTAAAATAAATTTTAATTGAAAAATTAAATTGATAATAAATAAATACATAATGTATTAAATTAATCGAAAAAAAATTTAAGTTAATAAATTCAGAATAAATCTATATTTAATAAAAGTATTAAATAATTATAGAAATAATAATTTGAGTGGTGAAAATATTATTAAGAATTTTTTTATTATTAAGAAGAAAAGGTGAAAAAAAAGAAAAGCAAAGCCGCAGAGTCAAATAAGCAAACCAAGTTGTTATTTAAAAAAAAATAATAAGCAACAAATTTACGAAAGGTTACGTACGCCCTACTCGTCGTGTTTTCAAAAGTTTCAAAAATAGTGAAAATATTTTTTATTTTTTAAAATAAATTATTAAAAAAATAATAACTTAAAACAATTTCCAAACACGTTTATTTGTTTTTTTTTTTTTTAATTATTTTTATGTATAGAAAATAGCTTTTAAATTATTCGGTCAACAAGCCCTTAAGTTTTTATAAATTTATTTAAAAGCAGTATAAATTACTTATTCCCTTAACTACTCTATTAGTATTTGAACAAATTTATATATGTATTCTATTTAGTCTCAAAATTTTTAAAATTTTAAATTATATAATTTAATCTTAAATTTTTAAAAATTCATGCAGGTTCTAGCTTTGTTACTAAAAATAAAAAAAAATTTAATAAAAATTTTATGAATTTTGTATGATTTTTAAAAATTCGAAGACTAAATTATATAATTTAAAAGTTTATATGTAAAGTTTTAAAAATTTGATAGCCAAATTGTATGTTTTAAAAGTTTAAACTTTTTTGTGTAAATTTAATTAAAACTTAAAAACTAATAATATAATTTATCTTATATTATATGATTTTGTGCATGATTTTTATTTAAAAAAATTTCCATTAGTTTATTGAAAATATAGTATATTTGAGAATTTAATTACAAGATACAAATAAATAAAAATTAACAAATTTAATAATGCACAAATATTTTTCTCTATTGTTCCGATGGTAGCACTAACAATAACCATCTCATTTATGAACTCTTGCTTTGCTTCTAATGGTGCTGTGTCTTCGATTTATTTGTTAATTTTAATAAAAGAACTAATCATTTTCAATGTAAGTTTAGATTAAAAAATGTCAAAAACTAATAAAAAAAACGTGCAATATAAGTCTATGATAAATAAATTGACTGAATTTTAGATTAAAAAATGTCAAAAACTAATAAAAAAAAACGTGCAATTTAAGTCTATGATAAATAATTGACTTAAATTCAGTCTTTGTCCGCCTATAAGGTGGTTGGTCGAATCTTTCTGGACTCTTCAAATCTTATCGATAAGATATCTAGCGATCAGTGTAACAACACCCCAATATTCAATTATTAAATTAACTTAAAAATTATATTTATCATTTATAATAAATAAAAATAATGTAGTTTATAAACAAAATTATTTACCAAACATATTGAAAGTTACCTATATATTTTAAAAATAAGAACCATAATTATACAAAATTTATTTAAATAAAAATTTAATAATAAAAGTTCAACATCTTAAAAAAATCCCATAAAAACTAAGAAATGTACTAAATCTTTCTCATATATTATCTGAAAGAAGGTGAATAAATTAAGATGAGTAATATCACTCAATAATAAGCAAATTTCATCATACATGAAATAATAAGTTTTTACAGCAACAACTATTTAACATTATATCATACTCTAGTTATACATGATCATGAAAATGAATTTGTAAAACATGGACATCACTCAATCAAAATTTTATTTTCCTTAACGTAATTTATCTTTATAATTTTCTTTTTATAAAATGTCCTGACTTTTCATAACAATTATGGAGCTAAAACAATGTTACTAGTCGATGACCCAATTCAAATAAATCACCCGTTATGATTGGCAAGCATGAAGGGTAAGTACAAGTGAGCTAAATATCGGAGGGACATAACTAAAATTTCATAACAAATTCTCACATGCACAAATACATGCATATTTAATGGTAAGTAACCAAATAGCCTCAGATATCCAAGTAGGTTATGGACACGTCATTCCTCCAAAACATTTTTCACAAAAATTTGTTCGCTTTAAAAGAAATAAAGCCTTTCGATATCAAAATTTTAAATTTTATGTATGCAACATGCATATGTTTATGAAATTGACCTTAAACACATGAATCATCAATATAAATTCTGTCTATCACAAGACAAAAAACTTAGCACATAATAAAGACATACAAGCATACATACATGATAACCAAACCACTTAATATTTCAATTTACTTATCTTAACGTAGCACCTCAAGCCAAATTTAGACCAACAAAGAAAATGCTTTTATATGCTCCTAACCTATTTCAAAATTAAAGAATACCTCAATTATTATTTATTTATTTATTTTATAGTTGTTGTTTTTAATTTGTAAGTTTTAAATTACAGTCATACTATCAAAGCTTATTAATATGTCTTTTTTTTCATTTTTTTTTTTTGCTCTAATACTTAGGCATAAAATATTTACAAGGTTATAATAACCTATCACTTATGATCAATATTTATACAAATAATTTTTTTTATTCTTTAAAAATATGATTTCAATTTATTTTTTTAAATACTGGTGCACAAAATGCGTACACGTTGCGCTTAACATTTTTTTTATAAAAAAAAAACCAAAGTTAATTTTTAAAAACCAATTTTACTACATACAATAAACATAAATGGTATCATACATAAAAAGTTTCAAATGATTTGGAGATCAATTTCATAAGTAAAATTGAGTTTAATTGAACTATAATAATCTGTCTTTTAATATTTCAGTACATAACGCATTAAATTAGAAAATAAATTAAAATTTAAACAATTATTTAAAACTCATGAAATTTTATCAGATTAATCCTAACACATATATAACTGTTTCATAAATTTTGTCAGATTAAACTTCGTAAAACTATAAAATATTAAATACAAAATATTAATGAATGATTCAAAATCCAAAATTTTCAAAATGTTAGGTTCTAATTTCAATTGTAGAATATAGAAAATAATTTAGGAACCCAAGTTGTTTAGAATTTGACAAATTTACAGTTGAAAATTCAAAAATTCATAGAAAAATAAATATGTAGAAATATTTGACAAACAAATATTCATTAGAATCGATGAGATGTCTAGTTTAATATAAAAATAAATTTGGATTTAAAAAATATAAAATAATTATAGAAAATATTCATTTTCTCCATTGCTGTTGAAAAATCATAAATAGTAATATAAAAATTCCTTATAAAACATTCTAACAATCATTACCAATCATAATTTTAAGCCTACAATCCTTCAAGATTATATTTTTATCAAGTTCTTATCTAAAAATATAAACTATTTAATAAAAATATTAAGAAGAAATTAAAGAATAGTAATGAAAATGAATTACGTATGATACATTTCATCAATGAGAGGCTAATAATATTTTTTTTTGAAAGATTTGATCTTAAATTAATTAAGAGGGTTTAAGTTTTTTGTTATTGTTGTTGTTATTGTTGTTAAGAAAAAGAGCATAAAAATTATTAGGTTTCATAACCTAAATATAACACTGTTATTAAATATAACTTATTATCCTCCCTAATATTATTCTATATTATTAGTATTTTTCTGACCTTGCCATTATAAAGTAGGGTGTTCTGTAACCAAAAAAAATTATATTAAATTATTTCTATATCTTAATTATTTATAATTAAAATAGGCTAATTAATAATAAATTATATTATTTTAATAATTTTTTTATTAAAATATTTTTATTTTATGTCAAGTAATTAAAATGTGATTAAAATGCGAGTCTTTAATAAAAATAACAAGTTAAATTAAATATGAAATTATTTAAGAAAAAAATCAATAATAATAATAAGCAAACATAAATTTATTTAAATATATTTTTTAATTTTTAATAAAAATTAAAAATCAATAAAACTATGACAATTAACAAATATTAAAACCAAACATTTTGTGATTTTATAGATGTTAAAGAATCATTCGAGTTTAATCACTTGATAAAAAAACAAATATTTTAATAAAAAAATTATTAAAATAATAGAATTTATACAAAGCTAAGAATTAAAAAACATTATTTATCATTTAGAAGACTAAACAAATGATTTATTGTAAGCAACTTTGGTGGCATTTTTCTCTATAAAAAAATATCATATTAAAGTTGTTATCAAATAACACCACCAAAACCTTAAGCTTTCCGTAAATGTTTATATCGTCTATTTTGCGCTCAATTTTGGATCAAGTTTTTTATATTTTGACTAGTACTATCATAGTTATTATAAAAATTGGATAAATAATTCAATATTTTAGCTAATATTGATACTTGTCATAATATAATTAAAATGAATGAAAAAAGAGTATAAATTTATATATTCTTAGCATTGGTCTAAGTTTTTTATTATATATATATATATATATATATATATATATATATATATATAGGAAATGGACTCAATCATCCATTTATATTAATAATAATATTTGAAAATAACGAACTATATATACGCAATAATTGTGTAGCACATGACATGCTTTCATTTTGAGAAGTAGAAAAGCAATTCTCATGTTATTGATGATGGGTAAATTACAAGCAATGGGTTATGAGTTTCTTCTTCCACCTATTTTGGACGATGCTATTTTAAAAGGAGTTTTAGTGTTGGCCATAGTACTTCTCATTTCATATTATGCTTTACTACAAAAAAGCAGAGCTAACAGAGGCAAATTATTAGCTCCTGAAGCCTCCTGCGCATGGCCAATTATTGGTCACCTCCTTTTGTTAGGAACAAAACATACACCTCTCCACAAAACTTTGGGAGCCATGGCTGATAAGTTTGGACCCGTGTTCAACATCCGACTCGGGACGCAACGAGCTCTGGTCGTGAGCAGCTCTGTGATCGCCAAAGAATGTTTTACTGTCAACGACACCGTTTTATCATCACGACCAAAACTAGTCGCATTAGAGCACATGGGCTACAACCACGCCGTGTTTGGTTTTGCACGTTATGGTCCTTATTGGCGTGAGATTCGTAAGATAGCCACCGTACATCTATTCTCAAATCAAAGTCTTGAGATGTCAAAACACATAAGAATCTCTGAAGTGTCTACTGCTATGAAAGAATTATATAACTATTGGAATCATTGTAAGGAGAGTGGCCTAGTTTTAGCGGATTTGAAGCAGTGGTTTAGTGATTTGAGTGTCAATGTTATTCTTAGAATGCTTGTTGGAAAGAGATACTCTGTTAGATCGGATAAGCTTGATGAGAAAGAAGCAGCAAAGAGGATTCAAAAGGCACTACATGATTTTTTTTATTTGGCGGGACTTTTTGTTCCGGGGGATTTTTTTCCTAATCTTAGGTGGTTGGATATGGGAGGAATTGAAAAGAGTATGAAAAAAACTGCAAAAGAATTATATTTTTTTCTTGAAAAGTGGTTAGAAGAGCACAAGCAACAACCAAGTAATCACCAGGACTTAATGGCTGTGATGCTATCCGTACTTCAAACTTCAGACATTTCTGATTTTGATGATGATATAATAACCAAATCCACAATTTTGGTAAGTTCTTATTCTCAAATTATTGGTTTGTATTGGATGATTACTTAGGTTCGGCATTTTTGACTAAACCTAGCTTTCATTTTGATAGCTCTAATAATTCTAATTTTCAACTATAAAATTTTACATATTTGAATTTTAATCGCTAATACATTTTTTTATACAAAATTATACAAATTTTGAAATATTAAAATTACAGTAATTTTAGACATATATGACACACACAAAAATCTTGATATAAATAGCTAAAAATATGTCCTAAAATAATTTAAACAATTAAAAAAATTATTCGTAAATTTTTTTTTAATAAAAAAAGTAATATGAAAAGACAAAAATTCATTTTTTTAAATGGTAGTTGATATTAATATTTCCAAATTCATAATTAATTAAAAAAATTATAACTTAGGCAAAAAGGTATGGGTATCTAAAATATCACACTTGAAAATTATGGTTATTTGAGATATCAAAATAAAAATTGGGGTTCTCCAAAAGTATCAAACCCTATATTCTCAATCAATATAGATGACAAATAAAAATTTCTGAAAAATAAAAATAAAAATTTATAATTTTACTTAAATATAAAAAAAACTTAGTATAAATATTATATTTTGATTATTTTTTAAATGAAAAAAATATTATCTTTTAATTTTGTTTTTTGATAGTGACATTATTGTAATTATTTTTGAGAAATCATAAAATTAATACTTCTAAAACATGTAATAACAAAAATAGTACGTCTAATACTATTACATATAATTTTCAATTTAAAGTAAGGGTGCAATTTTATTGTTATAAGTTTTACGATGTATTATTTTATGTAATTTCACATTTTTTTTTTATAAAGGCATATTTTAGATGAGCTCAACATTTGTTTATGAGCTCATTTTTTCAAGTCACCATTCTTAGAATCAACACTAATTGAACTGAGCTCAGCTCATCTGCTCTTTTGATACCACTGGTTGAAAAACCAATAATATACTAGTTGAAAAACCAATAATTCACATATATTATTGTTAAATTCTCAATTAATTAAACTAAATTTGTTATTTTAATTTATTTATTTTATTGTTTTAAAATTTTGAAGGGATTAATTTTAGGGGGCACATACACAACAACTGTAACCTTAACATGGGCAATATCGTTGTTGTTGAACAACCCTCATGTGTTGAAAATGGCTCGTAGTGAACTGAAAGCCAAATTGGAAACAAGAGCGTAGTTCGCTAGTCTGACATGGACAAGCTTGTGTACATCAAAGCCATTGTCAACGAAACTCTGCGTCTATACCCTGCAGCACCACTTTTAGTACCAAGATATTTCACAGAGGATTGTACAACTGGAGGCTACCATGTCCCAAAAGGCATCAGATTGATCCTTAATGTTTGGAAGATCCAAACCGATCCGAATTTGTGGCCCAACCCATTAGAGTTTAAGCCAGAAAGATTTCTCACAACCCACAAAGGGGTTGATGCCAAAGGGAAACACTTTGAATACATCCCATTTGGGAGTGGAAGGAGAATATGCCCAGGTGTGTCTTTGGGACTGCAAATGATACAGTACACGTTGGCTAGTTTTCTCCAGGCATTCGATATATACACAATACCCCTTGCTTCGCCTGTAGATATGACAGAAAGCTTTGGGCTAACAAATATGAAAGCAACCCCACTTGAAGTTCTCGTCAAACCCAGAATATTGCTGGAGGAGTGTTAGGATTTTTCACGTATTTATGTTTTAGTTGAATTGGTCAAGTTAGTTGTTAATAATCCCTAAGTGTTAGGGACGTGAGGTAGTGTTTGTTTATTTGTCCTAGTTTCTAGGAGAATCCCATCAATCTAGATATTGGACGTGGGTTTGCTTTGCTGCTTAAGTTTTCTGCTTTCAATTTCTTTGTAAGGCTATATTAGCCCAGTTTTAGAGCTTTGATGAATAGAATGCACTTTTCAATTATTGTTTCAATTACTCAAGCTTTAGTTTTCAACAAGGAGTAACTCAAAATTTCTAAATACCCGTTATTCTTTATGCTTTCAATTTCTTTGTAAGGCTATATAAGCCCAGTTTTAGACCTTTGATGAATAGAATGCACTTTCAATTATTGCTTCAATTACTCAAGCTTTAGTTTAACAAGGAGTAACTCAAAATTTCTAAATACCTGTTATTCACTTCTTATAAATCTTAATTTTTTATATAATTCAGATTATGTGGAGAATTATTTTATATAGTTGTATTTATTTACATAAAATTAATATTGTAGTTTTATATCATTTCTTCTTGGGGAGCTTTTTTCTGTTAAATATATATATATATATATATATATATATATATATATATATATATATATATATATATACTATGATATCATCTTAAAAGTATATCACATATCTATATCTAGCTCATACAAAACTTTTTCCCCGTGAACACCGTGAATACAGAAGTTCAAATTCCTTATTGTATAAGGGTGAGTGTATGAGTATATAATTGTTTCTTAAAAAAAAATCTTAACATTTTTAAAATTTGAAACCATAAATATATACATATTTATGTTCAATTTATAAATTTTTATTTTGAAGAAGTTTGTATTTGAAGAACTTGGTTTCTTTTTGTGTAAGATAGAGATTTGTTATTTGAGATGTCACAAAATAAATAACTTAAGAGGAATGAAAATTTGGTAAATATAACTTTATGTAATAAATGATTTGGTCTTTGTAATTAGGCTAAATTAAAAAAGCCCTAAAAGACATTTTATATATATATGACAAAGTCTTTGGGCTAACAAGATGGGAAAGCAACCCCACTTGAAGTTCTCGTCAAACCCAGAATAGTCGCTGAGGAGTGTTAGGATTTTTCACGTATTTATGTTTTAGTTGTACCCTTATTGGTCAAGTTAGTTGTTAATAGATCCCTAGTGTTAGGGACGTTGAGGTAGCTGTTTGTTTATCTTGTCCTAGTTTCTATTTGAATCTTCATGCTCCTAGATATTGGACGTGGGTTTGAGTTTGCATGCTTAAGTTTTCTGCTTTCAATTTCTTTGTAAAGGCTTAATTTAAGGCCGAGTACTTTGGAGCTTTGATGAATTAGAATGCACTTTTCAACCTATTGAATTCAACTTACTCAAGCTTTAGTTTTCAACAAGTAAGTGAACTATAATAATTTCTAAAGCTTAAGCCGTTATTCTTTATGCTTTCAATTTCTAAATTGTAAGGCTATATCATAGCCTAAGTTTCTAGAGCTTTGATGAATAGCATGCACTTTCAATTATTGTTTCAAAATTCACTTAAGCTTATGGTTTAAGAAGGAGAACTCAAAATTTCTAAATACCATGTTATTCACTTCTTATAAATCTTAAATTTTTATATAATTCAGATTGATGTGCGTGAATTATTTTATACTCGATCTCATTCTAACCTACGATATATATTACATATAGTTTTATATCATATTGCTTCTTGAGGTTGAAGCTTTTTCTGTTAAATATCCATCTATACTATGATATCATCTTAAAAGTATATGAGATATCTATATCTAGCTCATACAAAACTATCATTCCCGTGAACACCGTGCATAGAGAAGTTCAAATTCCTTATTGTATAAGGGTGAGTGTCATGAGTCATATCACCATTGTTTCTTTAAGAAGAAAGTATTAACATTCTTTAATTTGAATACCCATATGAATACCTCCAATATTTATGTGTCAGACTAGATCAATTATGGGATTATTTACTCACGTCAGTAATTGTATTTAGCAAGAATTTGGTTTCTTTTTGTGTAAGATAGAGATCTTGCTTATTTGAGATTGTCACAAAATAAATAACTTAAGATTGAGATGAAATATTTGAGTAAATTTGAGACTTTATGTAATAAATGATTTGGCTCTTTGTAATGTTGGCTAAATTTAATAAAGCCTCTAAAATACATTTTATATATATGATAAGAACCGGTCTTTAACAGATGGGATGATACTGCTGTCTTCAACTTGTGTCTTGAGATAAATTTTTTTTTTTTTTTGTACCCTTATTTTTATGTAAAAGATCTAGTAAGTTGGGTAGCTTAAATGCTATCTTTTTTTCTATTTGATTTTTTTTATTGCTCCTAATGTTTTGAGGCATCAGTTGTTCAGCTTAAAAAGCTTAATTTAAGAGTGAGTACTTTAAGCTTAAGGAATTAGTAATCCCAACCTATTGAACTTCAACTAATAAACTATTTCACAATCTAATGAAATATAATAAGCTTAAAGCTTAAGCCTATTTATTGATATATCGCTCGTAATGTTGAACTACATCATACTATTTCTATTTAATTTAGCATAGCCTAATTGTGAGTCACTAATATTCACTTAACTTATGGCTCCAGAAGAGTTACTTCCATATTATCTTCTTAGTTCATCGAGTGTATCCCTACGTTGAGGCGTGAAATACACTCGATCTCATTCTAACCTCGATATATAAATACACAGTACATACACATATTGCCGTGAGGTTGAAGTTTTGAGCAATTTCACTCTCACATTCTAACAACTTTATTGAGAGATACGTATATTACGTACTAATAATATAGTCATTCATTCATTCACCACCCCTTAGAGAAAGTAAAGTTCTTTGTTTGATACCCATATGAAGACCTCCAATTTTTGTGTAGACGTAGAATCAATTATGGTGATTATTTACTGCACGTCAGTAATTTGGGATTTAGCTTAAAAATTTGTCTATTTTATTCTTGCTTATTAATTGTACTATTTAAAATGGAGATAATATGTGAGTGTATTTGAGATTTAGTATTTTTTTGGCTTTTGAATGTTGAAATTTATACTCTACATTTAGATTTTGATAGTGAATTTTCTTCGGTATACTGTCGTCAGTAGAATAAATTTTTCATATTGAAAAATTAAACTACTTAAATTATTTTGTGCCATTTATTTTTTTTATTGCTTATTATTTTACTGTTATTCATAATTAATTATTTCTGTAACTAAATTGTATCCCAACTTTACTTCAACTAAAGCCAATTTATAATAATAATATATTTTTGATATATATTGTAATGTTGAACGAAAAATATCAAGTTAATTTGGATAGCCTAATTTGTACTATACATAACTAATGGCTCCAAATTACTTATATTATTTTTAGGTACGAGTGTATATATTATCAATATATAGCAACAATGAATTAAAGTAATAACTTTAAATTTGTAAAAGATAAAAAAAAAAGTTCTTTATTTTTAAATTTCTTTGAAAAAAAAATTAAAGCATTACCAAACCAACTTAGATGTGTTATTTTTATTTTTTTCTTTTTAAAAATTATTAAATATAAATTTTTGTTAAATACATGGGTGATTATTTTTATAAAAAAATTATAAATTATTAATTAAAATTGTTATCAAACATTATTTAAATTTATATTTTTGAAATATTTTAATAAAATGGGAGCTACTTGTGTTCAAACCATGTACTTTTTTCTTTTCAGATCACAGAAAGTTGTTATCATTTGTATTTTTTATTTTTATTTTTTTTATTAAAAAATTTATATAAGATAATTTTTAAAATAATATTTTATATTACTACTTTATTATGATCGTTTAATTTATTCTTTATTTTATTTTTACTAAATTTAATAGTTTATAATTGCAAAACATGGCTTTAAAATTATCCTTCCTAATATTATTCTATATTATTAGTATTTTTTTGACCTTGCTATATTGGGTGTTCTGTAACAAGAATATTTTAGGTTAAGTCATTTGTATAATTTAGTCATTTATAATATAAATAGGCAGGTTAATTAAAAATAAGTTATATTAATTTTAATATTTTTTTATTAAAATATTATTATTTTATGTCAAGTAATTAAAACGAGATTAAAATACGAGTCTTTACTAAAGATAAAAAGTTAAATTGAATATGAAATTATTTAAGAAAAAACCAATAACAATAATAATCAAACATAAAATTATTTTAATATATATTTTAATTTTAATAAAAATTAAAAATAAATAAAATAGTTGACAATTAACAAATATTAAAACCAAACATTTTTTTTTTAATTTTTTCCTATTAATTGTGATTTTACAGTTGTTAAAGAATCATTCAAGTTTAATCACTTGAAAAAAAAATATTTTAATAAAAAAATTATTAAAACAATATAATTTATACAAAGTTAAAGAGTAAATAACATTATTTTTAATCTAGAAGACTAAATAACAGAAATGATTTATTATAAATAATTTCGGTAGCATTTTTCTCTATAAAATGTATCATATTAAAAGTTGTTATCAAATAATACTCCCAAAAACTTAAATTTTCTAGAAATGTTAATATCATCTATTTTGCACTTAATTTTGTATCCAAGTTTTTTATATTATGATTAGAACTGTCAAAGTTATTTTAAAAATTAGAGAAATAATTCAATATTTTAGATAATATCGATACTTGTCACAATATAATTAGAATGAGTATAAATTTATATATTCTTAGTATTCATTTAAGTTTTTTTTATATTGAAAATGGACTCAATCATTCATTTATATTAATAATAAAATTTGAAAATAACTAACTATAGCACATGACATGCTTTTCATTTTGAGAAGTAGAAAAGCAATTCTCATGTTATTGATGATCGGTAATTCACATGATATGCTTTAATTTTAACTTCATCTATTTATAAAAAATGTGTTAAGTAAAGATAAAGTTAATTTTTCATATAATTTTTTTTAAAATTTAATTAAATAGTAGATATGTCACATGTATATTTATATTTTTTTATGTGTTACAAAAAAGAGGTGACCAATAATTGGCATGCGCTGGAGGCTTCAGGAGCTAATAATTTGCCTCTGTTAGCTCTGCTTTTCTGTACTAAAGCATAATATGAAATGAGAAGTACTATGGCCAACACTAAAACTTCTTTTAAAATAGCATTATTCAAAATAGGTGGAAGAAGAAACTCATAAACCATTGCTTGTAATTTACCGATCATCAATAACTACAGGATTTTTTTTATTTGGTAGGACGTTTTGTTCCAGGGGAATTTTATCCTAATCTTAGGTGGTTGGATTTGGGAGGATTTGAAAAGAGTATGAAAAAAACTGCAAAAGAATTATATTTTTTTCTTGAAAAGTGGTTAGAAGAGCACAAGCAACAACCAAGTAATCACCAGGACTTAATGGCTATGATGCTATCCGTACTTCAAACTTCAGACATTTCTGATTTTGATGATGATATAATAACCAAATCCACAATTTTGGTAAGTTCTTATTCTCAAATTATTGGTTTGTATTGGATGATTATAATGCGGTGAATATATATACTTAGGTTCGGCATTTTTGACTAAACCTAGCTTTCATTTTGATAGCTCTAATAATTCTAATTGTTCAACTATAAAATTTTTACATATTTGAATTTTAATCACTTAATACATTTTTTTATACAAAATTTTTAAATTAATTACAAATTTTGAAATATTAATATCAATTTATTATTTTCAAAAAGATATATTTTTTTTATTTTCATACGTAAAATATCTTTTATTAACTTTCTTTGTACTAATAATCTTCTTTTAATTATGTTAAGAATTTATTTAGGGTAAGTTTTTTTTTATGATTATTTATAATTCAAGCCGGCAAATTTAGAGCTTGTATTTTGTGAATATTGATACACAATTCATACTAATGGCTCCAAATTACATATATTAGTTTTAGTACATGAGTGTATATATTATCAATAAATAGCAACAACAAAAAAGTAATAATTTTTTTTTATTTTTTAAGAAATTTAACTTCACACTTTAACAATTATTACACACATGTATATTATATAGTAATAATATACATTTTAATATACTAAAAATAATAAAGAAAATTTGCACCGTAGAACTGGTGTACTACCTGCAGCCAAAATTTGGGAGTTAGCTTAATAATTGATTTATATTATTTAAGATTTTAAAATCAATTATGTGATTCCTAAGTCCTTGTTTATAAGAATTTTGATTTATGATTTTTTTAAAAGTATTTTTTTAATTAGGTATGTTTAATATCGAATTTTTAATTTTATTTTTATATTTTTAAGAAATTATTAACAAAATATGCGATAATTCATAAATATTTTAAAAGAATATTTTTAAATCAGATTTCAAATTTTTAATTTTTTTTTTTTCATTTTTACCAATTATTTTTCTACAATATAAATCAAATCTTATAACTTTTATATGTACAAGTATTGGATAAAAATGAATAAAAACTTTAAATTTGTAAAAGATAAAAAAAAAATTAAAAATCTTTCTTTTTAAAGTTCTTTGAAAAAAAAAAACATAAAGCATTACCAAACAACTTAGATATGATATTTTTATTTTTTTTATTCTTGAAAATTACTAAGTATAAATTTTTATTAAATACATAAAATTATTTTAATAAACATTTTAATTTTAATAAAAATTAAAAATTAATAAAATAGTGACAATTAACAAATATTAATACCAAACATTTTATGATTTTTTCCTATTAATTATGATTTTACAGTTGTTAAAGAATCATTCGAGTTTAATCACTTGACAAAAATAATAATAATATTTTTTAAAAAATTATTAAAACAATATAATTTATACAAAGTTAAGGATTAAATAGCATTGTTTATAATCTAGAAAACTAAATGATAAGTAATTTATTCTAAATAACTTCGGTGGCATTTTTCTCTATAAAATATATCATATTAAAGGTTGTTGTCAAATAATACTCCAAAAAACTTAAGTTTTCTAGAAATGTTAATATCATCTATTTTGCACTCAATTTTGTATCCAAGTTTTTTATATTTTGAGTACTGTCAAAGTTATTTTAAAAATTAGAGAAATAATTTAATATTTTAGATAATATCGTCACAATATAATTAGAATGAATATAAATTTATATATTCTTAGTATTTATTTAAGTTTTTTTTTTTATTTTTTTATATAGGAAATAGACTCAATCATTCATTTATATTAATAATAATATTTGAAAGTAACTAACTATATATCCACAAGAATTGTGTAGCACATGACATGCTTTCATTTTGAGAAGTAGAAAAGTAATTTAAACAATTAAAAAAATAGTTTGTAAAAAAAATTAATATAAAATATTAAAAGAAAAAAAACTTAATATAAATTGCTTAAGACATGTCCTAAAATAATTTAAACAATTAAAAAAATATTATTCGTAAAACAAATTAATAAAAAATTAATGTGGAAAGACAAAAATGCATTTTTAAAAATGGTAATTGATATTAATACTTTAAAATTCATAATTAATTAAAAAATTTATAACTTAGCCAAAAATGCATCAGTTACTAAAATTCAGGTATCTGAAAAATTTTAGTTAAAAATTATGGTTATTTGGAATGTCAAAATAAAAATTGGGGTTCTCTAAAAGTATCTAATGATATATTCTTAATCAATATAGATGACAAAAGTTTACACTCCCAAATGTTAGTTCCACATTATTTTTTTACATCTCTTAGGAAGTATTTATATAGAAAAAAATTTACTAATGGGATTAAGCCCCAAGGGGCACTCACTTTTGTGGAAGGGGAGAGGACTTAGGCAACTTTGGGTCCACCCACACACGCGCTTGCCGCCGCCTGCTATCCGACCGGCCAGCCGTGCCGAGCCGAGCGCAAGTGCGTGTGCGTGAAGTGAGGTGGCATTTTATTTTTTTGAAAAAATTTTATTTATTAAAATTATTTTTTTTTAACAATTCTGTTCTTATCTGTTACCCACATTCTGACTGTTATTTTTTGACCATTTCTTTCCGTTCAGACTGAGTCTTACGAAACTGTTTCCTTGTGAATGTTGCACGTTCTTGACCGTTGCCTTGTGAACGTTGCACGTTCTTGACCGATTTTTTGTGAACGTTGTAGCACATTCTCATCCACTGATCTCGTTTTTTGTGACAAGCTGACAATCCTAAAATATAAATAGAGCCATTGAGCTCAAAATTCTACACATCCATCAGCTCTCATCTCTCTTTCAATTCCTTAGCTCTTTCATCTCCGCTCTTAATAGCGAGCAGTACAGAAACTCAAAAAAATACAGAAACCCATAAATATTTTTCAGAATACAAAATTATTATTTTATTTTTCGAGCAACAATAAATTACAGGTGTAGCATTCTAGACTCCATAAATGCAATGTGAGATTCTGAGACAGAAAAAGATTCTGGGATGTTTTATCCTGGGATGGCGAGGCTGTGTTTGCTTACACAATTTTAAGTAGAGCTACGAAACGTCTTAAGGATAGCAATATAGTCCGCGACTCAACCCAAGCAGTGTATTTCGGTTTATTAGTAACTTCGTTCCTTTCTACTTTTTACATATCTATAGCAACAACTTGCAGCACCACTTTTAGCACCAAGATATTTCACAGAGGATTGTACAATTGGAGACTGTCATGTCCCAAAAGGCACCAAATTTATCCCTAACGGCCTAACCCATTAGAGTTTAAGCCAGAAAGATTTCTCACAACCCATAAAGGGGTTGATGCCAAAGGGAAACACTTTGAATACATCCCATTTGGGGGTGGAAGTAGAATGTGCCCAGGTGTGTCTCTGGGACTGCAAATGATACATTACACGTTGGCTAGTTTTCTATAGGCATTCAATATATACACAATACTCTCTGCTTCGCTTGTAGATATGACAAAAAGCTTTGGACTAACAAATATGAAAGCAACCCCACTTGAAGTTCTCATCAAACCCCGAGTAATGCTGGAGGAGTAACTCAAAATTTCTACATACCCATTATACCCTTTTTATGAATCTTAAATTTTATATAATTCAAATTATATGGAGAACTATTTTATATAGCTGTATTTATTTATATATAAATACTCTCGTTTTATATATATACTAATAATATTATTTTAAAAATATATAATATATTTATATACCTCGCTCATACAAAACTTTTTCCTCGTGAACACTTAGAATGCAGAAGTTCAAATTCCTTACTGTATATGTATATGGGTGAGTGTATGAGTATATAATTATTTCTTAAAGAAAATATAATAAAAATAATATTTTTAAAATTTGTAACCATAAAAATATACTTGTTTATGTCCAATTTATATTTTTACTATTAATAAAATTCAATCCATTATTTTACATTTAACGTCGTCTAATTAAACATTGTTTAAGTTAAATTACTATTATTAAATATGTTCAATATTTAATTTCATCTAATTGAACCCGTTAATACTAATAAATATTATTTTTGTTATTACAAATTTTTACAATATTATTATACGTAATTTAAAAAAAAATTAGTAGTTTGTAAATATATATCTTAAAATTGTTAGTATCTATTGAAAAATAATAATAATAATTGGTGGTTAGCTCTAATTGACTGTAGGGTAAGAAAATTTATTTCTTGTTGACGATTAACTAAAATGAATTGGATCCAGCTAATCAAATTTGCATCTCCAGACTTATCCTATATTATTATATGATTTTATGTATGCCTTTTATTTAAGACAAGATTGCATTAATTTATTGAAAAAACAGTATATTTGAGAATTTAATTACAAGATATAAATAAATAAAAATTAACAAATATAATAATACACAAACATTTTCTCCATTGTTTCGATGATACTACTGACAATAATCATATTTTTTATGGACTTTCATTTATTTACCTGGATTGCTTCTAGCAATGCTTTTGTGTCTCCAAGTTATCTACTACTTAGTTCATATTTTTAACTTCTAAGATTGTAATAACTCTAATAAAAAAAAACTAACAAATTTAGATATAAATTTAGATTAAAATTGTCAAAACTATTCAAAAGCGTGCTGAAAATTGCACTAGTTATGATAATTTTATTACACTTAACAAAAAAAATAAAAAATAAAATAAAATAAACTCTTATTGAAGGAGCGCGTTCTCTTATTTGAGTTGATATTATTAAAGTATACTAATCTTAAAAAGTTTCAACCGTTACATTTGGTTGTTGGGTTTCTCAACTATAAAGGCCAATTATCACATAAAACGTTTTAAAGGAAATTTGTTCCTATAGATGAATGAATAATTGACTCGTAATCATAGAAAGAAGTGGTTGAATAGTTTCTAAAGCAAAATATCTCCTTATTCTTATTCATTCTGAATTTGCTCATCTCTAGAGTTAGGCTCTTCTAGTATTACTGAATTTGGACACCTTACAGTTTGTTGAAGCAGTTTTTATTGATGTATACCGTTGTATTTTAGGAGATAAATGTTTATGATTCTCAAATACTCACGATGACCAAAGTAAAATAATAAATTTATCTAAAAGACATCGTATAAATTACTGGCCTTCGTGTTTGTATTACTAACTAGTTTATTTTCTACTTCATGTTCTTATAATTTACATTCATATTATTTGGCAAAAATATTTAATATTTTGTTTTAATCAATTTATATCTGTTCGTCATTTATATTTTCTCTTACATCAACAAATTTCAGATTTATTTTGATAATTCATAAAATATAATTAGTCAGTTGTAATTGTTTAAACTATTTGTGGGTTCTATTGGTGCAGAGAATGAAGTGGAGATTTTTGATGATGAGTAAGAATGAAGATTCAAGCTGAAAGTTACAAGTGTGCTTGTGTGTCACGTGTGCAGGGGTGCTATAGTAGACTATGTTGTAGACAATTGAAGCTTAAATACTTTCTGTTAGCTTTCAATTTCTGATGTTACTTTTCTGTTATTTTTGTTTTCCTACTCTGTTATTCTTTCTGTTATTTTTTGTTTCCTACGAAAGAAGTTTCCAGCTACGACTGGTATATATAAAGCCAAATTGTAGGCAAATAGTGCGTGACTGTAATTACTCAGTTTATAAACTTCAAGTATTATTCAGTGAATTTTCTTTCAGTACTTTTTTTGTTCCAGTTTCATTTTATTTTCATGGTATCAGAGCATCAAAGTATAGCAAAATAGAAATGGAGAATAATAATGTGAATCAAGAATTACCGAGAAATGTAATTGCAGAACAGCAACCGGATTTAGTATCTTTTCATAATCAAATTTTGGCAATCAAACTTGATAAAGATAGTTACAATGATTGGCGAAATCAGATGATTAGAGTGCTTAAGAGCTATGAGTTGGAAGGATTTGTGAGTGGTGAAGTTGTATGTCCTGCAAAGATTAATGCCGATGGTACCGTAAATAATCGATATCGTTATTGGCTGCGACAGGATCAAATGATAGCCTCGTGGCTTATCAGTGCTATGGCTCCAGAATACTTCAAGAAGGTAGGTGTTTGTGAAACCAGTTTCCAGATATGGACATTGTTAGAAAGTTTTTTTGTTTCGCAATCTAGAGCCAAGATAATGCAGTATAAAGCTGAGTTTAATTCTGTCAAGAAAGGTGGAATGTCGATCTCTGATTTTGTGCAAAAAATACAATCACTAGCCTCAACTCTTGTTTCTGCTGGATGTGCTGTAAGTGAAGAAGATCAAGTGTTGGCCCTATGTAACGGTCTCGATGGTGATTATGACTCTGTAGTGGCTAATGTGCAAGAAGGTTACATTTCAGTTCAAGAACTTACTCATCGTTTGTTGGCTCAAGAAGGGAGACTTGAAAGAAGAAACACAACGTTGTGTATGTTACCCTCAGTTAATGTGGCAGCGTCTAATGTAAGTCTTGAAGGCTCTGCTGTTAATCTTGCTCAGAATGAAAACAATAGTCCTAGTCCTTTCGTTAATCCAAGCATGAATCAATCTTGTGGTTTATCTCTCAGACAACAAGTACCTAATGCTTATACCAATCAATCTTTCAATCAACCTTTCAATCGACCTTTTCAACAGAATCACTTTTTTAACCAATCTTCCCAGCCTTTCAATCAGCATTATTCACCAAATCAATTCTATAGAAATAGAGGCCGTGGATTTAATAATGGAACTAAACCACAGTGTCAAATATGTGGTAAATCAGGACATTTTGCTGGTTCCTGCTGGTTTAGATTTAATCAGTCCTATGTTGCAGTTACAGGGCCTGCTCAGTTTCAACAACAACAACAACAACAAACCTTTTCTCCTAATAATCAAGCATCTTTTTCTCATAATAATCAGTCTCAATTTCCTCAATACAATCATCCTCAGTCTTCTCGTGGATTTCATCACTCCTATTATCATTCTAATAATTCCTTCAGCTATCCACAACAACAAGCCAATTTTGCAATGGCTCAATCCTCTTACCCACAACTATCAACAACCACTGACCAACAATTGTTGTTGACTCAGTATCCTTCTGGGACTTGTTCTAGTCAAAATCAACCAGTCTTGCCTAATTCACAATCAATAGTGCAAGTTAACACAACTCAGCAACCACAAAATAACTCAAATCAGGTTACTGCAATGTATGCCTCTGCTCCATGTGCCTCTGCTGATCCTACCTGGTTTACAGACTCAGGAGCATCTCATCATGTTACATCTGATCCTATGAATTTGGCTGTTAGACAAGAATTTGATGGCAATCAACAGTTGATAGTCGGCAGTGGTGATGCTCTAAACATTGCCAATCTTGGTATGAATACCTTCTCTAATGATACTCATAACAGAAAATTTATTCTCAAGAATATCTTGCATGTTCCACAGATCACTAAAAACCTCCTTAGTGTTTCTCAATTCACTAAAGATAACTCAGTTTTCTTGGAGTTTCACCCTGAGTATTGCTGTGTGAAGGACAAGCTCACGGGCCAGGTGCTACTCCAAGGGAAGGTTAGTCATGGTCTTTATTCTTTTCAACTGGAATTGGACTCAAAATACTCTAATCAGCTAGTTAAAGGAGGTGAAGCTTATCATTCACACATACGAGGTATCTCTACTAATACTCATTTTGGTGCTATTTCTAGCACTACTATCAACTCCAATTTTTCTTTGTGGCATAGACGTCTAGGACATCCAAATGCTAGAATTGTGAATGTTGTTCTTCAAAAATGTAATAAAAGTCCTGTTGTTTCCTCTAAGCATCAATTTGATGTTTGTACAGCCTGTCAAATGGGCAAGAATCATCGTTTGCCATTTTCTAGTTCTATTAATAAAAGTACAGTTCCTCTTGAAGTTGTGCATTCAGATGTTTGGGGTCCATCCCCTGTTCTTTCCTCTAATGGATTCTACTGGTATGTGTTGTTTTCTGATGAATATACACGCTATAGTTGGATTTATTTCTTGAAAGAAAAGTCTGGTGTCAGACAAGCATTCTCATTGTTTAAAAGTCAGGCTGAATTGTCTACTGGTACCAAAATAAAGATTTTTCAATCTGATGGAGGTGGTGAGTTTGATGCTCTTAATCAATTGCTAGCTGGTTATGGCATTCGACGTCAAATTTATTGTCCCTACACTGCTCAACAAAATGGTTTGGCAGAGAGAAAACACAGGCATATCACTGAATTTGGTTTGGCTTTATTGGCTCAGAGTAATATGCCTTTCAAGTATTGGGATGAAGCATTCTTTGCTGCTTGCTATCTTATCAATCGATTGCCCACCCCTACACTTAACTTGAACAGTCCTCTTGAGCTTCCGTACAATGTTCTACCAGATTATACCTCTCTCAGAGTTTTTGGATGTAAGTGCTTTCCTCACATGAAACCTTATCGTGCCCATAAGTTTGACTTCAAAACTGAACCCTGTATCTTTTTGGGTTATAGCCCAGTGCACAAAGGTTATAAGTGTTTATGTTCTAATGGAAAAGTAATTATTTCCAGAAATGTTATCTTTGATGAGGATCAGTTCCCATTTGCAAACTCTGAAAAGCCTTTCTTTTTAAATCAATCTCCAGTTCGAATAACTCTTCCTACTGTTTACAAATCACCCAGTTCAATTGTCTTGTCTGATCAGCTATGTTCCAATGTTACTTCTTCTCCTTTCCAATCCTCATCTCCTGTTCATTCACCATTTAATTCTTCCTCTTCCAATTCTCTTCCTTTTTCAAATCCTATTTCTCATGAACCTCTTATTTCTTTAACTGATCCTCAGCAGCATACTTCATCCTTGTCATCTCATCCATCTAATTCTCATCCAATGATCACTAGGCTTAAGGCTGGTATCACGAAACCTAAAGTCATGTTTGCAGCTCAGTCTATTTCTGTGCCACGTACGGTTAGAGAAGCATTGAAAGACAAGGGCTGGTTTGCCGCTATGCAGTGTGAGTTTGATGCTCTAATCAAGAATAACACTTGGGTGCTTGTTCCAGCTCCTGTTGGGAGGAAAATTATTGATAATAAATGGGTGTTTCGTGTTAAGGAACTCGCTGATGGCACTCTTGACAAACTAAAGGCACGGGTGGTTGCCAAAGGATTTCTGCAGATCGCTGGCTTTGATTTTCTTGAAACATTTAGTCCTGTGGTGAAATTTGGCACAGTCAGGGTTATTTTAACTATTGCACTTGCTTCTGGATGGAGTATTAGACAGCTTGACATAAATAATGCCTTTTTAAATGGCATTCTTACTGAGGAAGTATATATGCATCAAGTGTCTGGGTTTGTTGATAAGGAGCATCCAACCTATGTTTGCAAGCTGCAGAAGTCCCTTTATGGTCTTAAGCAGGCTCCACGGGCTTGGTTCAATAAACTCAGTGATACCTTGTTGAAATTTGGTTTTTCTAAAGCCAAGGCTGATGACTCTCTTTTCTTTCTAGTTACTTCTACTCACAGACTTTATGTTCTTGTCTATGTAGATGATATAATTGTGACAGGCTCTTGCTCTCTCAAAATTACAGAGTTCATCACGTTGCTCAGTGGCATTTTTAGTCTCAAGGATATGGGCTTCCTTCACTACTTCTTGGGAATTGAAGTTGTTTCCTTATTAAATGGCGGTTTGTTACTAAAACAGTCTAAGTACATTAAGGGCTTACTTGCTAAGGCTCAATTAAGTGATGTTAAAGCAGCTGAGTCTCCTATGACTACTACTCTTCAATTGTCCACTTCCGGTAGTGAGTTATATGCTCATCCTAGCTTGTATAGGAGCATTGTGGGTGCTCTTCAATATGCAACACTCACACGTCCAGATATAGCGTTTGCTGTTAATAAAGTTTGCCAGTATATGGCTCAACCTTTAGTCTCCCATTGGTTAGCAACCAAGAGAATTCTTCGGTACTTGGCTGGTACAATTGAGCATGGGGTTGAGTTTCGGCCTTCCATTAAATTGTCTATTTGTGCATTCTCAGATGCTGATTGGGCAGCCTGTATTGACACTAGACGCTCCACTTCTGGTTTATGTGTTTTCTTGGGCGCTAATCCTGTGTTATGGTCCGCAAAGAAGCAGCCTACAGTGGCTCGATCAAGCACAGAGGCTGAGTATCGCTGTCTAGCCTCTACTGCAGTTGAAGTCACATGGTTGCAGACTCTACTTGCTGAAATTCAATTTCCCTGTTCTGATAAACCAGTGATTTGGTGTGACAATACTAGTGCTATAGCACTCACTTCCAATCCTGTGTTCCACTCTCGTACTAAGCATTTTCAGATTGATTTTCATTTTATTAGGGAAAAGGTCTTGGCTAATGAGCTTACTGTCCAGTTTGTGCCATCGTTTGATCAAAAGGCTGACATTCTTACAAAGGCTCTTCCCACTGCTCAATTTGTGTCTCTTCGTGGCAAACTTAGCGTTACTTGCGTCCCGCTAAGTTTGAGGGGGGATATTGGTGCAGAGAATGAAGTGGAGATTTTTGATGATGAGCAAGAATGAAGATTCAAGCTGAAAGTTACAAGTGTGCTTGTGTGTCACGTGTGCAGGGGTGCTATAGTAGACTATGTTGTAGACAATTGAAGCTTAAATACTTTCTGTTAGCTTTCAATTTCTGATGTTACTTTTCTGTTATTTTTGTTTTCCTACTCTGTTATTCTTTCTGTTATTTTTTGTTTCCTACGAAAGAAGTTTCCAGCTACGACTGGTATATATAAAGCCAAATTGTAAGCAAATAGTGCGTGACTGTAATTACTCAGTTTATAAACTTCAAGTATTATTCAGTGAATTTTCTTTCAGTACTTTTTTTGTTCCAGTTTCATTTTATTTTCAGGTTCTAAGACCAGTGATTTTGTTGGAATTTATCAACTTTTAGGTGGCGTTTGGTTCACTGAATATAATCGTAATCGTAATGAAATATAATGTAATGTAAAAGAAACAGTATTACTATTACAGTGTTTGGTTTAGTAACTGTAATAAAAAAAGGAATCAGTATTACAATGTTTGGTTTGACAACTGTCATGTAATAGAATAGAAAAAAAATCACAACAATTAATAAATTTTAATTAATCACATAAATTAACAACAAAAAAAATTAATTCAGCAAAAAAAAATTAATTATAACGAAAAAAGTAACAACAATTAATAAATTTTAATTAATCACATAAATTAATAACAAAAAAAATGCAACAAAAAAATGCAATTTCAGGAAAAAAAAAATAAAAAAATAAAAAAAAAGCACAATCTTGTGAAGTGGACTGGAGGACACGAGCTGGTGCACGACGGCTGGACGGGAGGACGTGAGTTGGACAACGACGACAGGCTGGACGGCAACGCGAGCTGGATGGCGATGAGAGCTGGAACACCGCGCGAACTGGAGGACAAGGCCAACCGGACGGGACAACGACGACGCCAGCGCAGGTGCTGGACGACGACGGCTACGCAGGAACAGGGACTGACGACGGCAAAAAAAAATTTCGCGAACGGGTGAAGTGGAAGCAGCGTGAATTGATTACGTTATGTAATGTAATTGCAATTCCTTGTATTTGATTGTGTAATGCCAATTCTTTAAAGAGATGTAATTGATTACATTACATTACATCTCTTTAAGAAAACCAAACATTATAATAAGTTGAATTGATTACATTATATATTTTATTACAACCAACCAAACACCACCTTAATTGTACTGTTTGATAAACTAACTTTTGGCTAGCTAATTTTTGAGATTTTATCTAAATCTGTACTTTATGGCTTAAAAATCCTATTTAATACTTCTAAAAAAACTTTATAACAGTTAGGAACTCTTTGTAGATTATTCACCTGCAATAACGGGTTTTACTCTTTTTAAAATAGAATCTCTATAAATGAAAAAATAAAAATTATTACAAAAACTAAAAACTTAAAGACAACTTAATAAATCTATTTATAATAATTCTACATGTTGAATAAAAGATACGTTCAGAAAAATGTCTCCACAAATTTAAATGATAATTATCTTAAACTAAACACAAATATCAAGAAGGTAATATTCGTATTAAAAGTGAGGGTACGATAAAATTGACTTATTTTTGCTCTCATTATTTTGTGTGTGGTATTTATGGTTTATAAAAAAAAAATGTAATTCAATCTTTGAAGTAATTTTTTTTTTTTTTTATAACTATTCTTCTCTCAATTTCTTGTTGAGAATGTCAATTAAAAAAAAATACTAGGAATAACAATCAAGATAATGAGCATTTTTATTGATATTTTAAATCTTGCTTAAAGTATATCACTGATGCGAATCAAACAACTCGACTCCTATGACCTACAAGCTATGAGGCTTGAAAACTACAAGAAATACGGCCCTAAGACCCAACAACAATATTAGCATGCAAATTCTACGAGAAATCTAGACTTTTGGTTGCAAGAACTCACCTTAACGTATGAATATTACGCATCACAAATTAAGACGAAGGAAATGCCACAAAGGAGTTGCAAGTTCCTTTGATAAGTTTGGTTGATAATGCACTTGGAGCTTTGAGCTCTCAAAGATTAATTTTTGTATTCACTCTCAATATTTTTGAACAAAAGTTGTGTTCTTACAGCTGCTAGCAATCACTTATACAACAAATAAAACCCTAAAAACGTGCAGGAAATCCTAGCAAATCAATGGTCCAAAATTTACAATAATTTGAATCCTCGCTGCGGCGGCCAAATATTCATGCCGCAGTGCGCATGTTAAGGAACTGGTGTCAGCGCACAGGTCTGGCGACGTCTGCTGAGGGGTGTCCTGTGTCAACGCGCAGGCCTGGCCTGTCAGCGCGCGCACGTCCACTCATGCCGCGGCGCCTGAATTGCATGCCGCGGCACGCGTATGTTTTGGCTCCAAAATAGAAAGTCCTTCGCTGCGGCGCCCTATTTCTGTGCCGCGGTGCGCATAATTTGACAATTTGTCTCTCCAAAACAGAACCTCCCTGGCCGCCGCGGCTATATTTTCATGCCGCAGCGCAAGTCCTTTTGCCCAAAAATTGCTTCCAACACATTGGTTGACCTTTCACATGCCTCAAGCTTCAAATTCATCATCCCTTGGCCTTGAATTAACTCTTGGGCCAGCCCGTTCAAAGCTTCCTCGAGTTGCTTGGCCTTCGATCTTGTGATCGGCCCGTGTGGGATCCGTAGAGGATATTGTGACGGAACATTCGTATCATTCCCTCCTTGAAAACGATTCGACCTTGAATCGTCACCTGCATAATAAAAAAGAGAGATCAGAAACGTTAAATGACGCACTAACATTATACTCACCGGGAAGGTTGATAACTCTAATTTATTAGAGTATTATTAGCTCTTATTCATAAATACTTGCTTGTTAATTTGAGAATATCCACACATTATAATCATTTATACACTATTTGTGGATTTTGTGATTTAAATGAATTCCTTGATAATAAATTCAAAATAATTATGAAATGTGTCAAAAAGAATTATATTTTGATGTGGACTCATTATATTTTCATTGCCCTTGCAGGAAATAAAGAAAACAACAAAGAAAATTCAAAAATACAACTTTGCTGCAGCTTTGCTACAGCATTGCTGCAGCAAAATCATATCAGGAAATCAACGCAGAAAACAGAGGCTGACTTGGAGTTAAAATTTAAAGGCTGATTTGGACTCTCAACAAAAGGACAATTTTGGGCTTTCATTAACTCACCTTTTTAGGGATAATATTGGAAATTCACACACCAAAATTTGTCTCCAATTAAACCTAATATAAAAGAGCAAAAACAGGGGCTGATTTGGAGAGGAACTGCGGCAGAAAATAAAATACATATACAGCAGAATCTGGGCAGCAGCGAAGACAGTAGGAACAACCAGAATTGCGACAAAAAAACAGAGGAAAAATCAGCAGCAGCAAGGAGGAAAAATACAGCAGATAGCAGCCCCAAATTCTGGACAGATTTGGTGCAAGGAAGGAGAGGCAAAACAGAGCATCAATTTGAATCTGGAAAGAGACCAATTGAAGCTTGATTTGCTAGGATTTTCATTGAAGAGAAAGCAAGAACGAGACAAAGGATCATAATCTAATTGGTTTAGGGTTGATTTAAGGGATTTATTTATTTATTTCATTATTTCTTTATTATTTGATTCTTCTAAATTCTTTAAACCATATGGATCTGATTTTGAGCATATATAATTTGATGTTTAATTTTATAAATATGCTTGGCTAAATTCTCATTCAGTTAGGGTTGTGGATATGCAAGTGTATGTAGACCTTATGCTTTAATTTTATAAAATTGTGCTTTGCTTGGCAAGATGTGCTAGTTATTCTATGCTTGATTGAATGATTTATTCTTATTGATTGCTTGATCAACAATTGATAGGATACTAGACTGAAATTGAATCTGGAAAGGTTAATTTTTGGTTGGATAAAGCTAGAATAGTGTGAAGAAATTGATATAGGAATATATAATTATCTCACATGACTCAAAAGAATTTGTGCATAAACGTTGTTCTTAGATTCAGTTTTGCATAGGAATATGTTTTATTGAGTCATAGAATATATAAACATTGCAGATTCGGAAGAATCCTTTGTGAATTTTTGCAATTCTAGTTACTGGTATACTTTGCTACAGCATTGCTATAGCAAAGCTGCAGCAAAGCAGTTTGTCTACATCACTTGTCATATTTGTAATCCTAACTGATTTATCTATTTGCGATTCTCGATATCCTTCTTGTTGATTGTTGTTTCAGTGTTTTCACTCTTGTCCTCTCGTATTATTTATTTTATTTTATTTATTTATTTATTTTTATAAACAAAAACACAAATATTGATTTTAATAGTTAATTTTTACGATATTTTCTAGTATTTCAATCTCCGTGGGAACGATTTTTCTTATCATTATATTACTTGTTTGCGACACGTGCACTTGCGTTAAATCATATACACCATTGTGAGCAACAAAGGTCAAGTTTGTAGGCGTTGTCGTTGATGCACTTGATCACTTGGAACGGCCCATCTCCTCTTGGTTGAAGTTTGGACCTTCGCTTATCAGGAAAGCATTCTTTCCTCTTATGCACCCAAACCCAATCTCCGGGTTCAAAAATAACTTGTCGTCTCCCCTTATTGGCTTTGAAAGCATACTCCCTATTTTTCTTTCCAATGCGCTCACACACATGCAACCTTTTAACCATCTCAGCCTTCTTTGCTCCTTCAAAATTAGTTCTTTCTGAAACAGGTAAAGGTAACAAATCCATAGGGGTTAGCGGGTTAAAGCCATATACAATCTCAAATGGGGAGTGATTCGTGGTTGAGTGTACACTTCTATTGTAAGCAAACTCAACAAAAGGTAGACAATCTTCCCAATTTTTTAAATTGCTTTTTAAGACCGTACGTAATAAAGTAGACAAAGTGCGATTGACTACTTCCGTTTGGCCATCTATTTGGGGATGACAAGTTGTAGAAAATAAAAGTTTTGTCCCCAACTTGGCTCACAAAGTTTTCCAAAAGTAGCTGAGGAACTTAACGTCCCTATCCGACACAATACTTTTAGGAACTCAATGGAGCCGCACAATTTCTTTGAAAAACAGATTGGCTACGTTAGTTGCATCATCGATTTTGTGACACGCAATAAAGTGTTTCATTTTTGAAAACCTATCAACAACTACAAAATTGGAGTCTCTCCCTCCTCTAAACATAGGCAATCCCAAAATAAAGTCCATGGATATATCCACCCACGGTGAGCTAGGCACCGGTAAGGGTGTATACAGTCCTTGAGTCCCCAACTTGGCTCACAAAGTTTTCCAAAAGTAGCTGAGGAACTTAACGTCCCTATCCGACACAATACTTTTAGGAACTCCATGGAGCAGCACAATTTCTTTGAAAAACATATTGGCTACGTTAGTTGCATCATCGATTTTGTGACACGCAATAAAGTGTGTCATTTTTGAAAACCTATCAACAACTACAAAATTGGAGTCTCTCCCTCCTCTAAACATAGGCAATCCCAAAATAAAGTCCATGGATATATCCACCCACGGTGAGCTAGGCACCGGTAAGGGTGTATACAGTCCTTGAGGTAGGACTTTGGACTTTGCTTGCCTACATGTGATGCACCTAAAGCAAGTTCTCTCTACATCACGCCTCATTTTAGGCCAAAAGAAATGTTTGTGTAGAACATCCATGGTCGTGGTTACACCGAAGTGTCCCATTTGGCTTCCTTTATGGGCCTCTTTCACTAATAACTCCCTCATAGAGCAATTGGGTATGCACAAAAGATTTTCTCTAAATAAATACCCATCTAACATGTAAAATTTTTCAAAAGCAGATTTTGACATGCATTGTACACAACAAAAAAATCATCATCATCAGGATATATCTCTTTAATATACTCAAACCCTAACAATCTAGCATTTAGAGTAGAGAGTAGGGTATACCTCCTTGATAATGCATTCGCGACAATATTTTCCTTACCTCGCTTATATTGAATAATATAAGGAAAGGTTTCGATGAATTCCATCCACCTCGCATGTCGTCGGTTCAATTTTCCTTGGCTCTTCAAATGCTTCAAGGATTCGTGATCAGTGTGGATAACGAACTCTTTCGGCCACAGGCAATGTTGCCAAGTCTCCAAAGTTCTAACCAATGAGTATAGGTCCTTGTCATACGTCGGGTAATTTAGGGACGCTCCACCGAGCTTCTCACTGAAAAAGGCGATTGGTCGTTTTTCTTGCATCAAAACAACCCCTATGCCTATTGTAAGGTTTATTTTGTATTGGCAACTTTCGTGGACAAAATGTTTGATTGTAATCTAGAATAGGAATTCAACAATTATTCAGACCACACGTGATGATGGAGTCACCAAGCTTGCAACGCCCATATGACAGGTATAATATTCCATCATGCATACATCTGCACACAATTGAGCACGACACTTAGTATGGATTGTAACGAAAAATGTATTGTGCACATGTTGGTCGATCGATCGAGAGTATTGTTCGATCGATCGAGTGATCGATCGATCGAGACTGAGACAACTTCGATCTAGGTGCTCTCTGTTTGGACTGGATCGATCGAGCAATTGGACCGATCGATCGAACCATGTTCGATCGATCGAGTATAGAACAACCTCGATCCAGGTTCTCTCTGTTTGAGTTAGATCGATCGAGTTTTGTGTATCGATCGATCGAGACCTTCTCGATCGATCGAGACGGCCTGTCGATCGATCGAGCCAGTATTATATTCCTACTCAAACTCTATTTCTTAATTCGACCCTTATGTTTCTTTTACCTAATTGACCACATTTAATGTTCAGAACAGAATTCTTATTTGAGGATAATTGTGGTAATTGGTAAATCCTGATAAGAAAAGAGTTATAGTGAATTGCAAATCCTATTTGAACTAGGATTGGACTCTATATAAGTGAAGAGATGTTTGTGCATAAACAATCAACTTGAGCATTTAGAATTACATAGCACTAATACTTTCTAGCATCTGAATTGTGCTTATTCTCTTCATCTATTGTTCTTAGGCTTTCTCATGTTATATTCATATGCCTAATTGATTTGCATGATATTGAGCTTAATTGAATGTTCTAGGGTTTGCTAGCTGATATTGTTTTTACATCGCATGTTAGTATATTTGCTAGTTAGGATTATTCATTGTTTGAATCCGCTCTAGGACACGCATTGCACTTGTGTTATTGTGCTAACGTTACAGGTGACGGCTTCAGTATTTCGTGTGACTCGAAATTACTGAAGGTGACGGGTTCGGTTGATCTTGTGTGACTCAAGTAGATCGGAACGTTGGTCCGGATCCACATCTAACTATTGGAGGCTGTGAAAGGAGCAAGCGGCTCGTAAGTAAATTACAGAAAGGGGGATCTATCTGCGACGGGTAGTTCTGGACTCTATGGTTGTAATTGAACATTATTTTCATAGTGGATAGTTAGGTGGTCCGGTGGACCGGTGGTTTTCCTCTTAGGTCATTGTTGTGGCCTAGGTTGTTTCCACCTAAAAATATCGTGTGTTGTTTTATTATTCCGCATTTATCTTTACACGCGATTGCATGTCTGGCCGTTGTGATTAGATTATATAATATTTGTTGAAAATTGAAAATAACCTATTCACCCCCCTCTAGGCTTATTAGATCCGTAATTAAAAACTTTTTTCACCTATACCCGATGCATCACACTCAACTTCAAAAGCTTTAGTAAAATCAGGCAAAGATAAAACAGGCACAGTACACAATTTATCCTTTAACAGATTAAAAGCACTCTCTTGCTCTTTTTCCCATTTAAAACCCACTGTTTTCTTAATTATCTTAGTTAGAGGTGCGGCTAAAGTGCTAAAATCTCTAACGAATCTACGATAGAAATTAGCTAAGCCATGAAAACTACGTACCTCCATAACAGTTTTAGGCGAGGGCCAATCCCTAATCGCCTTAACCTTCTCAAGGTCAACCTCTATCCCCTTAGAGCTAACAACAAATCCTAAAAAGACTAACTTTTCCATGCAAAAATGACACTTTTTCAAATTGGCATAAAATTTCTCTTTTCTTAGCAATTCAAGCACACACCTTAAATGTAACATATGCTCTTCTAAGTTTTTACTATAAATGAGAATATCATCAAAGCAAACAACTACAAATTTTCCAATATAAGCATGCAATACATGGTTCATAAATCTCATAAAAGTGCTAGGGGCGTTAGCTAGCCCAAATGGCATGACTAACCATTCATACAGTTCGTATTTAGTTTTGAAAGCAGTTTTCCACTCATCACCCTCTTTCATCCTAATTTGATGATAACCACTTTTCAAATCAATTTTAGAAAATATGCATGCACCATGTAATTCATCAAGCATGTCATCTAGTCTAGGAATGGGATGCCGATACTTTACCGTAATATTGTTGATTGCCCGACAATCAACACACATTCGGCTAGATCCATCCTTCTTAGGCACTAGCAACACTGGTACCGCACATGGACTTAAACTTTCTCTCACTTGCCCCTTGGACAAGAATTCTTCAACTTGTCGTTGAATCTCCTTGGTGTCTTCCTGGTTGCTTCTATAGGCGGGTCAGTTCGGAAGCGACGCACCCGGAATAAAGTCAATTTGATGCTCGATTCCCCGGATCGGTGGCACTCCATCTGGGATCTCCTCTGGAAACACATCATCAAATTCCTGCAACAAAGAAACAGTTTCACTTGGCAAAGATTTGTCAAGCTCGTTAGAAGAAAAGTTGACCTCCTTGTACAAAAGTATAAGTACGGATCGTTTTGCCAAAATGGCTCTTTTCAAATCATGTTCCCTTGCATAAAAATTTGTTTTTTTCTTTTCCATTGCTTCCTCCTTTTCCTTCCCTTCCTTTTTCCCCTTCTCCTTACTCATCCTCACTTGGTCCTCATAGTCTTGCTTTGGAGTTAAGGGTACGAGAGTGATCTTTTTTCCCTCCTTCTCAAACGAATAGAGAAGGACACTAGCACTTGTTTACTGACCCTCACTTCCCCACTATCATTCAACCATTGTAATTTGTAGGGCTTCGGGTGTTTCAGCGTTGGCAATCCTAGTTTTTCCACTAAGGTAGTGCTAGCCACATTGGTGCAACTCCCACCATCAATGATCACATTACAAACCTTGGAGTTTACATGACACCTTGTGTGAAAGATGTTCTCCCTTTGTAACTCCACATCATCATCCTTGTGTTGAATACTCAAGGATCTCATTATTATTAAGGCCTCTCCTTCTACCGGCCCAACTTCTTCCTCACTAGCTTCCTCTAGTGGTGGCATCTCATCCTCCTCACTTTCTTCTTCTGACTCAATATCGCCGTTAGCTAAGGCGATCATTATTTTCTTGTTAGGACATTGATGAGCCATGTGACCTCGTCCAAGACACCGAAAACAGACAATCTCACGGTTCTTAATTGGGACCTCAACATTAGCCTTTCCTTTACCAACTTCCACTTCCTTGCCTTTGTAAGACTCAAATCTAGGCTTGAAACTAGTCTCCCTTTCCTTCCTCCAGTTGGTTTTCCATGATGGAGTAAGGTTCGGTTTCGATACCGGAAAAGTGGGCTTTGGTGGTAACATAGGACTACTCCTTTTCTTTAATTGTCTCTCCACCTTAATCGCCATTTGCACCATATCCTTCATCTCTACATAGTGATGCAATTCTACAATGTTTGCAATGTTGTAGTTCAACCCACTTATAAACCAAGCCATGGTGGCTTCCCTATCTTCTTCCACATTTGCCTTCACCATTGTCATCTCCATTTCTTTGAAGTATTCATCCACCGATCGAGATCCTTGGTTAAGCCTTTGTAGCTTCTGATAGAGTTCCCGATAATAATGACTTGGGACGAACCGTTTTTGCATGATAGCCTTCATCTCTCTCCAACTATCAATAGCTCTTTCACCACTTCTTCTCCTAAGGACCACTAGTTGATCCCACCAATTCAACGCGTAATCGCTAAACTCGATTACCGCCAACTTCACCTTCTTTTCCTTGAAATAGTTGTAACATTCAAAGACATGTTCAACCTTTTTCTCCCATTCCAAGTACAATTCTGGATCATTCTTTCCTTGGAATGTCGGCATCTTAATCTTGATGTTGCCCAAATTCCGATCAACCCCGTCAAAAGGCCGAGGTGGGGGGCTCCACATACCACCCCGACCATTCCTTCCTTCTCTATGCCATTCCTTCCTCCATAGGGCATTCTCCTCTCTTCATGACCCACAAGCTACGAGGCTTGAAAACCACAAGAAATACGGCCCTAAGACCCAACAACAATATTAGCATGCAAATTCTACGAGAAACCTAGACTTTGGTTGCAAGAACTCATCTTAACGTATGAATATTACACACCACAAATTAAGACGAGGGAAACGCCACAAAGGGGTTGCAAGTTCCTTTGATAAGTTTGGTTGATAATGCACTTGGAGCTTTGAGCTCTCAAAGATGAATTTTTGTATTCACTCTCAATATTTTTGAACAAAAGTTGTGTTCTTACAGCTACTAGCAATCACTTATACAACAAATAAAACTCTAAAAACAGGTAGGAAATCCTAGCCATTGATTTGTAATCAATGGTCCAAAATTTACAATAATTTGAATCCTCGCTGCGGCGGCCAAATATTCATGCCGCGGCGTGCATGTTAAGGAACTAGTGTCAGCGCGCAGGTCTGGCGACGTCTACCGAGGGGTGTCCTGTGTCAGCGCGCAGGCCTGGCCTATCAGCACGCGCACGTCCACTCATGCCGCGGCGCCTGAATTACATGCAGCGGCATGCGTATGTTTTGGCTCCAAAACAGAAAGTCCTTCTCTGCGGCGCCCTATTTCTGTGCCGCGACGCGCCTAATTTGACAATTTGCCTCTCCAAAACAGAAACTCCCTCACTACGGCGGCTATATTTTCATGCCGCGACGCAAGTCCTTTTGCCCAAAAACTGCTTCCAACACATTGGTTGACCTTTCACATGCCTCAAGCTTCAAATTCATCATCCCTTAGCCTTGAATTGACTCTTGGACCAGCCCGTTCAAAGTTTCTTCGAGTTGCTTGGCCTTCGATCTTGTGATCGACCCGTGAGGGATTCGTAAAGGATATTGTGACAGAATATTCGTATCAATCACCAATGTCTATACATTTATATAAGTTACAATAGTTGTTGCCATTTGACTTTTGTAGCTCAATAACACCAACGTTGTCTGGCATATATATATAAATATAAAGTAAGAGTTTAACTTTAATTTATCATATGTGTAATATTATTTCAAAAATATTTTGCCATTTACATTATGTTTAGCATTTTTCATTGAAACCCACCGAAGAAAAACTCTTTTTTGCTTTTCTTTTATTTTTCTAATAAAAGTCTTTTCTTTCTAACTTGGGAGAAAAACCACTTACTAAAATATCGATATTACTAAAAACTTAAATATTTTTTTGATTTTATAAAAATATTGAATAGATTTAAAGAAAATTTATTAAAATTGTAAAAATTATATCTATTTTTAAAATTTTGTATAATTTTTTTAAAATTGCTAAAGATAATAATAAAGACTAATTAAAATAATTTTTTATTTGACACTATATTTATGGCTCAAATATACAAATATTGCTATCATGTTATGATTTTTTTTCATGGAGACAAAATGAAAATTTTAAATTTCATATATCTATAGAAATTATATTAAAATTAAATAAAAAAGTGAACAATAATAGTACAAAATTATTTTAAAAAAAGAAGAACTACGTAAATAAAAATACAAAATAGTACGAGAGATGATAAAAGGATAATTCAGAAAAAATTCATGTAACTAAGTATGCACAAATATATAGTAATTTAATAAGTTATAATCAAATAGTTATTATTAAAGTAAATATGAAAATTTTGGAGAAAATTAAAATTGATTATGTTTAGATAAATATTAACTTATAAATAATATAAATAATAAGTCATGTAAGACAAAATTAAAAAATTTAAACTGATATTCACGATATCTATATGATATGTTCAAAATTTTACAAAATTATAATATAACTTACAAAAATATTGGAAAATTTCAAAAAAAAAAAAAGTTAATATTTTCATGAGAACATCAAGAAGTTTTCAAATATTGTAGAAGACATTTTGTATACATTACTTTTACATTGGTATCTTTATTTTATAAAAATTTTGTTGAAAATATTGACATATATGCATGCATGGTAAAAACCCAGCTTCTTTGTCCACATATTATTGTTAGGTGGTCGATCGATTCTTTGTGGATCTTATCTTCACTACAACAATATATACATATATGAAAGGAAGGACAGGTAAAAAATGTTTTATTTAAAAAAATCCGGTGAACCGTCTCTAATAAGTGGGATTTATGGGACGTATTGTGTGCGTAATTTTTCGTAAAAGACATTATAAAAAACCGTCCCCAAAAGTGTTACCTATTCGGGTACAATTAACCGTCCCTAAATGTCCTTTATATTTTAACCAACTCTCGCGATATTTCTGAAAAACACACTAAGGAAGATAAGCTTTTTATTTTAGCCCCTTCCCTCACAGCTGCCCACTGCCGCCCCCACGACACAACCAGTCAACCTCCCAGCATATCAGCCATCGTCCGTCGTCCGCGACTCCAGTGTCAGCCAAATTGGCAGTATCTACAGCAACGCGCGTCCACTGCAGCAACGCGTACCAAGCAGCTCCTCCGTCCAAGCCAGCTGCTAGCACTTCCACGGCAGCTCTCCTTTACCGCCGCGCTTAGATCAGGTCAGGGTACGACATTTTATTCTTGATTTTAATTTTTAAATTTCCTGCAATATGGATATAATAATTAAAAGAATTTTAATAATTTTATTTTAATTTTTTGCTGTTGGGATTTCACGATTTTAGGAGGCTCCTCGGCTTTCATTTGAGCAAGGTACGTACCTGTTAAAATTCAAGATTCATAAAGCACGAATTTTGTTTTGTTCACAAATTTACGGTTGACAGAAACACACTTTTAACACAAGCAAACAAAGCCTTAGAATGCTAAGAATACTTTGTTCATTTTCAAGTTACTCATCATATTAAAGGAAATCACTTGGCATCGATATTTATTACTCTGTCGCAGTGTATGTTTTTAATCTGCTCTAAATAATTTTATTTTTATGCTGCCTTTTGGTTGGGGATGACGAATTCGGGCACATGTTAGCTGAAATTCTAAAACAGAACTATGTTGATAGTTCAGGCATGCGTTTTGATCCACATGCAAATACTGCATTGGCATTTGTTACACTGAGAAAAGATGGGGAGCGTGAATTCTTGTTCTACCGCAACCCAAGTGCTGATATGCTTCTTAAACCAGAAGAGCTTGATGCAGATTTAATTGGAAGGGTAAGTAAATAACATTCTGCTATAGCTACTTAAGCTTCAAAAATTAAAGATCGCATACTGTTGTGGAGCTAGTTTTCAATTTCAATACTTGTTGATTGATGTATTTTCTTATTTTCACGAATTTTATATCCTGCAGGCAGGAATTTTTCACTATGGATCAATTAGCTTGATTGAGGACCCTTGCAGATCAGCTCATCATGCTGCAATGGATATTGCTAGGAAGGCTGGTCTCATTCTCTCTTATGACCCAAATTTGAGATTGCCACTATGGCCATCAGCAGAAGCTGCTAGAAAAGGGATTATGAGCATATGGGACCAAGCTGACATTATCAAGGTATGTGCTTTCCATATTTTAGTGTCAGTATTTTCTTTTACTTTTTTCAGTAGAATAGATATGAAGTATGTGGTTATTTTGAAAATTGTAGATCAGTGAGGAAGAAATTACATTCTTGACTGAAGGTGATGATGCTTATGATGATAAAGGGGTGATGGAAAAGCTGTTCCATTCAAACCTGAAGCTTTTGCTTGTAACGGAAGGTGCTGGGGGGTGCAGATACTACACAAAAGTTAGCATTCTGACCTTCATTTTAGCGTACATTTAAGAATTCTATTTTCAAAATCTATTTATATCCTCTGAGTCAGATGTATATTTTTATCCCTGATAAATTTATATTTATTTTTCATTTTGACACTAAAATGTTATTTAAATAAAAAATAATAATTAATGTCTTTACCCATTGTGTAGGAGTTTAAGGGTCGTGTTGCCGGTCTCAAATATAATTGTAAAAATAATCAGTACATTATATTAGCTTCTTTTTAATATAAGTTTGAATTTTGACTATTCAGGTTGGCTATTAATATCATGTTTCTCATGAGAAGATACACTCAGAATCACAATCACGATGAAAATGATTTTGCCCTAAAAGAAGCAAAGGTAATTAGTATCTTCCATCTGTGAAAAACATTATAGATTGAAACGCTGAAATTTCAATTTTTATTTTTATTTTTATAAATACATAAATTAGCAATTAGATGATGCCTCAATAGCCTAGTTGGCTGGTAGTAAAGGTGTTAAACGAGTTCAATAAGAGCAGGAACATGAACAAAACACTACAAGAGCTTGAATCAAATACTGAATTTCTCATTATGAAAAGATCACACATTGAGATTACACTGGTACCATTCTTTATATAGCTAAACACAATGACATATATAGCTAGATACATTATAGATTTGTTAAAACAAAATTATAATAGACTGAACAAAGTCTTTGATTTAATCTGAAGCTGGAAGCTACTAAACTATCATCACTCTTATTCAAATTTCCCTAGTATAGATTTGTTAGCGAGTGAATATATATATATATCCTAAAGTGAATTAATGTATCAATTATATTTGAAAACAACCAACAGTTCATTGTAAGCATCTTCAACTTTCAAGCTCAAAACTTAGCTTTGGAACAAGGAAGAACAGTATAAAAAGACTCGGCTGAGGCATGTTAAGTTCAATCTAAGCATAAGATTTAAATATTTAACTGTAGGATGAAAAAAGGTTGAGAGAAGCTCTCCTATTTGCAAATGGATGTGGGGCCCTAACGGTGACACAGAGAGGAGCTATACCTGCACTGCCCACAAAACAAGCAGTTTATGAACTTCTTAACGAGGTCGCTGTGTAAGGCATTATTTAATCGTCTCGTCTGAAGTTTCTTGGGAAAAGAAAAAGAAAAAGAAAAAAAACTTCTTTTTGCCAAGTAAAATAACGTTTTTTGTGAACTCAAGAAGTGACGAAGAAAATCCGAATTTAAATCGGGAATTGAGTAATGTTAAGTTAGGATTTTGTTATCTTGTAAAACTATCATTCTTTTAAGGTTTTATGTTCAGAATATTATTATGATTAGAAGAAATTATCTATTTTGATCATTCAAAGGCAGGCATAAATTTCAGGCTCGAGCAATTGCAATAAGTGCGACACTTGTCAGCCTTTTATTCAAAGGCAGGCATAATTATATTGTAATGATTAATTAGTAATGATATGTAAACAGTAATATTGTCGTTATTGTGATTTTGAATATATATGTTATTTCAGCATTTTACAGGTAATTACTTATATAAGAACAGCATAATATTGAAATTTAAAGAAAAAAAAATCATTTAGGTTAATAAAAGTTCAACTAAAAGTGTTTAGGGACGGTTACTGTAACAATAACCGTCCCTAAAAGTGTCACAGTAACCGTCCCCAAACACTTTTAGGGACGGTTGTTACACTTTTAGGGACGGTTACATTTTACTTTTAGGGACGGTTAATAATTGTCCCTAAAAGTGTCACTTTTTGAGACGCCCGCATACGGAATAGTTACGACTCGAAACGGAACCGTCCTTAAATCTCTTTTTTGTAGTAGTGCTTCTTTAAATCTAATTCATAAGATATCTATCAATCAATGGAAAAGGAAAGGGAGAAGGAAAAAAAAAACATGTATTATAAGTTTAAGAAAAGTCTTAAACGATACAGTATAATTAATTGAATTCATAATTGTGATATTATTATGTTAGTTGTGATTATAATATATGTATGATATATGATAATGTTAAATAAAAAAATATCACGTTAATTTGAATAGCCTAATTTGTATTGTACATGATTAATGGCTCCAAATTACATATATTATTTTTAGTACAACAACAAAAAAAAGTAATAATTTTTTTATTATATTTTAAGCATTTTAACTTCACAATTATTGCACACATGTATATTACATACTAATAATACACATTTTAATATACTAAAAATAATAAAGAAAATTTGCACCGTAGAACTGGTGTACTAACTGCAGCCAAAATTTGGGAGTTAGCTTAATAATTGATTTATATTATTTAACATTTTAAAATCAATTATGTGATTCCTAAGTCCTTGTTTATAAGAATTTTGATTTATGATTTTTTTTTAAAGTAATTTTTTAATTAAATATGGTTAACAACAAGTTTTTATTTTTATTTTTATATTTTTAAGAAATCATTACTAAAATATGGGATGATAAATAAATATTTAAAAAGAAGATTTTTAATTTTTAATTTTTTTCATTTTTATCAATCATTTTTCTATAAAATAAATCAAGTCTTATAACTTTTGTATAAGACAAGTATTAGATGAAAATGATTAAAAACTTAAAATTTATAAAAGAAAAAAATTTCTTTATTTTTAAAATTCTTTGAAAAAAACATAAAGCATTACCAAATAACTTGAATGTGATTTTTATTTTTTTTTCCTCTTAAAAATTACTAAGTATAATTTTTTTTATCAAATACATGAGTGATTATTTTTATAAAAAAATTATAAATTATAAAATTATTTATTTAATTATAAATTAAAATTGTTATCAAATATAATTTAAATCTATATTTTAAAAATATTTTAATAAAATGGGAGCTACTTGTTTTCAAACCAGGTACTTTTTTCTTTGTTAGATCACTGAAAGTTGTTATCATTAGTAATTTTTATTTTTATTTATATTATTAAAAAAAATTACAAGATAATTTTTAAAATAATATTTTATATTACTGCTTTATTATGATCGTTTAATTTATTCTTTATTTTATTTTTACTAAATTTAATAGTTTATATTACAAAACATGGCTTTAAAATTATCCTCCCTAATATTATTTTATATTATTAGTATTTTTTTTTTACCTTGCTATTATAAAATAAGGTGTTCTATAAGGAGAATTTTTTAGATTAAACCATTTGTATAATTTAGTTATTTATAATAAAAATAGACTAATTAAGAATAATTTATATTATTTTAATAATTTTTTTATTAAAATATTATTATTTCATGTTAAGTAATTAAAATGCGATTAAATACAAATTTTTAATAAAGATAAAAAGTTAAATTGAATAGGAAATTATTTAAGACAAAACCAATAAAATTAATAATCAAACATAAAGTTATTTAAATATATATTTTAATTTTTACTAAAAATTAAAAATCAATAAAATTGTGACATTTAACAAATATTAAAACCAAACATTTTATGATTTTTTTCATACTAAGTGTAATTTTATAGTTGTTAAAGAATCATTCGAATTTAATGACTTAATAAAAAATAATAATATTTTAATAAAAAAATTATTAAAATAATATAATTTATACAAAGCTAAGAATTAAATGACATAGTTTCTAATCTAATAATCAGTGGCATTTTTCTCTATAAAATATATCATATTAAAAGTTGTTATCAAATAATACTTCCAAAAACTTAAGTTTTCTAAAAATGTTTATATCATTTATTTTGCACTCAATTTTGTATCCAATGTTTTTATAATATGATTAGTATTGTGAAAGTTATTTTAAAAATTAAAGAAATAATACAATATTCTAGGGACGGACCCAAAAAAAAATTTCTAGGATGGCTAATATATATTAAAAAAATTCTTCTAAAAAAATTTATTTATAATATCAAGATTTATAACTAACATTAAAAAAATATATAAACTTAAAAAGCAAACAAAAAAATATAAACTTAAAAAGCAAACAAAAAATTTATTTAAGTTGTTCCGACAATACTTCATAAAATTCATTAAATTATCAAATAAGGTTCAACAAATCTGAGGAAATAATAGTTAACTGTTATGAAGAAAAACGAGTGCTAAATATATACAAATTTATACTTACATAGACACTCAAATTAATAATTATATAATATTTGTCGATCAAAAGTTTAAAATTTATAATTTTTTAAAGTATATAACATACAATTATTGATTTGATCGTAAGTTTTTACAAATATTTTGAATATTTAATATTTTTTTTAAAAAGAATATAGATAACTTTAATAAATTTTAAAAAAAAATACCAGACTTTGATTTGATGCAGCAGGAGCAAGCAACTGAGCAATAAACATAATTACATAGCAAAAAAGGAGCAAAGCGGACAATATAATATCGAAAAATGGTATATTAGTCTAAGTTTATTTATATAATTTTGGTGATAAATAATATATTGTACTTTACAAAAATATTAGTAATATTTATTAAAAAAAAAAAAAACCTCAAAAAGTCTTACCCGTGCTCAGAGCATGGTATAGCTCTTAACATGAGTTCATTACTACAATATTCTATATCACAATATAATTAAAATAAATATAAATTTATATATTCTCAACGTTTATTTAAGTTTATATATATATTGGAAATGGACTCAATCATTCATTTATATTAATAATAATATTTGAATATACGCAATAATTGTGTAGCACATGACATGCTTTCATTTTGAGAAGTAGAAAAGCAATTCTCATGTTATTGATGATCGGTAAATTACAAGCAATGGTTTCTGAGTTTCTTCTTCCACCTATTTTGAATAATGCTATTTTAAAAGGAGTTTTAGTGTTGGCCATAGTACTTCTCATTTCATATTATGCTTTACTACAAATAAGCAGAGCTAGCAGAGGCAAATTATTAGCTCCTGAAGCCTCCTGCGCATGGCCAATTATTGGTCACCTCCTTTTGTTAGGAAGAAAACATACACCTTCCCACATAACTTTGGGAGCCATGGCTGATAAGTTTGGACCCGTGTTCAACATCCGACTGGGGACGCAACGAGCTCTGGTCGTGAGCAGCTCTGTGATCGCAAAAGAATGTTTTACTGTCAACGACACCGTTTTATCATCACGACCAAAACAAGTCGCAATAGAGCACATGGGCTACAACCACGCCATGTTTGGTTTTGCAACTTGTGGTCCTTATTGGCGTGAGATTCGTAAGATCACCACCGTACATCTATTCTGAAACCAAAGTCTTGAGATCTCAAAACACATAAGAATCTCTGAAGTGTCTAGTTCTATGAAAGAATTATTTAACTATTGGAATAATTGTAAGGAGAGTGGCCTAGTTTTAGTGGATTTGAAGCAGTGGTTTAGTGATTTGAGCCTCAATGTTATTCTTAGAATGCTTGTTGGAAAGAGATACTCTGTTAGATCGGATAAGCTTGATGAGAAAGAAGCAAAGAGGATTCAAAAGGCACTAAATGATTTTTTTTATTTGGTGGGACTTTTTGTTCCGGGGGATTTTTTTCCTAATCTTAGGTGGTTGGATTTGGGTGGATATGAAAAGAGTATGAAAAAAACTGCAAAAGAATTATATTTTTTTCTTGAAAAGTGGTTGGAAGAGCACAAGCAACAACAAAGTAATCACCAGGACTTCATGGCTGTGATGCTATCCGTACTTCAAACTTTGGACATTTCTGACTTTGATGATGATATAATAACCAAATCCACAATTTTGGTAAGTTCTTATCCTCAATTATTGGTTTGTATTGGATGATTGGTGAATATTTATTATTGGGTTCTTATCCTCAAAAATTAATATAAAATTTTAATATAAGAAAAAAATAATAATAAATCTTAATATTAATTGCTTAAGATATATCCTAAAATAATTTAAATAATTAAAAAAAAATTATTGGTAATAAAAAAATTAACGTGGAAAGAAAAAAAAATACATTTTTAAAAATAATAATTGATGTTAATATTTTAAAATTCATTATTAATTAAAAAAATTATAACTTAATCAAAAAGGTATCATGTACTAAAATTCAGGTATCTAAAAAGTCTCATTTTGAAAATTATGGTTCTTTGGGATATCCAAATAAAAATTGGGATTCTCCAAAAGTACCGAACCTATATTCTCAATTCTAAAAAATAAAATAAAATTTATAATTTTATTTAGAAATAAAAAAAATTAATATAAATATTATATTTTGAATATTTTTTAAATGAAAAAAGATATTATCTTTTAATTATGTTTTTCGATAGTGACATTATTGTAATTATTTTTGAGAAACCATAAAATTAACACTTCTAAAATATGAAATAACAAAAATAGCACGTCTAATACTATTACATGTAATTTATAATTTTGTTGTTATAAATTTTATGGGATGTTATTTTATGTAATTTGATACTATTTTTTTTTTTTTTTTACAAAAGCATATTTTAGTTATGAGCTCTTTTTTTCAAGTCACCATTCTTAGAATCAACAATAATTGAACTGAGATGAGCTCATCTGCTCTTTTGATACCACTGGTTGAAAAACCAATAATTCACATATATTATTGTTAAATTCTCAATTAATTAAACACAAGTTGTTATTTTAATTTTTTTTTTTTTTTAAAATTTTGAAGGAATTAATTTTAGGGGGGCTCAGACACAACATCTGCAACCTTAACATGGGCAATATCGTTGTTGTTGAACGACCCTCATGTGTTGAAAATGGCTCGTAGTGAACTGAATAGCCAAATTGGAAACAAGAGCGTAGTTCGCGAGTCTGACATGGACAAGCTTATGTACATCAAAGCCATTGTCAACGAAACTCTGCGTTTATACCCTGCAGCACCACTTTTAGCACCAAGATATTTCACAGAGGATTGTACAATTGGAGGCTACCATGTCCCAAAAGGCACCAGATTTATCCTTAACGTTTGGAAGATCCAAACCGACCCGAACTTGTGGCCCAACCCATTAGAGTTTAAGCCAGAAAGATTTCTCACAACCCACAAAGGGGTTGATGCCAAAGGGAAACACTTTGAATACATCCCATTTGGGAGTGGAAGGAGAATGTGCCCAGGTGTGTCTTTGGGACTGCAAATGATACAGTACACGTTGGCTAGTTTTCTCCAGGCATTCGATATATACACAATACCCTCTGCTTCGCCTATAGATATGACAGAAAGCTTTGGACTAACAAATATGAAAGCAACCCCACTTGAAGTTCTCGTCAAACCCAGAGTAGTGCTGGAGGAGTAACTCAAAATTTCTACATACCCATTATATCCTTCTTATGAATCTTAAATTTTTATATAGATTATGTGAAGAACTACTTCTTTAATTATTTTATATAGTTGTATTTATTTGAATATCTTCATTTCTCAAATAAGCAATTTTTTCTCTCTTAGAGTCCAAACGCTTTTTTCTTTCTCTCCCATTTCATGCTGTTTATGACAAGCCAAACAAAACAAGCTTTCTAACGATTCAAGGAAAATAAAAGAAAAATGATTAATTTTTGTCCATTTAATCTCTTATTGTTCAAACGTTACTTGGATCCAAAAATATAGATTTAATTTGACCAACAAAAAAAATATAGATTTAATAGAAGTATATTATTTATTTTTATATTATCTTTTCCAATGGACTCAAAACAAAGGTTAAATTTCGTATTTGGATGGAAAGAAAATCAAGTTTCATTTTTATTAATTTACCTCCACATGATCAAATCTCCAATCAATTATGAATTTTATTGTTTTTCCTTTATTTTCTCTTGGGACTCTCACTCACCAAATAGAAAAATAAAATTTAAAGCTCTCTGTGGGAAGCCATGCCCATTGAATAATTTTCAAGTTTCTGAGAAGCCAAACAGAAATTAATTATAATGTAGAAAGAAAGGAAAAAAAAAATATGGAAAGACGAACCAGTTTGAACCTTCGATAATATTGATTGTTCGAGTTGTAATAAGATAATTGTTTCTTTCATTTTCTTAGATTAAGAGGGGAAAAAGAATAAACAAATCTAGGTGACATTGTTCCGAGTTGTACTCTTTTGAACTCTTAATATAAAAGAGGAATTATTTATTGATTCTATCTAAATTAATAATAGTATGTTACAAATATAAAGGAAAAATAAATAGGAGAAAAAATGGACATTATTTTCTAATTTTTAATCATTTAAATTTGTAGTTTTAAATTTTTAAGGATTCAAAATTAATATATAATTTTTTTGAAGTAACTTTATTAGTCATAACTGGGGCAAAAACTTTACCAGGCAAAAAGTTAAAATGGTCATTTTATTAATACAATAAATATTATTTAAAAAAAATATTTTTAAGTTTATTTGCTTATAAAAAATGTGTTTTGAAGTTCTTTATTTGTAGAAAAAAGTGTTAGATAAGAACAAAATTAATTTTTCGTCCAATTTTTCGTTAAATCTAACGGAATAGTACATATATTACATGCATGTTTATATTTTTCGATAGATATATATCAAATTAAATAATTTTTAATAAAAAAATTACTCTAATTTTTTATAATTTCTTTCTATTAAACTTAAATAAAAATTTTATTATTTAATTTGTGATTTTAGATATTAAACAATGAAAATTCTATTTAAATTTTATTGAATTCGATAAAACTTAAATAAAATTTTTATTATCTAAGTTATGACTTTAAATATTAGAAAATGAAAATTTTATTTAAATTTTTTTTAAATTAAAAAAATTAGTGTAATTTTTTTATTAAATATTAATATATATATATATATATATATATATATATATATATATATCAAAAAATATAAATATATATATGACACATCTACTATTCAATTAGATTTAAAGGAAAATTAGATGAAAAATTAATTTTGTTCTTACTTTATACATTTTTTACAATTAGAAGAACTTAAAAACACATTTTTTAAAAACAAAAAGATTTAAAGATATTTTTTATAACATAGGAGACTAAATGCCACCTTTTATAAAAATAAAATGACATTTATGACACTTTTTCCTAATTTATATTGATTTTAAAATACGAGATTGCTATTGAATCAAGTGCGATCTATAAATATTTATAAAATATGTAATATATTTTTGAATGAAAATTCAATAGAAATGCAATTTTAATAGAAGTATTAGAGTTTTCTATTTTTATTTTTTTTAATATAACACCATTTAATACAAAATTTCTCTAAATTTGTAATATAAAATATTTAGAATTTATTACTCTCAGTAATGATATGGTATTTAAATTCAATAAAATATAACATTAATGCAACTATTTTTTTTTAAAAATACAACTATTCAGTGCTTGATAAAGAGATCAACCAATAAAATTCGTAAGAAATATACTCTAGAAATAATGAATAATACATCTTAATATTCATGAGTAGTGCTATATATATATATATAGATATATATATCTATATATATATATATGCATTAAATGACATATTATTATAGATTAAATATAAAATTGTGAAATATTATAAGATTGTTTATTAATAAAGATTAATTAAATTATATTATATAAATTAAAAAAAGAAGTTCATCTCTATTCATATACCTTTGATTAAAATTCATCGAGTATTTCTAAGCAATAAATTTGTTTCATTAGTAAACAATCAGCGTACACACTTTAGAGCCAATTTTTCTGTCTGAAATTTAAGTTCGAATTTTACAATAAAAAAAATAAAACTTTAAAATCTTTTTTTTTTTTTTTTTTAAATTAGCGTACACACTTTTCGCCGTACTACTCTTTGGTCCCATGTAACCCTTAAAATTCAGAACTCTTGGGAGTAGGGGTGTTCAAAATTTTCATAATCAATTCAACCCATATAATCTAAATTAACTCAACTTAAAATGCTAAATTTTAAAGTTCTATTGGTTTAATTTAATTTTTTATTATAAAAAATTTATTTGATTTTCATTTATTTAAATTTTATAAAAATCGAACTAATCAAATTAATTTATTATTTTATTTTTATTACTATTCTATACACATTTTTTTTATAAAAAAAAAAAAAACATTTAAAATTTGTCATTATCACCAATACATCAGATTATACAATTTTTTTTCTAATTGTTTTTAAAAAATAATAAAAATAACACTCCTCAAAACTTATAATAACAAAAATAACAATCATTATGTTCAAACTATATATTTTTATCAATTAAAACAATGATTGTTACATCAATTTTTTTGAACGTTTGTCCAATTGGACATTGTTCAAATTAAATGGCTGCAATTTAAACCCATTCAATTGGACATTTTTCAATGTTATTGAAATGTTATTTTTATTATTATAAATTTTAAGGATATTATTTTTAATAATTTTATAAAAAAAAAAAATCTTGTCTCTCTCTACATCTCATGGTCATCAGTCTCCTCTCAGCAATCATTAGTCGTCAACTCCTCTTGTTTGATTTTTTTCATTTTTGTATGTTTTTATATAAATAATTTAAGTATTTTATTCTCATTCTTTATTTTGTAATAGATGATGTGTGCTAGAGATTTAAATTTATATATTTTGCCAAATAAGTCATTGCTATTCTTTATTGCATATTTGTTTTTATATTGATTGATATGAATAATGATATTAGATAAGTAATTAAAATTTAAATCTTTAAATTTAATGATTATAATAAAATTAACCTTCAAACATTATGAACTATAATACAAAAATTATAAATAAAATTCATAAGCAAAAAAAGGGTACAATATTTCATCAACCCAACCAAAATCAAATCAAAAAAATTAATTCAAATTATATTAATTCTTATTTTTAAAAAACCTATCATATAAACCTAAACCAACTCACATGCACACCCCAACTTAAGGACGTGAACGAAAAACATCTAAGGATGTGTTAATGATCATTTATGAATATATCTATCAATTATATTACTTTATCTTTTTACCATTTATTAAATATTTATGTTTTTCAAATAACATTTATACTAATTTTAAATTTTATTAATTTAAAATACCACATTATTAACTACTCCAAAAGCTAAATAATTTCTCGACATCTAAGTAAAAGATATCCCAACTTGAGATGCTAAACATTTTTGTTTCAATTTGTTCAAATAGTGTAATTATTTTTTTTTTTCCGAAGAATTTATGTACAAAGTTAAAAAAAAATTAAAAAATTAATTTTTCAATTGCCAATAATTGTTTGTAGAAGCATGCTCAAACCACATCAAAATATAATTATTTGTAGACGAAATACAACGTAAATTTTATAGCTCGCAAATACATATTTTCTTGTGTTGCGCTTTGAACTAATTCCATTTCTTGAAGCGAAGATAACTGGAACACTTGCATTTACCTTAAAAAAACGATTCAGGGTTTCCAAAAGTGGATTTTAAAGTTCATGGTCTTCCATTTCATCCAATAGCGTACACATGAAGAGCAGTTACAGGTACAGATTATACCCCTGCAGACTGCAGTACAATACAAAGGGAGGCGCGTCAACCATCAGATACCAAAGCTTTTCAGTCAATTCAATAAGCGGATCGTCAAAACAAACCAACAAAACCCAAAAGGGATAAGGGGAAGGAAACAAATACGACTTCCAATTCTGATGAGTTCCGAGCAAACTACAAGACAGCTGACAAAGGATTTTGGCTGACCAAATGAGAACAAGAAGCCGGAATGTGAGAACAAGCATCCGGGAAGAGGTAACCATAAAACCATAACCAAACTATATACTCTTATAGTCATAGCCAAAGGATGATGTTATCTACTTCTTGCCCACAAGCGAAACTAAAATGATACTGTTTCTTCTATCAATTAAGAGATGAATGGGGAATCCAAGGCTTTATATGAAGCCTCAGCAGTACTGGGTACGTGCTTCAGTTTGGATTGTACAGAATGGGCTGTTGAGCCAAATTCAGAAACATCTTCAATGTCCAAAGTATCTGGAAGACTTTCAGAGGAATCAAGAGTGTAGCCCTGTCAAATAGAAAACATTCAACTTACTAAATCCGAGTAAGATAAGAAAATATGAAATTATTCTGCATCTGAATGAGCCCCAAGTTTGATATTTACATCTGACTAATGTTTCTAAAGTTGAATCCCACTGAAATAAATAATTTTCACTATGTTCATAACCAATTCTTATCGTGGCCAAAATACTGGATATTGGATTAAGGGGGAACAGATGCCTATAAAGCTAGCGTATTTTAGGTGAGACTTCCACAGCTTTAAAGTCTCAAATAACTACTGCTACAAAGTTATGATTTGAAGCCCAAAACAGCATGTCCATATTATACATAATCAATTTGGCCACAAAATAACATAATAGCATGTACATAGCTTGTAAATATGTTTATATATGTACATAAAATGAATCTACAAGGTATATATAACATATGTCTAACTAACATGTTATTTTGGGACCAATTTAACTACATACAAGTTATACAGCCTATACATGATATTTAATGCCCAGACTGCAAAGTTGTCACCAAATTGAGAATCAACTTCTATTTAATCCTCTTTTTGTTGAATCAATAGCATTCAAGATTGCCTAACAACTCTAGAAGTAGAAAAGTGAGAATTACCTCAAGTTGGTTTAGCATATCAATAGAGGCTTCCAGATCACCCTTATTTGCAAGATAGACATCAATGAGGGACTGATTGGATATATCAGTAAATTGCATCCGAAGATATTCCAAATCCATGTCAAATTCTTCAGACATCTGTTTTTCTGCCATTTCATTAACAGTTTGTGAGGACGAACCATAGAAACAGTCACTCTTGGCAGCATACACCCCCTGAGTCACATGTTTGGCTGCACCATGGGCATCACATTCTAAGGAAACTTTATAGTGCAGTTGGTCTTGAGGACAATGTTGAGGGTTCTCAGACAAGAAAGCCTCATTAGACTCATTTGTTGTTATGTAAGTTGTATCATCTACCCCTCTTTTGGAAAGTGGAATGTATGCTGCAGCATATGGATTCAAAGAAGACACTCCTTGCTTCATATCTTCAGTTTGTGGAAATATCACCTATGTTTTGAAATTAAAAACTGAAAAGCACTTACACTATAATTTTTTTTTTTTTTAAAGCATTTATAAAACGTGATACAAAAATAAGTCTAAAGAAGAAGTCCAAAACTTAGTGAAAACTAGATGAATGAATCAACACTTGCTGAGCACACAACGAAAGGAAAGAATGTCATTATGCTACCAATCCTGTAATCAAAGATGTAATTAGCACATCTAAGACCTCAAGACACTTAAACTAACATCGAGTATGTATGAGACCTCAGATAAAATCTGGGGGGAAATGAAGATAATAACGTAAAATGGTATTTGATCGAGAAAAATACTCCTAATAACCGACCTTGCAGCTGAAGCTGGGTGTACATGCCAATGGAAAATCTTGAAAGATATATATTTCACATTTGCAAACTAAAGGAGACTACAGATCAATGGGGATGCACGACGTATCTAAAACATACCCAATTTTCTCAACAAAAGAATCTACCAGGAAAAGAAAACTTAGATCAAAGTATCACTTCTAAAGAATCTCAAATAAAGGCGCCACAGTTCAATACTTAATTATTGTTCCACCCTAACAAGAAACTCCAAAAACGATAATGTTTAACAAGAACCCCATATTATGTATACGATCGAGAATCAAAATTAGGTAAAAGATTACATTTAATGAAAAAAGAAATGAAAATTTCACATAATTAAATCAAAACAGAACCAAATAAAAAGAACAGTACCCTAGTTATAGTCCAATATGTATGATTTTAGAAAAATCAGAAATCTGAAGAGGAGGAAAAAAGTATCAATTGATTAAAAAGTAGAAAATCATGAACTTTCATAGCATTTGAAACTCACTATTGGGAAGCGATCTAGGATCACAGAGGCAGCGGAGAAAGAAGCCACGAGAAACCGCGAAGTTCTGTTCAGATCGCCAGGTACGCAAAGAAAGATAACAGCTTGAAAATGATCAGCAGATTTTTATTGCAAATGGAAAACGAGCAAACTCTCTTCTTTAATAATTAGAATTTTTTAGAGAAAAAAAAAATCCCTAAAACTTAAATAATAAAAATAATTCAATTTATATTCAAATTATATATTTTTATTAATAATGTAACAAAAAAACATATTTTTATTAATAAAAAATTATTGTATTATTTTTTTTAAATATTATTTAAATTAAATTATAATAATTTAAATTTTTTTAATATTAAATATTATTTAATTAAATACTATTTAATATTATTAACGGTAACTTTTGTTAGGAAAAAAAGTCAAAAAAAAATTCCCTCACTTAAGATAAATTGTGTGTATGATACCTCATATTTAAAAATATATTTTTTAATCTTTCATATTTATTAAAATAAATTAAATAAAAATAATAATTATTATTTTAATAAATTAATAATTTTTTTAAAATAAAATTATTATTTTAATGTGTTAAAATATGATAGGGATAAAAATAATACTTTAAGTGATAATAAAAAAAGGAAAAAAATTTCAAAAAAAAAAAAAATTTAAAGCAATCAATTTTAATACTTTAATTCACTTTTATCAACCTTTTCTTTCTCTCCTACACACATATTAGCCCTCTAATTGCTGTCACACATAGGGGTGGGCGCGGTTCGATTTTGGTCGGTTTTTGCTTAAATTGCTAACCGAACCAACATGAATCGGTTAGCTAAATCAAGAACCAAAACCGACCTTTTAAAGTGCGATTACTGACATCAGACCAACCTTTTAATATCGGTTCGGTTAAGGTCGGTTTTCGATTTGGACCTACATATATTTAAATATAAACTGATTTGTTTCTGCCTTGCATATCTCCACATATATATTTGCAGACAGTGAGGATGTAATGACTGGAAGTTCCATGGTCTTATGAGAGTTTTGCTCCCTCAAATGCCTCTCAATTCTCAAACTGACGCCTCTCAATACTGCTAAAGCCTTATCGGGATAATTTCCCATTGCAGTCTCACTAGAAAGCATTAAAGCATCAGTTTGCTGCTCAATTGCTTCCAAAACTTGAGCAACTTCAGCTCTGGTTGGAATAGGATATTCAATCATTGAATTCAACAGTTGAGAGGCAACAATGATGGGCTTGTTTAGCTGCCTGCAGAGCTCAACAATCTTTTTCTGAACAGATGGAATTTTTTCCAAGGGTATCTGAGCACCTACGTCTCCTCTGGCTACCATTGCACCATTAGATGCCTGAATTATTTCCTCCAAATTTCTAAGAGAATCAATACTCTCCATCTTTGCAATGACAGCAACCTCACTACAACAAAGAGCACAACACAATCATAGTACTCAAGAAGTATGCAATCAGAGGAAAGCTTAAGCATTAGATGAATACTTAATATTAACTTCAGCAGAGTACAACTGAATGAAAACAAATGAGAGATGAGAATATGCTCAAATAGTAGGTTCGGTCGGTTTTGAAGGACTAAAACCGACTAAAATCGGTTTTTACATATTAGGAACCGAAACCGACTTGCATGGACCTACAAAATTAACTTTTCGGTTCGGTTGAGTTCGGTTTCGGTCGGTTTGGTCGGTTAATCGGTTACCATGCCCACCCCTAGTCACACATATCAGCTCCCTCTTCCTCCTCTTCCTCACTCATATTAGCAAGTGAGATTTAATTCCAACTTTTATTATTCATTTTTACTGTCTTATTCTTATTACGATGGGTGATGAATATTATAATAAATTAATGCTAAAAAAAAAAAAACACATACTTAAGATAAGATTCTTAAATTTTTTTTTTTCCCTTTACGTCTTCTTAAGTTATCTCTTCCAAAATTTAAAATTTATTTAATTTACATGTAGTATTTCTTAATAAATTTATGAAAGTAAAATTATGTTGTTCATGTGAATAGCTTTAAAATATGCATTGTGTCCTCAATTGACACATTTGCATGTATATAAGAGATTAAAAAACATATTTTATAATCTGAAGGAATAGAAGACAAAAAGCTTTCAAATTTAAGGGATTTATATGGCATTTCAATCAAACATAAAATGATCATCATTATCCTTAAATTAATAAAATAAAAAATAAAAAAAACTAAACTATTCATTAAAATATACATTATGTTTTTAATTAGCACATTTACATATATGTGAGGGATTAAAAAATACATTTTATAACTTAGAAAATTAAATGACACAAAATTTTAAATGTGAGAACTTATTATAATTTTTTTTATTTTTTATTATTATAAATTTTAAAGGTATTATTTTTTATAATTTTTTTAAAATAAAATTGTTATCGATTAACGCATGGATGTTTTTATTTGGTTTCCCCTTTTATTTATTTATTTTACCAACCGTATTTTTACCATAAACTCAAAGTACTAAATTTCTATTTTATGTTTTAGGAGCAATAATGAGAGCCATTTTGAACTATTATTTTTAGTAGACTTCATTCAAATCAACATTCTTTCGGAGGAATTTAACAAGTTTTTGAGATCTATGTGAAGGGTGTGAAGAGGACAGAATTCAATAACTCCAAGTTTAAGAATTAATTATAAAAACCTTGATTTATCATCGATTTTAAAGAAATTAAAATTGTCTTGTAAAAGAAAAAAAGGGTGAGGTCAGGAAAGAAGATACAGTAGCTAGTATGCTTTTCAAACTTGTAACTTGGTTTTTGATGGTTAACAATACTTTATGGCTTGAAATGTAAGATCAAGAAAAATGTAGTAGTATATTTTTCACAAGAAACTATACGGTGGGATTGGTAAGCATCAAAATACGTTAATCTTTATATATATCAATTTCTTAAAATCGATTTAGTTATAATTTATCAAATATATTCATTTATGTGCCTAAAAATTAGGAAAACTTTGAACAATTTCACAAAATCAAATTTGATCAAAAGGCTTATCAAATAAAATAGAATGTTATTCCTTCCCCTTTTCTTTATTGATATTATTATTCTTAGTTTTTATTTTAATTTGTAAATTTACTAGATTGACAAACTAATAATTTTATTGATCTCTTGGATTTTGAATCATTGCAAAAAATAATAATTTTTCTCGTCAATAATTATGGTTTCAGTTTTTTTTTCCAAATGTTTACAATATCTGAATTATATCTCTATTTCAAAAAATAAAAAAATTGAATCATCTCTTAAATATCTACTCTATCTTTATTTTTTTAGCATGTTAAATTCCTCTAATTTTTTATTTTATTTTTATATAATTCATTTTATATATATGAATAAAAAAAAAAAAATTTTGTAAGGCCTCTCTATAGATGCACTTCTTCCATAATTTTTCTTTTAATTGATGGAGATGAAAGCATTTTCATAGTTTTTTTTTTTTTTTATTAACATATTGTTTATTGCCAATGACCGTAGTTTTTATTAATTTTTCTTCTAAATTAACTACCTAAGATCTCAGTAAAAAAAATTTTACCTATTTGTCTTTTTCAAATGCAAAACATGGAGCCTTTTAATTTATTTATTTTATTTTTTTCATTTTTTCAATATAAAAAATCACTCATTGTTTAAAATAACTACCCAATAACTGAATAACCTCCTTATTTAAATTTTTTTTTAGAATGCATTAGGAATGGTTCTTTTTATAACAAACTATTATTAAGATTAAATAGCTAATTTAACAACATAGTTAACTAATAATTTTTAAATACTTTTCAACCACCTAAACGGCTAAACCTACACGTGTAAACATTATGTATTTTACCGTTTTATTTTCTTCTTATAAGACTATTTTATTTTTTTTTAGTGTTTATAGATTTGATTTCTTTCTAACAAACTTTTGTTAGCTATCTTGGGAAGTATTCCTATTATTCTTTGTCCATGTGACTATTTTCTTTGCCAACATTGGCAATCTACTTTGGCTGTCATTAATAATGGAGGCAATTGACGGTGCAAATTTTAATTAGTGTGTATTGATAAAGGTTAAAAGCATTTTTTTTTCGAAATTATCTTCTCTTCGATTAATTTACGGAGAGATTCAAGGATTACATCATAATGTACAGATGCATTGGCGTAATATCAACATAGTGATGAAATGGATTACATAACAACTCAAAAATTAGGTTATTTTTGCCAAATTGAATCTATACCTGCTTACATATATTATTATTTAAAATATTCAAGATATTATTTTGTTGTTTTATTTAATATGTACTTGTAATTGGACCTTTTTTTATTATCTATAATTGGAATTATTTTCATATTAAGAAAAAAAAAAAGTAATAAATTTTTAAAGTTACCATCGTATATACTAGTAGGTAATTTACATGTAAAAATGGCCAAGATTTTCAAAATTTTGTACACCTCAACATTGATGACATCCGTCTTATTTGGTTAAAATGCTGAGATATCATGCGATAATATGAAAAAATTGTTGAGAAATTTTCGAACAAAATATTGTAAATACTATAAATATTAGTATGATATTTTTAATAAAATTTTGAAACATGTCTACGAATTATATGCAAAAAAAATATATATATATATAAATTTAATATTTTTTACCTTCAATGAAATATTATTTATTTAAACTTGAAACAATAATTTTTATTCCAATGTTGTTAATCAAAAGTTATACATACATGCTAGTAGTGAACTAATAGCTATCTAAATTGTAAAATTACTCGTATATTATAGTTTCCACTTTACATTATTACTATTACTATTACTATTACTGTTTAAAATTTGTTCATAAAATGAAGTATTCTTTTAATTAAATATAACATAAATAGAAATTATTTCGTGTATTTCTTACCTCACAATAGAGGTATTCTGAATAAACTAGAATCCTGAACAACCTAGAATTTTATTACAGATAGACACATATTAATTACAATATATTATACACTAATTACATAACTCACGCTAACACTCTCCCTCAAGTTGGTGTATACATATCAACCATGTCTAACTTGCTTAGTGAGTCATAAAGCGCCTTCTTGAAAACTCCTTTAGTGAACACATCTGTAAGTTGCTTCTCAGAGGGAACAAAAGGGAAGCTAATGCGTTTGGCATCTAGCTTCTATTTTATAAAATGACGATCAACCTCTACATGCTTAGTGTAATCACGTTGTACTAGATTTTGTGATATATCAATGGTTGCCCAACTGTTGCAATACAACTCCATAGTATTTTTGAGCTCGAAACCTAAATCAAACAATAAACTTTTTATCCACAGCAATTCACAAACACCATGAGCCATACCTCTATACTCAGCTTCAGCACTAAACCGCACCACGACTTTCTGCTTCTTGCTTTTTCATGTAACCAAATTACCTCTCACAAAGGCAAAGTAACCCAATGTCGACCTTTTATCTGTAATACTTCCTGCCCAATTTGCATCTGTGAAGCCACAAACTTTAAGAAGATTATTGTGTTTAGTGAACATTACTCCTCTCCCTTGAGCTGACTTCAAGTACCTTAAAATTCTCACAACTGCATTAATGTGACTCTCACTTGGGTTATGCATGAACTGACTTACCACACTTACTGCATATGCGACATCTGGTCTAGTATGTGCTAAATAAATTAGGCACCCAACCAACCTCTGATAGCGAGCTCAATCAATTGGTACTTGATATGGAGACTCTACTAGACAATGGTTTTGCTCAATAGGAGTGTCAATAGGTTTAAAATCCAACATATCTGTTTCAGTTAGTAGGTCAAGAATGTATTTTCTCTTACATAGAAAAATTCATTCTCTCCCCCTAGTTACCTCAATTCCTAAGAACTACTCAACTCACCCAAATCCTTCATCTCGAACTCAAAGGCTAGCTGTATCTCTAATTTATCCATCTCAACAGTATCATCTCCAGTGATTACCATATCATCAACATAAATAATTAGAGCTATTACCTTCTCTTGTTGATATTTGAGAAATAGTGTGTGATCTGAATTACTCTGTCTGTAACCAATCTTCTGCATGAATTGTGAAAACCTTCCAAACTAAGCTCGAGGGGATTGCTTGAGACTATACAAAGCCTTTCTCAATTTGCATACAAAATTACCAGGAGAAGCAGCTACATACCCAGGTGGAAGACTCATGTATACCTCCTCGACTAACTCTCCATGAAGGAACACATTCTTGACATCAAACTATTGAAGTGGCCAATTTAAGCTTGCGGCAAGCGAAAGCAGAATCTAAATAGTATTCATTTTGCCAACGGAGCAAAAGTCTCATCGTAGTCTACACCATACGTCTAAGTGAACCATTTTGCTACAAGGTGGGCTTTATACCAATTCACAAATCCATCAGCATTATGTTTCACAGTAAACACCCATCGACAATCAACTACCTTCTTGTTTTATGGTGGAGGCACAAGTTGCCAAGTATTATTCTTCTGTAATGCCTCCATCTCTTCTTTCATTGCCTTCTTCTATTTTGGGTCTCCCAACGCATCCTGCACTTTGTTAGGTACTGATACAACAGATATTTGATTTACAAATAACTCATATGGCTTAGACAATCTTTAGTAGACATGTAGTTGGCTACTAGATATTTTGATTTTGCATGGATATTTTGTTCATATCTTTTGAGTGGTTGACCTCGAGTAGACTTATTTGGTAACACATACTGTCCAACACTAGACTTAATACTATTAGTATCAGTAGGTGTATATACCTCAGATGAGTGACTTTTAGTACCAAGGAAGTTGTTGATCAAAGGGTATGAGTGTTGCTTGAGGGAACAGCAAGTATCTTCATTTTCATTTTCAGTGATTGGAATTGGTGCTTGGATACTTGGAGCATCTGCTTCTTCCACTACTGGATTCAATGGGTTAAGTATCTCAACTGGACCTATCAAAATATCAGTAGGTGATTCTTCCGATTCCTCCCCCTCACCATGATACAGTTCTTCGAAAAATGAATTCTCTCCCTGACGAGCAGTATCAAGTGAGGAAAAGTAACTGATGTCTTCAAATAAGGTAACATCTATAGTGACATAATACTTTTTGGTCGGTGGATGAAAGCACTTGTACTCTTTCTGATAACCTCTATAACCAACAAACACACATTTAATTGTTCCGGCATCTAACTTAGACCTCTGATTTTTAGGAACATGTACAAAACAATACAATCGAAATACACGGGCAGGAAGATTATGAAATGATGACAAGGATACATGAGATGCGAAAACCTCGAATGGGATTTTTTTGTGAAGGACACTAGATGAAAGACAATTGAAAAGATAGGCGGAAGCTTGTACAACATCACCCCAAAGATATTTTGGCATATGAGCACTAAATAGGAGTGCACGAGTCATATCAAGTAAATGATGGTTTTTTCTTTCAAACACCCCATTTTATTTTGGTGTTTGTGGGCAAGTAGTTTGGTGAACTATCCCATGTGTTTTGAAAAAATTCTTGAAAAATTCGATTAACATATTCTCCCCATTATTAGAACGTAAGACTCTAATGGTACTATTGTATTGTGTTTAAACATAAGTACGAAAATTTTGAAAAGATGAAAAAACTTCATCTTTGGTTCTAAGAAGAACAACCCATGACAATCTTGTACAGTCATCAATAAACGATACAAAATACCTCATACCCGATACAGTGGGCTCTCTACACGGTCCCCAAATATCATAATGAATTAATTCAAAAAGAATAGCACTTTTATTAGAAATACTAGGGGAATAAGTAATACAATGGCTCTTGGTCAAAACACATATCACACAATGTAAAACAGACTCACTAACACCAATAAACAAAGTAGGCATAGATTTTTTCATAAGACTAAAAGACGGATGCCCTAAGTGGCGATGCCACAACCAAATTTCACTTACCTTGTTAGAACTCGAAGTTAACGCAGTGAGGGACTGTGCTCTTGGTTTCTCCTCTGCGTAGTTCTGATCCAGACGAAACAATCTGCCCCTCAGATATCCTCGATCAATTCTTGCCCTGGTAAGAAGATCCTGAAAAATCACGTACATAGGATAAAACGTTACAGAACATTTAGACTCAGTATTCAACTGTGGGACAAATATTAAGTGATGAGATAAGTCAGACACATATAAAACATTATGGAGTTGTAAAGTTGGAGTGATAAGGACTGACCCCTTTTATAAGACAGGAAAAACTTCACCGTTAACATTCGTAACATAAGACACTGTTAGGGAAGATAACTCAGTAAAATGAGATTTATCATAAGTCATATAATCAGACGCATCAAAATCAATAATCCAAGTATTAGACCCAACAAAGTGAGTAACATTTAAGGCCATACCAATCTTACCACGACCAGCTATTGAAGCTATAGGTGTACCTCCACATGTCACATGATGATCATGTCCAATCACTTTATAGAAATCTGGTTCTTGTACTACTTGTACTGCAGCTGCTTTTGCTTTAGGACGATAATTTGGCCTTTTAGTTCTCAGGTGCAGGTTCAGTTTTCAGCAGGTTTCTCGGATATTCCCTGCTTCATTGCAATAAGAATAATGAGGATGAGGACGATTGGCAAAGCCTGGTGGTCCTTGTTGATAAAGTGGAACTAAACGCTGCTACTGGAGATTTGATTTGGCTTGAATGGCTAGACTAGATAATTCAACCTGTGCTTGATTAAGACTTTCCTGCTGAGATTCGTCTTTACGGATGTATGTAAAAGCTTTGGTCAAGCTTGGTGAGTTTGGCATTCGGAACAATTCACCCTTGGCACTATTATGTTTCGTATCAAGTCCTTTTAAGAATGCATGAACTCGCTCAAGCTCCTTTTCTTTCTAGTACCATATAAGGTCCTCTTGATTTTTAATTTTGCATGGACATTTCTGATCAATTTCAGCCCATATATTCTTCAACTTGGTAAAAAACATAGATACTGGTTGCCCATTCTGTTGCACGCTGGCAGCTTTGCACATTAATTCGTGGACCTGTATAAAGTCAAATTCATTAGTGTAGAGGTCTCCCAAAGTCTTCCATATGGCCTCAGCTGTGTCACACTCTTCCATCATCTGTAGTACATCATCGGTTATAGCTCTAAATAGAATAGACATTACAAGGTCATCATCATCTTCCCACTTAGTATAGGCCTCCACATCATTTTCATGAGGAGCCTTGATTGTTCCAGTCACATGTCCCATCTTGTGCATCCCACGGAGATAAACGGACATAACCCTTTTTCATGTTCGAAAATTGGTACCATTGAGTTTGGTACCACCGAAAGAGCCATCTTCTGAACTCTTGATAAGGAATTCAAATTTCAAAATTTTAGTTGTCTTAGAACTCTGATTTTCTATTGAATCTCCCATTGAAACAAACAATAACAAGATGCAGCAAAAAAAAAAATTTGCCAGTTGACCATTGACTGTTGACCATTGACCGAGTTGCTGATTGGGTTGGTGACGTGTTTGGGCTGACTGGGCTGGTTGCAAATGGGCTAGATGATAGAGAATAAATGTAGATAAATATGGGCTTAGGGCTAATGGGCTGTGGGCTTAGAGGTTGTGGGCTGAGCTAATGGGCTATAGTTGGAAAGGAGTTTGGGCTTGGATTTGGAAAAGATGAGGACTGACGGCAGATCTGGAAATCTCTGGGAGTTCAGGCGATGGAGACAAGGGCAGAGACAGGCAGCGCGAAGACAGGTGGCGCAGAGAGGCGTTGACTAGAGGCGGCAGATCTGGAGACCGGTACAGAGGAGACACAGGCACAGTGAGCGGAGACAGGCGCGGTGCGACAGGCCACATGGAGACGGCGGATCTGAACAAGCGGACAGACAAAGTGCGACAGAGACAGCCGCGCACGAGAGAGACAGGCGGCAATGACGGCGGCGCTGATTGTGGATCTGATTATGGTTGGACAGAATTCTCTTTTCAAACCTTGCTCTGATACCAAGTTAAATATAATGTAAATGAAAATTATTTCGTATATTTCTTACCTCATAATAGAGGTATATATAGAAAATAAATACAAGAGTTCTGAATAAACTAGAATCCTGAACAATCTAAAATTCTAGTACAGATAAACACATATTAATTACAATATATTATATACTAATTACATAACTCACACTAACACTTTTGTTGCATAGTGGTGGAGAAAACATTTTTCAAGCACTCTAAAACTTTTTTTCTTAAAGCAATTTTCTTTTATTCATTTTGTTTTCTTGCAAACACCATAATTTAGATCTTGACGAAAAAATAACCCATAATTTAGTGATTTTAATGAGAAACACAAAAAGTTTAATTGTCTTTTCATGGAGTACTAGCTTTCTTCATGGCTTCATTGCAAGCAGCACTACCTAATATGCAATCTCGTCCAATTCTCTTGTAACATTATGTTTATCACTAATATGCAATATACATACGAGTAAAAGTAACCGAAAAAAATGATTAAGTTGCATAAAAGTATGCTCTTATAATGTGTTTGTAAATTATTATAGTTACATAAAGTGACATCCCAAAATTGTTAGACGAAATTGGAAGTCATCTTAGAGTTTTGAATGCGCAGTTCAAGCTTAATTTCAGATTTTGAGAATTGAGTCTAATTTAAGCTCGTTTCATAACCATTTTATTTCATAAATTTTAATTTGAATTTTTGACTTTTATAAATTTTAAAATTATGTATGTTTAATAACTCATTTTTAATTTCTAAATTTTAGAAACTTTGGAAAAAATTTAAAATTCAAAAAAAGTTTTGTAAAATAGAATTCTTATTTCTTTTTTATTTCTTGACACTAAAAATTAATAACCTAACAATACTCAAAATTATTAAAGAACAAAAAATTTTGTGAAAATTTATCAAAAGTAAGTTTGAAATTTAACATTAGAGCTTAAAAAGTTGAAAATTGAAACTAAATTTTTTCTATCAAACAAGTTTTTTTTCTTTTCCCAAAAGAATTCCAAACTTTTTTTTTTTTTTTCAAAAAAAATATTTGAAATTGAAAATTCAATTCTGAAATTAAGTTATTAAAAATTAAAAATTTAAACGTTTAGATAACCTTTTGTTCTTCATATTAGGTAGACTTTCTTCTCCTTCCACTTCAAATAATCTCCACATGGTTATGTGTGTGTAAAAAAAAATAATATATATTCAAAGTAATAGTTGAGAAGGCGGATGGTTCTTGTTTTAAAACTCGATAGTGGAACATTGGCCATTCAAGATTTTGAAGGCATCAGAGGAATAAAATCATCAATATATCCCGATTTACCTTTGACATACACTATATGCCGAATTGGGTTCTCCTTTCTCTATTATGTTACTTATTTCAGTAAGTGACGTGAGTTATTCATGAAAATTAGAATCAATACCTGGATCTTGGTATGCCTAACAGCTATGCTATGAGACTATGACACACACAAAACGATTTCAAGGCTAAAAAGGAAGCAGAAGGAAAAAAAAAAAAGACTAGAGCTTTTTTCCCTTGTTCATATTGGCAAAAAAATTGCCATTGTTGACTAATCATTTATAAACATGGTGGGTCACAAAAAGCATATTCTATAAATACCCAAAATTAAAAAATTAAAAAATTAAAAAATAAAAAGATTTGAAACCCGAAAATAACATATTAACTTGTACATAATTACAAAACAGCATGTTAGTTTATATATAAAACTTACATATTTAATTTATGTCTATTATGTATAGCGTGTAACCAATTTGATTATATACATACTAAACATACTATTTAAAAAATAGACTCAAAAAATTAACATATACAATGATGTACCTAAAAAAAAGTTGGAACCAATCCTACTGAATGTGGTACATTCATTTCTGAGTGCATTTTTACAATTATGGAAATCAATCGATTGCCATATAACAGACAAACCTCACCCCATTATTACAATTTGTGGACAGAGTAGATATACACTAAGTGACTAAACTCTTAATACTTATTTAATTTACTAAAATGGAAATGTTGAACAAGCTTTATGCGGTTGCTAAGTGCTAAGGTGTACTATGCATCCACAGAGAAGCAGCAGATTTACCATCTCCTAACTTCCTAAGCCAAAGAATTCCATGTACAACTAATCCACACACAAAACCAAGAGCTGCACTTGAGCCAACAAGTGAGACGGCGGTACAAATGAGCATGACAAAGGACTCTTCCTTTGTGTTCATGTCCCTGCAAGCCATAGCTAGTTCAATTCCAGCAAACAAGAGTAGAACTCCAAGGACTCCAACAGGAAATTGATTCAAAATCAAAGCCAAAGAGGTTCCTAATACTAAACCCAATACTGTTTTGGCTACACCCAAAAGAGCCACACATGCACCACTCCTACCACCAAACTTATACTGCCCAGCTAAACCACCAGCTCCATGGCAAGATGGCATAGCTCCAAACCAACACCCAACTATGTTCATCAATCCCACAGTCACTGATAGTGAAGTTACAGAAAAGTCCTTCTCTGGAAAGAGATCAGAGGACAGCTTACACACAGCTATAACTGAGTTCAATATTGATAAAGGAAGCTGTGGAATTGTACCCTTTAAAAATCCATTTTTCCAAGCGTGTTTAGAAATTTTCACAACTTCCATTTTTGATGGACCAAATTTAATTTCATGTATAACTTTAGGTTTTCTTATGAAAACTAAGATCAAACCCAATACAAATACCATAAATGCTGAAGGTAGCGAAGCTATAGTTTTCTTCCATCTTTTACTTCTGTTAGGATTTTCTTCATACACTTCATGTTCACCATGACAGCTTGCTTGTTGTTGACATTCATCACCTGCGCCACTAATTGTAACAATGAAACAAGCACAAACAATAGCCAAAATCAACCCATCTAAACCAAACCAATCTCTGTCACCTTTAGACTTTGATTTTGGAAGATCTTGAACTTTTCTTATGTATTTAACTGCAGTTAGTGCAAATGATAAGCCTTGTGCTAATTGAATTCCTCTAACAACAGATAAAGGAATTAACTTGTACACTAATTTCATCAACCCTGTTATGCCCAGAACAAATAAGATACTCCCAGTTAAAATTCCAGAGGCCATAATTTCTGGGACAGAGAAATTTGGATTTGATAAAGCCACAGCTGCAATAGACTTCATGGGTTGAACTGGCATGGGAACACCATATATGGCACCAGTAATTATGTTGTAAATCCCAGTGAAGATCAATGTTGTGCCTAAATTGAGGTCTCTGGCTAGTGTTAGAGCCAAAATTATGGGTATATAAGTGCCAAGATCACCCATGGCTCCATTTAGTTCTGCCCATTTGGTTTTGAATACCAAATTGGCTTTGAATTGTTGCAAGATTTGTGTAGGACGATTTGAAGTGTTTTGAGAAGGGTTGTGGTTGGGTTGGGTTCTTGGGGTTTCAGCGTTTTGTTGCTCCATTGAAATACAAATACAAATGTAACGTTGTATTAGAGAAGAATGTGAATGAAGATTCTGAATGTTAGGAGGACTTAATATATAGAAGCTTTAAGTCTACTGTGTTTAAGAGTTTGGGAATATTAACTGTGAGATGAGGTTGAGTGATGACTTGGTACTTCGCTAATGAAATTGTTTGATAAGTTGAAGAAATAAAAAATATTTTTAAAATAAATTAATTTGTATTTATTGGGTATTTTATTGGTTTAGACTTTAAAGTAGAATATCTAACGGGATAATAAATAAATTTAATAAATAATATTAATATATTATTTTAATTATAAGATAATCTAGATCATTGTATTTTCAAATTTAAATTTAATTAATAAATCAAAAAATTAAAGATAAAATAAAATTAAATAAAAATACATAAATAAAAAAAAAAGATATATTTAATTTATTTGTGAGGAACGATCGCCTTTGACAATATACAGTTAGTAATCAATAATTTTTCCTCTAATGTTCTGTTAGATTATTCTGATTAGCCCTTGATTTGGTGGTTTCTGTTAATGTCTCTTTCACAAAGTCAGCAGCCTCCAGCTAAGATTCTACGCTACCAACACAGCACATTCAAGTTGTTCACTTTTTTGTCATAACAATTTGAAATTTTGAATTACTTGGGTCATCAAGAATTAATCAAAGAATATAATAAAGACAATTACAAATTTACCATATGATGGCACTCATCCAAACGATTTTGGACGTAGCTGTAAAACAGATAAGGTCGTGTTAGGTTTGAATTCATCTATTTACAATTTAATCTATGTTTAATTTTGACTCAATTTATTTAATAAATAAATAAATTAATTTAATTTATTTAAATATATTAAATAATATATATTATATTTTATAATATAAAAAAATCAAAAATATTGTATCAAATATCAACATATATTTATATAACTTATTAACATATTAAATTTTAATTAGCCTCTAAAAATTAAATTAATTTAAGCATTATTTTAACAAAAAATGTAAAAATATTAACTAATATAAAATAAAAATAATATCAATAATCATAAAATATTGTGATACACCAAAACAAATATGTTAAAGTCTAAAACAATAACAAAAAAGCCTAACAAAAATATATATAATAAATTCTTTATAAGTAAAAATTTGTTTTAAGTCTAAAATAAATAATCAATAATAAGAACATACAAAATTAAACTAAATAACATATTATTGTAAATTGATAAAAATAAGAAAATAAAATATGAAATGAATTTAAATATTATCATAATAATATTTCAAAGTATAAATCTACAAAATAATTAAATAAGAAACAATTACCTACATATTCTAATAATTTTAGTTATTTACTTGTGTTGTTTATACGAGTTATCCGATTAATCTGTTGAGACCTAATTTTTTAAATGAGTTAAATGAGTCAATTTTTTATGACCCAACTCATATAAACTAAACACAAACTTATTATTTTTTGGATAAGTTATGTCAAATAAATTTATGTCCAAAATTGCCGGACGTAGGATTCACATTGCAATCAGTTCTTCATTATTTGATCAAGTGACAGTGAAATTTAATGCTCATAGTTAAAGATTCAGATTCAATTTTCAACATATAAAATAAATATTTATCATTTGAATTAAAAAAAATTAACATAAAATTTGTAATTATTCACATTATTTATTCTCATAATGAATTGAATACGTCATCAACAAGTCAATATAAAATTTCAATTTTTTTTATGTTATAGCTCATTACATGTGTCACAATATGTGACAAATGCACGATTAAAAGTGACTAAAAATATAATTCTTCATTACATGCATAAAAGGTAAAACACTTTGTTTTTGGGATTTGTAGTCAGACTATTAGATGGGCATAATAAATGACATATATCAATCCATTTGAATCGATGCGATCCTTTTTCTTGTTTAATATTTTAAACAGATTGATTCTAATTATAAAATACAAAAACTAATTTTGTTGAATTGATTTTAATTTTATAATCTATAAATTGATTATTTAACTATTTTAATTATATTACTATTATATATATACTTTAGAAAAATCACGTGATTAGTAAATGTTATATTTTATTTTATTTTTATGCTTAAATTTTTTGTTATATTTTGAATGATATTAAAATATATATTTATTATTTTTTTTAATATATAAAGTACTAAAAATTTAATAATATTTAATTATAAAAAAAAAAAAAAACTCAACGTAAAGTGCAGTAACATCAACACTAAAATATTATAAAAACAAAACTCAGAGCGCAGTAACATCAACACTAATCTTTTTTGAAGCACAAACTATAAAAATAAAAAAGCTAAATTATTATAAGTTTGCAAAAAATTATATAGAGTATGAAAAAATTTATATTTAAATTTCAATTATAAAGTAATTAATTGGATTAAAAAATTATAAAATAATTAATATTTATGTATATAAAAAAGTAAACACTTATAATAATAAAAAATTATAGTCTAATATAATTATTATAATTAAATAAATGAAATTTTTTTCTAATTATTTAATTTTAAAATTTTCATTATTTTGAAAATAAGTATGTGTTTTAGTTTATTTAGAATTTTAAATATACAAAACTAAATCATAAATAAAACAATCTTATATCTTATTTACTTTTTTTTTTTTTTCAACTTTAGTTGTGTACGTTGTTTTTTCTTTTTTCTTTTATTTTTAACCCAATATTTTAATAAAAGAAAAAGAAAAAAATTAATTTAAAACTTATATTGTATATTATAAGTTATGTAAAAATTCTTGAAAAAAAATTAAACAATAAATAAGATTATTGTAATATTTTTTATTAAATAAATAAAATTAATAATAATGAAAAAAAAATTGTAATTAAATTTTAACGATTTTGTCGAGCTTTTCATTAATTACTAGTAATGTTATTATTTAAAATTTAACTCATTTTTTTAAAGCAAAAAAAAATTAATTCAAATATATAATTATGTGTATTAGGTTATATAAGACTTTTTGTAAAAAAAAAGTCACAAATAAAACTCTTACAATCTTATTTTTATAATAAGATAATATAATCACTATTAATTATTAAATAAATAATAATTTTATAATTAAAGCAAAAATTTAGAAACAAAATTATCTAAAATAACAAATAATACATACATACATACATACATATATATATATATATATATATATATATATATATATATTTCACACATCATATATTTTTATAGTTATCTAACTTTAGGAAAGTAAAATAGATTATATTATATTATAGTTTTTTTAGTATTCATTTTATAAATATTTTGTTATAATTAATAAAAATTCATAATTACTTTGTATTGTTGAATTCCAATGTTCTATTTATTTATTGAGTTTTTTTCTATTTAAAAATTAGTTCACAAATTTAAGTTAAATAATAATATGCCATTTTTTTTTTTAAGTTTGAGTTTTGAATAGTTTAATTATTTTATAAAAAAAAATTATGAATTAAATTATAGGAAGATAATAAAAATAACATCTTTAAAATATAGCCAAATTTTTTGACACAACCCATCCGCAAAATAACTAGATTTGGGTTAAGTTTATATGAATTAGATCGTAAACAGGATGAACCATTTAACTCATTTAAAAACTTAGGTCATAACAAGTTAATTGAGTAATCTATAACCCATATAAACAGCTCAACTAAATAATTAAAATTATTAGGATGTATAGGTAATTGTTTCTTATTTAATAATTTTGTTTGTTTGTACTTTAAAATATTTTTGTGATTATATTTAAATTAATTTTATCTTTTATTTTCATATTTTTATCAATTTATAATAATATATTGTATATTTTAATTTTAAATGTTTTGATTATGTATTATTTATTTTAGATTTAAAACAAGTTTTTACTTGCAAAGAATTGATGATATATATTTTTGTTACTGTTTGAAACTTTAATACTTTGGCTTTGATATATCATAATAATATTATTTTTATTTTATATTAGTTAATATTTTAATATTTTTTTTATTAAAATAACAATTAAATTAATTTAATTTTTGAGTCTAATTAAAATTTATTATGTTAATAGGTTATATAAGTATATGTTGAAACTTGTTACAATATCTAATATTTTCTTATATTATAAAATATAATAATGTTATTTAATATATTTAAATGGATCTATCCATTTATTAAGCAAGTTGGGTCAATTTTATATTTTCTGACATGTTTAATAAATAGGTTGGGATCTTGGTTAAGTTTATATAAGTTGGGTCGTAAATGGATTAATTCAAACTCAACATGACCCACCAGTTTGACAGTTCTATCTCAAAATTTATAATAATAATAATAATAATAACACATTTACGTTAAAATCATATTTTTTATAATTAAAAAAATAACTTATATATATATATATATATATATATATATATATATATATATATATATATATTTTAACGTCGGTCTAATTGTACATAGTTTAAATTAAAATGCAGCAATTTAGACTTATTCAATGTTAAACATTTAATATTACAAATTTAATATTAAATGTTCAACATTATTGAAATACTAATTTTATTATTATAAATTTTAAAATTATTATTTTTGATAATTTCTCTTAAAAAAATTTATTAATTTTATTATATTTAAATTATTTGTCACTTTTTATTTATTTATTTTTAGTTTGTTCATCTTTTTTTCAATTTCAAAATTCGAAGTCCTATAAAATTCAAAGTCTTTTGTTTTATTTTATAATTATATTTAAATGCATGATATTAGAAAATATATTCATCTTCAAAGTTTCTGCAACTAACTACGGTGTATTCAATAAATTTTTATGAACTACTATATAGATTTTAATAAAATATTATGAATTATAATAAAAAAAATTATAAATTTATAAAAATTTTAGGAGTAGAAAAAAGAATGAGTAAAAAAAAAAATTTACTTCTAATTTTAACAAAAAAGTTATTAAAAATCTATAAGAATCTATCAATTTTTAATTTTTTTTTAAAATCAGCGACTTTTTAAATATAACTAGAACTTTAAATATTTTTACAAAAATATTATTGAATACACCAAATTATCTTTTATAGAATTTTAAAAATTTCTATAAAATTGTAATTAAATATCCCTAAAAGGTTTAGTACTTTACTAACCCTTTATATTTTTAAAATATATAATTTAATCTCTTTTATTTTAAGTGGTATATTTTAGATCCTTTAACTTTTCTAAAGATATACTTAAGTTTAATTTCTCAAAAAAAAAAATTGTTAATTTTTTAGCACATAATTTTTAAATGACTTTCTTAAAAAATAATTTTGAAATTTTAATTTTTTTACAAAAAGAATTGAAAAAAAAAAAATCAGTTTTTGATATAAAAAATTGACAAAAAAATGTAATTTAAAAAAAAATGGTCAGATTTTTTTTTTACTTTTTTCTGTCTCATTATTTATTAATTTATTAAAATACTTTTAGTAATAAAATTAAAATTTCAAAATTATTCCATTAAAAATTCACATGATAATTATATATTAAGAAATTAAACTTAAGTGTATTTTTTTTTTTAGTTAAGGGAGTAAGTTGTATCACTCGAAGAAAAACAAAATAATTTAAATATATATTTTATAAAAGCAAAAAATTTATGAAGTATCAAACTTAAATTTTTAAGAAATTTTTAAAATATTTTTATAGATAAAAAATTTATATCGTACGAGAGTACCCGGCCACCTGTATAAGAGTGTACTGTGTACCCAGCCGAGTTGTTTAGACTTGTGGCAAAAAATTACGAGTAGTTTTTCGTTTGTATGTAAATTAGTTAACCTTGTTAAATACCAAGGGTACAATAGTGCAAATGATAAAATAAAATAAAAAACTAAATATCTTACTATCTTATTATACTCTTTTCAATATGTCGACTTATTTATCTTAAACCACTGCACTGCATCGATTTTCTTCGAGATGAATTAATAATCGGAAAAAAGAGTTTTAAAGAACCCAGAAGTTTTATCGAAAAAAAATATATATTAATCTCATAATTATTAAATTAAGTAATAAAAATATTATAATTTTTTAAAATAAATATTTTACTTAAGCACTATAAATTTATAAATTAAGCACAATAAATTATGAATTAAGTACTATAAATTCTATTATTATTAAAAATTAAGCAATTTTAATCATATAATTTTTTAAAAATAAGTATTATAATCTAACAAAATTATTAAAATTGAAAATTTATAATACCTAACTTTCATAAATAAAAGAACTATAGATGTCCAACTAAAAAATTATAAAATTAAATAACTCATTTATACATAATAATAAAACTAATATGATATATTTTTTAAAAATTATAAAATTTCTAATATCTAATATAATAATCATAAAAATAAATTATTTACATTAAATAATTATAAAATTTTTAATACCAGACTTCCATTAATAATCTCTCATAAGTTATATAGGGTGGTTGTTGGTAGACTCATATCAAATTATTACTTATCTTATTTTAATATTTATTATTTTTTAAATTACTTAGTTATACTTTTATAAATATTTATGTTAATTATTTTAATATTTATTATTTTTTAAATTATTTAATGGTATTTTATTAGCTCTTAAATTATTAAAATTATATATTTTGTACCAAAATAAATAGTAAAATAATCTTATTAAGTTGAGATTAATATTATTTTCATTTTAATCCAAAAATAATTAAAAATTTAGTATCTCTAAATAAAATGATGATTGTTATACAAATAATCGATAACATTTCTACTCTTATTCTGCATATTTACTTTTAAAAACTAATAAATTATGGTAAATAACAAAAAAAAAAAAAAAATTTAATTTGCCCATAATTTATAAATTTTTAAAGACAAATACACAATTAAAATAAAAATGTAAAGATTACCAATCATTTGTATCGTTTTATGTTAAACATACGTATTATTTAATACTAAATTTTTTAATTATTTTACTGTTTATTTTTTTTGTTTTATCTCCAATCAGTTTACTTCATTTATATTTTTTTTAGTCAAACATTTATTGAAATAAAATAAAAACATAAAATATTAATTTATATAGTATAAATGAGAGTCTACTTATTTAAATTTTTTATGCTGACATTAACGCTCACTTTTTTTCTTTTAAATTACGTGTTAAAATCTTTTGCATTTTTTTTTTTTTTCAAAAAGCAATACAAAACAATTTCTTTGGAGCAATTATTTATTATTTTTGAATTAGATAATAATGTCATATTTTAAATTACATTAAATTTAAAATTAAAATAAATATTTTTAAAAAAAATATACATATTTAATAATTAATAAAAAAATAATAATATGATTAATTAAAAATATATTTTAAAAATAATAAATAGCACCTCTTTTCTTTCTTTGTGTTTAGATCGGTAGAATTGTCAACTGTGCGGGTAGGAAGGGGACCCCGCACTGATCCCAAGTTCAAATTTTATCGACGTATGCATCATTATATAATGATAAATGCGATATCAAATAAATTTTATGATGAATTATTTTTTAAAAAAATAATTTTATTTTTAAATATATATATTATAATATAATTAATATAAACATAAATTTAAATATAAATGTATGTATTTTTAATATTTTTACCATCTGGTAGCTTCATAACATGTTTTTACTTTTTTTAGGTTTATTCTTTTTAAAATGAGAGCATTTAACATAAATTCTTAAATTTTAAAATGTATTATTGAGTTTTTAAAATTTTAAATCATATAATTTAATTCTCAAATTTTTAAAATCTAACATATAAATTTTAAAATTTTAATTTACAAATATGTATTTTAGTAGTCAAGATATAACTTATGTGAATTTTTAAAAATTTAGGGATTAAATTATAGAATTTAAAATTTTGAGAATTTATGTGTAAAATTTTAAAAATTTGAAAATTAAATTATGATTAAAAAATTTAAAAACTTTTGTATAAATTTGTAAAATGTTTAATGATTGATAAAATAGTTAAATTTTTTTCTTTTTAATTATTTTAGTTACATTATCCATTAAGACACTTGTATACGGTACTGGTTATGTTAGTTTGATATAATTTTTTATTGGAAAATAGGCTACATTAGACCCCTTTTATTAATCTTATTCTGGACTAACCCCTTATTACTAAACTTCCAAATATACCCCTTTACTCATTATATCCACCAGCTGCAATTATTCTTCCTTGTTCCTCGTTAACCTTTACACTGGGTTCTCTTTTATCCATAAAATGTCTAACTTCTTTCCTGTATCCAAATGCACTACTCTCATAATTGGTATAGGGATTAAACACATCACAGTCATTGTAAATCGTTTCCATAGATTAATCAAAATAAAAATATTTTGTTTTCTCCCAGAGATATTGATAAATCAAAACAGATCCATCTATAAAAACGATAGATTTTGATTAATAATCATAAACAAATTACTCGATTCATCAATTTGTCATCTATCTATTTAAGGATTCAGAATAACGAAAATCTTATAAACATGCGAAGCAAGGATGGAACAAGTCCGCGCACAGATTCGGCGACAAAATTCAAATTTCATAATGAGATGTACAAATGGAATTAAGGAACAATAATAAAGAAATTAATGGAAAGATAAATAAATAAATAAATAAGAAGAACAGGACAGTACCTTTTGATGGCTAAGGGGTGTTGTAAAGTTGAATTGATAGATATTGTTTTGATGTTCTCTCAGTTGGACATATGTCCAACTCGGCTCCGGCGAGTGGGGTCGCCGGTCGGTCAAAATTTGATCAATTGGACGACTGTCCAACTGAGCTCCGGCGAGTGGACATATGTGTCCTCTAAAATATACTCCTCTGGTTTTCAGTTGGACACATGTCCAACTCTGTTGAGGTGAGTTGGACATACGTCCAACTGAGGGGTTATTCTGGGCAGTCTAGTTGGACATGTGTCCAACTCGGCTCCGGCGAGTGGGGTCGCCGGCCGGTCAAAATTTCATCAGTTGGACAGTCGTCCAACTGAGCTCCGGCGAGTGGACATATGTGTCCTCTAACATATACTCCTTTGGTTTTCAGTTGGACACATGTCCAACTCTGTTGAGGTGAGTTGGACAGTCGTCCAATTGAGGGGTTATTAAGGGCATTTTTGTCATAATATGTAAAAAAATCAAGTGAAGGGGGTCATATCAGATTTTTAATAAATAGGGGGTCATGACAGCATATAACCCTTTTTTATTTTTTAAAGTCTCTTTCTTAATTTCTTGTATAGAGATAACAAGAGCTAGTTTACTTTTAGTTATCTGATATGTCCAGTACGCCTTTTTCGTCACGATATTTCTATGTGTTTTTAAACTATGGTTTATCGTGGGATTAATTAATGAAGAGGAATAAAAAATTATTATTATTTAACGTAAGAAATGGTCTCTAAGTCGTATAATATCTCTAATTATTTATTTAAAATTACATAAAATAACATTATCAAACTTTATAAGATTAAAAATAAAGAAAGTCTTAAAAGTACCATATTTTTTATCAAATAAGCACATTAATTTCGTAATTATTTAATTAGGCACTAAAATTTTTATAATTTTTCAAAAATAAGTACTTTAATTTCGTAATTTATGAGTTATGTATTACAAATCTTGTTATTATGAAAAGTAAACAATTTTAGTCATATAAAAACAAGACTACTATAACATTTTTACAAAATTTATAAAACTTTTAATATTTAATATAATAATTATAGAATTAAACTACTTAAATTAAATAATTATGGGATTTTTAGTGCCCGACTTCTATAAAAATAATATCCTAATAATATTAAATGGAGTTAAATTAATTAAAATTTAATATTAAACTAATTTTAATTAAAGTTTAACATTAAACTAATTTAATTTATTAGAATTGAATTTAAATGATATTTAATTAAAAAATTGAAGATTTTTTATAGTAAAATATATGTATTTTTATGATTAATAATTTCAAAACAATGTTATGAATGTTGTTTGCCATTTTTAATTTTATTTTCCAATTAATAATAAATTTGACAAAAATTTAAAAAAACAAATTGAATTATTATTTATTTGCTCTTTAATAGAATGATAATAACTTGGTATCTCTTCGTAAATATCCTAATTCGAATCAACTCTCCTCAGTTATCCTTTTCATAAGAAAATAGCTAGTCGGAACTATTGAATTAATCTTGTCAACTGTTTATAACGTAATAAATTCATATACCTGATGATGACAACGATTTATCAACTTTAATAAGTAAATTTGATTATAATTTAATGTAACATTCCCCGAATCAGCTCTAAACAACAAGAACAACTTGTATTAAAAAAAAAAAATGGAACTCTAAAGAAAAAAGTCTTACTTATAATTATACATGTCAATGGTATAATAAATTATTATTTTTATAAAAAAAATTAATATTAAACACATAATAATATTAATAACTATAATTTATAAAAAATATATAACATAATATATTTTAAAAAAAATTTACATTAAAATATTAAAATAATATTCGCATTAAAAAGAGTGATGGCTTTAATGGTGCAACATGGTTTGTTTTGTAATCTAGTGGATAAGATTTTTCCTTCAATAGTTTGTCTTTTTATCTTCCAATATAACTAACACAGACAAACTAATTAAAATAAAAAGGAAAAAGTATTCTTTGAACTCAATTTAATACATTTTAATCTTTAAATTTTTAATTATTATATTTTAGTTCTTAAATTTTAAGTTTAAAATATTTTGTATAAAAATAAATTTTAAACTATTATTTTTTGAACACTTTAGTCCTTAAATTTTATTAAAATGGGACACTTTAATTTCTAAATTTTATTAAAATGGGACACTTTAATACCTAAAATATGAATTAAAGTATGTATTTTTTCTAAAAATATGACATAAGTATACAAGTTAAAATTTAAGGATTAAAATATTTCAAAGACATAAATTTAAGACTTAGGTGAACTTTGGTTCGCTGAATGTAAAAATAATGAGAATGATAATTGTAATGGAATTGAATGTAAAAAAAAAAAAACAATATTACTATTATAATGTTTATTTAAGCAGTGTAATCAAAATAAATAATAATATTAAAATAAATATTATAAAATTATAAATGAAGTAAAATTAAAAAATAAATTTTTTTTATTACTAAAAAAGATAGAATGAGTAAAAAAAATATAAATAATTATACAAATTGTAAGAAAAATAGATAGGGCTGAAATCGTAATAAGGATTATAGATAACTACAGACGTAATGAGGGTAATCTCTTTACATATTTTAATTATATTATCAATTAAACATTTACATAGTGCCATCCCATTTAAATAAAAATAGTTGGAGAGAGTATCAATAAGTGCGGTTCACCACACGCTCCAAAAACATAACTCTGCCTCCAACATCTCAATGATAAGTTCAAATAACAAAAAATCCATGATAGCCATGATATAGGTGAATATTCAGAATCTGAGTATGATTCCTCAAATCAAGTGGTTCCTTGAGTTATTTATGTAATCTAGCTTAGTACTCTGTTATTTATGTAATCTAGCTTAGTACTTTGTTTTCAATTGAAATTAAATACAACTTGAACTTTTGAAAGAAAAAGAAAAGGTTATTGACTCACTTTTATAATATTCAAAATCTTTTGCAAGTGTCAACATTTTTAATGATGACTTACCAAAATTGAAATGTTTTGGTGGCCACACACTTGCAGCAGTCGATGACATTTTAGAAATGTTGCTTTTATTGGCAATGACATCTGAGCCAACAGAAACAGAAACGAGCACAAAATATCATTGGCGTCGAAAAGGCTAGGCATTAAGTTTAGTTATAAAAAAAAAAAGCCATTAAATACAAATATAGATCATTCATCGTCCATTATTATTTTTTTTTTATTTTAAGATATTTCATTAAATAAAATATGTGAAATTTAATATTGTTCAAGTAAATAAAACTTAAGACTATAACTTAAAAAAATACAGAAAGATTAACTGCAATACAATAATATATAACAGATAAAAATAAAACTAAAATACAAGAAAATTACATAAATCAAACAAAAAAAGAGCCCCAAATTGTACTAAATGGCAGCAAAAAATAAGAAAATTCCAATAAATTTAGATTAAATCTAGTTCTATGGAAATTCACACAAATCCTAACAAAAAAAAAAAAACAAGACAAATACGACACTCAACAATGCGTATTACAAACACAAACCTCCTGAAAAACCACCAGCATGTCCATTAATATAGGTTATTATTTATGAACTTTCAATGCTTGGACTGTAAATTGAGAAAATAGTTTAAAGACTCAATTTCATACAAATCATTCGTGAATATACATGGGAATATATATATATATATATCCCTAATTATGTTTGAAATCTCAATCACTCATCTGTATATGGTATATGTTACGTATGGACTATGGGTTGAATTTAAAATTATTAATAGAAAATATTATTTAAAATATTTATGCATCATTTACCTTCTTAGATGAACAATGTATGATTCATATATACCAAGCAACAGCAAGTGCAAGCAAAAATCTTATTCAATTTACATGATAATATTTTCTTCATTTTTACTTGGTAAGCAGTATCTTGTAGAGAAAATTACCCATTACATTCATATAGGTGTGAAAAATTAGGGAGAAAAAAAAAAACCTACCAATCAAGTGGAGCCATGGAGTTTGAGAGTTTCTCTCTCCTACAGGCTACAACAACATGCCCACTTTTTAGGATAATACATTAGTGTATGTATACAGATATTAAGTCCTACCTTTAATTTGATGTGATGGTAGATATGATTACAACTTTTAATTTAAAATGGATGATAATTTTACCTACCAGCAATCAACTTGTAAGCAAATCTCCTACTGTGGTTTAACATTTTCATTATACATTGGGATTGGATCCTAGCCGTTCGAACCTCTGTTAGAAATATAAGATGGAAAAATAACGAAGAAAGATTGAAATTAGGCAATTTTTAAAGAACACAAAAACTGTAAAATTGCAAATACAAGAACCGGTAAAAATCAAAGCTGAGAAACCAATTTTAAGCGATAAGTTAAAGGCTATTTTACTAATTATAACTAGAAGGTACAAAAATTTATTAACTTATACTTAAAAATTAATAAATTTTTGTGTCCTTTAATTGTAGTTAGTGAACATGTGGTACTTTTTTTCTTAAGCCTCGTGAAACACGAACTTGAGACAAATTTGTTACAACACATTTTTCACACAAACAAGGGAGGATTGTATACTTAGGTTACAACAATAATTAATCAGCGAACAAGTACGTAATACATTAATATATAAAAAAGTTAACGTTGTAACTAACGGGACTATCGTTGTATCTATTTCTATGTTTTAAATATATTTTTTCCAACATTTGTATATAAAAAAAATGCAAACTTAGCACCTATGATTTTTTTCATTGATACAGTCACCAAGACACTCCTGATTTGTACAAGTATATGATCGACCAGATTGGAGAGTTTCTAGGATGATCACACCATTTGGAAAGATACGGTGACTAATTCATACCCCTGTCAATTCAAGATAAGATATTTTTATTGTTATAAATTTTATGAATATTATTTTAGGTAATTTACTTTTTATCACATGACACAATTTAATTGACCCTGTTAGTTAGTGATCTTACAATTATTTCATAATTTCACATCACAAACTCGACATGCAATTAATAGCTAATATATCACTTAATACATATAATACTACTCTTAGATTAATACTTAAAAAGATCATAGCAAAACTTAAATTGGGAGAATTGATGGATGATGGGTAGAGAGTGCGAACCCCAATCCCACCTCTTCCACGAGGTCATTCTACACTAGTGCCAAATATAGTTTCCTTCATCTGGCCAGACAAATTGACATTAGCTATTTGGTATAAGACATAGGAAGTAGATAGATGACATTATAGTAATTCCTTTGGATATCCAAAACTACTTCAATAGTAATTAATGTGTACTAATCAATTGAAAGCACTTTAATTGAATGTATGGCCAAACAACTTTTTAAGCGTTCATGACGCAACAGAAATGTTTAGAGTTTAAATTACATAAAACTAATCCTATTCCTACAAAAAGAATCTTCAATCTCGGAAATGAAGAGAAAGCCAACTATTCAGAGAACTTCTTTCCAGTAACGAATTGATTTGTCATTACCACAAGTAACAAACGCTGCCTCCGTTGGTGAGTGCTCCAGCCAACGAGGGGCACCACTATGATTTGAAGGCCACCTTGCTACCTTTTCTGCGGTTAAAGCATCCCATATAACAATCTGCAGCAATCAGACTTAACTATCAACTGAAATTCTAACTTCTTATAAGAAATGAAATCACCGCACTAAAAGCAGAAGATGTGGAGCAAACCTCATTGCTTTGATCATCTATGGACAGAACAAACTCTTCTGTATCATTGAAAACAGCCTGCACACAAAAAGTTCAGAGCCATCCATAAATTGGTCGCACAGATCTGGAAAATAAGAGAAAACTAGGAGCCCTAGCTTAAAATATCGGTTTCTCATTTTTTGCCAAGATAGCAATCACTGCATAGCCTATTTGCTTGTGTAAGGTCAAAGTAACTACAAAATGACTGCATGATGATCGGAGCAAATTTAGTAATAATGGGGAAAGGTAATCAAATTATTTTATCTAAAAACAGGCAATCAAATTGCTGTCACAATGTTTTGGCTATTATCTTAAAGCTAACTGTGTAGTTACTTATATATCCGCAAGTTTCCTAAACACAATTTCAGCTGACACAACATCTGGTGTGTTACAATATTGCTTCTCAGAAAAGACACTCTATTTGAAATCTTAGATCCCATGACCATCTACAATTCTATTGGCAACACTCAATTGCACAAAAGAATCTCCAGGATGATTCACAAAAATCATACATGGGTTTCAAACTAAAAAGTGGCATACAAAAAATAAATAATTTTAAAAAAAAAAAAACATTTGAGGAAAATTAGTTGAACGTGAAAAAAATGCAGTACTCTTGACAAAAATACCTGACAGCGGAACTGTTTATGGGTAGCTCCAGTGTATTGCTTAACCAATCTTCCAGTTCCAACCTCCCAAAGCTTCACAGAAGAATCTTTTCCACAAGAGAGAATGAACCTAAAAATTCAATGTTTTGAATCAAGTTAGGAAACATCCAAATGATTTCAAAATTTATCTTGCATATTTAACAAGCAGTAAAATGCAAAGACTATTTTTTAACCAAATAATACTGGGAAAGGGGAATCAAACTAGGGACTTCCTTAGGGAAATGCCACATAATTACGTTACTATAGGGTGGTTCATGGTTGGCAAAAGACTATAATTTCACATGCATATTGCATAACATTTAGATGTCCGTATGTATTTCTAAAACATTTTATTTTGTGGTCTTACTTTTGATCCTTGGTAAAAATTGCACTTGTTGCTTCTGCTGTTTCATGTGCACCAACTATGGCACGTGTACAGTTGGCTGTTACTCCATCCCATAAACGAATTGTACCATCTTTAGAAGCTGTAACATACATGCCTCCTGTGGCTGAATACCTGACCTGATGAGCAAATGCATTAAATTAGTTGCCTTCATGACACTGGATTAAACCATGAAGAACAAAAGATCTTAAAAAAATGAAAATGAATGAGTATTCAACGTGCCTGATTTATTGCTCCATTGACACCAATATCTGGAACATTTGCAGATAAATAACACTGGAAGGTATTGACATCGTATAAGTGAGGAATTGGATGATCAGTTCCTGTGGTTTTAATTTGATTTATCAAACATCATAAGACAACTCACTAAAATAATTAACCAAGGAAGATTTATCATAGAAGTGCTAATAACATGTTATACAACGTAATGTTAACGGGTCTAATGGCATTGTTCTCAAGATGCCCCTCTTGTCAAACCAAATGCTCTAATATATAAACTAATATAAGCATTGTTTTCAAAACTGCATGTAAACAACAAAAGTAGGTCTATAACCGACGGTTTGCATCAATGAAATCTAAGAACAATAACATATGAAATTTTTTATAGAACTTGTAAAGAACTTTAAAAAGAATAATTTGCAATGATTTTGACATAGATAAATTCATATCCTCTTTTTTTTATGTGCTCGAACTTAAATTGATATTAAATATAACAAAGTTCTTGATTAATGTGTGAGCAAAGGTACGCAAGCTTACACGTACACAAAGATGGATTCAAACTTACATCCTTCTACTACTCACACTCACAAAAAGCATATATATATATATATATAAAGTCTTACTATTTTGTACTGTATAATGAATAGCAACCATTTACTGAAATTCAAAATCTTAAATTGATATAACTAAATCCTAAAACTAAAATTTAAAAATTGAAGTAGATTAATTTACTTTTGGGGCTGTAGGTGTCTCATCTATGGTGATTGATTCAAATACAAAATGAATTAGACAATGTGTTTAAATAAATTATTTTTAAATGTTGATTAAATTTATCCAATAGTGAATATGTTTTCTATTACATAAATTTTTTATTGTTTTTAGGAGTTATTAATTAATTTCAAATTTTGATTGCATTTACAATATTGATTTAAAATTGTATGATTAGGATAAATTTTTATGTTTCATTTGCAAAATCTATTTATCTCCAGAGATCCCACGCACATGTATATTTTTTATTTTAATTGCAATTAATAAAAAAATATTTATAGAATTAAAGAGTGCTGCTTGAAAAAAATAAATGAATACAACTAACACACCCATTCGTGTTTGATAAAAAAAAACATACACATACCCCTCCCCCCAAACGTTTACACACGTATTAACAGGTTGTAACTCATGTCTACTTGGTCTCCACATAGTAGATATATTATTATATTATAAGAATTTAATATAATATAATTAAAAATATTATTAAATGGATGAATATTTTGTGTTATTAATACAATGAAATGAGTTGAAGAAATAATATATATGATAGGCTCAACGGTTTCCATGAGTTTTAACAAGCAATGAGCTTTTACCTCAAAAGATTAAACCATTGGGTGAGTTGATTCATGTACTTAGAAACACATACTTTTATCATTATTTTATTAATGTGGGAATTGTTTACTCTTAATTCTCCTCTCAAACAATAACACTTAACTCTCTAGATCCACACTCCTACTCAAGCAATCCAACAAATCTTCTATGACTAGCCTCCCTGAACTTTGACCTTAACCTACATTATTTACTCAAGGTTTCAAGGTCCACCAGATTTACCTTCCAGGCTCACACCACTATGAGGTTTAGAGAATTTCATTTCAAACCTACCAAGTTCACATTTCACCAATTGACCCAAGATAATAATTATTGGCTCTGATACAATTTGATAGGTTCAACAACTCCCATAGATTCCCACAAGGTCATGAGCTCTCATTGCAAAATGTTAACCCATTGGATAGGGTTGACTAATACATTAAATTCATGCTCTCATTGTTATTTTATCGATATTAAACTTATTTACTTTTAATTCTCAACAATATAAGTAATATACAAAGATCTATTAAAAAATTTGCAAAACAAATTAAAATGTCTATAAATATGGAGCCTTACAGCTCTTTTTATATTAGAGATATAAAAGCAGACTAGCATATCAGACACAGAAAATTATGTCAAAGATTGACTCTGTCACAGCACAAGGGAATATTACCTGCCAAAAGAAAATCCCCAGAGGGATGAAAAGAAACAGAACGCACGTTGTGTGTATCCTGGTTCATTACAAACATCCAACAAAGAATCACATCCTCTACTTAAATGTTGAATTTCTGCAGCCAGATTCAAAAGAGACGCACAGAAAGAGAGAGAGAGTAGCAACCTGGATAACTCTGAATGCCCTTTTTGCAGTCACCTTGGACAAATCAAAGAACCTAAATAGCAAACAGCATCATAATAATAGCAATTTAAACTTTGTTTAGTTCACAACAGTAGCAACATTGCTCAAGGGATTTATCAGGAAACTAGGTTTAAACACGCACAAGTTGTACTCTTTTTTTATTTTTAAACAAAATTTGACACGAAACTCAAATATTTAAAAAGTTTGAATTCTAATTATTAGCAAATGGTAAAAATTATTGAAAAATGAAAACAAAAAAAATGGTTCTTATGCTTGCAAATAATTCATTTAAAATGATAGGAAAGAGACGTATAATAAGACATTTATATAAGATTTTTTATTTATTATCAATATCTAATAATTGAAAAAAATCATAAACTAAAAAATGAAGATAAAAATAAAAATAAATAAAATCACTCTTTAAATAGTATTAAAATGTAGTAATGTGCCAAACATGTTAATATTTTATGATAGTTTTGTCTATCTTAATAATGAAAATTTATTAATTTTTAATCTTTTTATTTTATAAGCTAAATTTAGGGACGATAATTCATGTTAGTTTTATCATATCATGTTCGTGTTAAGTTGAGTAATAAAAATTTAAATAAAATAATATTATATCTGGTTCATTCATATTATCATATCAAGTCAATATTTTTATTCATTTAGTAAATAAATGTGTCATTTTATACCATATTCAATAATATATATTATATTTTGTTTAGATCACATTATCGCATATTAAAAATTATAACATTTACTTGTAAAGAAATGCTAAATGCACATAAATTTTCATTCAAATCAATTATAGGTGGCAAGTGACAAAATTTTATTGAAAAATGATTTTTTTCAATTTTAAATTATTTGCCTATGTAACACTTCATTAATAAGAATATAAGTTTGTGTGTTTGAGCATTCATCTTTACGATCATATTATGCTTAGATCACATTATTATAGGTTAAAAATTACGACTTTGCTTAGATCACGTTATTATAAGTTAAAAATTACGACTTTATTTGTAGATAAATGCTAAATGCACACAAATTCGCACTCAAATCAATTATGAAGGCAAGTGACAAAATTTTATTGAAAAATGATTCTTTTCAATTTTTAATTATTTGGCTATATGACACATCATAAATAACAAGAGTACAAATTCGTGTCTTAGCATTCATCTTCACTTGTATTACTTATTAGAGAAAAAATACATAAATAAAATAGCAAAAATTGCTAAATAAAAAAATTGTTGCTATAATTATATGGGAACTTCAACCTTTTTTGTCACTTATCCTGCAATGTGTTAATATTAATATGCAATTAATACATAAAAAATTATACAAGATAATATAATTCATAAATTATTATATTTATAATATAAAAATATTTATTAATTGTCTAGTAGTTTAATGACATATATAGTTAGTGAGTTTTAAAAGTATGTAAGTAAGATGTTAAATGATTAAAAGAAAAAAAAAAAAAAAGTTATAAAAAAAAAAGAAAAAAAAAAAAGGTAAAAGAAAAATGAAATCAAAAGGGAAAGAAAAAAAAAAGAAGAAATGCTATAAAAGAAGACACTTTTATATACGAGAGATGTGAGAGAGAGGAAATGGGTAGAAGACAAGCATGATTCATTCTTATGCTAAAATTCTCAATGAAGGATCAAGAGAATGATAATGGCTAATATATATTGCAATGTATGCAAGTCTTAAACCATATAATATAAATATGACCACAGACATGTATAGGTCAACTTAAAAATATCAATAAGGAGTGACATACTTTATGGTACGATCTTTGGCCCCGGATATAAGAACGGTGTTTTGGGGATGGAAATCCAGATCATTTATAGGCTGCAGTTGTATTGGAAAGGGGGAAGGCATTAATATCAGATCACTAGGCAATCTCTGATAACCTTCTAATCACTTCAAACTTCAAAGTGAATAAGATAAGAAGTATATCATATCGTGTGAAACAAACGTCAAAACAGAAGGATCGCATTCCATTACATATAATTGCATTACAGGCATAGGAGAGAACATATTTTTGTATATGAAACTTACATGGAGGTACGAACAAATTAGATGTACCTGCATGTGGTCATAAAACGTTCGTATGACAGGTCGAACAGAGCCATCCCGTGTATCTGGCAGCATCATTTGCTTGACTTTTGCAACCTACAACAAAAATGACCATAATGAAATAGAAACAAACCAAAGATGAAAAAAAACTAAATCATATTACAAAACGAAAAGGGACCTCAAAAAGCTTTATTGACGTATCAGAACTACCAGTAGCAACAAGTTTCCCATCTGAACTAAACTTTGCACATCTTGCAATATTCTGGAAAATTTAATTCATCAGACAAATTATTTGACAAAGATACATTTTTTATAATGCTTGTCATGGTAAACAAACACAAACAATTTATTGTTCAGAATAAATTTATACTATTAAATATAAACCTTATGCTCTGAAAGGTGCCTAGTTTCATGTTTTCCAAAACTCTTTGATGAGCCTTTTGTATCCTGCGTAGCACTGTTTAAAGAAAAATGTCAATTTAACATAATGACATAATATTAGAGTGGATATGCTTTTAATGTCTTTCTCTAAGTTCTACCTTAGCTGAAAGCTGCTCAACTCGATAATGTTTCAAGAATTAATTTATGATTGATACACCTATCATACCTAGTGAAATGGTAATCATGAACTTTGTATCATCTTCAAGGCCCAAGTCAAAGGAAGGATAGATTTGCCTTGAACACTATGCTAAAAGAATCTAAAAGAAGACGTCGCAAGAATGCTACCTTGATAACTTACCATTATACGTGAAAAAACACTAAAGAATCGACTCTTTAATGTTCTAAAGACATTCACAGAGACATTTCAATGACCTAAACTAAGGAGTTTATGACTTATATGCCCACTTTTTAGCAAAGGGGAATACGAGAGAGAGAGAGGGAGCGGAATAGGAGCTTAATATAATCACTGTGTTCCCTTCATTGGCCTTGCATAAAACAAACACGAGTAGTCATTAGTTGAGAAACTCACACTAGAAAATAACTACCTGAAATCAACAGCAGCAGTACGAGAGGGTAATGAACTGTAAAACGCAGATGAAGAAACCCCTCTTAACATCTCATCTTTTTCCACTGCAAGACCCTGTTATTACTTTAGAACCAACAAACCTATAATGTTTACCGAAATTATATACAAAACTGGTAAAAGGGGTACAAAAAAGCCAAAATTTGGGAATTCTAACCTTGGCAACCAGCTCAAGAAGTTTATTAGGGGGAGCTTCAACATTCAACGGTGTCATGGTTGATAAAGCAACTGCTCTTGCAGCCTATATAAAGAAGAAAATTCAATTGCAAAACTTAGACCCACTGAGGTAGATCAACGATATCTCTATTTAGTTGGTGCTCACTTTGTTTTTCTCTCTCTATTTTAAAAACTTAAATAGCATAAACCACAAGAAAGATTTCCACAAAAGAATTAAAATTGCACAACCGAACTTGACTGTTCCAAAGAGCTTAATTAGACAAGTCTCAGTTGAGTCAATACAATAACTTCAGGAACTAAAAGCAAGAATAGACAATAAACTAAAAGAAAAGAAGGAACAACACACACTTTATGTTGTTTTACTACATTTCTTAGAAACAAAATAGAAATTTCTATATAAAAAAAACGCTTGCCTGATTGAGATTATTGTCGCGAAGATGGGCGACGATGAGAGCATTAACCTCTCTGTAAAGTTTTCCCGCTTGTAAAGTCTGCTCCAAGCTGCTTTCCATCTCTTAAACCCTAAATCCTAATTCGTTATAGATTTTTCGTTTTCTGTTTAAATTACCCTTTTTCTTCTATACAATCAGTACGTTGGTCCTCAATTTAACTGTGGTTTGCTGCCATTGTTTGCAAAATTTGACCCTGCTGCGGTGCACAGAGAGGTAAATGATGTAGGTTGATAATTTCACGGTAATATTAGTTGCGTTTTAATTAAAAGTATTTCTTATATAAATAGAAATCTATTTTTTATTATAAAGATCGTTCCCCTTTTTATGAGTACAGTTTTGAGTCACGTGCTACCTATATATTTTTTTTAATATAATTTATATTCATATAAAATTTATTGATACTTATAACCACAAAATTTTAATATTTTAAAATAAAATTTATATCACGTGTATTTTTTTAAAATGTAAAAAATTATAAAAAATAAATTAAAAATAATAAAAAATACTTTCTATTTAAATTAATCAACTTTTAATATTAAATAAACTCTATTATTCAATAAATTATTTTTAAAATACATAATATCACCGTAAATATAATATTTAATATTTGTTTTCTAAATTCGTATATGTATTCAAAAAAATTTACTTAATTTATTATTTTTTCACTTCACATACTCCTACTATTATTTATTTGTAAATTTTATGCCTTTTTTTAATAAAAAAAAATTTACAATTTTTTCTTTAAAAAAATATTCTTACTACTCAAAGCAAGAAAATAGGCTAGCATAATTTTTTTTATTCTCTAATGACTCCTTTAATATATAAAAAAACAAATAAGAGATCCATATTAGATTAATATTAATGATATGTGATTATATTAGATTATTTTACTTCAAAGAATCATAAAAATATATAATTATTAAAAAAATAAAATGGTATCAAAACTTATTTTAAGATCCAATTATCATGTAAAAGCCCTAACTTTTTTATAAATGAAGCTTATTATATTCTTGTAATAAGTATTTAATTAAAATAACATAATATTTAATTTTATTTATTTATATAAATTAGATATAATAATCATTTTTTAAATTAACATAATTCAAGTACTTTAGTATTGTATGCTACTTAATATACATATAATACTATTAAAAAATATTATTTGTCCACCAATATGCTTCGTAAAAAATTATATATAATAATTCTTTTTTAATTTAATATAATTTAGTTACGTTATTATTGTATATTATTTAATATATATAATAACTTTATATATACAATACTACTAAATAAATATCACCTGTCCACTAATATACTTTGTTAGATTACATAAGTTACTAACTATTTTGGTTTAGCTTTTTAATTTTTTTAAACAAAATAAAAATATATAAATATTAAACACAAATAAAATAAATATGAGGAAATAAATTCTCATTTATATATAGATGATAAATAAAAAATTTTATTATTTTAAAAATATATTTTTTATTTACATTTTTCAAAAATAATAATTATCTTAAAAAAAGAATTAAAATTAATTTTATATTTTATTAACTTTAATTACTGTATAATCATTTATGGCTTAATTAATTACTTTCATTTTATTTTTTTCTCTCATTTCTCTTATCGATACGTATTATCCATTTGTTTATGTTCCACCAACTATTATTGTACGTATGAAGAGGAAGCCTTTTTTTTTTTTCCTTTCTTTCTTGTAACTACTTTGTACCCTCTTGTTAGGGATTTGTGTGCTATTTGGGCATTTTTTTTTGTGAGTATTGACTTGTTTGGTTCAGTCATCATCTTGCTTTGCGATGATTTTTGTATGCAAAATGCCTATTATTCAATCTGTACGAGGTGTTTGATGGAATGTTTACATGAAATGGACATGGAAAATGGGAAGAAAAAAAAATGTTTGTCATTCATTAGACAGTTTAAAACTCTGGCGTAGCTTTGATGTTCTCATTTGAAGATCTATAATTTAGTTTATATTAATTTGTAAAATACAAGTATTTACATTCATATTCATTCAAAGAAATTAGAAATATATATAGATTATATTTTATTTATTAATAGTAATTAACTAACACCTAACACTTAACATTTATTACTTACACACTACATTTATTACACACACTAACACTCCCCCTCAAGTTAGAGTATATATATCAACCATACCCAACTTACTTAGTGAGTCATAAAACGCTTGTTTGAAAACTCATTTTGTGAGCATATCTACAAGTTGCTCCTCAATGGGAACAAAAGGGAAGCTAATAAGTTTGACATCTAGTTTCTCTTTTGTAAAATGACGATCAACCTCCACATGCTTAGTGCAATCATACTGTACTGGATTTTGTAATATATCAATGGCTGTCTGACTGTTGCAATACAATTGCATAATATTTTTGAGTTCGAAACCCAAATCAAATAGCAAACTTCTAATCCACAGTAATTCACAAACCCCATGAGCCATACTTCTATACTCAACCTCAGCACTAGATCACGCCTTTCTGCTTCTTACTTTTCCATGTAACCAAATTACCTCCCACAAAGGTGAAGTAACCCGATGTTGACTTTCTATCTATAATACTTCCTGCCCAATCTGCATTTATGAAGCCACAAACTTTAATATGATTGTTATGTTTAGAGAACATTACTCATCTCTCTGAAGCTAACTTTAAGTACCTTAAAATTCTCACAACTGCATCCATGTAACTCTCACTCGTGTTATGCATGAATTGACTTACCACACTTACTGCATATGCAACATCTGGTCTAGTATGTGCCAAATAAATTAGGCATCCAACCAACCTCTGATAGCAAACTCGATCAGTTGGCACTTGATCTGAATACTCTGCTAGATAATGGTTTTGCTCAATAAGAGTGTCAATAGGTTTGCAATCTAACATACCTGTTTCAGTTAGTAAGTCAAAAATGTACTTTTTCTGACATAGAAAAATTCATTCGCTCCCCCTAGCTACCTTAATCCCTAAGAAGTACTTCAATTCACCCAAATCCTTTATCTTGAACTCAGAGGCTAGTTGTCTCTATAATTTATCCATCCCAGCAACATCATCTCCAGTAATTACCATATCATCCACATAAATAATTAGAGATGTTAACTTCCTTTGTTGATGTTTGAGAAACAGCGTGTGGTCTGAATTACTCTGTCTATAACCAACCTTCTGCATGAATTGTGAAAATCTTTCAAACTAGGCTCTAGAGGATTGCTTGAGACCATACAAAGACTTCCTCAATTTGTAAACAAAATTATCAAAAGAATCAGTTACATACCCAGGTGGATGATTCATGTACACCTCCACGACTAACTCTCCATGAAGGAACACATTCTTGACATCAAATTGTCGAAGTGGCCAGTTTAAGCTTACGACAAGCGAAAGTAGAACCTGAATAGTATTCATTTTAGCAACCAAAGTAAAAGTCTCATCGTAGTCTACACCATACGTCTGAGTGAACCCTTTTGCTACAAGGCGGGCTTTATACCGATTCACAAATCCATCAGCATTATATTTTACAGTAAACACCCATCAACAACCAACTACCTTCTTGCCTTATGGTGGAGGCACAAGTTGCCAAGTATCGTTCTTCCGTAATGCCTCCATTGCCTTTCTCCATTTTGGGTCTCCCAACGCATCCTGCACTTTGTTAGGTACTGATACAGCATATATTTGATTTACAAATGATTCATATAACTTAAACAATCTTTTAATGGACATGTAGTTGGCTATTGGATATTTTGATTTTGCACAGATATTTGGTTCAGTACTAGGGAGCTGTTAATCAAGGGTATGAGTGATGCTTGAGGGAACAGTAGTATCTTCATTTTCATTTGCTGTGAGCAGAACAGTAGCTTTTATAGCATCACTCCAAAGATATTTTGGCATATGAGCACTAAATAGAAGTGAATGAGCCATATTAAGTAAATGACTATTTTTTTCTTTCAGACACCCCATTTTATTATGGTATTTGTGGGCAAGTAGTTTGGTGAACAATCTCATGTGTTTTGAAAAAGTCTTGAAAAACATGATTAACATATTCTCCCACATTGTCAGAACCGAGGATCCTAATGATGCTATTGTATTGTATTTGAACAAAGGTATGAAAAGTTTGAAACGTTGAAAAAACTTCATCTTTTGTTCTAAGAAGAGCAACCCATGACAACCTTGTACAGTCATCGATAAACGAAACAAAATATCTCATACCCAATACAGTGGGCTTTTTAGATGGTCCCCAAACATCATAATGAATTAATTCAAAGGAATAGCACTTTTATTAGAAATACTAGGAAAATAAGTAATATGATGGCTCTTGGCCAAAATACATGTCTCACAATATAAAACAGACTCACTAACACCAATAAACAAAGTAGGCATGAATTTTTTCATAAGACTAAAAGATGAATGCCCTAAGCGGGGATGCCACAACCAAATTTCATTTAGCTTGTCAGAACTCGGAGTCAATGCAATGCGTGTTTGTGCTCATGGTTTCTCCCCTACCTAATTCTGATCCAGATGGAACAATCTGCCCTTCAGATACCCTCGACTAATTATTTCCCTGGTAAGAAGATCCTGAAAAATCATATACATAGGATAAAAGGTTACAGAACATTTAGACTCAGTTTTCAACTGTGGGATAGATATTAAGTGATGAGATAAGTCAGGCACATATAAAATATTATGGAGCTGTAAAGCTGGAGTGATACGGACTGTCCCCTTTCCTAAGACAGGAAAGGCCTCACCGTTAGCATTCGTAACATAAGACACTGGTGGGGAAGATAACTCAATAAAATAAAATTTATCATAAGTCATATGATCAGATGCACTAGAATCAATAATCCAAGTATTAGACTCAACAAAGTGAGAAATCTTTAAACCCGTACCAATCTTACCACGACCAACTATTGAAGCTGTAGGGATACCTCCACATTCCATATGATGATCCTATCCAGTCACTCCATAGTAATCTAGTTCTTGGACTATTTGCATTGCAACTGCTTTTGCTCTAGGACGATAATTTTGCTTTCTGGGTTTCAGGTGTGGGTTTAGTTTCCAACAAGTTTCTCGAAGATGCTCACCTTCATTGCAATAAGAACATTGAGGACGAGGGCAATTGGCAAAGCTTGGTGGAGGTCCTTGCTGATGAAGTGGAATTGAACTTTGCTGCTGGAAGAAAGGTGCCTTTGATTTGACTTGAATGGCTAGGCTTGATACCTCAACTTGTGCCTGATTAAGACTTTTCTGTTGAGATTCATCTTTACGGATGTATGTAAAAGCTGTAGTCAAGCTCGGAGGGTCTGGTATTAGAAGCAATTCGTCCTTGGCACTATTATGTTTTGTATTAAGTCCTCTCAAGAGTGCATGTACGCACTCTAGCTCCTTCTCTTTCTGGTACCATAGAAAGTCCTCTTTATTTTTAATTTTACATGGATGCTTCTGATCAATTTCAGCCCATACATTCTTCAGTTTGGTATAAAACACAGATACTGGTTGCCCATTCTACTGCATGCCAGCAGCTTTGCACATCAATTCATGAACTTGAATAAAGTCAGACTCATATGTATAGAGATCACCTAGGGTATTCCAAATGGCCTCAGCAGTTTCACACTCTTTTACCATCCGTAATACATTATCGGTAATAGCTCTAAATAGAATTGACATTACTAGGCCATCATCATCTTCCCACTTAGTATAGGCCTCTACATCATCTTGACTAGGAGCCTTGATTGATCCAGTCACATGTTCCATCTTGTGCATTCCTCAACGATTAACAGACGTAACCATTTTCTATGTTCAAAAATTGGTATCATTGAGTTTGGTAACCCCAAAAGAACCACTTTCTGAACTCTTGACAGAGACTTCAAATTTTGGAAGTTCATTAGTTTTAGAACTCTGATGTTGTCTTAAATCTTCCATTGAAATAGAAAAATAATAATATGCAGCGGAATAAAAAGTTTTTTTTTTACTGGGCCTTTTGATTGGGCTAAAATTTAAATTGATTGGGCTGTTGTTGGGCTAAAAAATTGGGCTTGGGCTTGGACTTGGCTGAAAATTGGGCTTGGGTTTGGACTTAGCTGAAAAATTGGATTTGGACTTGGCTGAAAAACTAGGCTTGCCTGAAAATTGGACTTGGCTGAAAATTGGGCCAATGGGTTTGGTTGAGCTGATGGGCTATGGGGTGCAAATGGGCTAAGGTTTCATATATAGGCTAGGGTTTGGATACCAGGAAGAGATGAGGATAGGAGGCGGCATATGAGGATAGGCTCCGCGCGCAGATAGACAGAGCGTGGATGGCGCGCGGAGCAGAGATGGGCGCTGAAGGCGCGAGGAGTGACAGAGCTCAGAGGGCGAGGAGAGAAAGGCATGGAGAGTTAGGCGCACGGAGAGTCAGGCGCGCGGAGGGACAGAGCACGGACGGCTAGGGTTGACAGGCGTAGAGAGATAGGCGGCTGCGCTGCGGATGACTGCCAATGGCTGCTAGTTCGAGATGGCCCAAACTAGCACAGCCCAAATTAGTTCAACCCTAGCTCAATTCAAATTTAATTTGAGCTAGCAAAGGTGAGCCCGAACCCAAATCAAACACAAACGAACTGGCTCAAACTGGCCCAAATTAGCCCGAATTGTTAATTATATATATTTTTTAGTTAATATGACTTTTTTTTATTAAAAAAATATGTTTACTAATTAAAAATCAAACAACATTACATAAAATAATAAAAAATGTATATATAAATATAAGAAAAAATTAATTATTAAAGCAAAAGGTCAATTACTAAATTAATTAGGTAATGAGTAAATGCATTAAATCTCACTCATACAAAAGTTAGAAGCCATTATGCCCTCATGAAAACTCACATTTAGAATAAAGAGTTCTTAAGTCCAAATAAATTTTTTTCTAGCTATTAAACAAAATAAATAGAGATGAGTAGATTAAATAAATATACTTACTAAAAAATGAACAATTAAAATAAATTAAAATGTTACGCGAGAACATAACTTTTTTATATACACAAAGATAAAACTTTGACTATTACATAATATATAAGTCTAAAGACAATAAACAAGTAGAAAATAGAATAGCATAATACAAGTATCGATTTAAAAATAGAAACTTCATAATAATAATTTAAATTAAATATAAATATTATTTTTTTGTTTAAAGAGTTATGTAGATTTAAACGTTAAATACATTAACATCAAATAATATAGCATAATATTGTGACAAAATGAATATATTATAATTATTTATTCATTATCAACTTATTTTTCAAAAGAAAAGGGAAAAAAATAACTAATATATCATAAAAGAGAAGTACTGAAAGAAATGAAAGATTATTTTAATTTTAATATAATCTTTTTATTTTTTTTATTTAAAATTTAGTTTAATTTAATTTAATTTCTGGCTAATGGGCTCGCCCTAACCCAGCTCAAATTTTTTTGTGTTATTCGAGCTGGGTCTAAACAAGCCCAAATTAAATTCGATTCGTGTTCGATTCATGTTTTTCGATTCGAGTTCGATTCGGTCAATCGAATTATAGCACAAATTGTCACCCCTAGCTGCTAGGAGAACGAACTGAGCCATGAGAAGCCGAAAGGTAAATTTTTTTTTTTTTTATGCTCTGATACCAACTTGAATATAATAAAATATAAGTATTTGCATTGATATTCATTAAAAAAAAAAATTAGAAGTATATATAGATTATATTTTATTTATTAATATTTAATATCTAATATTTATTAATGATGCATTATATTTATTATATACATTAATAGTACATAGTACTATAATTATTGTGTTGATTAGGATTATTTTTTTAAAATATTTTGTTAAGTTTTACGTAAACTTGACTTTTAGTGGGTACTATATTTTAGTACCTAGACCCTAGATTTGATTAACTAATGAAAGTTACTTTTGCTAATAAAAAAAATATCTAGTCTAACTTCTCCATCTTTCCCTGTATTACGTTCTCTTTATATATATATATATAATATTTCATCTCTTAATTTTAAACACTTTAGAATACCATTTAAACTACAAATTTATACACGTTACAAATCTCCAACACAATCCACTAAAGTGTAATAAAAAATGTCAATAACAATATATAAATTTGTAAATATATTTATGATTATACTAATTATAATATATTATGTAATAAATAACTTTCTTAATTCATTTGTAAAAACAGGTATGCAAACATCAACATGACTATTTGTATCTAAATTTGCTCTGATCTTAATGCATATCAATCTATGATGATAGATATTGAGCTACCATTTTGATATATATCTGATTCATATATATCATTACATTACATTATTAGTCATGTGACTTATGTAAAGACAAAAATTACATCATCTTTCCTGGACAAAAATAACATTATTAGTAATTACATGCTCCTAATAAAAAGACAAAAATTACTAACTAAAGCAGTTGTTTGATGATCGCGACCTCACGCATCATCGCATGCTCTTCAATGCTCGCTCTAACGAAGCCTATCTTTACAGGTAAGTTTTCTTTTTTAAAAATACTTCTAATTAGGACTGACGAAATTATTAATTTTTTATTAATTTAAATATGATCCGATAATATACTCAATTCGAATTCAAACAAATTAAATTTTTTAGATCAGATAAGTCGGATTGAGATTATAATATATTTTTAAATTATTGTTATATATAAAATAATATATATTAACATTTAAATTTTAAATTAGTATTTCATTAAGTCAATTTATTTATTTATAATTATAAATAAGAGAATAAAAATAATAAAAAGCATACTCTTGAATATTATTAAATTGTTATAGAAAATTTAACATTATTTTTATTTTTAAGCTAAAATAGTAATTTAATGTAAACGTAATATGTATAATATTTAAATATAACATATTAAAAATAAAATATACATTTATTTATAATTTTAAAAGTAATTTTGTCCAGATCGAATTACAGTAGATTATAAAATCTGTTAATCCGAATTCGATCCGATCCGAACGGATTGTATACTTTACAATCTGAATCCGAATCTAAAATATGTCAATCTAATCCGATCCAAATCCAACGGATCGAATTAAATTTTTTAATTTAATTAAATTGATCGAATTATTTATTTACCCTTATTTCTAAGTTTTCATTTTTAATTGAGTGTAATATGATACTTTTTGGTGTGTTAAGTAGGGATGTCAAGTTTTGATAATTTTGGTAAAAATTTGTGAAAATTACTTATATTATTTTAAATATATTATTTTATGTGATATTAATTATTACAAACATAAGCACAAAAGGTCCATCTTTCATGCAAGAATGGCCCACATTTTCAGTTTTTTTTGGCCATGTATTTGTTGTATATTACTTACATATACAGTGACATATCGAAAACAGTAAGGGGGTGTTTGGTTTGCTGGAATGTAATCGTAATCGTAATCGTAATGTAAATGAATCAGTATTACGATTACAGTGTTTGGTTTAGTCACTGTAATCAAAAAAGGAATCAGTATTACAGTGTTTGGTTTGACAACTGTAATGTAATGGAATAGAAAAAAAATTATATAATTATTTAAAAAATACAATTTCAAAAAATAAAATTTCAAATATAATACAATTTCATAACAACAATTAATAAAAAAAAAATACAATTTTAGGAAAAAAAAAATACAATTAATAAAAAATATAATTTAATGTAAGGATTAAGAAAGGATATTTAAGGATTAAAAATACAATTTCAAAATCAACTAGCTACGAATCTACAACTGCATGATTAAGAAAGGATTTTTCTATGGTGGGGGATGGGTATCAAAATTAATAGCCATATGTACAGCCAATGGCATATTTTGAAAATCCTATTTTCAAACTTTGGATTAAGGATGAACAGCTAATAAAGGGGAATGAATAGCAATATTATAGTACAGAAGAAATATAGAGAACATATATTATATATAAATAAGTAGACATTAGACAACATAAATTTGTCAAGCTTGGGCATTACAGTAGATTTTATGAACAAACATTGTTTCATAAGATAATGAAACAACTAACATAAAATAAGCCTTGATTATACAAAAAGCACTAGCCATTTCATTTCTAGTTCCTAATGAAGAAACTTCTCAACTTCCCTCTTTCTAACCTCTCAAGCAGCTTCTTAGCCCCTGGTATGTCCATATCAATGAGCTTCTTCAAGTATCCAATTGCCCCATATGATATCATCAGCTTCTTACATTTCTTGCTGGACGAAAGCGAAGCAAGGCAAAAAACTGCATTTCTTGTTTGATTTAGCCTCAAGCATCTTGATAAGCAGAGGAATACACCCTGCCTCACCCACCAATTTTTTCATCTCTGTTGAGCTACAAACCCGACAAATTGCAGATGCAACTGCTTGCTGTGCTCCCACTGATCCCTCACCCACCAATTTTTTCATCTCTGTTGAGCTACAAACCCGACAAATTGCAGATGCAACTGCTTGCTGTGCTCCCACTGATCCAGATTTCAAGACATGAACCATTCGAGGAATGAAGCTGTGAGAAACCAAAGCAAAAACCTGAAACTCCTAAACCAACCACTAACATAAACGAGTCTCATGCTGAACAACAGGTTGGCTGATTAAATTATTATCATTTACACATTACTAGCAGCATCAATTCATAAATAGTAATCAGGTAGCAAAATACATTAAAAACCAAAAACCTTCTGGGAGCACTTTAAATGCTTTCAGAGTTCTCTATCACAATTAATTTTCCTTTCAAAACAGACAAAAGAAACAAACCTCCAATAAATTCAGTCCTGCTGAATTTGAAAAGAGAACTCCTACATCCTCCAATTTAAATCCTTCATAAACATAAACATGAAAATCTAAATCTAGGAAAACCGTATAAAAATTATCTTCAAAAATCAAAATGGGTGAAAGTATATGGAAGCAAGCTAAAACTAAGCTAGTACAAGCTGACTGCAATATCGGTGACAAAGAGGGCATTCAAAAGCATAATGGAAGTATTCCCTTCCACCTTCATTTCAAACTACAGATCAACTCCCAGACAAAAACCCAGAAATCATATATTAAAATAAATTTAAACACAATTACCAAATGGTATTTTTCTACAAGCCAAGAGAAGAAGAAGGTTTAAAAACTCATTAATAGCATATACATAGCCAAGAGAAGAAGAAGGTTTAAAAACTCATTAATAGCATATACATAGCCAAGAGAAGAAGAAGGTTTAAAAACTCATTAATACCATATACATTGGCAAAATCAATAGCAAAATTAATACCAGACTGTGGAGGAGTAATGGCAAAATTAATCAATGGCAAAATCAATGGAAAAACCCAGGGCGAAAAACAACAATTACCATAGTGAACCCATGGAACGCGATTACCAGACTCAACAATTACCAGACTCAACCCAAACTCAACAATAATTACCTGAACGCGAGGGGCAGAGCTGACGGCGAAAGGCGAGGCGGAGCTGACGGCTAAAGGGGAGGCGGAGCTGACGGCGAGGGATGGCGAAAGGGAGGGAGAACGAACGGCCCACGACGCGAACAGCAGAGAGATCGAACGCGTAAGACTAGCCTTTGACGACGGTGCAAGGAGGAGACGGAGACCCACGGCCCACGACGGCGAAGAAGAACGACGGCCAACGGCGAGCGTGAGGCGAGCGCAGGGAGAGGGGAGGGCAGCGTGAGTGAGCTCGCGAGAATGAGGGTGCGTTTGAAAAAAAAAAGGAATTGCAAAAATAGGTTAGGAATGTAAAGAGTATTCCTGAATCAGGGAGTTGTAATGAGTTTTACTGAAAAAGCTGTAATAACATTACATTATATTACTATTTTTTTTTAAAACAAACAATGTAATGAGGAAAACTCATTACATTATTTATGTTATTGCGTTCAACCAAACCCACCGTAAATGTCTTTTCTTGATTTTTGGAGTTTTTGCCTCTTATTCTCAGGTCATTCATTACAAAGTTTAGTGGTCATGTTATTTCTTGATGGGTACACTTGGTGAGAAAACTCATTGACACCTATTAACCTAAACTATATCCAATTCAGTTGCTCTAGTTGTCCACTTTTTGTTTCTTGCAGGTGTTTCTTATTTGGTAGTTTTGACAGTTAGGTACCATGTTTTATGTGCTTTTGTAATTATTTATTTTTCCCTCACTTTAGGAGTTTTTACACTTGCATGCATTCATATGTCGATCAATTATTTTCTGTATGATATATGGTTAGAATCGAAGTAATTCGATTAGAAGTCAATCCCATCTTGGTTGCCTGAAATGTTTGCCTTACAATGTGGTAGATAGCTGGACTGAGGTTTAAGAATGGCTACTTTATGAGTTTTGTCTTCTTAATTTGAGTTAGAGGGTTATATTAATTTTGATTTGGCTCAAATAATGAGTGTTGTAAAATTTAATTTAAAAGTCCATTAAAATATTGGAGTTTAAAGAGCCTAAATTCTAAAATCTTATTCTAAAATTGTCTTAGAAAATATCTAAATATTTTAAGAATGGAGAGTATTAGAGAAATATAGAGAATTGAATAATTTAATAAAAAAAATTTAGTGGATGAATTATAACCACTAGATTGAGAGAGTGTTAGTAAAATCTTAGCTAATGGTTAGTATGTGCCTTTAGTATAAATAAGAGTAATCTTGCTAATTTTGTAACATTTCAAAAAATTTGAATAATCAATATAATACAAGTTCTCTTCTATGATTCTCTTATTACATTACTTTATAGCATTTTCATTTATTCTCCTTTAAGCAATTATCTAACCAATACTAAATCACATAAGCTAAATATTTAACAATTCAATTTTACCCAAGCCACCCATATCTAAAAAATATTGTCCATTTACATATTCTAAAAACCATCGATCGAAGAATATCAACTTAAAAATTGTACAGCTCTGCAAACTAGGGATTGAGCTATTCTACAAAGTTGAAATACTTGGATTTATGAGTCTCAGTTGGATCAGTCAGAGAAACATGCTATTGGATATTTGTGCAAAATGCCAACATTCATAAACACTGAATGAACCAAGGTTTTTGATGGGATTCACCTCAAATTGTCATGGCTTGCATCATCAGCCTGATATTGAGGACCTCAAGCAGATGTGCAGTTTTTCTTTCTTTTGCTGCATAGGAGACTTATGTAATGATGTATACATTTTTAATGATTTCTCTATAAATAGATACGAGCAAGGCATCTCAAAAACACGATCTCAGAACTTACATATGAGAGCAGAGAGAAGAGCTGATAAGAAAATCAGTTGAGAAAATACCACGGTAAAATTTAAGCTTTAAGATAAAATTGAAATGTTCCTACAGAGAGTGATAAATGTCGAAGTTTATAAGAATTATGAGTACTCTAATCTCAAAAAGGTTAACCCAATGAGTAGAGATACTCATCTTTTTTATAAATTTTTTTATAGTATTATCTTTTATCAATGTGGGACAATTCCTCTAACATCCTCCTCAAAGTATGGGTCTTTGTCTCTTGCAAAGTCCATCACTTTGTATTTTAAACCTATTTACTACATTATATTTTATTTGGGTCACTTATTTTTTTTCTTTCATAAGGCCCATTCATATTTTTTCAAGACGAAGCACAAAGTATTTGGCTCGTTGATCGACTGAAGCTCTGATACCATGTGAAAGTTTATAAGAATTATGAGTACTCTAATCTCAAAAGGTTAACCCAGTGAGTAGAGATACTCATCTTTCTTATAAACTCTTTCATAGTATTATCTTTTATAAATGTGGGATAATTCTTTTAACAATAAATACCTGCAGAGATAAAATAGTGAGAGATTTACCACATATTTATGAGTGTGAGAGATACACTTTGTAAGTGTAATATTGTAATACCTTAAGGTTGGGCATAAACTTGAGAGAATTATTGTACTCACCTTTTTGATATAGTATAAGTTTTTCACAGTTGCCTCGTGATTGTTTCCCTCTCACATTGAGTGGGTTTTTTTCACGTTAAATATTTTGTGTCACTTTACATTACTCCTGCACATTTATTACTCATTATTCTCAATCTGTTCAACACTCAACTACGCCACATATCCCAACAGTTTCAGTGGACTGTTGAACATGCGATTCTTTGCTTTTAAAATTTATTACTCAACAGAGACAATAACAACGCAATTATGCAATTCTAGTGGAAATGACATTAAAATGAGATATGTTTGAACTTTGAGCCCTAATTTCAAAGTTTCAATATTACTTTTAAAATGAAACGAGCTTGACAAAAATTTGAAGAACCAAATTTCTGGCTAGTCTCTAACATGGGACTTCTCATGATTGTTCTGTGTCTACCAAAGCCTAGAGCTTTCAGAAGTAGTGAGCTTGTTTTTTTTTTTTTTTTTTTGTTAAATGGATTTTGTTCATAGCAAGTTTTGAACTTGCGACTTCTATGTTATTGGGAGGATTGTTGTGCCATTGAACTACTAGACCACCGACAAGAATAGTGAGCTTGTTAATCACAATGCGTTCAAGTTTTATTAGCAAGAACTTCGAGATTCCATGAGTGTTGTGAGTTTAGAATATGATTTCATCTCCTAATCTATACAAGTCACAGAGTAGATTACATAACCATGATTATCAGCATAGAGTACTTGAATGCATTAGCTATCCAAAAAAAAAAAAAAATTACTCGTTGCCTACGTAAATATTGCAAGGATATATATCATATCACCAACGTGGAATGCTTCTTTTTACTTCATACACCATATAATTTAAACATTATTTAAATTCTTATATTTAAAAAAAAATTATAATATATTATTTTAATTTTATTTTTATTACTAATAGTTACCAAATACATATATATATATATATATATATATATATTTAATCATTTTATTTAAAATTCATGTCATTTTTATCAACGTATTTATTAAATATTATTATTATATACTAAAATATGTATATAAAAATTAGACACAATATATTACTATAAATAAAATATTTATTTAATGTTAAAAATATACACATAATTAATTTTTTATAAAAAAATTGGTCAGATGTAGAGATTGTGCCTCACATTGATTAAAAAAAATACTATAAAAAAACTTATAAATATTATAAATATTTTTACTCATTAAATTAATTTTTTAAATTAAGAGTGCACATAATTTTTATATGCTTTTACAAGCTATTGCTTTTGGGTTTTTTTGTCGACACGGAAGATTGCATCAACACTGTTATCTTGACCTCGTTTTCAAGCAGAGGTTGTGTTGGAGTAATTGTCCCATAAATAGAGTCTCATAGAGACCTCCTTTTAGGTCTTTCTTGTCGACACGGAAGATTGCATCAACACTGTGTATATTCTAAACGAGAATTAACTGGTTAGAGGGTTAGATCTTTTACATGTGGCGGGTGATTAGAAGAGTTTTGTTTGTAAATAATGCGAGGATACACGTTTAGTGGAGTAGAGTACTGCATGTGTACATTTTATAAAATAATGTACTCATGTGAATGATATTTCATAGACACCATTTCTTTTACTTTCAGTGTAGTCATAACTTATTACTGTTTAAATGAAACTTCCTGGTGCTTAGAAGTTCGTTGTTTGGTTTTATGTGAATACTCATCCATGTTCCTATGCTGGCTGATATTAGTATATATTTTTGTTAATTTATTCTGTCAGAAAGATGTTTTATTATTCAAAATACTAATTAAAAATTTGAAAATCGTATACTTAAATCCTAATCCATAAAATTATAATTTTCTTCTAAAACATGTTGGTTCTTGGGCTTTTATTTGGAATTATTACCAGCGGAAAAGGAGGATCTGTTACAGTTCTTAGTTTGGTTATTTCTTATCAATGCTCCTTCGCTTGTTTCGATGAACTTTTACATGGTACAAGTTTATAGATGAGGTAATGCATTTATTTAAATATAAAATTTTTTATTTTAATATAAATAATAATTATATATTTTTTAAAATTACTAAGGTGCACTGCATGTTTTCATAAAGAAAATTTAAATAGTAACTAAATTATAGTTAAATACTGATAAAAAAAAAATTATACTTATATATTTCTTATAAAAATAATATGATCATTAAACGTGTTCATTTTATATAAACAATTTCATTTCAAGAAAGCCACCACAAAATAGCGCAGAATTTATAAAAAGGTGCTTTGATTTCTTAAATCTTGGATGAAGCAAGTAAGCAACTGCCGGTCTACTACTGTGGTGGAATGTAACATCCGAGAAAGTTGTTGACTACTTGGGAACTTGAGGTCGATAAAAATTAAAAAAATAAGACGTGAAATGTTTATTTATTTATTTTATTATAAAGATATGAAATGTATTTTTTATATATATATATGACCTTATAGGTCGGTAAAAGTTACCAAAATTTATATATACGAGCTTATTTTATGTATAATTGAATTTATTGTAAAGTAAAACGATAATTTATGCATAAATTATACGTATTTAATTTATATATTTTTTATAAATTATGTATGGTGTGTAAATATTAAGGGTGTGTATTGAATCAAAATTGTTGATTTTATTCACATTTGATTCTATTCTATCTTTTGGTCTGATTGAAGCATCTTAATTTAATTTGAACGCATTCTAAATTTGATAAGTAATTTTTTGGATTGAATAGGTGAAATTTGATCAATCTAATCAATAAACTTATTTTGTAATTTTTTTTTTTAGCAAATTTGAATTTAAAACTTAAATTTTCATATAATATAAACATATTTAAAAAATAAACCAAAAAAATATCAAATAATAATATTAAAATACGACTCAAACTTACATAAAAAATAACGCAATACAAATTATAATGTTCATTTTTTGTCTGTTCGAATGGTGTATAGTAAAATTTTTCATTCAATCCGAACTTAACATATTGGAAAAATTTTAATCTAATTCGATTTGATCGTGAGATTGAAACTGTTCAAAAATTAAAATATCAGATTGATTAGATTATCGAATTTTTTTGCACATTCCTAATAAATGCATTATATGCATGCGTTATGAAATGCTATTTTAAAATTAATTTAATTATGTATATAATTTATATGTTATTTATAGCTCAAATTTTTTGAAAAATTACAAAAATATAGCACCTCTAAAATTTATAATAACAAAATTAGCACATCAATAATATTGAACGTTTCAATTTTAATATGAACGTTCAATATCAAATGAGTCTAAATTGTTGTCGTTCAATTTCAATTAAATGGATGTTCAAAGAAAAATGATATATCAATTATTTTTTTAAATATAAAAATTTAAATTTAAATATAATAAATATTATTTTTATTATTATAAATTTTAAATTGTATTATTTTTATTTTTTTTTCAATTTTTTTTTCTCGTCTCGTTATATTATGTCTGTCATCCTTATCTAAAATTAAAAATTAGAACTACAATAATAAGAATCATTAAGTTACAAAACATTTTTTTATTATTTAGTCGCTTTAGCTTTTCAAAGTATAACACCTTAATTTAATCTATCATTTAAATTAAACTTGGACTCACTTGCTGGGTTACCAAGGGTAGTCAAAAATTCAAAGTGTGTGTGCTCCATGATTTTCTATCTTCTTTTCAACCTTTGAATTATCAGAGCTCACTCCACAGCCAACAGGCAACAGCCAACAGCCAAGGCTTTCTTTACTATAAAAGAAAATCCAATTTCAACCAAAACAAAAAAGTATATTTCTAAAAATCAGTGTATCCTCCTCTTTGATCTCCCTCTCTCCCTTCAGTTATGGCAGCAAAACTTATGCACTCTGTTCAGTACGACTGCTATGGTGGCGGAGCAGCTAGTTTTAAGGTATTTTCTTTTAATTTTATTATTATTTTCTTCAGTCAAATTCCTTTAACTATCTGTTATTTTTATTATTGGAACTATTTTTGTTTATTTTAATTCGGAGTTTTAGATTATGAAACTATTTAATTGTGTTTATTGTTTTGGTAATATTATGGGCGATCAATAAATGATATCCTTGCAATAAAAGATGAAAAAAAATAAAATAGAAACACAAATAAAAGATGCTCAAAATTTTCAAAATTTATTGCTTTTGCAAACAGATTTTTTTTTTTTTCCCGTCTTTTTAATGGGTATTTTGCTAGCATATTTTGATCTTAACAGGATAGTTCTTACTAGTCATGTTGAGCATCCAACTATATATTTAGAAACAAAGTCATAACAACAAAACAATAACCAGAGAATAAAAAAATAAGTATCTAAAATGATCTTGAGAATGAAATTGATCATTAACTGGATCTTTTAATTATTATTATTTTTATTTATTTTTTTATTTTTTGACAAAATAAGGCTACAAAGAGAGATCATTTAGTTTATATGGATCTTGATCATAAGTCATATCGTTTTGACTTTTTGGAGAAAATTGGTATTCGGATACCTAGGCATGGTTTATGCCATGATCAGTATAAGTGTTTTTGGATTTCTTGTTTGGGCTCTTCGTATCTTTACTGTGGGCTTAAACGTTGATACCCGTGCCTACTTTATCCCTATTTTTTATATATTTTTTTTTAATTTAAAATATCGACTACCTACATCTATACATCTATATCTATTAGACATAAATATTAGATAAAAAAAAAAAGTTATGTAACATAGATAACAAGTAATTAATTAATATTGTTGTATTAGAAAATCAGTTGTTGATTAGATTAGATGTGAAAAAAAAAAATCCAAGCAATATTAATTTTCAAAGAGCTTGTTATAATACATCATTAATTAATACTTTTTTGCAGCACGTTCAAGTTCCAATTCCTAATCCTCTAAAAGATGAGGTTTTAATAAAAATGGAAGCAGTCGGTTTAAATCCATTTGATTGTAAAATTCAGAAAGGCGGGCTACGACCTCTGTTTCCTTCCAAGTTTCCTCACATACCTGGTAATCCATCCATTTATATTAAATATATACTTCTTTTTTAAGTATACAAATAAATTTTGTGAATATTGCTTGAAATGACCGTTCATGCTTACATTTTTGTACCTGTGTTCAAAAATATAAGAATGAGATGATGTTTTTTTTTTTTTTTTTTGGTTAATGAGTTTTTATAATGGAGCAGGTGCTGATGTGGCGGGAGAAATAGTAGAAGTTGGACAAGGAGTCAGTCAGTTCAAAGCTGGTGACAAAATTGTAGCTTTCCTCAGCAACAGAGTAAGTGTCGAATCTTTCGACTTTTGTTGTTTTCCATGTCTTTGAAACTCCTCATTTTCAACTAATCAAATATGTTAAATTATTTAATGTTTTAATTGAGACGTATCATTTCTTTCGATTTGGATCCTAAACAGAAAGATGAGCCTCAAATACTATGAATATATTATACATAATTAAATTGACATTAAAATAATATGTCTCTTGTGTTAAATAGACTTGGATTTATTCCTAAAAGTTAAACTATAGGAGGGGTGCCCAATCATATATAAATACTATTATAACAACAACAAAAAATTGACAATGTAGGACACAGATATAAATATCAGTTCAATGAATTGTATATATGCATTATATACATTCATTTATGTACATATTATGTACAAACAAATATATTATTAAAAATTAATTTGATTATGTAAAATATGTATATTCTATTTTTGGGATTCAAATCCCTAGGGATAGATATGTAGTGAAGAATGTCTCAGAATTGCATACATAATACATGTACAACATGCATATGAGTTATGCATGTTATCGTATACTACAAACCATGTCTTGAGAGGGAAATATGGTTTTATTTTTGTCCACTTGAATTTTGGATTGTAAAACGAAAGGCACGTCAGAAATTTCTTGATGTGTTGCAAAATTTCAAACCAATTGATCTGTATTTGATTGTTAATGCTATGACCATGTATGTTAGTTCTGACATATACTACTCAATTACAGACTGGAGGTGGACTAGCTGAATATGTAGTAGCAAAGGAGAGTGTAACAGTTGCCAGACCCCCTCAAATTTCAGCAGCCGAAGCTGCAGGCTTACCTATTGCTGGACTGACAGCTCACCAGGCCGTAACTCAATCTGCCGGTGTCAATCTTGATGGAACCGGAAACAAGAAAAACATTCTCATCACTGCAGCCTCAGGTGGTGTTGGTCACTATGCAGTTCAACTCGCAAAGCTTGGGAACACACATGTTACAGCCACTTGTGGAGCTCGTAATATCGAGCTTGTCAAGAGCTTAGGAGCTGATGAGGTCCTTGACTACAAGACACCAAATGGTGCAGCCCTCAAGAGCCCATCTGGTCGAAAATATGATGTAGTAATACATTGTGCAACAGGCATTTCTTGGGCAACTTTTGAGCCAAATTTGAGTGAATATGGAAAAGTTATTGATCTTACTCCTGGCACAAGTTCACTTCTTACTTTTGCCTTGAAGAAACTTACCTTTTCTAAAAAGAAGTTAGAGCCACTAATGATGTCTGGGAAAAAAGAGAACTTGGAGTGTCTTGTTAAGTTGGTGAAGGAAGGAAAGCTCAAGACAGTGATTGATTCAAAGACTCCTCTGAGAAAGGCTGAGGATGCTTGGGCTAAGTGTATGGATGGTCATGCTACTGGAAAGATCATTGTTGAGTCTTCTAGTTAATAATATGTTGTGGAATATTAGTGAATGTGTGTAGTTGAAGTAAGAGTTAAGAACTATATGTGTGTTGTAATAAGTCATAAACCATAGAGGCTTTATTTGAGACCTGGTAGTGTTTGTATGAGTAGATTTGTGGAGCCTTGTATGACTTGCAAATGTGCATTCAGCAGGAAGGGTCGAGAAATAATTTTGACATGCCATAGTTTATGAGTAAAATGTTTATGTTGTTCTTAAGGCTTTGTGTTTAATTATGGGCAGTCAAGAAAGGGATTGCTTATTCTCAGTCACTCTTATTTCAACAGTTATTAGTATGATATTCTCAGCTAATTTTAGGGAAGAGAAAGACTGACTTATCTTTCAAAGAAAAGCTCAATTTCTAGCCTATTATTTAATTTGATGGAGTCAAAAGATAAACAAATGATAAATATGCAAATAATGAGGACAAAGTCACTTTAGGAGTGTTAAATAGGCCGACCCAGGACACAATAAGTAAAATTGATCAATACGGCACAACCTATAGCTCTTGACTCATAACAGGTCGAGTCATGTTGTGCTAGGCTGATATGCGAAGCCCATTTATTTTTAAAGTTGAATAGACGAAAACAATAATATATAAACAAACTTGATCAAAATTTAGCCTAAATTGGACATGGTCCAATGGTTTCCTAGCAATGTCTCACCAAACAGATTGGGAGTTTGACACCCACTGGGCCACGGTTATCGTAAATTTTTTAAATATATATAGGCTAATTTTAAATACATCCGCCAAAACCTACAAATACATACCCTTGTGTGTAAAATTATTGAAAAATATGTACTAAAGGGTATGTAGTTGGAGGTTTTGATGGATGTGAATAGAATTGACCTATAAATATATATATGGACTTAATGGGTGATGGGTCATGACATTAAGAACAGTAAAGCCCACATGTCAAAAACAAGACATGACCAACCACGACCCATTAACTAATATACCATAAGCTGGCACAACATGTAATTAGCGGGTTGGGCCAGGTCATTTCTCTACACTAATCTATATGAATGAAATATTTTTAATATATTATATATAAATAAAAAGGTATGTGATTGTGGGCTAACAAATTTTTTCTCCCTATACAATGAATTTTGGTATATTAATCATGCAAATTAGGTTAATTTGAGTTTATTCAAATTAATACAACTCGAAGTAATACTCAAATCGAATTTAATTTAAGCTAATAAAAATTAGCTTAAACATGAATAAAATAAGAATGACTTAATCCAAATTAATTCAAACTAGTATAAATTATTATTTTCATGTTATTTTTTTAGTTAATTAATATTTTTTTATATTATAAAATTTGCCTAATATAATAAAAGCTCAATTAAGTATCACATATTATCAAAGTTATTATATAACTATTTACATGAGTAGCATTATTTAAAGTAAATAATAATAGCATATTATAGCAATAAAGTGATTTCTTTAAGTGTATTCCTATTCAAAATGAACTCTGAAAGACTTGAGTACGCTGTAACTAAGATAAGTGAGGACGAGAGAAAAAGAGTGACGACATAAAGATGAGTTTGGATCATTTAAGAGTCATTAAGAAAGACTTAAAGAGAAGTGAAAGTTGTTTTATTTTAAATTTTATTTTATTTCAAACTATTGAGTTGCTCAAACCAATTTGAACAAGTCTTATTTTTTTCTTTAGATTATTGAGTTGGCTCGATTTTAATTTACTAATTTTTATTTTATTTTTTCTACAAGCAATTAAGTAAATTTTTTTATTTTTCTTATCAAATTGGTGTACACATTCAACAAAGCCAAAAAAAAAAAAAAAATACAAGATAATCATGAACATAAAAGAATTAAAGAAACATTAATAATTATCATCTTGTTTACATAAATTAATAATTATTATTTAAAGTTGAATCTTATTTTTAAAAGAAGAAACATATCGTAAAAAAATTATTTTTATAAAAAATAAGAAAAATTCATTAAATAAACGAAACTTTACTTCTTTATATTTATTTGTGTTTGATATAAAAGAAAAATATTCAAAATCATAAAATAAATAAATAAAAAAAGAGACCTACAAACTCTTTAAGAAATGATAGTAAAATAAGCTAATAAGACGGATAAAAAATAAAACAAAAATATTATAAAAATATTTTTATTTTAATTTAATAAATACAATAATTTATAATTCTTAATGCTTATATAATAAATGTGAACATACAATAAATAATCAACAAACAAACAAAATCAACCAATGATATATTAACACAAAATGGTATGATTGTACATACCATCATTCCTGTCTAGATTCCAGACATGCTCCACAACGTCCCTAAAACATTTAGGATCTATAATAAAAATATTTCAATATTTAATTTGTTAAAAAAAAAAATCCAAATATTTAATTTCATTAATATTTATATCTTTTTATAATATTTTTTTCAAAAATTAACAATTAAATATAATATTAAAAATTTTACTATATTAACAAAAATTATTAAAATAACATAAATGATTAAATGTTAATAAAATTAAATATTAAAAATATTTTTACGATTGATCTAAACGTTAAATATGTTATGAACAATAATATCAATAGTTGATTAAACATTATAGATAGATTTCCAATCAACCTAAAACCCATATGTTGCAAATACCAAGTTGTCACTTGATAGCATATTTGGAAGAAAAAAAAAATGTTTTAAGAGATGCATCTATTTCTTCTTGATTTGTATATATAAAATGGTTTGAATATTTAATAGATAGAAAAAGATAATAGAGAAGTAAAGGAAGGAACGTGTCACGTATATACGTTTCAGATTTTATTATCCATGTACTACTCATAAGTCATATCTAAAACAATGGTGTGATTTACATTGGAGAGAGGTATTATATTTAATTATTTATTAAAAAATAATACTAATTATTTATTTTTAATTAAAAAACACGATATGTATGTAATTTTAGTAAAAATATATTTAAATTATTAAATTTGTAATAAATTATTAAATATTAAAAATTAAAAATTTAAATATAATATATTTATATTTCATTTATATAATTTATTTATAATTTTTTTTAATATTTATTAATAGAAAATCAAGTTAAGATACGTGCCTCTCTTCGTTTCTTTGTATAGATCCACATCTATGTGTGAGCAAGACACGGATAACTACTAGCACATGTTATGGTTCTACTTAGACTGACCAAAGCCAAATTTATATGGAGATAAGAAAGAGCTCAAAAAAACAAAATATTCAAAAAATTTATTTTTTGATATGATGGGTGATGTCGCCTGTTGTATGTTGGATAATAATTATAATTTTTTTAATTTTAAATTTATATGTTGGGTGACGTTTTGGACAATAATTATGATTTAAATTTATAAAAAAAATATGTAGTTCTTATTTAACGTATCAGTCATATATATATATATATATATTTTACAATTGTTACAATGATTTTATTAACAATTTAATGTATTTTAAATTTTTAAATTTTAATGTTATTTGTTTTGTGTACTTAATCAAATTTATTTTTCTTAAAAAAAAAAAAAAAAAAACCAGTAGCACATGGGAAAATTGCCTACACTTCGTTCAGGGTATTTTCGTCAAATCAGGTGTGAAATGGTTATACTTGTACAGACGTTTCGACTTGTTATTGCCACCTGAAAAAAAGGAATGGTAGGGATAAATTTGCTAATTAGTACGTATAAAATTTAAATTGAAGCCACACTTCAAGTAAAACTCTATAAAAGATATTGAGAATACTTATTGATTGAGTCTTTGTTTTCTCTCCTTGGAAATAAGGATATGGCCAAAGAGTTAATGCATGCTGTTCATTACACTGGTTATGGCGGAGGACCTTCTGGATTAAAGGTCATTGTTCCCTCTACACCTTTTTTTTCTTCTTTTTTGTGTGGCTCTAACACTTCATCTTTTGAATTAATTAATTTTTTTTTTATCTAAGTAAAAAAAGAAGTCCTAAATTTGAACTTAAAGTTTCACATGTTATAGATTTTTGATTAAATTTAATTAATTAGGCAAAATTATTCTACTGTGAATACGAATAATTCCTATTGATGTTGTTTACTCCCGTTGAGTTATATTCTTTTGTTTAATTTTTTTGAAAAGTAAAAAGTTTTCAACTGATGATTTAATAGCCTTTTATATATTTATTTATTTATCTCTAATTAAAATCATATTGGTCCTCTTCATGTGGTTGTTATGGGCTTATGGCTCTAAAGAAATTAACATCCTTTGTGTTAGGAACAGAGAAACACTGAGTTCAAACGTGTGGTTTAATTTGGTTCTTATCTACACTTTTATCATCTTTTTGTTTTTTGAGCTGCTACTTGGTATTTCTTTTAGATGAAAGAGTTTTGTTGCTGCTCGAAATGTGGCTTGAAATGAGAAGTAGAAATTTAAAGGGAAGACTTATCTTGAAGACCTGACCACTAGACGAACCACTACTACTTATTATGTACCATTTAAAACTGCATATGATTTAACAACTCTCACATCTCCAATCAAAATTCTTTACTAAAGTTTAGGCATATGAAACGGCTGCACTGCACTTTTCTGTTTCCTTGGTTACTGCACTTAAGGGTTGTGATTCCTTGATCGACTATGTTATATGGATTCTTTATTTTTTTGTGAAAGCGACGTGACATTGATAGTGGGTATAGGTATTCGATACTCTAACTTGGCAATTTGGTGGAGATTTATAGAAAATTGAGTGTTTTTGACTGTAACAAAAAATTTAAGATACTTAGTGCGCTAAAAGAGTCGGTGTAACACAGTTGATATAACACATGGTGAAATTATGAAGTAGCATTGAAATTCTACTTTTTTCCGGAGCAAAGACAAACAGGTAAGAAAAGAGGAAAAAAAAAAAGAAAAATTACATATTGCTCTTTGTTTTGCAATGCAAGATAAGCAATTGACTAGGTTTTGCAGAGAAGTTGAACTATTTGACTTGTGATTGATAAAATTTATGCCTTTTACAGCATGTTGAAGTTGCAGTTCCTAACCCAAACAAAGATGAGGTATTGCTAAAGGTGGAAGCAGCAAGTCTCAATCCATTTGATTGGAAAGTTCAGAAAGGCATGTTGCGCCCTCTGCTGCCTTGGAAGTTCCCGTTTATACCAGGTAAATTATTATGCTTAGTTTTGATTCACCTGATTTTCTGGCAATAAGACTCACCTCTCCCAGTCACAAGTTATAAGTTCCCCGATATAATTTGTAGTTTTTATACACATTGGCTTAAATGTTTTGTTCAATTATGTAATTTATATTCTTAGCAGTGACTTCACATTCTGCAGAAGCTTACTAATATACTCTATGGATCTCTCCAAGTGGCTATTGTAACGACTTCAACTGCCATATATTCTGTTATTTCTCTCTGTTCAGGATTTGTTTGGTTTTATTTGTTAAGGAGCTTAAATGTAGCCTCTTCATTGACCTGATTCTAGAATTTCTCTTGCAAATTTCTTCATATACTGAACAATTGCATTCTAGAAGTATATTATGAGACAGAAAGGTTCTACTTTTCTATGATTCTTGCAATTTCAACTTTTCGTTTCTCGAAAAGAGAGTGTAGGAGGAGGCTACGTCGTATAGGATATAGCTTTGTCTTTGTGTGCAACCTCGACATATGCAGTACCTTATGAGATCTGTACTGATATTTTATCTGAATATGATATCCCCAAAATAAAATAAATGTTCTTTAAAATATTTAGATGGTTGTATACCATTGAAATTACATACAAGAAACGTTAAAATTGTGACTGAAAGGTTTCTTCTTGGTACAAGGTAATGATGTTGCAGGGGAGGTTGTAAAGGTTGGTTCTGGAGTCCAAAATTTCAAAGCTGGTGACAAAGTTGTTGCGATGATTAACTCTGCTGTAAGCTCTCACTTGTAATTTTATAATTTATAGTTTTATCTCGCTATAAGCAGTTTCATGATCATGTAGGAATCTGCTAACCAATCTTATCAAAGATATATTTTTTCTCTCCTGATATTTAGGTTGCTGCTTCAATCATAAGGCTTGTAATGTGTAAGCCGACAACAATCAATAGACTTTAGGCCTTAGTTGCATCCCAGGTCATGATTCTGTCATTTTTTCACAACTTCTTTGAAATAAACTATTACACACTCAAAACACTCATAGATGGGTTCAATCCTGCATACTTCAGTGCCTGGTGCATATATCATTGCTCACAATGCTGATTGTGTGGTTTTACTGACTTTTTGGTGTGTAAATGTAAATGAGTATTGCAAGCTATCCTAGATGTTTTGTCTCTATGTATATATTGCATTATATCTTATATCTATGAATCCTATATATGATTTTCATTGGTCTTGAATTATGTAAATGAATTAAAGACTGGAGGTGGACTGGCTCAATTTGCTGTGACCAAGGAGAGCTTGACAGCTACAAGACCACCAAAAGTTTCAGCTGCTGAAGGTGCAGGCTTACCTGTTGCTGGTCTTACAGCTCACCAAGCCCTCACTCAAGCTGCAGGGGTCAAGCTTGATGGAACCGGAAAGCAGGCTAACATTCTGATCACTGCTGCATCCGGTGGTGTAGGTCATTATGCCGTTCAACTAGCAAAGCTCGGAAACACACACGTGACAGCTACGTGTGGAGCTCGAAACCTTAAATTGGTCAAGAGCTTAGGAGCTGATGAGGTTCTTGACTACAAGACACCAGATGGTGCGGCTTTAAGGAGTCCATCAAGTAGGAAATATGATGCTATAATCCACTGTGCTGCAGGCATTCCTTGGTCAACTTTTGAGCCTTGCTTGAGTGAAAATGGTAAGGTTATAGATATTACTCCTTCTCCTAGTTCTTTTATTACCTTTGCTATGAAAAAACTTACTTTTTCAAAGAAGCAATTAGTGCCACTCCTTTTGTTTCCCAAAAGAGAGAACTTGGATTATCTTTGTAACTTGGTGAGAGGAGGGAAGCTAAAGACACTGATTGACTCTAAACATCCTCTTGAAAAAGCTGAAGATGCTTGGGCTAAGAGTATTGATGGTCATGCTACAGGAAAGATTATTGTGGAGCCATAGTTTTAATAGATAAGCTTATTTTTAAGGTAGGATTATCTAAATAATGCTTTGAAATTCTGAATCTTGTCCACAAAAATCATTACACTCAGAGACTTGCTCTTGAACTTCATTGGATGATGTAGCTTTTGGTGTGACATTGGTCAGATAAAGTACATAAACAATGGTTTCAGATGCTTCTTGTTTGTTTACTACAAAAAGTGAAATAAATTTTATTTCTTAGATAAAAGTGTATAAATTTTCTGATTTCCTGAGTTTTGCTCTCTTTCATCCCCCTCTTTTGGTATCGCCTTGATTGTTGCTTTTGTTAGAAACTGCGTGAATCATTGCTTGATTTTGATGGATTGTTTATGGTGTGATATGCGAACAAAGTCACATGTCGGCTAACCTTGGGGTGATTTGTTGGGATGGTTTATTGGTTAATTATGGCTTGAGTTACTCTACTAAATCACTCGAGGCTCAATCGATGTTGAAATGCATACAAACAAGACATTGACTAGCTATAAAGTAGAAAATATGCAACTATTAATACACATCAATATATAGCATGGTTGATACCGGCAGTGGATAGCTCATTGGATAATGCTACTAGGCTATATACATTAGGTTATGAATTCGAGGGCTAAAACAGCCATAATTGTGCATAAAAATCTCTCTGATGACAACCTGAGGTGCTAGTCACTGTTAGTACTCTCAAAACATGACGTTGATTCGGGTGAATGGAGCATAGTGGGCGTTATTCCATCTCCTTTCGGGGAGTTTTTTTTATGACAAAAAAAAAAAAAAAAAAAAAATATATATATATATATATATATAAAAAAAAATATATATATATATATATATATATATATATATATATATATATATATATATCATGGTTGACATCTAGGTTGCATTTATGGAAAGAGTAATATTAGGAAACACGACTTTACGGTTATTTTCTGTATCAAGCAGGTAAAAAATATACCATGACTCTCACAATGGCTATCACGTTGGTTCTTATTTTAGCAATTATCAAGGAGATAAAAATCCAGAGTATATGAGAGAGCAAAACAATGAAAAAAGTTTCACTCTCTCTGGTAACAAAAGTGGCAAGTACTTGTGTTGTTGTGCATCAGTTCCTTCAACATAACAAAACGATAATGAACAAATGTTATATGTGCGTACTCTGGGGCGAAGCCAGAAAAACAGTATTTTGGGAGGGGAATTTATTTTGTTAATATAAAATAGAAAATTAATAGGAGTTACAGTGAATTATATTAAAAAATCATTCATATCATATTATAATAGAGACATAGAGTTAGTTCTTAAAAAATAGAGTTAATACTTTATAATTAACTAAAAAAAGTATACTTTATAATTAACTAAAAAAGTATCATTTATGTATAAAATAAATTTATTAACTAAAAAATTTAAGCAAATATAAAACTAAATCAAACACATCAAAATTTAGAGTTTTTAAAACTAAAATTAAAAAAATATATGAAAATATAAAAAATAAAATATGATTTATAATTTTAACCTTGAGATTATATTTAAAAATATATGTTGATAAACAATATAAGTCTGATTAACAGTAATAAAAAAATTATATAATTTTTTTTAAATAAATTCAAAAAGAATATTAATATAAAGTAGAAAATTTATTTTTTTAATATAAAGTAGAAAATTAATAGAAGTTACAGTAGATTATACTAAAAAATTCATTCATGTCATATTACAATAAAGACATAGAGTTAGCACTTAAAAAATATAGTTAATACTTTATAATTAACTAAAAAAAGTATACTTTATAATTAACTAAAAAAGTATCATTTATGTTATAAAATAAGTTTATTAACTAAAAAATCTAAGCAAATAGAAAATTTCAATCAAACACATCAAAATTTATAGTTTTTAAAACTAAAACTAAAAAAATATGTGAAAATATAAAAAGTAAAATATAATTTAGAATTTTAACCTTAACATTATATTTAAAAATATATGTTGATAAACAATATAAGTTTGATTAATAGTAATAAAAAAATTATACAATTTTTTTTAAATAAATTCGAAAAATATTATTAAAATAAAATGTCAAATAATATAATATTAGATAAATTTAAAAATTAGGTTGAAATAAAATATGATAAACATAAACTTAAAAATTTTAATATAAAGTTTATCATATACTTTTTTTTTAATTTTATTTTTATAATGTTGAGTCTAAAGTTAAATATTAAATTTTTTTTGAATTATTACATTTAAGAATAATTTTTATATAATATATAACTTACAATTTTATTTATGTTACTAATAGTTACCAAATACATGAAAAAAATTATATATTTCATAATTTTATTTACAATTTATATCATTTTTATTCATATGTTTGTTAAATATTGTTAATATATATCAAAATATGTACATAAAATTAAACACAATATATTACAATAAATAAAATATTTATTTAATTTTAAAAATATATATATAAACTAATTTTTTGATCCAATAAATTTTACCCATGTGCATATTAGAAAATTTGTCTTGTAGTTGGATGGATATTATAGACTTTATTTATATTTATTTATTCGTAATTAAAATTTGAATTTTAAATTTTTTAGAAGTTTAAATGAGATAAACTTTGTTGAGCCATAAGCTTATTTTAGACTTTGTTAAAGTTTACTTTGACAATTAATATTTTTGTAGCTTAGTTTAGAAAAATAAATAAAGTTGTATTTTAAAAGGTAATTTATATAATGGTTTTGTGATGTCGATATTTTTATTTTTTATTAAACATTGTCACCTATCTCAAAAATATAAGAATTTTTTATTCTTTTTGAATAGTATTATATATTTATATACATCAAATATTAATTAAAAGTAAAATTATGATACAAGATTTTGAAATTATTGGATCAATTTAAAGTTAATTGATTAAAAGTAATATTGTATGTATTAAATTATGATATATATTAAATTATATATTAATTATTGATTAGATGTAAAATAAAAAATATGATGTTGTAAATAATTGGATGATTTTTTATTAATAAAATTTATTTAAATTATATTATATAAATTATAATATATATTAAGTTTTAATAAAAATAATTATTTATTGATGATGTATGTATTGGAAAATAAAATAACAAAGTATACGTGGTCAATTCAGAGCAATTCGCGTGGCTAGGAGCTGACTTGGTAGTCCGGAGTCATTGATTTTCCCTGAAGAATCACTTTATTTGCCGATGAGATGAACAAAGCATTTTGTTTTCATAGAAAAAAGAATTTAAAAAAAAAAATTGCAAATACCAGAATCGTTCCTGCTCTTCCCTGAAAGTGTAATCCCACGTCTCTCTCCCAGTAGAGTCAAAGTAGAGAGCTTTAGGCGGAAAAGCCAGCAGAATAGAAGATATGGGTGGTGATACTGCAACTCCTGGTACTCTATCGCTCTGATAAATTTTTTTCTTTGTTCCGTACTTTTGTTTAGGGAAAAGGAAATTTTTTGAAATTCTTTTTGGCAAGTTGAGGATTTTTCTTCTTTTCATTTATGCGATATTGAAATGGCGTTCTATGAGTTGTACAAAATTGGGTTAACTGATTTGACTCACCATCTTTCTCTTTTTTGCTGACTTACAGATGAAGACTCCTTCTTCGACCAAGATGTCTCCCGTTTTTCTTCCTTTTCTGGGTATGTATTCTTGATGGGCCTCTATTTTCCCTTTTTTTCCTGTTGTAATCTTCTGTTTGGTTGACAAGAAAAATAAAAGAAATGACATTTTGCGTATGTATTGCAGAATTCCTTTTTTTATTGAAGAATATTAGAGTTATACTGATTGTTTGTTCTGTTCCTGTTATTATATTAGTTTTTTTTTTTTTAGCAAAAAGAGAATTGAAAAATGAAAAATAGTAAAATAGTAAAATTTTATGAATTATCTAGATTTTTAAAGTTATTTTTTTTAATTTCTTATTTACACTTTGTACTTTTCAGTGATCAAATTGGGTCTGATTAATATACACTATTTATTTATGAAATTAGAAATTGGTTCTGGTTTTCAATGTCTCAGGAATGGCTTAAGCATGAAGGTTGAGGATGGTACTGTCAAGGGAGGCGAAGATGAGCTCTTCCAAGAATCTGAGAAAAGGAGTCGTGGGTTTTCTTCAGCTTCTTTCGATCTTGAAACCAATCAGAGAAAGAGACGCAATATCTACAGAGAAATTTTGCAGAGTTATGATGAATTACAGACTCGTAGCAAGAGTTTGGAAGAAGCAAAGAGCAAAATCTTGGGGTATGAATGTTAACAAAGTTTTTTTTTAAAGAGAATTTTTGACCAAGTTCATACTGTAGTGTTGGAAAATCTAGGTAATATTTTTTTCCCCCCTCTTTACAGTGGTTTTGCTACTTACATTGTCCGTTCATGTTATTAATTATTATGGTGTAAGTTAAACTAATAACAATTAGAGTTCTCGGTATACCTTCATTTAATTATGAGGATCTTTTGTTTTTAAGGGATGTCGAAAATTCTGAATGTTCCTATTGATTGCATTAAGCGTGCAGTTGAAAAGACAGTTTTTTTCTGTTATACTAGCATTTTTTGTTCTGTATTAGATTAATATTAGTTAGTGGTCTCGATTCAGTGAGTCATTTCTTCCATAAACTGTTGGCACCAGTCCTACATTTTGTGTTGCTTTGCCTGGTAGAACGACAAAAGAATTCTGATACCAAAACCATCAGAACCCCGAATTAAAATGTCCAAAATCTTTCTCTCTCTTTTTTTTTTTGTCGTTCTTAGTGTTTTGGTTAAGAGAGAAGAATTGCAGAGCCTTTTCTACGTTCTTATTGTTGTTTTCCCACTTTTTAAGAGTATTATGTCTCTATACAGACAGTGAGTAATAACTGCAGCAGTTATTTTACAAATGTTCGCCAAGTTATCCATGATAATAGTGAATAACTGCTCTCTTTAGGAGAATTGGATCAATAGCATTCATGGGTGACCCATTTGGACAACAGGTCCAAAGTCTGACATACTGGTTTTGACGTCATAGCTGCTGCCTTTCTCATAGTCATCTCTGGTCGAATAAATTCTCTTTCTCATAGCTGCTTGTTTTGATGATATATATTATTTTAGTTCTTGTATTTCCTATTGTTGTTTATAATGATTATATATTGTATGCTTTCTTGAATTAATAATATATTTACTTATTTTAAGCTACACTCCTGGACAATGGACCGAGAAGGCTGCAGGTAGGAAACTGAGTGAATATGATTTGCCCACGACAACAACTCTCATATTAATTGGTCCAAAAGGATCTGGAAAAAGTAGTCTTGTAAATCGAATTTCACGGGTGTTTGAAGATGACCAATTTGCAGCAGAAAGAGCCCAAGTATCATGTATAATACCAAACCTCATTTACGTAAATGTAGCTCACAGATCATGAAACTTGTGTTTTGTACAATATTATGGATTTAGTTTTTACTCTAATTCAACATTACGTTTTCTCTTTTTGCTACCAGATAATTCATCTATTGGTGACGGGACACTCTTCCTCAAGCAGTATATGATCCCAAGAGGTTCATCATCCTTTGGCGTTTATGACACTCGCAGTTTGTCTGAAGATATAAATGATAATTATGAAATTCTAAAGCACTGGATGACAAAGGGTGTTTGTGATGGGGAGCTCGTTATAAGGTTTTTTTGTTTTTTAATTCTATATAGCGTTTTCAATTGGAGTTGTTTTTATCTATTTTCATTTACTTTTGTTCTCTGAATTGCTTATCAGGAATTCTGATAATCAAAGTCAAAGGACCAGAATCGGATGTACAGCTCACAATGTTGGCTTTTTCCGCAGTGAAGTAAAGAAGGTTAATTTTGTTATATTTGTTGTTAATGGCCTTTTAGTTCTCAAATCATTGGAAAATGATGAAGATGAAGATATGCAATATATGCAACTGATTTCTTCGGCATTTAACTGCTCTTATTTGTCATTTAGAGGTAAAATTTTATTTTCTTTATTCTTCAGTGCTTGTTTTTCTAAATTTAGATAATCAATCTTTACTGGATATGGAGAAAATCATCCCTCTAATATGGATTTGCTATATATATTGTCAAACTCTAGGACAATTTTGTTCCATGAATGATATATATATATATATATATAAGGTTTGGTATCAATACGCTCGCCATCAAAAACAATAAAAGGACCACCTGGGTATTTTTAGATTATGTTGCATAAGGTGACTTTTTAGGTTTTCGGTTAAGTTCTCTTCTCAATATTCTTGAAAATAAAGTAAATTTCGAATTATTTTACAAGTTCAAATCTGAACAAATGAAAACTGGTTGAAAATTCTGTCTCCAAGTTGCTTGTCCACTTGTTTGGGCGTCCATGTGACTCTGTGTTGATTATCTAATTGGGACAAGAACTCTGGGGAAGTCTTTTGAGCATAACCAGAGAGTTAAACTGGAGATTAGAACTGGAGTGTCTCTTGAGAGATGCATTGAATCTCTGAAGACCTCTAATAAGTGTTGAATTAATTCCAGCTGCCCCTAACTTTCTTCTTAAAACAGATGACAAACCTCTGTTAGTTGTTACACATGGTGACCTACTTTCGCACTCGGACCGAGCTCGTGTCCGTGTATATTTGGGAGAGCTACTGGGTATCCCTCCTACAAAACAGATTTTCGACATCCCAGGTGACTCATTATATAATTAATATTTTCTCTTTCCTTATACTCTGTATTACGGTTTTTATCTTTCGAGTTTTAACAATTTGTGCCAACAGAAAGTTGCGACCCAGGAACGGATTTGGCTATAGTTGATATGTTGCGCTATTCTCTTGAGCATGCTGATAAAAATCTACCTATCAAGCGGATGGTTTACTATAAGGTTCGTTCTCTTTGTAAGATTCATCTGCAGTTATCAGTCATTTTAACATAATACTCATCTTCATTTTTCTTCTTCCGGGACAAGTATATTCAACCGAGAGAACACATAAGTTCCTCCATACTTCTAAAAGTTAGCTAGCCTTTTTGAATGTGCAGTGAAACAAAATTTGTCCCTCATGACGAGTTTGTGTTTGTTGGTTTCAATTTTCTTTCTTACTCTGCGAGTATATTTGAATGAGACTGACTCATCTCTGTTTTGCAGTCATTTTTTACTAAAAGTTGATCTATTTGCTTCTAAACATGCTGATCGATGTCACTTGACATTCAGGATCGGATTATATTATTATCAGGTATATATGTATTGCTGTTAGCAATCCTTCCATTCGTGCTCTTTCTTCCGAATGCTTGTAATGGTTCCAGGCACACTGCTTCTCCAAATATTCAACCATGGACACATGCATAGAACTTCTTCAAATAACCACCACGGCACTGAGCATAGAGCTTCTTTAAATTCTAATCATAGTTCAGACCAGAGAGTCCCTTCAGATACTCGTCATGACCTAGGCCCAGAGCTCCTCTGAATGCTACTAACGACTCTGAGCATAAATCTACTGCAAATGCTGGGCCAGACAGTGAATGCAAAGCTCATTCAAATACTATACCTGGCCCCAAGCACAGAGCTCATTTGAATACTCGTTGTGGCGCTGGACCTAAAGCTACCTTCAGATATTGGTAAGGACCCCAAGCATAGAACTAAAATCCGTTGTGCAGAGAAAGAACCTGTTATACAGTGGCATAAAATCCGGCATATATGGTAGATTAAGGTTGCAAAGTTTGTTGTCATTTACTAATCCCCGTTTCGTTAGAATTTGGCACTATGTATAGCTGTTTCATAATTTGAAACCACCTGTTTTCGTCTACTATTTGATGAAAGAAAACTCTTCTTTTGAACCATCTCTATTTCTTGGTCTTGGTGATATATGTGCTAGGGTATAGGAATCCTTCTAAAAAAGACGAAAGAAAGTGAACTCTTTTTTTTCTTTTGTCAAGAATGCACCCAAGCCTAACCTTTTCCCATTAAGTTTTTTAATTTTTACGCATGTGAAAGTGTTGTTATTGTAATATTTTTGGAATATTTTATCAACTGTCGAGACTTCAGATGGATACCATGGGACTAAATTGTAGCAGTTATACAAACAAGGGAACTAAAATCAAAGGTTTGGTTTCACAATGTTTTCTCTCAAGTCATTGATGCTTCCATTACATTTTGCTATCATTCCCTACATGTTCATTCACCATCACCAACTCCTCGTTGTTCATCCCATCGTCATTCAATTTCATATTGTCATTCCCCTACCGTACCGCCTACATCAGTATACGTCACAACCATGTTTTTGTTTTCTTTTCCCTATTCTAGATCTTACCAAACCTTGATTGTCAAGTACTCAAGTTTTATCATCTTCCATTCTAGATTCTTTCTTATTTCTCAACTAAACCAACTTGATAATGTCCCTTTTCCACCGACCTTCAACAACTGTTCATTGTCCCTTTCAACCATCTCTCCCCACTAGATCCTCCAATCTATGCTCTTTCCTCTACCATCTGCTCTTACCTAGCCGTAGAGGCTTGACTATTTATTTTTTATAAGATGCTTGAATAGGAAAAACTAGAATATTTCTTTCTTCATTTGTCAAAAATAAAATCCTCATGAATAGATTAACCACCTTAATATTGAAAAATTATACTTGTGAAGGGTCTGCTATATCCAGGAATTCCTGGTAATGGAAAGTAATGTAGCAAAAAATAATAATAATAAATAAAGAAAATTTTTAAAACAAAGATACATCTTGCAATTTTCCAATAGTAAATGACAAATTTAGAACACTTGGGCAAACGATGATTAAGGATCAAAATTAGGGCCCTCCTCCCTTCAACTCGGTGTTTACAAGTAACCCGGATCGTCTTCAAACTATCCTGGAATTATCTTTTGAGAATATCTTCTCGTCTGCAATTTTGACAGTGAAAATCAACGAATCCATGTCTTTAAACAACGTACAATATTAATTCATGATAGAAGAATCATCCTTCAATAATGGTTGCCTTTGGTATACTCTGCAAAAATGCAGCCCTTGAAGCAGGGTCAGTAGAATATTGACCCAATGCAGCAATTGTAGCAGTACTACTTCCGAACTTTTCAATCCCTCTAGAGATCATACAGGTGTGGCTAGCTTCTACAACCACGATTACATCCCCACCTAAAAGCGATGACACAGTCTCAGCTATCTGTCTAGTGAGTCTTTCCTGTACTTGAAGCTTGAAACCATAAAAATGTACTATTGACTGTAGGAGTGATTTTCCAATTGAACAAAGACCTTCAGAGCAAAAATATCCTATATGCACAACACCATGGAAAGGAAGCAAATGATGTTCACACTGAGACCAAAATGATAAGTTCGCCTCAGAATGCATCTGCTTTTCCTTATGGCTAACCTCTTGATTGGGAAAGCTATGCAGCTTCATCTCCAAATTACTGTTCTGGAAGTTCATCAACCACTTCACGAAACAAGCAGGAGTTCCTACAAGTTCCTTTCTCAATGGGTCTTCACCTAGCAACCTAATAATTGGAAACTACTGCAGTAACCATTCCATGGTTAGCTAGATCAAGAGTGGAGGAAGACTTAGCCGCATTAGTTTGAGATGGACACCAAGATTGATCATTCAAGTTTCTCTTGGAAATTGTATTAACATCTATGCCTCTGAATTTCAGAACACTCACAAAGTCACTCCAAATATCAGCATTTTCATCTTCAAAAACTCCAGCACCTGCACAAACTTGAAATTTCACCCATGCCTGGTGGTTCGAGTCCAGAAATACTGACTCTAAATTTGGAAAATGTATGTGTGAACATTGGAGCATGACAGCTACGCCTGCTGGCTTGATGGCCTGATGCAAAGCTGAACAAATCTCGTATGCTAATCGCTGAGGTTCTTGGAGACGTTTTGCAAACACATCAGCTACTCGAGAGAGCTTGCTTAAGCCCACTACCCGTTGACCAGAAGGGACATAACCAACATGACACTTAACCCTGAAAGGAAGCAAACAAGATTCACAGTAGGAAAACAGATCAAGATCTCTAACAAGCACTAGTCCACCAGCACCTCCTGCATGACCAACTGCGTTTTCTAGACCAGCTTCAGGGAATAAAGCACCTTGCACAATGTCTTTAACTGTTTGCCTATAACCTGGAGAAATACAACAGTTAAAAAGGTTATAATCTTTACTTGTATAACATACCCCTGCGGTTCATATACAGTTCAAAAACCTAGTATGTTGAATCATCCACGAACACTTAAAATAATACACTTTTCAGATGAGAACATGTTTAATTTCTGCCTCCACTACTCGTTATCACGATAACGATAGCTATACATCAGTGGCACTTGCCTAATGGTGGGATTCACAATAGCTCTAAAGTGCAGATATCTTAGAGAGCAAAACCAGGTGATATGGGATTACAAGGAAGAATTTTTTTTCATTTTTATGTTGATATTCCTTGTAATTTAATGATAGCATAGCAAGAGCAGGATGCCAATAGTAACTAGGTAAGCACTGTAAAACCAACTTCAAAATTAATAACGCTTACAGTTAAATTACTTTTCATTTATCAAAAGCACATAAACACATTCACAATATATATTCAGCAGCATAATAACCAGCTTAGGAGCCACCTAGTTAAGATAGAAGTAAAGCATTAAAGTAACCAATATAAAGCAAAAATTGATGGAAACTAAAGCATATTTGACACAAAAGAGAAACTAATCGCTCTATTCAAATAATTAACATAAAGCAATTAAATTTAAGCGCAGTTCATAAAACAAGTACCTCTAGTTCCTTCACGAAGGGCTTTGGCGACCCGAAAAGGTGTCTTCCTCAGACCTTCTCTATTAATATCCTCACCCAAACCTTGCAACAGAACTCTAACGGAGTCCTCTATTGCTATAGTCTCCGGATCCTGCTCAAAACCCAACTTGATGCAATCCAGTTTCATTCCATTCTCAAGATCTGCACAGAAATGTCCCTCATCCAAAGCACCCATTGACAGAACACAAACACCACTGGCCTAGATAGCCAACTAATAATGTAAATATCCAAAGGAACAAAGAGCAACGAACAAGAAAAACTAAGCAAGTTCAGAGGTTTCCAGTTGATGCATCTAATGATAAATAACAATAGAACAAGGATGGTCCACAGGATTTAAACTAAATCTTACATGCAACCAAAACCCAGTAATGAACCAATGAATTCATAGAAATATCGAAAAACCCAACCGAAGAAAAATAAATTCCAAAAGTTTCAACAGACGTAGCACAACCCTAAATCCGAAAATATTAAAAACTTGAGATAATCAGATAAAGAAAACCAACAAGCTTCGGTGGGCACGTAAATATCAAACCAATAGAAATCAGTTTGAAGCAAAAAATCTAAGAAGATTCAGATTTCAGAAGATGCTCCAGCCTCCAGGGAAAAAAAATGAAATCGGTTTGAGAGGTAAGGGAAAAGCGGGAGGCTATAAAAGAAACGTAGGGTTGCTCTTTAACCTCGGAATGTGTGGATCTTCGTCTCTCATCTGAAACTGGGACCCATTAACGCATGAGAGCACTGTGGTTATGGTGATAGGAACGGAGAATCTGGATCGGTACTTAGCTTAGCACCTCCTCCTCTCGTTCGTTATCTCTGTTCTGTTCTCTCCTACTGCTCTATTTCTGTCTATTATATATCTATGAGAAAGACGATGAGTAGAGCGGGCTAGACCAAATACGCCGCCGTTTAGAATCAAAAGCCAAAAAAGTAATAATAAGATTGGGTCCAAATTTGCCCTACCCAATATAAGTTGGGTACGGGGGAGTAACCAAAAAAAGTTGGGAACGGGGAGAAAAATAGAAAATGACAGAAAAATAATATTTTAAAAATTTATAATAATAAAAATAATAATTTTTATATTTAAATTATAAATTTTTATAATTAAAAAATAATTTTTAAATATTTATTTAATTAAATATAATTTAAATTAAATTATAGTAATTTAAATTCATTTAATATTAAATATTATTAATATATTAATTTTATTATTATAAATTTTTAAAATATTATTTTTAATAATTTTTTAAAAATAAAATGATCACATCTCAACAACCCACCAAGAGAAATTTGGCCCACCAAATGTCCCGGATCAGAGTCAAAGTATTGTGTTGTACTCTATCTCAAATTTTCATATAAGTCTTCGTACATGAAATTAAATATATACTTTAAATTTATATTTACTTAGAACTTGATAATATTTTTAATTTTTTAATTATATATATTTAATAATAATTTTTTATTTTTATTTTTATATATTTTAAAAATTACTATTAAATAGAATGTGATTCATAAATATTTTAAAATAAGATTTTTGAATCAAATTTTTTATTTTTTATTTTTTTCATTTTGACTAAACATTTTTTCTAGAGAGTAAATTAAATTTTGTAATTTTTATATGTATAAGTATTGGAAGAAAATGATTAAAAATATAAAATTTGTCAAAAAAAATAACAAAAAATTTTCTTTTATTTTTAAAGTTATTTAAAAAAATTAAAAAATAAAAAGTATTACCCAACAAATTTGAGGTAATTTTTAATTTTTACCTTAAAAATCACTAAGTATATTTTTTTATCAAATATATTGGTGATTATTTTTATAAAAAAATTAAAAATCACAAAATTAATTATTTAAGACATGTTTTATAATGATTTTGAATTATGATTTATGATTAAATAATTGATTTTGTGATTTCTGATTCTTTTATAAAAATAATCATAAATGTATTTGATAACAATTTCTATTTAGTAATTTTCAAGGAAAAAATTAGAAACCACCTCCAAGTCGTTTAATAATGATTTCTATTTTTTGAATTTTTTTTTCAAAAAACTTAAAAAACAAAGGAAAATTTTGGTTATTTTTTTATAAATTTGAAATTTTTAATCATTTTCTTATAATATTAAATTATATAAAAGTTATAAGACTTGATTTATTCTCTAGAAAAAATGTTTAGTCAAAATAATAAATAAAAAAAATCAAAAATCTGATTGAAAAATATTCTTTTTAAAGATTTATAAATCACTCCATAGTTTGCTAGTGATTCCTTTAAAATGTAAAAATCAAAATCAAAAATCGTTACCAAACACACATGATTAAAAAATCACTTGAAAAAAAATTAAAAATTAAAAATTAGGAATCAAAATCGTTATCAAAAAGGCCTTAATTATAAATCATAATTGTTATCAAACATGACTTTTTTTTATTTTTTTTTATTTTGTCTAACTGATTTAATTACAAATACATATATAAATATTAATGAATTTGATTATTGAAATTGCTCAGGATACCCTTTTTTAGCTTCTAGAATCTATTTCTTAGTTCAAGATCCCTCTTACTAACTGGAATCAAAGAATTAGTAGATCTGTTCCGCCCAAAATGGGAATGGGCTAGGGTTATGAACTTATAATCTGATGATCGAGTCGATTCCATGATTATAAGTTCACTCCATACCGGACCAGACCGTTATATACATTCGAATTATGAGAAGAGGTCATTCGAGCGTATCTAAATAGATACTATGTTTCCATATGGATCCCTGCGTCGTTACATTCCATTTAGCGTTAGGAATAGTAATAGAAAAATGGTAGCCTAAATTCGGTATATTTGACGAAATTGTATTTTAAATCTGTACTTTTTTGGAGAGCAGCACAAATTCATTAGTTTTATAAACATGGTTGCACAAATTCATTTGGTAAAGGTAATAGACTTCTATTGTTTGTAAAAAAGGACAACAGAAGTATATTATCTTTACAAAATGAACATTTCTAAAGCTAACGGATTTGTACTGCCTTCCTCCCCTAAATAAGTATGTGTTTAAGGTACATTTTTGTCAAAAATAAAGGATTTTGGCATCCCTTCATGCATAATGGAAAAAAAAAAAAACAAATCTTAAGTTTTAATAGAGTTAGAATCATACTTTTAATAGAGTTTTATTTCTTTAAGTTTTTAATTAATCATATAAATGTTATTTTTTTATATATAAAATACATATAGATAGATAGGAAAATAAATAATTTTAATTTTAATAGAGTAAAAATCATACTTGTAATATAATTTTAATTCTTTTAAGTCTCTCGTAAATCATAAAAATTAAGATTATATATTAAGAACTTAATATATAATTTAATATTATGATTTATAATATTAAATATAATAAAATATAATGCTTAATTTTGAGATAGTTCGAAATCAACAAATTATAAAGTCAAAGTCATGTGAATATCTTAATATTTGCTTCTCTAAAATAGAACATATAATAAATAACAAATAATCACATATAAATAGTGAGGCAAATAAAAAAAATAATAAAGCAAAAAATAATTTTTAATCAAAATATAGTCTTTATATGTTGGCACATATGCTGAAGATACAGTGATTATACTAACTCATATAACAGAACATTCAAACAAAAATAATATAACATGATAAATTTATTTAAGCTCCAATTCTAAGTGGTAACATTCACGGGTTGCTCAAGGCAATCACTCAGTAGTCAAATTCACTAAGAATAAATAGTTATATAAACTCGATAAAAATAAATGTTAATACTTCTATCAGTTGGGACCACCCGTCCAAACTACCTAAGCTATTCTTACCTGCTTTCACCGCAGCTATTTTGATTCGTATAGGATCTGACTCACCTCTAGAGTCACATCATCATATTGTGTGGTACAAATACTTCTGATTAGATGAGTCTGAATCCTAAATAATATAAAACTCATCCAATATTAATTTTACAAAAAAAATTACTTTGTATTAACAATACAAAAAATATTCGATGTATTAAGAATATGGAAACATAGTTTAAAATATATTTTTTTTTCCAAAATATTCATTTGATATTTATCTAAATTCTCAACCACTAATACGAAATAACACTCAATGTATTAATGATATAATATTAGTAAAATATTTGCAAGAGCTCAATAATATACTTTCACAAAATTTAATTTTAAATGCACATAAAAATTAGCTCAAAAAGGTGTAGAAAAATGTAAATAAGAGAATGAGAGTGCATATTTATAGTTGAAATTTCAGCTATTCGGACTCTTGCAACCACATCTTCTAACACTTCCGTGAGGTCTCGCTGACCATTCCATTGAGCCCCCGTAAAATATCAACAAAGTCTAATGAGTCATAGATCCATTCATGTACACTCAAGAATCCCTTGACGATGTAGCTATGAGGATCTCAACGAGCCATTAAAAACAAGTTTTTCAAAGAAAAACTTAATCATTTGAAATTTTATAGACATCCACCAACATTAAAAATTATATGCAAGTAAAAACACAATTTAACATGCAAATTACATGCTTTTAATCCCCCAATGGTATGTGTAACATACGATTATACAAAATACTAGAATCTTCATAAGTGTGTGTGATATTGATCACAAATAAAATACTATATAAAGAGGTAGACAAGTAGACAAAAATTTTAGGTAAAAGAAAATAAACTCCATATCTTACACTTGAGAACGCCAATAAAAAAAGAGCTTATAAGACTTACAAATTTTATTTGCAATATATTAGATAGATAGAGAATCCTAATTTTAATAGAGTTAAAATCCTAATTGTCTTAAAGTTCAAATTTTTTTAATCTCTCTTAAATCATGAAAATTAAGATTAAAAAGTTAAAATTTAACATATTATTTAATTTTTAATATTAAATATAATAAAATAGTTTGTTAAATTTTATTCGAAAAAGTTTCAATTAATTTGTTCATCGATATTATATTAATTTAATTTTTTGAGTTTTTAATAATTATTTAATATATATATATATATATATCTTTTTGTAAGAGGAAAAAAAAAATCTAATGTCTTCCGTCATCATTGTTACAGGCTTTAATGAGCTGCACGGTGCAAGTTCAAGTTCAAGTGCAAAAGCAAGCTTAGGTTTTGGAACTTTTTTTTTTTTTTTCCTCTTTGGTCCAATTAAATTTTGCCAGATCGGATTCAACCCAACATGCCATGGAAAAAGTTCAAATGGAATTAATAATTTTACACCTATTTTTTATTTATTTAAATCACAACACTAAATATTACAATAAAAATTATATATTTTTTATAAAATTAATTTTTTTAAATTTAATCTTTAACGATTATTATATTTAATCAATTAGTTATATATTGCTATTAATTTATTATTAATAATAAATTTAAAAATTATATTATTAGCTCTATGTTGTATTTTTTTTATAGTAATTTTGTATCATATATTTAATTTAATTTATTATAATTTTTTATTATACAGTAATTTTATAATTTAAATAAAAAAATATGTGTGAACAGTATTTTTAATATTGTGAACAATATCGCACCAAATTTAATACGATAAATAATATTGTACCAAATTTAGTTCAATACTATTCATCGTACTAAATTTAGTTTAAGAAATAATGATAAATTGGAACAATAATTTGTATTATACTAGCTTTTTATTTTTTATAAATGTATAATTTAATATACTTTCTTTTAAGTAGCTGTTGTAAGTCATTCGGACCCGTAGTATATTTTTAAATATTTTAGCTTTTAAAATATATATTCAAGTTCAATTCTTTTAAAAAAAATTGTCAATTTTTAGCACATAATTTTTATGTGATTTTTTTATAGGGGTAATTTTGAAATTTTAATTTTGTTTTACTAAAATAATTTTTTTAAAAAACTAGTTTCTAAAAAAATAAAAAGAAATGTTAATTTTTTTATAAAAAAATTAGATCAATTTTTTATTTAATTTTTTTTAGCAAAAGAAAATTTTAATTTTAAAATTATCTCTTTAAAAAATCACATAAAAATCATGTAGCAAGAAATTGAAATTTTGTTTTGAGAATGTAAACTTAAGTGTATCTTTTAAAAAATTAGAAACTAGAAATAAGAAACTTATAACATATCAAACTCGTTGATTAGTTGAGTTATAACTGTTTGATCTTGTTCAATTAAATTGAACAAATGTCAAATATCAATCAAACTAATAAAAAATTAAAGATATTATATAAAATAATACTTCAAAAATTTATAATAAAAAATAAAAATATTTTTGACATTATCACAATATCTCTAGAATATATGTATTTTAGAGTTCTCGTTATTGATACAAATTGTCCACGATAAAATGTTGATGTCTACAAAATATTAATAGAATTAGTTAATAATATAGATATTATAGATAAAATATCTAATATTAATATGGATAAAATATTGTTTATGATTAATTTTATTTATCTTTAAAATAAATTACCATTAAATACTTTATTTAATTATATTAATCATAAAATTTATTAGTTTAAATAATTATTTTAAATATTTTAACCAGATTTTCATGAATTTAAAACCAATATTTCCTTTGACAACAATAATAACTTCGACATATTCGTAAAATTTAAGTTTCGATATTTTAACATTAAACAGTTAAATAATTGTAGTTTAATTTAAATGACGACTAATTAGATGCTATTTTTGCGGTGACAAGATTTAAACATATTTTTTTTCCTAGAAATTAAGGATATTTTTCACTTATAATATAAAAATACAAATGTGAATCATCCAGATCTAAGTTCTAAGTCTTAATGAATATAGTGTATTGTTATTTGAAAAATAATAATAATTTGGCAACATATTTTCAGAGTACATTGTATGAGTATTATAGGCCAGCAGCCTTTTTGCAAGGAGTGTTGCTAAATATCACGACTTGTATGCATAGATAACAAAGTAACAGGAAAGTTAATAAAACACACCACTTCAGTCGTGGAGCACAAAAGATGTGTCTTCTTTACGTATCTTTTGCTAGTAAATCAATGAGTAAAATATTTTGAAATTTACCTGACAAAAAAAAAAAAAACATGAATGAGTCTTCTAAAAAAAAAAAATTATAAATAATTTAAATAAAATATAATATAATAAAATAAATTAAATATATAAAGTGTTGGTCTTTATAAAAGATAAAAATTACATTTTGAAAGAATATATTAAAAGAATTGTCATTTATTAGTTAAGTATCATATTATATAAAAATTTATATATAATAATAAGATTTAATTATTTTAAAATAATTTTTTAAAAATAAATATTTTATATTATACTATATAAAATGTAATGGTGGTTGGTGTTGTAGGAGTTGGACCCAAGAAACATGAAAAGGTACAAATTAGTGAACAAGTTGTCAAGAACGAAAGTGTTTCGTATAAGAGAATGAGATTTGGTGCGGTTGTTCATGGTTGACCAAAAGATAGCAGAGTCTCTCTATTATGCTCCTAGTCACATGTTTAACTATGTTAGTGATAGTGACACAAACACAACTGTAATTTGTTTGTAACTAGGATTAAGAAAAATGAATTTAGAGAAATTGTAAGTTAATTTATTCGAAGAAATTTGAATTTTTTAATAATTTAATTCAAGAAAATACAAATATCTCAATTTGAGATAACAAATCAATATTTTAATAAATTTTTTAATATATAATCTTTTATTTATACATATTCAATTTAATATACATATTTATATAATGTGTTTTTTTAAATAATAAACCACCTACTACTTGAAAATAGGCACAAAATAATTTTTATCTCACTTTTATTCTAACTAACAAACTAATTGTTAAAATAAAGGAATATTATCCGACTAAAAGGGACTAATTTAATTAACTCTTATTTTTAAATTAAATAATTAAATTACTGATAATAATAAAGTCATAACTGATAATGACCTATATTTGTCTTTCATTTAACTCGCCTTTTATAGTAGAAAAATATCAATACATAGTAGAAAAAGATCAATACTCAAGTAAAACTCGTGAAACACACTTTTTCCTAACTTCTATGTTTTCCCACCAATAAAAATAAATAAATAATAAAAAAAAAAACATATTTTTGAACTCAAAGCTCAAATGACAAATATGGCTCTATGTTGTCAACTTTTATTTTTGTTAAGTACCATAGGTGATGCAGGAGCTTCTCTATCACAATAATAGCTTACACGAAGCTACTAATTACACTACAATTATTACATTTTGCTTTGTTGATTGTTATTAATTTTTATTAAGGGTAATTTGATCTTTATTTGTAAGGTTGAGGAGGTATTGTGGTCCAAGGTTGCTGCAAGCAACAACCACCAACTCAACCATCTCTTTCTTTGTCAATTTTTTGTTATAATTAGTGGGCAAGGGTAGTGGGATTGAGACCCTGAATTTTGCAATTTTTGGCTAAGTTTTGTTTTGCAATTCTCATAGAGAGTTGTTGTAAACCCTTGGAGAACAATCTAAACATTGTTCTTCCTCTTGTTGCTGGTTTAGCACAAAAAAGTTAATATACTTCTACGTTAATAGGCTATCAAATTCTAAGAAATTTAAGTCAATGGTAAAGACACTCGTGATTTTTGTTTTTTACACAATTTTATAAAAGGAGGGCTTTGTAGGTCATTTTGCTTTCAAAGTAAGATCATTCTAGTCACTTTAATTTTTAGTGACTCATTTCAAGTCCATTTGCTTTTAAATAGAGTAGTTTATTCACTTTAATTTTTAACGGCTCACCAAATAATAATCTCTCATGTGAGTATAGCATGAGAAGGTCTCCCTTCTCTCTAGATTTTACAATCTCTAAGAGGGTTTGAGAGTTGTTGTTGCTGTAAAAGGAATAAAACATGAACCAATTTACTAAAATAACTGCTTGAGTTGAGTCACGAACTAGGTCGCTTTCTTTAAGATGTTTTGCGACTTTGCCTAAGCTGTGCAAGCAGTTCTCAGTCCTGTCGTTCCCAGGATAAAACTGCCCAGAAATCAAAACTCTGTTTCAGATCTTCATTGCACTGTTGAAGCCTAGAATGCTACACCTACATGATTTAATCTTTGCTCGGAATACAAAAAAAAAAAAAAAATTTGTTGTGCATCGAAAAATTTCTGTATAAAAAAAGAGGAAGAATGAGAGAGAGAATTGAAGAATAGTTTTATTTTTCGAAAATGTTCCTGTATTTTTTTAGTTCCCAAAATGAAAAAGGAGTGAGCCTCTTTTTATAATTGATAAATGACCAGTTAGCGGTTACAAAAATGAAAGAAATAAGGGGGTTGTGGGTGAGAATAATGTGAGAGTGAGACTCGGTCTTGGATAAGGATAAATGCCATTTTATTGACTGAGTCTCATCTTATCAATTGGATAAAGAGATGATTAAATAAATAAATTTTATTTAAAAAATAATGTGTCATCTCACCTCACACACGCACATGCGGTAGACCAATAATTGTCTATCTCCTCTTCTCTCCCCTCTACAAAAGTGGGTATCCCATGAGGGCCCAACCCAAAGTCTAATTTTAATAGCTTTTATACATATACAAATAGATGTAAAAAAGTAACGTGAGATATAAATAGAGAGGGTAAACTCACTTAGGACACTTTTTCTTTTCTTTCAAAATTTAGAATTTAATTTCCAACAATATCTCACTTGAATTTTAAAAATAATTTTCATCGAGCAATAAATTAATTAAAGAAATAAGATTGTGCATAAGCAAAAGGTTTATGTTGACTTGAACCTTTGCATAGTGTTGATGCTTTAGAATATACTTAGAATAACTCGTAATTTTGAACTCTATCTTTAACAACATTACACACACAACCTTTCCAAGGTGTAGTTTGAAAAACCCATGCTTTACGATCATGCACGTATATCCCAGTATAATGAATGCTTTAGTAAATTTTGTCAAAAAAATTTTATAATGAATGCTTTAGTAAATTTTGTCAAAAAAATTTTATAGGAAGCGTTCACACTTCTACATTCACATAGGTGAGTCTATCAAGAGTACTCCCGTAGCTATGTACTCCACTTCACATAGAGTATAAAACTCATTAAGAGTTAATAATTAACTCATCATTTCTGTCGCTTCAGGACTTCATGCTTCTAACAATATAGAATGAGACTTATAATAGCATGATTCAACTCATATCACTTCATGACCTGTTATTACCCTTTGAACTTATTTCTTGGGATCTCCAGTCTATAAGTTAGATTACCATCATGAGTGACTCTTCATTCTAAGGGCATTAGTCTCATTCCTTTCGAGGTTTTGAAAACCTTCTCTCTTGCTAATCCTTTAATCTCTTGCTAATCCTTTCGTTAAAGGATCAGCTAAATTATCATCATTACGTACATGATACACTCTTACAGCTATTGAAGAGAGAAATTTGCTAACAATACTGTGCTTACGACGTATCTGTTGTCTCTTGCTGTTGTAATAACGGTTCTAAATCTTTGCAATAGCCACGGTACTATCACAATGGATCAGGACAGCTAGTATCGGTCTTTCCTATAAAGGGATTTTAGCTAACAGACTTTTTAACCAGCCTGCTTCTTCACTAGTAGTAGCTAGAGCTATTATTTCATACTCTATCATAGATTGAGCCAAAATTGTCTATTTCTTAGACTTCCAAAACACTTCCACCAGCAATGCTAAATATATAGCCGCTAGTTTTTTTGGAGTCTTCTGAAAGGATGTTTCAATCAGTGTCGCTTTATCCTTCTAGAACAGCTGGAAACTTCTTATAATGTAATCCAAGATTCATAGTTCTGTTAAGGTATCTCATGACCCTTTCAATTGCATTCCAATGCTCTATACTAGGTCTACTAGTAAACCTATATAATAGTCCCAAAACATAAGCTATGTCTGGCCTAGTGCAGTCAGTAGCGTAGCATAAAATAAGCTACTAATGATGCTCGCATACTTAGTTTATCTAAAATCATCTCCGATGTTATTGAACAACTTCACACTAGGATCATAAGGAGTACATGTTAGTTTGTAGTTACAGTTATTATATTTCTTTAAAATCTTCTCAATGTAATGAGATTGATGTAAAGAAAGTCAATTTTCAGACCTAGTAATCTTTATATTAAGGATTACACTCGCTTCTTCGAGGTCTTTCATATCAAAGTTAGTACATAACAAAATTTTCACGCCATTGCTTAGGTGCTTGTTTTAGACCATTAAAGGAATTTATCTAGTTTACAAATTTTATTTTCTTGACTAGGGACAACAAAACTCTCAGGTTGGTCCATATAAATTTCTTCTTCTAAGTCACCATTTAAGAAGGCAATTTTAACATCCATTTGATGCAATACTAAGTCATGGATAACAAGAAGGGAGAAAAGCACACGTATGGAAGTTATTCATGTGAATGGTGAAAATGTATCAAAGAAATCTACATTTTCTCTTTGTCTATGCCATTTGGCTACAAGACGAGCTTTGTACTTTTCAATAGTACCATCGGGTTTTAATTTCTTCTTTAGTATCCATTTACATCTTATGATTTTGCAACCAGAAGGTAAGTCAACTAAATGCCAAGTTCTATTAGATTCAAGAGAATCTATTTCATTATTTATGACTTCTTCTCATATGTTAGCATCTAAAGAAAATAATGCTTCTTGAAGTGTTTGGGGATCTTCCTCTAAGGTATAAGCATAAAAATCATACCCATATTTCTTATAGGTTTAAGCTCGTTTAATTTTCCTAAGTTTAGTGTCTAATTTTTCATTTTGTTAACTAATTATAGTTATGAGCCAACTATTAGAAAACGAGCCCCACTATTCTTCAATTTAAAAGAAAACTTATGTTCATAAAAAGTCAGCAATATTTTATCCAATAACAACAAATTGATAGGCTCTTGGTGTGACCCAATCCTACGACGTAAATCACACATAAGTTGGCAAATATCATATGGGCTATTAGCTTATATAAACTATTCATTCTAATGACTATTTTATTCTCTTATGTAGTAAATCACAACGACATCTCAAATGTTAGTTTTCATTTTTATCAATAACATATGCTCAGACAAATAAAACTGTGCAATTGAATTGACAAGAAAAGTTAACTAATCAGACATCATAACATTAAATTTGAGAAAATGTAATCTTGAGATGTCGCATACCATGTAAATCATAAGAGAGTATAATATATGAATAGTCAAATAGCAAAAAAAAAAAAAAATCTTTTGTTGTGAGCATTATCAAATTGCATGCTTTAAACTAAAAACAGATTTAAGATGAACTTAATTTGCAATTTACATTTACGAGAAGCTTTAGTTAATTCAAGCAATAAGATTATAACAACCTTCACAACAACGTAAAACAATCCTCAGCATTGATCATATAGGGAATACAATATACAATGAATAAATTAACAGGAGGAAAGTATATAAACTAGTTTTAACCTTCAGTTCAAGGGAATCAAAATCCCATTTCATTGTAAAACAATAAGGCTAGAATTTGACCAACCACTTTGACAAAAAAATATGTGGGCATAGGGGGACCAAAACTGTTCAAAACTTGAACAGATTTGAAGAATTCAATTACCAAAGTAAATATCATTCCAAGTATCAAAAGCCTTCCAATTATACTTTTAGCACAACTTTCTTATGCATAGTCCTTATAAAAACAAAATTACCCCATAACTACAAATACAAATGGTAGATTGGTAGTAGGGTCTTAAGGATAATTATTGAAATAGTTTTATTTATAGCTTTTGATCTATGAATCTTTTAATTACTCTATTCTAGTTGAAATATGATTGCATTTTGATGATACAACCCTTCTGACTTTGTTTATAAGGATGGGTCTATTATATGTTATCTCTTCTAGTAAAATTATGTTTATCTTAATTAATTGACCCAATGAAATCTAAAATTTACTTTCCACAGAACATCCAAATTGCCTATAATACATGAATAAGTAAAAAGGGGCATCCAATGCTTAAAGTTTAACACAAGAAAAAAATTGAAAAATAAAGGATATGAAATACAAAATTAAATCAATTTTGATTTTGCTTGAACCCACAAAGTGCTAGGTAATTATTTTAATATTTTCAAATCTTTTACTTGAGCATAACACACCCTTTTTCACACAATTACAATCATTCCACAAGGTGTTCAAATTCAAAGCAAGATAGACATCTTATAAAATATTGCAGATATTTACCTGCTGATCCTCAAGAGGTGCATTAAATTGCAGTGCCGAATGTGGTTACAAATATTCGTTCATAGAAGTTCGTCACTGGAGAAAATTCAATAGTGATAGGATGGCAAAATAACAAAATAATTGTAACATGAATTAATCCAGGACATGGCAGATGAATAATCATCTTAAAATTATTGCTGTCAAAGGAATAAAATAGGAACAAATTTGTCAAAATAATTGATTGGATTGAGTTGCGGAATATGTCATTCTCTTTAAGACGTTTTTTTGCTCTGCTTAAGTTGTGCAAGTAGTTCTCAGCCCCGTCATCCTTAAGATAAAACAACCCATAAATCAAAACTCTGTCTCGAATCTTCATTTTACTGTTGAAGCTCAGAATGCTACACCTATATGATTTATCTTTACTCGGAATACCAAAAAAAATAAAATAATTTTTTGTGCATTGAAAAATTTCTGTATAGAAAAAGAGGAAGAATGAGAGAGAATTAAATATTAGTTTTTTTTTTCGAAATTGTTTATATATTTTTTTAGTTCCCAAAATGAAGTGGAGTGAGCCTCTTTTTATAATTGATAAATGGCCAAATAGCGGTTACAAAAATGAGAAAAATAAGGAGATTATGGGTGAAGAAAATGGGAGAGTGAGATTCGATCTTGGATAAGTATAACGACCATTTTATTAACTGAGTTTCATCTTATCAGTTAAATAAAGAGATAATTAAATAAATATTTTTTATTTAAAAAATAAAGTATTACCTCGTCTCACACGTACCTAACTGATAACTCTAATTTATTAGAGTATTATTAGCTTTTATTCATAAATACTTGCTTGTTAATTTGGGAATATCCACACATTATAATCATTTATACACTATTTGTGGATTTTGTGATTTAAATGAATTCTTTGATAATAAATTCAAAATAATTATGAAATGTGTCAAAAAGAATTAGATTTTGATGTGCACTCATTATATTTTCATTGCCCTTACAGGAAATAAAGAATTTAACAAAGAAAATGCAAAAATACAACTTTGCTACAGCTTTGCTGCAGCTTTGCTACAGCATTGCTGCAGCAAAATCTCATCAGGAAATCAACGCAGAAAACAGAGGCTGATATGGACTCTCAACAAAAAGACAATTTTGGGCTTTCATTAACTCACCTTTTGAGGGATAATATTGGAAATTAACACACCAAAGTTTGTCTCCAATTAAACCTAATATAAAAGAGCAAAAACAGGGGCTGATTAGTAAGCAATTCTGCGGCAGAAAATAGAGAACTGATCAGGAACCAATCTGGGCAGCAGGAGGCGCAACAAAGGGAGGAAAACATACGTGAAATCTGAACAGAAAACAGAGAACAAATTCGCAGCAGCAAGGAGGAAAAACACAGCAGATAACAACCCCAAATTCTGGACAGATTTGGTGCAAGGAAGGAGAGGCAAAACAGAGCATCAATTTGACTTTGGAAAGAGACCAATTGAGGCTTGATTTGCAAGGACTTTCATTGAAGAGAAAGCAAGAACGAGACAAAGGATCATAATCCAATTGGTTTAGGGTGGATTTAAGGGATTTATTTATTTCTTTCATTAATTCTTTATTATTTGATTCTTCTAAATTTTCTAAACCATATGGATCTGATTTTGAGCATATATAATTTGATGGTTAATTTTATAAATATGCTTGGCTAAATTCTCATTCAGTTAGGGTTGTGGATATGCAAGTGTATGTAGACTTTGTGCCTTAATTTCATAAAACTGTGCTTTGCTTGGTAAAGGATGCTAGTTATTCTACGCTTGATTTATTGATTTATTCTTATTGATTGCTTGATCAACAATTGATATGATATTAGACTGAAATTGAATCTGGAAAGGTTAATTTTAAGTTGGATAAAGCTAGAATAGTGTGAAGAAATTGATATAGGAATATATAATTATTTCACATAACTCAAGAGAATTTGTGCATAAACGTTGCTCTTAGATTCAGTTTTGCATAGGAATATGTTTCATTGAATCATAGATCATATAAACATTGCAGATTCGGAAGAATCCTTTGTGAATTTTTGTAATTCTAGTTACTGGTATACTTTGCTACAGCATTGCTACAGCAAAGCTGCAGCAAAGCAGTTTGTCTACATCACTTGTCATATTTGCAATCCTAACTGATTTATCTATCTGTGATTTGTGATATCCTTCTTGTTGAACGTTATTTCAGTGTTTTCACTCTTGTTCTCTCGTATTATTTATTTTATTTTATTTTATTTTAATAAACAAAAACACAAAACATTGATTTTAATAGTTAATTTTTACAATATTTTCTAGTATTCCAATCTCCGTGGGAACGATATTTCTTATCATTATATTACTTGTTTGCGACACGTGCACTTGCGTAAAATCATATACACTATTGTGAGCAACAAGTTTTTGGCGCCGTTGCCGGGGATTGGCAACGTTAGAAATTATTCGTAGAAATCGACTTTTGTTTTTATTTAATTTTTGTTTATCTAATATCTCTTCTGTGTCTTTTGTATGAGCAGATTTCGCGACAAGGATATCCTACCCTTCGATCCCGAAATTGAACGTACTTTCAGACTACGAAGAAGAGAACAACAAGGTTTCGCTCAGATTGAAGATATGGCACAAGCAGGGAACGGAAACAATGGCCAAGAACAGAATTTTAACAATGCAATCAATGTGATACCTCCAATGGATGATAGGGACAGAGCTTTGAATGAATATGCATTGCCTATGCTAGAAGGGTTAAATCCAAGCATCACAAGACCAAACATTCAAGCAACTCACTTTGAGTTAAAACCGGTGATGTTTCAGATGCTACAAACAGTCGGGCAATTCAGTGGGTTACCTACAGAAGATCCTCATTTACATCTCAGGTTATTTATTGAAGTCAGTGACTCATTCAAATGGACAGGGGTAACCGAGGAAGCATTTAGGCTCAAATTATTTCCATATTCCTTAAGAGATCGCGCTAGAGCATGGCTTAACTCCTTGCCACCTGACTCTATTGCAACTTGGAACGATTTAGCTGAAAAATTTTTGATGAAATACTTTCCACCAACAAAGAATGCTAAATTGAGGAATGACATTACCTCCTATCAACAATTGGATGGAGAATCTCTATATGAAGCTTGGGAAAGATTTAAAGAATTATTAAGGAAATGTCCTCACCATGGTATACCTCATTGGATCCAAATGGAGACTTTCTATAATGGTCTCAATGCTCAAACGAGAACAATTGTTGATGCATCTGCTAATGGAGCTCTTTTAGCCAAGTCTTACAATGAAGCCTATGATCTACTTGAGAGGATGGCTAGCAATAACTATCAATGGCCAATGGACAGAGTTGCAGCTGCAAAAAGAGTGGCTGGTGTGCATGAGGTTAATGATGTTACAGCACTTACAGCTCAAGTGTCATCCCTGGTTAATCTGTTGAAGAACCAACACGTGTCAGCAAATGTGAATTCAATTCAAGATTCAGGGATTTCATGCGTCTATTGTTCGGGGTCTCATGTGTTTGAGAACTGTCCTTCAAATCCTGAATCAGCTTGTTTTGTGAGTAATGTCAACAGGAACCACAATCCATACTCCAACACATATAACCCAGGGTGGAGGCAACACCCTAATTTCTCTTGGAACAATCAAGGTGGTAGTCAAGCTAACCATACTACACCTAACCGCCCTGCATTCCCACCAGGATTTCAGCAGCAACAACAAAGAAACCTACCAAGTGAATCAACTAGTTCGTTAGAATCTCTACTCAAAGAATACATGGCTAAGAATGATGCAATCCTTCAAAGTCAAGCTGCTTCAATGAGAGATCTAGAAAATCAAGTGGGACAGCTAGCTAATGAACTTAGGAACCGTCCACAAGGTGCACTTCCAAGTGATACCGAAACTCCAATAAGAGAAAGAAAGGAATTTTGCAAAGCTATTACTCTAAGGAGTGGAAAAGAATTAGAGGGACCAAGTGGACAGAAAATAAGTAAAAAGGGGAACATTTCAACCCAAGAAAAGGAGGAAAAAGATTTGGAAAAATCTGAAGCAGTTCTGAAAAACTTAGAAAATTCTGGTACCCAAAATGCTACAGCATTGCTGCAGCAAAGTTCCCAGCAGCACAGACCACCTCCACCATTCCCTCAAAGATTTCAGAAACAGCAGCAAGACCTTCAATTCAGGAAATTTTTGGATGTTCTTAAGCAACTTCATATCAACATTCCATTGGTGGAAGCCTTGGAACAAATGCCAAATTATGTCAAATTCATGAAAGACATCCTGACCAAAAAGAGACGATTTGGCGAATTTGAGACAGTTGCCTTAACAAGTGAAAGTAGTGCTATGTTACAGAACAAACTTCCTCCTAAGCTCAAGGATCCTGGGAGTTTCACAATTCCATGCTCTATAGGTAATCAATATTTTGGCAAGGCTTTATGTGATTTGGGAGCAAGCATTAATTTGATGCCTTTGTCAATTTTTAAGAAGTTGGGGATTGGTGAAGCATGGCCTACTACAGTCTCTTTACAACTAGCGGATCGATCCATTGCTCATCCTGAAGGAAAAATTGAAGATGTCTTGGTAAAAGTGGACAAATTCATCTTCCCAGCGGATTTTATTGTACTTGACTATGAAGAAGACAGAGAAGTGCCTATTATTTTGGGAAGACCATTCTTAGCTACAGGCCGAACTTTGATTGACGTTCAAAAAGGAGAATTAACTATGAGAGTTCAAGATGAACAAGTCACTTTCAACGTGTTTAAAACCATGGAATCTCCCAATAATGTTGAAGAGTGCTCATCTATTTCAGTTGTGGATTCTCTGGTATCTAATGAACCTGAAAAATGTGGCTATAATGATTCTCTACAAATTTTATCGCAATATGATTCCGATTGTGAAGAGGAAATTGAGGAGAAATTACCTTGGTTGGATAAAACGGAAAATAAAGTTCAATTTCCAGACTTTTTGTCTCCAGACTTCAATCTTCCTAAGTCTTCAGTTGATGCGCCACCAGATTCAAATTCCTATCAAAAGAAGAAATTTTTCCATAATTTGAAGTTCTACTATTGGGATAGGCCATTCTTGTTCAAGCGATATACAAAACGAAAGATTAGAGAGTGTATTCCCGAAGATGAGATGGTGAATATTTTGCAACAATGTCAGTCCTATCGAGAAATTAAGAGGATCTTAAAGAACAATGTTGGTCTAAGTCAAAAATATTGGAAATGTTGGTCCAAGAAAAAATTTCAATATAATGGCCAACACATTAGACATTATTGGAGAGAAATTCTTGACAGGGAGCATACCTCCATTCCACTCCTAGACCCATGACTACAAGCAAAGTCGGGCTGTCGACTCTAACACAAGCGCTCATGGGAGGCAACCCATGTTTCTTCACTTTTCTTAATTTTTCTTAACGTTTAGTTTATGATTTTTATTTCAATTTAATTGTGTGAGTTCTCTTATTTAGAAGTTTATTTGTTGCATTTTCAGGTCATCCCAAAGAGTGAGAGCAAGAGAAAAGCAAAGCAAAACCAACAACCAAATGTATCTTCAAAGTGTAAACAAAATGGAAAATTTTGCTGCAGCTTTGCTGCAGCAACGCTATAACAACACTGTTACACTGTTCTATTTGAGCAAGGTTCTACGTTGGTTGGGCCTATTTTCAGTGCTTCAATTTTGAGTGTTGATGGATATTTACATATGGAGGCGAAGAAAGCAGAGGAGAAGTACACCAGAACCAAAAATTATCATGATTCAAAAAACTGAAAAATTTTGCTGCAGCATTGCTGCAGCAAAGCTAGAGCAAAATACTGTGTGTTCTTCCTTCCTCCCAGATCAAGGGCGTCTAGACGTTTTGAACATGGATTAATATTCAGCTTCATGGATTGGGCTTTAATGGAGATTGTAAACTTATTTTGGAGCTTCAGATTGGGCTTAAATGGGGATTAGCCCATGACATATTTTTGTAACTACACAAGCCAGTTAAAAAAAAAAAAAAAAACCAACTCAGCATCCAGACCCGCAACTCTTCTCGGGTTACCCAACAATTACCCATTACACTACCTACTCGAGCGCCTCTCTCCATTACACTCTCCTCACCCTGTACTCCCGAGTGCCTCCAGCCTCTACAAGATACATTCTCAAGCGCCTCCAACCCAGCCACTACAACCTCTCCAGCATCGCGACCACAACCTCCAACCCCGCCACTCACCACCGCTACTTACCCAAGCCTAGAACACCATCGACCCACCGAACTTCCCCGGCGCCGCCCAATCCCACTTCCACACTACCACCAGTCCACCCGAGAAACCCACCACTCGCAAATGCCACAATCTAGAAGACCCAACCCCTCGTCAACATCCCGAACATCCTAGAATTTTCCTCTCATTCGGCACCGCACCCCACTACCATCAACCTCCCTCACACACCCGAGCACCCCCAATCGTTTCAGCAAATGGTTGCCTAGCCACCAGCCCCTCATCCAGGCGCTACCCATAAGACCCAACACTCCGCCCATTCCCACGCCTCACCAATACCAGCCATCCATTTCAAGCCGTGGTCGCCACTCACGCTTCAAAAATTTGGACTTCAAAATTAGTTTTCATGGTTGTTCGGGTTAGCAATTCGTGTTATTCAGATCCTCCCCACGCCAATAACAACTGGGTGTTGCTATATTGGTTCATATTCACCAAATTGTTCATTCACGGGAGCAACACAGCAATAACAGGGCAGTCTCGTTACTTTGTCATTTTTATTTTGTTTTTCTTTCTGTCCTTTTTGCCTGCTGACTGATCTGTTTAGTTATGAGCACTGAGGACAGTGCTTGTTTTAAGTTTGGGGGGATGAATTTGCTGTTTACTATCTGATTTGTTTACTGTGCTTACTGTCTGATTTATCTACTGTTGCACTCTGGCATTAATGGAATTCATGTGATTACTTTGTGCTTACTGTTTAATGTTTGTGCTGTTGAGCTGTGAAACTGTGGAATTGAAAAAATAAATTTCTATGCTGAATTTTAATTTATGATACGAAATCTGCTGTGGTTCTATGATGAATTGCTTGATCTAAGGTTGTCATTAATTTCATGTTGTTATCTTGGTCCTAAAAAGAAACTGACTTATCAAAGTATTAGAGGAGATATCTTGCTTTATGAGAAAAATTGATTTGATTAAGTGTTAGTGAAAAATGTTGAAAACTCATTTTGTGATATATACCCACCACTCATATGCACGGTCAATTTGTTTGTTTGTTTGATATAAACTTTGAATAAAGGTAGTTTATGGGAGAGTTTGAGCCTCTAGAATTGGTTTGGAGAATTTCTCAAAGCGAAATTCTAGAAAGTTCACAACTCAATGAAATGATTTAGGCCTTCTTTGGATTCGATTGTGCTTTTCATGCTAACCTTGGTTAAAAATATATTTCATTTGCACACCTAATTTGAGCCATGAATGATCAAAAATTCTTTTTGTCAACACCCACATAAAAACTTAGCATTTCCTTATTTGCATATCCTTTGACCTTTACCTCACAAGTGCATTACCATCTTTAAGAATTGTTGTTAGAAAGGTTGATGCCTCTTGGAAGAAAGAAAATTATGGTGTTGAAAATGGTGTTGTTTATGATGAAAATCACTCTTGTTTGGTTATATTGAGATCGCCACTTCATTCAAAAAAAAAAAAAAAAAAAAAAAAGAGAGAGAAATCTAGAAACAACTTTGCTGCAGCTTTGCTACAGCATTGCTGCAGCAAAACAGATTCACTCCAAAAAAAAAAAAAAAAAACAAAAAAAAAAAAAATGAATGAAGAGGAGTTTGGGGGTAGCAATGTAAATAAAGAGTCCAAAAGTATTCTTGAATAGTGTTTGTGCTTGTGGGGTATGATACCTAAATATGACCTTCACCTTACCTTTACCCTAGCCTTACATTTCAAGCTTATTTAAGTCCTTTTGATCTTTGATTAGTGAATATCTACATTAGTGGAGAGGGATTCAAAAGACCAACATATGGAGGCATGATTTTAAGCTTAATGAACATAAATTACCTAAGTTTGGGGGAAGTATCAAATAACAAATTATGAGACATCACACACACACATGAGGTTGTTTTGAAATGAGTTTGAGATATTGAAACTAACATTTGAGAAAAATTAATTTGGATCATGAATTTGAGATTTCTTCTTTTTAATTTTGAAACAAGTTTAGTTTATTTATTAGTTGACAACTATGTTTTTAGCGTGAGTTGAAACATTTGTTTTAAATTGCCACTTGCCAATCATCATATAATTTAGTGCTTGAGGACAAGCAAGATGCTAAGTTTGGGGGAGTTGATAACTCTAATTTATTAGAGTATTATTAGCTTTTATTCATAAATACTTGCTTGTTAATTTGGGAATATCCACACATTATAATCATTTATACACTATTTGTGGATTTTGTGATTTAAATGAATTCTTTGATAATAAATTCAAAATAATTATGAAATGTGTCAAAAAGAATTAGATTTTGATGTGCACTCATTATATTTTCATTGCCCTTACAGGAAATAAAGAATTTAACAAAGAAAATGCAAAAATACAACTTTGCTACAGCTTTGCTGCAGCTTTGCTACAGCATTGCTGCAGCAAAATCTCATCAGGAAATCAACGCAGAAAACAGAGGCTGATATGGACTCTCAACAAAAAGACAATTTTGGGCTTTCATTAACTCACCTTTTGAGGGATAATATTGGAAATTAACACACCAAAGTTTGTCTCCAATTAAACCTAATATAAAAGAGCAAAAACAGGGGCTGATTAGTAAGCAATTCTGCGGCAGAAAATAGAGAACTGATCAGGAACCAATCTGGGCAGCAGGAGGCGCAACAAAGGGAGGAAAACATACGTGAAATCTGAACAGAAAACAGAGAACAAATTCGCAGCAGCAAGGAGGAAAAACACAGCAGATAACAACCCCAAATTCTGGACAGATTTGGTGCAAGGAAGGAGAGGCAAAACAGAGCATCAATTTGACTTTGGAAAGAGACCAATTGAGGCTTGATTTGCAAGGACTTTCATTGAAGAGAAAGCAAGAACGAGACAAAGGATCATAATCCAATTGGTTTAGGGTGGATTTAAGGGATTTATTTATTTCTTTCATTAATTCTTTATTATTTGATTCTTCTAAATTTTCTAAACCATATGGATCTGATTTTGAGCATATATAATTTGATGGTTAATTTTATAAATATGCTTGGCTAAATTCTCATTCAGTTAGGGTTGTGGATATGCAAGTGTATGTAGACTTTGTGCCTTAATTTCATAAAACTGTGCTTTGCTTGGTAAAGGATGCTAGTTATTCTACGCTTGATTTATTGATTTATTCTTATTGATTGCTTGATCAACAATTGATATGATATTAGACTGAAATTGAATCTGGAAAGGTTAATTTTAAGTTGGATAAAGCTAGAATAGTGTGAAGAAATTGATATAGGAATATATAATTATTTCACATAACTCAAGAGAATTTGTGCATAAACGTTGCTCTTAGATTCAGTTTTGCATAGGAATATGTTTCATTGAATCATAGATCATATAAACATTGCAGATTCGGAAGAATCCTTTGTGAATTTTTGTAATTCTAGTTACTGGTATACTTTGCTACAGCATTGCTACAGCAAAGCTGCAGCAAAGCAGTTTGTCTACATCACTTGTCATATTTGCAATCCTAACTGATTTATCTATCTGTGATTTGTGATATCCTTCTTGTTGAACGTTATTTCAGTGTTTTCACTCTTGTTCTCTCGTATTATTTATTTTATTTTATTTTATTTTAATAAACAAAAACACAAAACATTGATTTTAATAGTTAATTTTTACAATATTTTCTAGTATTCCAATCTCCGTGGGAACGATATTTCTTATCATTATATTACTTGTTTGCGACACGTGCACTTGCGTAAAATCATATACACTATTGTGAGCAACACTAACAATTATATATCTCCTTTATTCTCCACAAAAATGTAAAAAAGTAACTGAGGACATAAATAGAGAACGTAAACTCACGGACACTTCTTTTTTTTTTTTATTAAAAAATTCACAATTTAATTTCCAACAGTTGTAAAAAGGGTTTTCATTTTTTTGGATTCCTTGCCTCCTTCGCCGTTGGTTTTTTTGTCTTTTTCAGTGACAACTTTGTTCGGTTATTTTCTGATGTTGCTGGTTCTCGAGTCTATCGGCTAGACTTCAGGTAGGTGATGTCGCTTGTGGAGTTATTCATATCGTTGATCTGATTTGGTATTTTCTCTTGTTCTTTTCTAATCTCAACTTTCTCTGATTCTACTTCAACTCTAATTGGCGTTATTCTATGACTTTTCATTTTTTTTTTGTTTGCTGTTGATTTTAAGAAGGCCTTTGTGAATTGTTGTTTATTTTTGTTATTATGGTACTTTATAATCAGTCTTACAATTCTGATTTGTTTGGAGCTTGTAGAGGGTGAAGTGTTTTTGTAAAGAAATAGTTTGTTGTATATATTTTTTTTTTTACAAAGTATTTGTGAAAATATTTCAAGATGATGAGGTTTTGAAGATTATAACTCTTTGAATCAATTTGTGAATTTTTATTAAAATTGAGGATTGAGTTGTTGAAAGAGCTATGAGGGTAATTTTGATCACAAATGTTCTTATTGGGACGTAGTAGTTATTTTGGATAGTTTTTTTTTTTTTTAATTCTTTGATGTGAGCTTTGAGATTGATATTATTGTTGAAAATTAGATTAATAATTAGTTTTTTTTTTGTTACAGACTATTATGATTAAAATATTAGATAATTATTTTAATGTTTTACGAATATTGTTTAGAGTGATTATGATTTTAGTTTATTATCTTTATAAATATCAATATAGTTCTTCAGTATTATGTATGAATGAGAATTAGAATATTTTTATTTAACTTTTTAGTTTTTTTCTTAACATACTATGATTATTTATTATTTTAACGTTCACACTCTCTTTCATATATTTTATATCTATATTTTTTCCGTTTTATATTTAACAAACATATCTTTAAATTTTAATGATTAATGAAACTTCTTTCTCTATCAAATTTTTTTATTTTTTAATAACTTACCTCAAGTCACTTAGCTTCAAAATGAGCAACTTTACTCCAATTTATATAATTTAGCTCCAAATTGGTAAAAATTCTCAAGTGATACATACTTCATGTTTGATAGCAAAAGGAAAATTAGTAAACTTGGTTATGAAATGATAAAAAAGAAGACCGGCATAGGCGTATGAACTCAATTAAAAGGGAATATTAAACAAAACTTCCAAGCACTAAAACTATTCCATCAAACAGGATAAATTTTTCTTCAACTAAAATGTTTGAATTTTGTTTTTATATTAATTACGAAGGAGAAAAAGTAGTGTTATATGAGATAACTTATAAATTTATTAAAAAAATTGCAAGCAAATAACTGTGTGGTAATGTTTGCTTTGTGGTATCAATTGATTTTCAACAACTGCCCTCATTTATATCAATCACGTGACACATATTTTTATCCATTTTAAAGCTTAATATTACAATTTGAAGTGAATATATATATATATTTTTTTAAAGTTAAAAGGTCTGTTTTATAACCAATTATATTTTTAATTTTCAATTTCTGCACTCTAAATTTTCAAAATTAGTATTAATTAATAATTAATTCTACCACACACTCTAAAATAAAAATGCAAGCTAACTTTTAAATAACACTATGAGATTCAATTATATTATCAAATTACATTTTGTCCCATCATTTAAATATATTAGGCATAATTTAGTTTGATTGTTACAACATTTTATTATATAAGTGCTTGATAGTACTACTTTTATATTTATGTTTTATAAAATGAAGCTATTTAATTTTCATTTTACATTTTATCCCTTTCGTATAGTTGTACGGGAGTCATGTTGTCTAGAATTATGAATCCCTCTTTAATTATAGAAGTTAATTATGGGATAGTTTAATTAATAATATAATTAGACTATTTACATAAAATTATAAGTTTATAGGGTAAAAATATATATGATAATTATTAAATATTTTTTATAACAGTATTAGCATAATTTATTACCTTTAAATATAGATATTAATTCAAATAAATGCAGAAATATCGTATTTATAAAATCTGCCTCTTAGGCTTTTTTGATTTTTTTTTTATAGAAGTTAATTGTCACATGTCACGTTTGTCATGGTTTTACTATTTTACCCGGCTAAATATCGGCCAATCTGGCTCTGGTTGTCGTAGACGATTCAGAACACAATAAACCACAGACATTACGACAAACAGTTGGTAGCCTTTAAATTCCCGAGCCATGGCCATGGAAACCTCCAATAGAGGCAGAGCATGGAGACCTTCCTTACTTCCCTGCCCTCACCACCACCACCACCACCACCACCACCACCACCACCACCAACTTCAACACCATCATCATTATCTTCATTGTCACCACCCCCATAAACAATGTCATATCCACCACCACTGCCATCATATTCAAAACCATGAACATAACCATCTCAATAAGCACCATCATCATCTCAATCTCTGTCTCTCTTACCGCCCAAACTTTCCCCAAAACCAAGAACCCCCCAACAATTTGAAATCATTAGTGATTTCCGGGTGTCAAGAAACTCCAGATACCGCCTCTAGGTAAGATGATTTTTCAATTTGTATTTCTCTTTTGCTTTGATTTTTCTCTTGCTTAGTTGCTTGAGCCAGCTCTGGTTTTCAAATCGTTCATCAAGTTCAAAATTACGAATGTAAGCAGATAATCAGGAGAGAAAAATCTTCTAATTCTAATAAACTATTCTGTAAATACCTGGCTCTGGTTGATAATTTATGATATGTTTCTATAAATTGATGACAAATATGATTTCTTTTGTTTATATCTGCAACTTTGTTTCCTTCAAATCAAATGCAATGTTTTGTTTATGTTAGAGGATTCTTAGCAACTAATTGTCCTAAAAGCCTAAAGCTTTTAGCAGATTGGCTAAGAAATATTCTTAGTGTCTTATATGTTATATTTTGGGTCTTTATACGCAACTTTTCCCCCTCAAATCAATTGCAATGATTGCTATAAAAATAAAGAGAAATAAATCAAATGCAATGTTTTCAATGGAAACAAAAGGGCTTAAGTTTCACAAAGGCAATGGTAACCATGAACAGACCTTGCCACATTGTCTTCTAAACAATTTTGTTGATAAACAGCAGGGTGTTTGAGGAGCAAGAGCTTCATGGGATTGATGAAGAAGAAGATGAGGATCCAATTTTTGTGCTAACTGATGAATGGATGGAATTCTTTGCAAAATCCGAAGCAAAGAGGAAACTGGGTATGCTCTATCTTGCCTCTTTCCTTCTGCCTTTTATTTTAATCCTGTTTTGATAAATTATAATCTTTTGCTCGGGTAGATTTAAATTATAACTAACACTTTTGTACATTCGAATGTCATTCTAGATTAAGACAATTCAAAAATTAGTATTAAACTCTAAAACTACAAAGCAACTGTGGGATATTTTTCCAATTTAATGTTTGGTTTAATATTAAGAAAACCTTAAAGGCTCTGTGCCTATTTTCCCTTATTTTAATGTTTAATACAAATTTTTGCAAATGAAATACCCCATATGGTGTTCTACAGAGAAGAAGCAGGCTAAGAAAGGGAAGAAGTGAGATACGTACAAAAGTTCAGTGAGTAGTCAAACCACTTGTGTTTCTCAAATCTAGCTATGGCGGATTCAGAATTCTTTTATGTTGTATTCGTGTTACAGTTAGATTTTCTGTTTAGCAGTTTCTCCAGTTTAAGTAACTTCAACAATGTTACTCTATGTTGGCTACACATTGTCAGCTGTGGTTGACAAGATTTGCAAGTCAATTTGGAAAAGTAGAAAAAGAACCCATGGCAATATTGTCTATTATGCCCAATGACACTGCATTATAAATATTTTTTTATTGTCGTTCTCAATAAAATAGAGTTAAAGTTCAAGGCACCTTCTCTTGCGATTTCCATATTTCCTCTCATAGTTCAAGTTGCGAAAAATTGCGAAGGTAATCACTGTCACCTACGTCCGTAGCTGGGTTCGCCGATAAGGCCTTCTTTTCTGCAATGTGGTCCACCCGTGGTTAACTTGGATGGGGTGTCATCGGCATGAGATGAAGATGATTTTTATTTTTTATTTTTTTATAGAAGATGAAGATGAGATTTGATTATATATTTTAAATATATATTTTTTTTAAAAGAAAATATATAGTTTTAGAATTCTTTTAAGAATGTAATACTGAATATTCAATTTTGCCCTTCAATTTCATTATTCTACAAACACTGTAAAACAATGAGGGCATCTGTGACATTTTATAGAGATTAGGGATATTCTTAAAATAAGGAAAAATCTCGAGAGTATTATTGATAATTTTCTTCTTTAAGTTGAGAATATATATAAGAACAAAAATAAGTATTAAATTGAAAATAAAAAATTGAAGACAAACCACCGTTTTACCATACGTATTTTTCTATTGTGTTGTCGTGTTTTATAAAATTGACTTGTTATCAAATAATTTTATATTTAAAAAAACAAAACTCCTTATCAGACGAGGGAGTATGTTACTCCTTTATTTATTATATATACAACTATTAATTGTAGCCTAGTAGGGATACAACAAAATTCTTTATTTTCCACAATATTGCATTATAATATAAGATAATTCATACAGTTCAAGCAAATTAAAGGAGGCTCACTAGCTTCAAAGGCTTTCATAGACCTCTTGGGGAAGGCGAGGAGCAAGTATGACTTCAAGAGAAGTTAACTTAGGCAGAGCAATTCCCAAACCCTCACACATATCTACCGACTTATTGACCAGTACCACATATCATATCCTTGAAGTAAAAGAGCCAAAGTCAACTGAACTAATACCAAACCAAGTGTCATACCATACCAGGGCATGATCTTGAGACTAATATGTTTTTTTTTTTTTTATACTCTTGATGCTCATATCTGCATGACTCGCAAGAAACCTTTTGGATCAAAACTAAGGTGATAATTCATTTGATTGTCCGAATTAAATTCAAATCGAAGAACTTAAATTGAATTAAATTTGTGCCAATTTCGAGTTAGCTCAAATAACCTAAAAAAAATTAATATGGTTTAAGATCAACCCATTAATCCAAAATTAAGTTAAATTAAATTTTAAATAAAAAATAAAAAAAGAAAGAAAATGCTACCTTAAAATTAAAATGATATTTTATTTCTTACAATATTTCTTTTTTATGATATATTAATTATTTTTCTTCTATTTTATTTTAAAAAATAAAGTAATAATGAATAAATAAATGTAATATATTCATTTTGTCACATTATTTAATGTTAATATTTTTAACATTTAAATCTATCAAAATTTTTAAAAAAAATATATTCATCTTTAATTTCGATTAATATTATGAAATTTTTATTTTTAAATTAATTAGACATTAGCCTTTGTACTAAAACTTCAAACCTTTTATTAGCATGTATTGTGCTATTCTAATTAGTACATTATCCTAAAAATTATGTATTATGTAATAATCAAAATTTTATTCTTGAGTGAAATTTTAAATTATTTAAATTTTTTATTTTTTGATAAATATATTTATTTAATTTTACTCATCTTTATTTTTTTTGTTTAGTGGCTAGAGGAAATTGAGACTTGGGACCTACTTACTCTAATTGTGAGTTTTTAAGATATGATGATCTCTGCCTTGCCTTTTGAACAAGTGGAGTTTGATGACATTTACATTTTGCTTAATTATTTAGAAAACTTTAAGAATTAATTTTTTTCTCTTTACAATTTTTTTTTGTTATTTCATATAATGCTTTTTGATCTTTAATCATTAAATGTTCTTTTAATAAAAAAAAAAGTCTTATTAACTAAAAAAACATAAACAATTCAAGTTAGTTTGAGCAAGTTTATTTTTGCTAACTCGAATTAAATTTAAATTGAGCATTGATTTGACCAATTTAAATTGAGGTAGTTCATTAGTTCAACTCACACGAATTATCACTCCTAGTTGAAACTCGCAAGGATTCGACCTAATGCTTGATCTAAGAGCAATTTCCAAATGTTAACGATTAAACTAGTGCCAAATTCTATGGCTTCATGAGGTGCTGTTATAGGACCTAGTGGGCACACACAAGATTTATTTGATAATAGGTTACAGATAAATTAGCTTATCAGTATCTGATTCACCCATTTTTCTCTTCCTATTTGGACGTCTAGTTCTTCTTGAACGGTCTTTAGTACCTTTGGATTGTTCAAGAGTAATGATACTCCTGTCCACGTTAGTGCAACAACTGTGGTTTCTGATCTAGTAAAGATTAGAATCTGATCAAAGGAAAAAAAAATTTAAACATACAATATGGAGCTAGCACATCTGAAATTAACAGTACATTCTATAGAACACATAATTAAAATTGTTAGTCTATCATATGGGAAGGTCGTGTCCTCTTTTTTTTTTCTTACTTTTGAATTTATGGGTTATTGTCCTCTTAATAACATAGATTAGGAGAATTGATCACAAATTCACTAAAGATGATCATATTGGACATGGAGAAAATACTATCATAATTTAGTCTGTACTTTTCCTTTTATATATATATATAAAAGTTGAGTCTTATTATTATTAAAAAAAAAAGTTGACATTATGGAAATGTAACTTTTTTTTTTTTTTGTAATGCATTTAGAGATGTCAAATGGTTAGGTCAGCACAGCATTATTAGTTAACTATGCAGGCTGTTGGTCTATTAGCTAAGTTAACACGACTCATAAACCTAGAAGAGTGGCACGACATGGCCCTTGACTTATAACAGATGGCCTATAACAAACTAAGTTGTCTAGCATGCAAAGCCTTATTCTCTTAAAATCTAATTCAACCAAATTAATACTAAATATATAAATTTGTTGCTATAATAATTCTAAATCTAAAGTATATGTAATACCTTGGACAAGAAATCAGACCATTCCAACACCTCCACATCAGTTCTACCTTTCTTGCCATGCAACAATTCAGTCCTATTATGCCACACAGTCCAACAAAAGGTAATAGAATTGACTTAACTTCTCACCCGTGCATAGAGGAACACGAAAATGTTCTAAAATTAAGCATGGAAGAATCCTATTACAGCTTTTGGAAACTTTCGTAATATTACTCTCACAAGAACTCAAATATCAACATTTGTGAATCAAAATATCATGGTCATACAGCATACCTCGTGTTAGGGAACTGCTTTTATTGAACTGTCCCAACAACAAAAGGTTGATTTTCATCGAACCGTTTTTTCTTATTATCCCCAGCCATTATGTATCGATCTAAAGGACACTTAATTAAAAGCACATTCTAAACTAGCGAGGTGATAAAATAATGAAAGAAAAGACGGTTCAAGTACCCGACAGTATTCGTGCTGAAACTCTCTTTAAGTGACCTAAAATTCCCTAGAAGATGAGAACAAAATCTCAGAGACGGACTAAAAACCTAATAAACAGTTTGATTTTCTCTCAAGTAGTCAATTCTCTTTGGAAAGTTGAGCTCATATTGGAAATGTACCCTTTTTGCCCACTTGACCCTAAATATAAATTAAGCTTCAATTTTGAAAACACTAGAATCCTAAAAATTGAAAAGACACACTAGAATTCAAGAAGCTAAAGAATTGCACCATCCTAAGAAGATAGAGGGACGTGACCCTTGGTATTTTAATTGCCATGCGAATAAAGGTGAAAGGATTAATACATTCCTTCAGTTTATTCTAAACTAAAGAAACGAGGGGACTTAATGTTTGGGAAAACAGCATGTAAGCCCATTGAAAGTGGACCATGGCTCAAACTGTCTCACCCAACTTACCAAGTTGTGGTTCAACCTTCCTCACCCAGCTCACCATGTCGTGGCTCAAACTGTCTCATCAAGCTCACCAGGTCGTGGTTCAACCTTTCTCACCTAACTCACCAAGTCGCGGTTCAAATTGTCTCACCTAACTCTCTAGTTCATGGTTCAACTTATCTCACCCAGCTCGCAAGATCGTTGTTCAACCTTTCTCACCCAGTTCTCAAGGTCGTAGCTCAATCTATCTCATCCAACTCACAAGATCGTTGTTCAACCTGTCTCACCTAATTCGCAAGGTCGTGGCTTAATCTATCTCACTCAGCTTGCAAGGTCGTGGCTCAAACTGTCTCACTCAGCTTGTAAGGTAGTGGCTCAACCTGTCTCACTCAGCTTGTAAGGTAGTGGCTCAACCTGTCTCACTCAGCTCGCTAGGTCGTGGCTCAACCTGTCTCACCTAGTTTGCCAGGTCGTAGCTTAACTTGTCTCACCCAGCTCGTTAGGTCGTGGCTTAACCTGCTTAATCCAGCTCGTTATGTCATGGACATGACTCTTAAAGTTTTCTAATAAGAGTCCATTTGTACAAAAGGACCTGGCTCTATCCCATCAGTCTGAATTATCAATTATTTGTCGGTTGTTATGTCATATTTTATCGGTTTCCTATATTGTAACATGTGTGTGTGTTGAAATATTAAATTTGATTTCTATAAATCATTTTATTACGCCAAAAAGTGGCTTTAAAAACGGTCATTAATTGTCATTGTAAAGCTATGATGATGCTTCAAAAAAAATACAGCGATCGTCATCTATCCAGACGTCATCATAAATAAGCATTTTTAATGACGGTCACGACCGTCATGAAAAATAAAAAACGATCGTCATTAAAAATAGTAGAAAAACAAGCAACCGTCATGAAAAATATATTTTATGACGGCTGTTATTTCATGATCATCATTGTAAATTGACAATGACTATTACAAAAAATCTCAAATAAAATTTAAAAATAATAGCTAATACATTATTTGATGACGATTAATTAAAATAACCATCTATTTATATATATATATATATTGACTATACGAATAATAAAATATCAATAATTTTATCGAGGACTGTGTTCAATTGATCTATCTAGTATGATAGGTTGGGAAAGATTTATGTTGTTGGATGATTTGACTAAGCCAACATCTGACTTCTTGTTGGAGGTTACTTTGATTTTGGAGGCAGAAGTTACTGTCCTTGGAGTTTCCATCCATAGTCATGACTAATGACTTGCTTTTATCACAACTTGGTTTAAATAAAAGCATATGATTAAAACATTTGTTAAATTTATTGTGTTAGATTTATGAATGTCAATTGTTTAAACACGAACATAGTACAATGTCAAGCCACATAGGCTCTTTTTATGGTGGTATAGTACTTATTACATTTGCTTACAAGATAAACAAAGAAATGCTTAATTGATACTACACAACAACAGAATAGTGATGAACACATTTTTGACCTATATTTTGTTATGTTTTTAAGTATTCATTTTATCTTTTATTTTATTATTTTCGTGTTTTGGAAGGTATTTTTTGTGTTTTGTAGGTTTGGGAAGAAATGTGGAAAAAGAGAGCAAAAGTGAAGCAAAAGTGTTTAAAAATGTAAGCCTTACATTGGATGTCATTCACTGTGTAAGGGGGACAAACAAAGGCTTAGCAACGTAAGCCTTACATCGAGAATCAACATACTATGTAAGGGCATTTACAGCGCAAGAAAACAAGGAGCGCCGCGGCGGGAAAAACCTATGCCGCGGCGAGAGGCTCTCGGGTTGATCCTGGAAAATCATGAAAACATGGCGCGCCGCGGCATGATTATTGTGCGCCGCGGCGGGGATGTTTCTGTTTTGAACCAACGAGCCAAATTCAACACGCGCCGCAGCGGGAAAAACCTGTGCCGCGGCGGGAGGTGCCAAAATTGCCCAGAAACCCTAAAACGCGTATTCCACTTCCTTCCCCCTATAAATACAACATTATACCTCTCCCAAACATAAGTTTTTGCAGCCAATTTCTCTCCCACCTCTGCTGCCACTGCAGCAAGGGTTTTCCACCCAAAAACCAACCCAAAATCAAGAGAAGAACCTCCATTGTTGAAGCTACTCCAAGGATTTGAGAAAGAGGATCAATCAAGTTCAAGGATTTGGAGCTAGAAGATTCATTGGGGTAATTTTATTGTAATATCTTTTCTCTTCTCTGATTTTGTGGTTTGCCTCCATGACTAAATTGATTGACACCAATTTAGTTATGGTTGGCTAATTTATGTATTTGGGATGTTAGTATTGCTTCCAATGATTGGAAGAACAATTTTGTAATTTAATTATATATGATTTGGATTTATTTCTTGTTCATGTTCTTATTAATTTCTGATTGTGAATTAATGGTGGACCAAACCTTAGTTTGTGATTAGAAAGAATATTTAAGAATTAGGCATTAGAAACACCATCTTTGCTTAATTGTGCATTATGAACAAGAGCCTAAATTGATTGCATTGATTTGTGTTAGTTTAGGTGGTTAGAATTATTTCCTTGAGCTAATTCCGATTGATTAGTTAATGATCCGGACCAAAGACGTTAATTAGTTGATCGTAGTGAAAATCGCCATTAATTTGGGATTTTCTAGGTTTAGCGGAAAAATCATTAAATCCAACTTTGAATTGAATGCTTAATTTGTTTTTGCCATGAATGGATAGCAAACTAATAATCCCATTTACATCCATCACCTTCCCCTTGGTTGTGATCACTTTTATTTCCATTTTATTTTAGTTACATAATTAATTTCCGAATTTACAATCTTTTCTGCAAAGTGACAATTGTTAGAATGTTTAGGATTGTTTGTTCTACTAAATAAGAAAATAAATAACGTTTTAGAACCACCGCAATTCCTTTGAGAGACGATCTTGGGAGTATACTTGTCGCTTACTATAAGTGACTCGTGCACTTGCGAGCTTTTACAAATATACAAAATTTGGTTAACAAGTATTTGTGCATCAAGTTTTTGGCGCCGTTGCCGGGAAATTGGCGTTTTAAAGTGTTTATTTATTTTCTATTTAGTTTGTTTTTTGTATTTCTTGATTTTTGTGATTTCTTTTTATTTTTGTGAATTTGTTAATTTTTGTGTTTTGTTTTGTTATTTTTAGTTTGTTAGTTATTTTTATTTGTTTGAGTCATTTGTTTTTAGTTGTTCATTTTATTTCTATCTTTTTCGTTATTTTTCTCTGGGATATATATTGTGGTGCTTTGATTTCTTTGTTGTTTTTGTTAGTATATGAAAGGTACCGTTCATAGACTACATCAACATATTCAGAAGAGCACTTAATCAAGCTGGATACTGATATCCAAGAGCTAACAAATATGGAGGTATGTGGAATTTGTGGTTTATATGGACATAATGCTAATGTTTGCACTTTTGCAAGTGATTACCATATGTCTACTAACCGGAACTTCGAACCTAATGAGGGATGTCGCCTACCTTGGAATGATCCCTATACCTATATTTCCGAGTTGGAAAATCACCAAAATTTTTATTGGGAAGCAAGCACTAACCCACCCTATGCCTCATACCCATATTTTAATCCTTATGACCAACCCATTCACCCTAAGAAACCAACCTTGGAGGATACCTTGAATACTTTTATTCAAGTTAGTGTAGAAAACCAAGAGAAACGTAATCAAAGGTTGGATTCCTTAGAAGACTCTATGATAAGGATTGAAATGTAAATTGGGCAACTAGCGGAACAACTTCTAGCACAAGAAGAGTTGCCCACTCAAATTGAGCAAATGAAGGATGACACAATCCTTCAAAGTGGTAAAAATTTTGAAAATATTTATTTTCCTGAAATTTCTAATGATTTACCACTTTGTGTAGAAAATTCAGATGGGGAGCAAGCAATTCTCAAAGAAGGTCAAGTTGAGGAAAATCAAATTCTACAACCTTCTAAGGAGAACAAGGAGGAATTCTCTGTACCTCCTTTACCACTCAAAGAACCTAAGACTTGTACGTCCCCAAATCCTTCTCCTTACTACTTTCACCAGAAAGTGTGTGCTGTGCTTCATAGGAAACAACTACCGAGATGGAAGGATATGCTTAATGACATACTAGCTCGAAAAATCGATATCACACACTTCAAGATTTTTGATGATGGTGGATAGGAGTGGATTAGCAACGTCTTGCTAAGACGTTAAAGAAGGCGCTTGGTGGGAGGCAACCCACTATTTTTGGTAATATTTTTCTTTTTCTTTTAGTTCAGTTAATTTTCTATTTGTTCCTTTTAAATGCTTTTCTGAACATGTGTGTAGTTGAAAACCTTGAGGACAATGTTTAGTTTAGGTTTGGGGGTGCATTTTGCATTTTTGATTGGTAACAACACTTTCATGCTTTGGTCAATTTTTGATGAATAACTAGTCTTTATGCATTGTTTATCTGATTTTTAAAGTGTTTGAGGTTTGTTGTAAGGATCGGTTTTTAATTTGCAATCTGTTTTTCACGCTTTTGATGTTGAAACTGAGATGAACCCGAATCTTGTGTTTAGGAATTGAATAGTGGAGACTACCTTGTGAGAATTTTATTGAGCCTTTAACGTCTTATTCTGAGAGATAAATATTCTTCTACTCTTCTAAACACCTTTCATATCATTTCAAATTGTTAGATGATCTCTATAGGTTTTTGCATTGAATGTTAGGATTTTAAACATATAATGAAGGATATGTGCTTAATTGAATTGCTTAGATTAAATGATTTGAGTAAAATTTAGAGTGTTTGCCTATCTCATCCATGTTTGACTTTAAAAGATATGAGGGAATTCCTTTATTCAACACAAAAAGAGATAAGATTTTTCCATTCACAAAATACATATGTATTTGGGTCTTAAAAAAAAAATAATAATATAAAAAAAAAATAATCATGACCCTAAGTTCTTCAAGTTTGAATGGTGAATACAAAAAGAGAAATAGAAAATAAGGTTCCCTTAAAGTCAAAGCATTTTTCATTCTAGGGCACACTTTAAATTTTTGCTTAAGGATTTTAATTGATGCATGAGATTAGTAATGTGATTTCTTCACAAATCCTATCATTTGATTCCTTTCATGAGATCGATGTTATGCACTTTTGAGCCTTTCTTGTTTAATCATATGCGAACATATTAGCTCGTTTCTTTACATAACTTCTATTCGCATATACTTTGATGAGTGCTTGAACCCATAGGATCGGTGTGATTTAGAGAGTAATTATTGTGAGGATTAGAGTTGAAACGAATTCATATTCTTAACACTAGGTTTGGGGGAGTCAATGTTGATACGCTTTTAGTATTGAGATTTAGATTTGTGAAGCAAGATTGATCTAAATGGTGAACCTTGATGTGTTAAAATGTTGGATAAATTTGTGTATAAAGTTTTGGTTATGAATTGGAAAGAAACTAAAGCATGACAAGTTTTGTTAACTTCAATTTTAGTTTTGTTATTTGTCATTTTAGTTTTTCTTTTAGTTGGATGTTTGTGGGAATCATCACTGAAAACCCTCACGAGACTTTAACTCGTCCACTAGGGCAACCTAGGGGTTTAAAAGCTTGTTGCATATGCGAAATGCAACCGTGACAATCTACGGAAGTGATTTAGGTTAGTATAGTTTAATTTTAGTTTTGCTAGAGGACTAGCAAAATGTAGGTTTGGGGGTATTTGATGAACACATTTTTGACCTATATTTTGTTATGTTTTTAAGTATTCATTTTATCTTTTATTTTATTATTTTCGTGTTTTGGAAGGTATTTTTTGTGTTTTGTAGGTTTGAGAAGAAATGTGGAAAAAGAGAGCAAAAGTGAAGCAAAAGTGTTTAAAAATGTAAGCCTTACATTGGATGTCATTCACTGTGTAAGGGGGACAAACAAAGGCTTAGCAACGTAAGCCTTACATCGAGAATCAACATACTATGTAAGGGCATTTACAGCGCAAGAAAACAAGGCGCGCCGCGGCGGGAAAAACCTATGCCGCGGCGAGAGGCTCTCGGGTTGATCCTGGAAAATCATGAAAACATGGCACGCCGCGGCATGATTATTGTGCGCCGCGGCGGGGATGTTTCTGTTTTGAACCAACGAGCCAAATTCAACACGCGCCGCAGCGGGAAAAACCTGTGCCGCGGCGGGAGGTGCCAAAATTGCCCAGAAACCCTAAAACGCGTATTCCACTTCCTTCCCCCTATAAATACAACATTATACCTCTCCCAAACATAAGTTTTTGCAGCCAATTTCTCTCCCACCTCTGCTGCCACTGCAGCAAGGGTTTTCCACCCAAAAACCAACCCAAAATCAAGAGAAGAACCTCCATTGTTGAAGCTACTCCAAGGATTTGAGAAAGAGGATCAATCAAGTTCAAGGATTTGGAGCTAGAAGATTCATTGGGGTAATTTTATTGTAATATCTTTTCTCTTCTCTGATTTTGTGGTTTGCCTCCATGACTAAATTGATTGACACCAATTTAGTTATGGTTGGCTAATTTATGTATTTGGGATGTTAGTATTGCTTCCAATGATTGGAAGAACAATTTTGTAATTTAATTATATATGATTTGGATTTATTTCTTGTTCATGTTCTTATTAATTTCTGATTGTGAATTAATGGTGGACCAAACCTTAGTTTGTGATTAGAAAGAATATTTAAGAATTAGGCATTAGAAACACCATCTTTGCTTAATTGTGCATTATGAACAAGAGCCTAAATTGATTGCATTGATTTGTGTTAGTTTAGGTGGTTAGAATTATTTCCTTGAGCTAATTCCGATTGATTAGTTAATGATCCGGACCAAAGACGTTAATTAGTTGATCGTAGTGAAAATCGCCATTAATTTGGGATTTTCTAGGTTTAGCGGAAAAATCATTAAATCCAACTTTGAATTGAATGCTTAATTTGTTTTTGCCATGAATGGATAGCAAACTAATAATCCCATTTACATCCATCACCTTCCCCTTGGTTGTGATCACTTTTATTTCCATTTTATTTTAGTTACATAATTAATTTCCGAATTTACAATCTTTTCTGCAAAGTGACAATTGTTAGAATGTTTAGGATTGTTTGTTCTACTAAATAAGAAAATAAATAACGTTTTAGAACCACCGCAATTCCTTTGAGAGACGATCTTGGGAGTATACTTGTCGCTTACTATAAGTGACTCGTGCACTTGCGAGCTTTTACAAATATACAAAATTTGGTTAACAAGTATTTGTGCATCAAATAGCCAAAGGTTTTCTCAGTGCTATAACATATGTACAGAAATCCATCCTTGTCCTTGTTAAGTTTCATACACATGATCGAAATGGCTAGCTGTAGTTAAAGACATAAATAACATCATTTAGCATAAAATTCTAAACATGAGTCTTGAGTACTATATTCATTATATTTAAAAATAAAGTAATATTCTTCTCACCTGTTGGAGGTAATGTGTTATTCACAAATACAAACAGGGCTTTTCCTGGAGTCAAATTTAGCCTGCTACTTAACATAAGTATAAGTTATCCAACTGACATGTCTCTAGGAAGTATGTATCTATTACAAATACAAACAAATAAAATTTGACGTTATTCTTTTCATAGGGGTAAAATGGAATAAAAATTAAGCCTCTGTTATTTCTTTTCAAAAAAAGAATAAGAAATAAACGTACTTTTTCTTTTCCATTTCAGGCAGATTTGTCTTTGAGTATCTTTCTATTATCACCTGCCAAACGATTATGAAGAAAAAGATCAAAAGCTTGCACTTTTTATAACAATATAAATTTATATGCAGGAAAATTTTAAAAAAATGACAAGTAGATCGGTGCATCAATCTTCTAAATTTATATGCTAAATTTTTGACCAGTTTAACTTTCTTACTAAAATCTTTCTTATTAAAAGAGGTGAAACATGCTTCATTGGATTTGAAGTGTTACTAAAACTTTTCCCCACTTTTTGTTCGGATAAGGCACTTTCATTTTAGTTTGCATATTACTTCCATTGGGTATCAATGCTAGCACATGGCATTGGTGATGAGCATATGTCTATGCTTCATGCAGGAATGTGAGTCTATGAAAAATTTGTCTTTCGAACTCTTCAGATATATTTAGTGATTTTGTATTTTTTCAGTTTCTAAAAACTTCATTCATGTAAGCCACATATTAAACCTTAGCAATGATAGGTTGAATACTATGTCTACCAGAACAATATGAACATCATCTCTCGATCTCTTGGGTAACTTAGTTGATATTTCATGTTGTTATGTGCTTTTACTTGTTTCTCTCTCGAAGATCTTTGGGGTAATGTGAACTATTACAAATTAGCCTAGATATATGATTTATGATTGTAGTTTAGCTTTAGCCTAAGATAATTTGCGAGGGAAACTTGAGAGGTACAAATGAAATCTTAAACCTTTTTTGTCTCTCCAGTACTATATTTATTGATCTTTAACAGAGAAGAAAAAATAGATTTTTTATAGCAATATAAAACATACCAGCACAGCAGACGAACTGGAAAATATTATTTAAATGGAATTAATTAACAAGTATTTGAATGGAATTAATTAACAAAAATTGAGAAGAAAAAACAGATTTATAGCAATGTAAAAAATACTAGTACAGCAAACGAATCATGAATGATAATGACGATGGCCAAACGGATGTGGAACGGCAGCTAACAGTTGTGGACTGGAAGCGGTGGAACGGCAGCAAATGGCTATGAACTGGCAGCAAACAGCAGTGAGCAACGAACGAACGGCAACGAACTGGCAGCGAACGATAGGTTGTGGGCAACGAACGCAACCTGAGAGCAAGGACGATGATCAGAAGCTAAGGCAATATAATTTTTAGGCTAGAAAGAAAAATAAAATATATACCCTAAGAGCCGCAGATCTGACCAGAGACAGAGCTGGTGCGCGAACTGGTGTGTTGGGAAGATCGACAGATCTGACCAGAGATGGAGACAGATCGGTGAGACAGTAGTAGATCGACTAGACAGCAGTTGGGGAAAGCAGAGTAGAGCGGCACGAGAGGCCGAATCTGGTGGTGATGACAGAGGGCTTGAAGCTGACGGATGACACTGTTGCTGAGGCCGTGAACAGCTGAAGAGATGACAGAGGCCATGAGAGTGAATGGCCAAAGAGTAATATGATGTTCCTTTTTTCTTTTTTCCTTTTCTTTTTTCCTCTTGCTACCAACTTAAATATAATAAAAATAAATTATTGTGTTGCGATATAATAATGCAAAAAAAAAAAATTGTATTGTTAATTTAAAAAGTTTTTATGACAGTCATTATTTATTGACCATCATATAATATATTTCTTTTTTATTTTAAAATTTTTAATGACTATCGTAACTTAAACGACCGTCATAAAAAATATTTGTTCTTTATTTTAAAATTTTAATGACAATTATATTTAAAACGACCGTAATCATAATTTTAAAATTTATGACCGTCATTTTAATTTCATATACATATTTTCAATGACGGTCGATTTAAAAAAAAAAAAAAAAAAAAAAAGGCTGACCATCCTTGAAAGCCATTTTTGACGTAGTGTTTAAATCTTCTAGATTGTCTTAGACTTTGATCTTGTTGTATTAATAAATGCTTAGTAGTTATAGAAGATTATTAAATAAGAGTGAGACTAATAAATGTAAGTAGGTATGAAACTAATTAATGTAGGTAGTTAGGAAGTGATTTAATGAGTTGGTTGAGAGGTATAGAGAAGTTCTTTTGAAAGCCTATAAATAGAGCTTCTCTAGCACCATTTGTATTCAAGCCAAAAAAGAAATCATCAAATTCATAAACAAGTTTGAGAAATAAACTTGAGTAATTTTTCTCCTAAAGTTCTTCCTCTTATATATTTTCCTCCTAAAATCCTCTCTTGTAAAAGCCCACCATACAACAAAGTGGTATAAGAGCTTAGGTAGTGAAGAGTTTAGTTCAAGAAGATGACAAGCAATGGCATAGCTCCCTTCCAAGTCCCATTTCTCACAAAGGAAAAATATGATAATTGGAGCATCAAAATGATGGCATTACTAGGTGCCAATGATACTTGGGACATTGTAGAGAATGAGTATGTTGAATCACAAGATGAGACTACTCTTTCTCAAGTACAAAGAGATGTTCTCAAGGATTCGAGAAAGAAAGACAAGAAGGCTCTCTTTTTCATCTTTCAAGCATTGGATGATGATGGCTTTGAGAAGGTATCCGAAGCAAAAACATCCAAGCAAGTATGGGATATGCTTCAAACTTCTTATAAGGGAGCGAAACTAGTAAAGAAGGTACGTCTTCAAACTCTAAGAGGAGAGTTTGAATCTTTACACATGAAAGAATCTGAAACAATTTCGGAATATTTTTCTAGAGTTCTAACCGTTTCTAATCAACTAAAAAGAAATGGTGAAACTTTGGGTGATGTAAGAATTATGGAGAAAATTCTTCGCTCTTTAACTAAAAATTTTGAGCATATTGTTGTCACGATTGAAGAGACAAAGAATTTAGAAGAAATGACAATTGAGCAATTTTTGGGTTCTTTACAAGCATATGAAGAGAGGAATAAAAGAAAAGATGAGACCGTGGAGCAAGTTCTTTAAACAAGATTCACACTAAAGGAGGAACAAGAATAGTTTGGCAAAGAGAGAAGCCAAAATGGAAGAGGCCATGGTTGTGGTTGTGGACGAGGAAGAGGTGGTTTCAAGACTTTTAACAATGAAGAAAGGAGACAAGAGCCAAGTTCATCAAGAGGTCGTGGTAGAAGCAACCATGGGGTAAGAAATTATAATCCTCAAATTCAATGTTATAATTGTCAAAGATTTGGGCATTATGTTTCCGAATGTAGAGCTCCAAAGAGGAATGAAGAAAGAGCCAATTTTGTGGAAGACAAAATTGAAGAAGATACCACCTTACTCCTAGCATACAAAGGAAAGGAAGGAAGAGAGAAGAGCACATGGTACCTTGATACCGGCGCAAGCAACCATATGTGTGAAAATAGAGATATGTTCGTGGAGCTTATGAAGTAGTAAATAGTGCAATCACTTGTGGGGATGAATCCACAATTCCTATAAAAGGCAAAGGTAAAATCCGTATTCGCTTGACGAATGGAGGATACCAATTTATTTCAAATGTTTATTATGTGCCAAAAATAAAGAGTAATATTTTGAGCTTGGGCCAACTCTTAGAGAAAGGTTATGATGTTCATATGAGAGACAATAGCCTTTCTCTATGAGATCATAATTTTAACTTGATAGCCAAAGTTTCAATGGTCAAAAATAGAATGTTTTTGTTAAACATTCAAAATGATGTTGCACAATGTTTAAAGGCTTGTTTCAAAGATATATCTTGGCTTTGGCATTTAAGATTTGAACACTTAAATTTTGGTGGTCTAAAATTGTTTTCTTTCAAGAATATGCTAAAAGGATTGCCTACCATCAATCTACCTAACCAACTTTTTGAAGGGTGTTTGCTTGAAAAATAGTTTAGAAAAAGTTTTCCTAAAGAATCAACTACAAGATCAAGAAGACCACTTGAACTAATCCATACCGATGTGTATGGTCCAATCACTCCAAGTTCATTTGGTAAGAACAAATATTTTCTTCTCTTCATTGATGATTATTCAAGAAAAACTTGGATATATTTTTTGAAGGAAAAATCTGAAGTTTTTAAAGTCTTCAAAAAATTCAAAGCACTTGTTGAAAAAGAAAGTGGACGTGAAATTATGTCTGTGAGATCCGATCGAGGAGGAGAATTCTTATCAAAAGATTTTAAAGAATTCTGCGAAAATAATGGAATTCATCGTCCTTTAACAGTTCCAAGAACTCCTCAACAAAATGGTGTAGCAGAAAGAAAGAATAGAACCATCCTCAACATGGCTTGAAGCATGTTAAAGAGCAAGAAGATGCCCAAAGAATTTTGGGCTGAAGCTGTAGCAAGTGCCGTTTACTTATCAAACTGATCTCCTTCAATAAGTGTTTGGGGCAAAACTCCTCAAGAAGCTTGGAGTGATAGAAAGCCGGGTGTTTCACATTTAAGAGTCTTTGGAAGCATCGCCTACGCCCATGTTCTCGAAGAAAGAAGAACCAAGCTCGATGATAGGAGCAAGAAGCTTATCTTCATTGGCTATGACACAAGTTCCAAAGGTTACAAGCTTTACAACCGAACAAATGGCAAGATCGTCATTAGTCGAGATGTAGAGTTCGATGAAGAAGGCATGTGGGATTTGAATGCTCAAGATGAAGACTATGACACTATGTTTTTCTTTGAAGAAGAAGAAGATCCAAGAAGAGAAGTTAGAGATGAAGATGAAGAACCACATACCCCACTGCATCCACTATTGCCATTGAAAAGCTCATCTCCTTCAAGTGAAAGTTCAAATGAAAGTTAGTACAAATGCAAATGGAGCATCAATTGAAGCAACAAGACAAACTACAAGTTCAAGTAAGAGGATTCCAAGAACAAGAGACTTATAAGAGCTTTATGAGGTAACACAACCTCTAAACAATTTTGATGTAACTCTTTTTTGTCTTCTTGGTGAAAGTGAACCAATAGGTTTTGAAGAAGCTATCCAAAACAAGAAGTGGAGAGATGCCATGGATGAAGAAATGAAGTCAATCAAAAAGAACGACACATGAGAACTTTCTTATCTTCCACAAGGACAAAAAACTATAGGAGTAAAATGGGTGTACAAAGCAAAGAAGAATGTCCAAGGAGAGATAGAAAGATATAAGGCAAGTTGGTTGCTAAAGGTTATAGTCAAAGGCAAGGAATTGACTACGATGAGGTATTTGCTCCTGTCGCTCGCTTAGAAACTATAAGATTAATTCTTTCTTTAGCAGCCCAAAATAAATGGTACATTTATCAAATGGATGTCAAGTCTGCATTCTTGAATGGATATCTTGAAGAAGAGGTTTATGTTAAACAACCTCTAAACTATGTGGCAAAAGGACATGAAGATAAGGTCCTAAAATTAAAGAATGCCCTTTATGGGTTAAAGCAAGCACTAAGAGCATGGAATAGCAAAATCGACAAATATTTTCAAGAAAATGACTTCAAAAAATGTCCTCATGAACATGCTCTCTATGTAAAAGTGAAAAATGATGATATTATGATTGTTTGTTTGTATGTAGATGATTTAATCTTCATGGGTAACAATCCAAGATTGTTTGAAGAATTCAAGAGAACTATGACCAAAGAGTTTCGAGATGACCGACATTGGGCTCATGTCATAGTACCTTGGCATTGAAGTCAAGCAAGGAGAAAATGAAATTTTCATCTCTCAAGAAGCATATGCAAAAGAAGTGCTCAAGAAGTTCAACATGAACAATTCTAAGCCCATAAGCACACCCATGGAGTGTGGAGTCAAACTATCAAAGTTTGATGAAGAAGAAAGAGTATATCCAACTCTTTTCAAGAGCCTAATTGGAAGTCTACGCTACCTAACATGCACTAGGCCAGATATTCTCTGTGCAGTTGGAATTGTTAGTCACTACATGGAATCTCCAACAAATAATCACCTAAAGGCTGCAAAGAGAATTCTTAGATATATCAAAGGTACTATAAATCTTGGCCTATTCTGTTATTCTTTTAACAGTTCTGAACTTGTTGGTTATAGCGATAGCGATTGGGCTGGTGATTATGATGATAGAAAAAGTACAAGCGAATTTGTGTTTTTCATGGGAGATACCGCTTTTACTTTGATGTCAAAAAAGCAACCCATTGTGACACTGTCTACTTGTGAAGCAGAATACGTAGCTGCTACATCTTGTGTTTGTCATACAATATGGCTTAGAAATTTGCTGAAAGAATTGAAGATGCCACCATAAACATCAACCAAAATCTATGTTGATAACAAGTCTGCTATTGCATTGGCAAAAAATCTTGTGTTCTATGATAGAAGCAAGCACATAGACACACGCTACCACTTCATAAGAGAATACATCACAAAGAAGGAAGTTGTAGTCAAACATGTGAGCACTCATGACCAAGTTGCAGACATCTTCACGAAGCCACTCAAACAAGAAGTTTTTCTCAAGTTGCGAAGACTTCTTGGAGTTTCACTAAATCAAGTTTAAGGGAGAGTGTTGAAATATTAAACTTGATTTCTATAAGTCATTTAAATCTTTTAGATTGTCTTAGACTTTGATCTTGTTGTATTAATAAATGCTTAGTAGTTGTAGAAGATTATTAAGTAAGAGTGAGACTAATAAATGTAAGTAGGTATAAGTTGTGTAGGTGTGAGACTAATTAATGTAGGTAGTTAGGAAGTGATTTAATGAGTTAGTTGGGACGTATAGATAAGTGCTTTTAGAAGCCTATAAATAGAGCTTCTCTAGCACTATTTGTATTCAAGCCAAAAAAGAAATCATCAAGCAAATTTATAAGCAAGTTTAAGAAATAAATTTGAGTAATTTTTCTCCTAAAGTTATTCCTCTTATATATTTTCCTCCTAAAATCTTCTCTTGTAAAAGCACACCATACAACAGTGTGTGTCCGAATGCCTATATATACTTGCATGTAACTTGTTTAAAAGGATCTGACTGAGTGTGGATCTCTAAACACCTTGATTACCTACCTACTACACAAAATATAGCAGTTTCTGACTCTAGTGTCCAACACTCGACAACAAGAATAAAATCATATCATCATATGATCAAATTTCACATAGCTATAATGAAATTGACTTTTCAGCAGTCAATTGAAAGTGTTTATACAAAAGATGCACACGACACGAATGCAAGACATCTCTTTAACTCGAATCATCTATCTGAAAATAATTCGACCTAATCTCTAGATGCTTTAGATAAAAGGGAAGAGGGTGGTTTACCAAACGTGTTTAATGTGTTCTATTTTTATATTTTAGAAAAATTGAACACATTATTTAACAAATGAATTAGAAATTATAAAACTAAAACGGGAGTAAATTAATTACATTTTTATTTATTTATTATTTTTAACTATTAATATTTATATATTCATAAAAGGTATTCAACATACATCATATTTTCCACAATATTGTAATATCATAAGATAATTCATATAACCCCAAGCATATTAAATGAGGTTAACTAGCTTCAAAGGCTTTCGTAGAGATGTTGACGAAGGCGAGGAGCAAGGCCAACTTCAAGAGAAGTTAACTTGGGCACATCAAGTCCCATTAAACCCTCACGCATATCTACTAACTTGCCATGTATTGTCCTTATATATATCAAATCCTTGTAGTAAACGAGCCAAAATCAATTGTACCATTGCCAAACCAAGTGTCATACCAGGGCATGATCTTTTACCCAAACTGAATGGGATATACTCATAATTTTTTTTTGGCTCTTGACACTCACATCTGCATAACTTGTAAGAAACCTTTCGTGTTGAAACTCATATGGATTCAACCATATGCTTGGGTCCCCCTGTACACTTTCCAAATGTTGACGGTTAAACGAGTTCCCTTTGGTACAAAGTAATTACCAATATAACAATCTTCTTTGGGTTCACGAGGTCCTGTTATAGGACTTGGTAGGTTCACACGTAACGTTTCTTTGATAATAGCTTGAAGATAAATCAGCTTATCAATATCTGATTCTCGAACCCATCTTTCTCTACCTATTTGAACATCTAGTTCTTCTTGAGCTTTCTTTAGTGCATTGGGAATTGATCAAGAGTAATGATAGTGCCCATGTTACTGTAAGAGCAGTGGTATCTGATCTAGTTAGAATTAGAATCTGATAAAAGAATTTTTTTTCAAGTTAATTCTAAAATATGGAGTTGACGCATCATAAATTGAATAGTGCATTCTATTGAGCACAAAATTAAAATTGTTAGACTATAGATAGCATGTTTGACCATCTGATAGCTAAACTGTTTTTGAGTTTTCTAAATTTTGGCCTATTTTACACAAAATTATTCAAATTATTTTTTCTACAAAATAAAAGGCCCATATTTTTATTTTATGTACAAATAAGTATATTTTTGAGAATAAGGATTATCATGTCAACTTATTTGTGTTAATTAATTAACATGATACGTGTTAAATTTTGATACGTGATAAAAATAACTAACTTGAAAAGCCTTAACCTAAAAAAGTATTATGTGTAAATAAAGTAAAAATATGGACACTTTTCTATTAAGAAAAATAATTTGTATAACTTTATGTAAAAAAAAGAAAAACCTGTTTAGCCTCTTTTAATATCCTAAACTCACTATAATATTGTCTCAAGAAAGATCTTGTCCTCTTAAAAACCGAAAAATACAGCCGAAATCTACTTATTGCAAATTGCAATAGTAGGAGGTAGGTTCCATATATACTTATTAGAATGATTTTTTTTTCTTTTCATTTTTTTCATCAAAAGAAGTTAATTTGACTTTAAATAATTAGAGTTGAAAAGTGTTAATATGGCTCCAAAGAAACTGATGATTTATATATTATATATATATATATATATATATATATAATATATATATATATATATATATATATATATATATATATATATATATATATATATATATATTTGTGCTTGCTGCCGCTTGTGATAATTGTGAGAAGAAATCAAGCCAATCGCAACAGTGGAGAAGAAAAGAATTGCCGTACAGTGCCAAAGTTCTTTATTCCATTATTATAGAAATCATCAGCCACCAGTTTGAAAAATCCAATATAAATTAATATCAAGTTCAATTAATATTAATTACTCAAGATCCATACAGACATAAGAAATAATAAGACAACTCTTGGCTTCTCTTTGATCGATAATAATAGTAATATTATTTATTCTTTGCAAGATTTGTATCATTATTTTTACTATTGAATATTGTTCTATTTTTGAAATATTATATAGGTATATTTAGAGATTTGGTTTTTTGAGTGAATTTTGAATATTGGTGTTTCTATTCTCCATTTGGATCTGATAGTAGATTTTTCTCGGTGTGTCGTCGTCAGTAGAGTAGACTTTTCACATTGAAAGGTTGAACTACTTAAATTATTATGTGCTATTTATTTTTCTTATTCCTTATTATTTTGCTATTACCCATAATTAATTATTTATGCAACTAAATTGGACAAAAAAATTCACTTCCCCTAGCGCCAATTTATAACAAATTGGTATCAGAGCTTTGGGTTATTTATTGGAACTAATCAAGTTTGCTCACATTTGGATTTATTTTGAGCTTTTGATTATTTGGTTGGTTTCATATTTTTTGGGTTGTGCTTCTGTTAATTTAATTTTGGATTTTCTGTTATGGCGGCAAAATATGAAATTGAGAAATTCAATGGTAGGAATGATTTTAGTCTTTGGCAAATGAAAATGCAAGCCATATTGGTTAAAGAGGGGCTCGTTAAGACACTTGAAGGCAAGGATAAATTATCAGAAAAATTGATTGAGGAAGAAAAATATGCATTAATGGAGAATGCTCTCAGCTCAATTCAGTTGTCCTTGTTTGATGAGGCATTACGCGAGGTTGGTGATGAAAGATCTCCTGTCGAGTTATGGCTTAAATTGGAGAGCGTGTATATGACCAAGTCTTTGACTAGTCGGTTATATTTGAAGCAGCGCTTGTACACTTTCAGAATGTCAGAAGGTATGCCTTTGCACGATCACCTTGATGAATTTACTAAAATTATTCGTGATCTGAAAAATGTTGGTGTTAAGATTGATGATGAGGATCAGGCCTTAGTTTTGTTATGTTCTTTACCTCATTCATTTGAACATTTTGTTGATACCATGCTATATGGGAGAGACACTATTTCTTTGAAAAATGTCAAAGCAGCTTTGAATTCCAGAGAGTTGAAGAAAAAGGTGTCTACAGGTAATAACGATAGTAGTAGTGGTTTGTTTGTTAGAGGTAGAATGCAATAAAAAGGCTCGAGCAAAAATAGAGGCAAGTCTAGATCAAAATCTAGAAAGAGAACAGATAAATGCAATTATTGCCGTCAGGAAGGGCACTGAAAAGTTAATTGTCCGAAACTCAAAGGTAAAAGAAAATCTACTACAACATCTTCTGGTACTAATGATGTTGCTAGTATTGCAGAAAGTTCTAGTACCGATGGTGATAATGTTCTGTCAGTATCTATTAGTTCTCCTAGAGATGTTTGGATTCTTGATTTGGGTTGCACTTACCATATGTGCCCCAATAGGGATTGGTTTGTTTCTTATCAGTCCATTGATGGGGGTGTTGTCTTGATGGGAAATAATGTATCCTGTAAGGTTGTTGGTATTGGTACTATCTGGATTAAGATGCATGACGGTATTGTCAGAACTTTGAAAGATGTTCGCCATGTTTCAGATTTGAAAAAGAACCTAATATCTTTGGGTACTCTTGACTCACAAGGCTATAGGTATATAGCTGAATGTGGAGTTTTGAAAGTTATTAAGGGTGCTCTGGTGGTTATTAAAGGACAATTGTCTCGTGGTCTCTATGTGCTTCAGGGTAGCACTGTCATTGGCAGTGTTTCAGTTTCATTTTCATCAGATCAATATCCAGATACGACTCGCTTGTGGCATATGCGGTTGGGGCATATGAGTGAGGCAGGAATGTCTATTTTGAGCAAGCGGGATTTACTTGGTGGTCAGAAAACTGGGAAGCTTGATTTCTGTGAGCATTGTATCTATGGGGTCCTTGATTATATTCATTCAGATTTTTGGGGTCCTTCTCGTGTTGCGTCCAAGGGTGGTGCCCGGTATATGTTGATTTTTATTGATGACTTCTCTCATCATGTTTGGGTATATTTTCTGAAAAATAAGAATGATGTGTTTTCGAGATTTGTCAAGTTTAAAGCTTGTATTGAAAATCAAACTGGCAAGAAGATCAAGCATTTGAGAACCGACAATGGCTTGGAGTTTTGTGAGAGTTAGTTGAATGAGTTTTGCGAAAGGAATGACATAGTGAGACACCGCATTGTGCGTAATACACTACAACAGAATGGAGTTGCAGAACGTATGAATAGGACTCTTTTGGAAAGAGCTCGTTGTATGCTCTTTCAAGCTGGTTTGGATAAATCCTTTTGGGCAGAAGCTTGTAACCATGCCTGCTATTTGGTGAATAGGTCTCTATCAACTGCAATTGAGTTGAAGACTCCGTTTGAGGTATTTTCTGGTACTCCTGTTAATTATTCTGATTTAAAAGTTTTTGGTTGTTCTTCTTATGCTCATGTTAATGATGGTAAGCTTGAGCCTAGGGCATTGAAATGCATATTTTTGGGATATCCTTCTAGGGTGAAGGGTTATAGACTATGGTGTGTTGAACCCAAGTCACCTAAATTTTTAATTAGCAGAGATGTTAAATTTGATGAGTTTTTCATGTTGGAAAAGAAAAAAGAGTCTATTGTTGCAGGTAAAGACCCCGGTGTTAGTGAAGCAGGTGGAGCTTGAGAGTGGAGCTCCTAGTCAAGTGCAAGAGAGCACTTTAGATCAGCCATTTGTGGATGAGGTAGATGATTCTGCTCCTGATGTATCGACGCCCTCAGAAGTATGCAGATGCAGATTTAGTTTCTTATGCATTGTCTGTGGCAGAGACTATTGGGGTGAATGAACCTACTAGTTATCGTAAAACTGTCACTTGTGATGAGTCTACACAATGGTTAGTTGCTATGAATGAAGAGATTGAGTCACTTCATAAGAATCATACTTGGGAATTGGTAAAGCCGCCTAAGGGCCAGAAGATTGTTGGAAACAAATGGGTCTTCAAGAAAAAAGGAAGGTATACCTGAGCTTGAAGCAGCTAGGTTTAAGGCACGTGTTGTTGCAAAGGGCTATTCTCAAAAAAAGGGTATTGACTTCAATGAAGTATTTTCACCCGTTGTGAAACATAGCTCCATACGTGTGTTGCTTGCTATGGTTGCGCTATTTGACTTGGAATTAGAACAACTTGATGTCAAGACAGCTTTCTTACATGGTGAGCTTGAGGAACAAATTTACATGCATCAGCCAGAGGGGTTTGTTATTTCAGGTAAGGAAGATCATGTTTGTTTATTGAAAAAATCATTATATGGTTTGAAACAATCTCCTAGGCAGTGGTATAAGCGATTTAATTCTTTTATGATTGATCATGGTTACTCTAGGAGTGATTATGATGGTTGTGTTTATCATAAAAGATTCTCTGATGATTCATTTGTTTATTTGTTGCTATATGTTGATGACATGCTTATTGCTTCTAAGAATAAGGTTGAGATTCAGAAATTAAAGTCTTAACTTAGTGGTGAGTTTGAGATGAAAGATTTGGGGTGCAGCAAAGAAAATTTTGGGCATGAAAATTTACAGGAATAGACAAGCAGGCAAGCTTTATTTGTCTCAGAAAAGTTACATTGAAAAAGTACTTGAACGTTTTGGTATGAAAGAGTCAAAACCTGTAGGTACGCCACTAGCTGCACATTTCAGAGTTTCTTTGGATTTGTCGCCACAGTCAGAAGAAGAAGAGAAGTACATATCTCAAGTTCCATATGCTAGTGTCGTTGGTAGTTTGATGTACGCTGTGGTTTGTACTCATCCAGATATTTTACATGCAGTTAGTGTTGTTAGTAGATACATGGGTAACCCTGGAAAGGGTCATTGGCAAGCAGTGAAATACATACTTCGGTATTTGAGAGGCATTTCTAGTTTTGGTTTGGTATATGATGGGAGTTCTAATACTGGTTGTAGTGTTATTGGTTATGTAGACTCCGATTATGCTGGAGATTTGGATAAAAGAAGATCTTTGACAGGTTATGTTTTCACTCTTTCTCATTATGCCATTAGTTGGAAGGCTACTTTACAGTCTACAGTTGCTTTGTCCACTACAGAGGCAGAGTATATGGCAGCAGCAGAAGCAGTGAAAGAAGCCATCTCGCTTAAAGGTTTGGTTTGTGATTTGGGTTTACAGTAGGATACTTCTGTTGTATTTTGTGATAGTCAGAGTGCGATACACTTGACCAAGAATACCATGTTTCATGAGAGGACCAAATATATTGATGTCAGATATCACTTCGTTCGTGACATTGTGTCTCAAGGTACTATTATTATTAATAAGATAGCTACTGCAGAGAATCCAGCTGATATGTTGACCAAGCCAATTCCAGTTAAGAAGGGGCATATATGTAATTTCTCAAATTAATATATGAAACCCTAGTACAACATATATATATATATATATTTGTGCTTGCTGCTGCTTGTGATAATTGTGAGAAGAAATCAAGCCAATCGCAACAGTGGAGAAGAAAAGCAACAGTGGAGAAGAAAAGAATTGTCGCACAGTGCCAAAGTTCTTTATTCCATTGTTATAGAAATCATCAGCCACCGGTTTGAAAAATCCAATATAAATTAATATCAAGTTCAATTGATATTAATTACTCAAGACCCATACAGACATAAGAAATAATAAGACAACTCTTGGGCTTCTCTTTGATCGGTAATAATAGTAATATTATTTATTCTTTGTAAGATTTGTATTATTATTTTTGCTATTAAATATTATTCTATCTTTGAAATATTATATGGGTGTATTTGGATATTTAGTATTTTGAGTAGCTTTTAAATATTGGTATTTCTATTCTTCATTTGGATCAGATAGTGAATTTTTCTCGGTGTGTCGTCGTCAGTAAAGTATACTTTTTACATTGAAAGGTTGAATCACTTAAATCATTGTGTACCATTTATTTTTCTTATTGCTTATTATTTTGCTATTACCCATAATTAATTATTTGTACAATTAAATTGGACCCAAAAATTCGCTTCTGCTAGCGCCAATTTATAACAAAAAGTTAAACCAAAAGTAAATAAAAAAACATAAAAAAAAAAAAAAAAAATTGTACTTAAACAATAATTTTTTAATAATAATAATAATATTAAACTGAAAAAATAAAAAATATAAGTTCAATCGTGTAAGACAATTATACGATTACTCTCCCTTTAATTTGAAGCTCAAAGTCACAGATTTTGAAAGTTTAATTATGCTTAAGAAAACATAGGCTTATTTTAGAAGAAAAATAATTCAAAATTAAGAAAGAATTAAATAAAGTTAATTAATTAACAAATACCATAGCATTAGCTTTGATGACAGTATCAGGGCTATAGCCAGAGATAAAGTCTTGACCATCTTCATAAAGTTTGGATATCATAACATGCATTAGATCTCTTTCAGCTTCTTCAACAATATCATCACTAGTACTACTACTACTCTTACACTTTCTTTTTTCTGATCTTCTCTAACAATGTTCTTCCAACCAATTCCCAAGAATCAAATCAAGTTCTTTAAAAGTCCTTTTCATTGAACTCACATAACCAAATTGACTATCAAACCATTCAAGCCAAGGAATTGCATCTGACAACAAAAACACACCACTTAAATGCAAATTAAGCTTCCTTTATAGCTTTCTTAACTCTCCATGCTTCACTATTTTCTTCACCATAATCACTTTCCGAAAATTGCTTCCCAGCAATCCGCCTGACACTCAAATTAAAAGTCAAATATTCAAGCAACTCATTTAAATTCACTGCCACAACTTTGTCTTTGTGATTGTAAACCATGTTGTTCACATCTTTTATAAAAGTGTCCACCTCTATGTTTAAGCAATTCAAGTCTATGAGTTGAAAAAATCTCAAGAGTGGCCAATTTTCTAATGTCATGCCAATATTGGCCATAAGGTAAAAAAGCAAAAGCAGCACCATATCATATGCTAAGTATTTGCCTACTGCTATATTTGACCGAGTTGCAAAGTTCTTGTCATTTTTTAGTGAAACATTCTTTCACCATTTCCCAATTGCTTAGAATTATGACTGTTTTTTTGCCTAGCTTGAGAGTGTAGATTGGCCCGCATTTATCGGCCAAGCTCTGAGAATTCGTCCCACTGCCTCTTGACTCCATATAGGAAGGTAGCCTATGATTGGCAATGCACCTGAGGGTTCTGGGACAATGTTTGTTAGTAAGTTGGTTTTGTTAATTGTTTTCTTGGCTATTTTCAAGATGATATAGAGCGATATAAATGTTAAAGCCAAAAGTGTTTCAGTACTAAAAGAAGAAATAAACATTGTAGAATCAGTCGAAGGGTATGTTTTTGGGAAATTATTACAAGTGTGGAGATTCATCTGGGACTTGGTTTCTGCATTTATAACCGTTTAGATTTGAAGAAAATTACTTATTTAGATCTCGTTTCATAACTATTTTAAATTTTTGTTATAAATTGGCGCTAGCGAAAGCGAAGTTTTGGGTCCAATTTAGTTGCACAAATAATTTAATTTTGGATAACGGCAAAATAGTAAGCAATAAGAAAAATAAATGGCGCAATGATTTAAGTGGTTCAACTTTTCAATGTGAAAAGTCTACTCCACTCACAACGGCACACCGAGGCAAATCCCCTATCAAATCCAAAAGGAGAGTACAGACACCAATATCAAGTAAATAACCACTTGCAAAATGAAATCTAAATTACACAGTATCTCTAACCTTGTACAGTGACAGAAGCACAAGTAATGTACTGTGATGGTTCTCTACCAAGAAACTGCTTGCTTCAAAGAACCCAAATTGACTTCAATCAAATAGTGGCTTTACTATCTTCAAAAGGATAAATCTAATTGTCTTCCTCTCACACAAATATAGTGGCACTCTTCTAAGTTGGTGTGGTGGCTTGTATGTTGTTGTTGTGCAAATGATATTGAGAGTAATAATATATATAGGCAAAAAATCCTTGGAGAGAAAGTAAATCCCAAAACTTGGCCATCAAGTATACTTAGCTCCCAAGTATACTTCTCCTCCAAGTAAATCTCTTCTCCAAGTATTCTTCTTCTCCAAGAAAAAGTTAAGACCAATATATATATTACTCAATTCCAAAATATCATCTAATAATTTATTTTGTGACATAAATAACAATTTTAATTCTCAATTTTTTTTTTAAACTCTCTCTTTTTTATTAGAACAAAATTTAGATTTACAATAGCATTTTGACGTAACAAAGGTCATAATAAATAAACTTGGATATTAAATTAACATTTTTTAATATTACTAGTGAAAATAAGTACCAAACTAATAATATTAATACCTCTCTCACATCCTCCAAATCCTTATTAATTGTTCTCGTAGGATCTTTTAAATTAAAAAATTTTAAAATAAATACATTAATTTTTTAAAACATAAATTAATATCTTATTTAAAAAATATTACTAATAAAATTAATATAAAATATCATAATATTTATATTATAAATAAGCCACAATATGAGAATCTTTGGTCAAAGACCATTATCCTTTTCTTTTCTTTTTTTTAGTTTTGGTATATTAATAAATATTAAAATATTCAATTAATGATATATTTTTTTATAAATAATTATAAATATTAAAATATTCATGTAATGATAATATATATATATTTTTTTTACATTGACATTAAATTTTAATTCTTGAATAATTATTTTAATTAAATTAAAAATAATAATTTATATCATTCATGATTATTTATTCAATGAGCTATTCAAGTTTGTTTATGAGCTGATTATTTATTTATTAATGAATTAATTATTTTCATGTTTAGATTATATCATATTTTATATCAATTAAAAAAAATAATACGCTAATATGAATTATTTTAAGCAAAAGAATTGCTTATAAAAATATTTTTTTATTTTAATAACTAAGATGACATTTTATCTCCAAACAAGACTTGAACTTGTTACCTTTAATTTGTCATTAATGACTTATGTTATTGATTTATTGCCTCAGAATAGAGGCTTATTTAGAGCGTATGAATTTTTTTCATAATTCCCTTTTCGACGTCGTTTAGGATAAACACAATTACAATTTTATCCTTCAGTATATGTTTAATTGGCCTTTCCTTTTTACTTAATCTCCTCAACTCTCAGTTCATCGTTGACGACGAACCGTTCCAACACACTTCGACTTTCTAATCTACTTATTCTTTCTAACACTTTCTAATCCACTTAATCTATGTTCATCCAAGAAAAAAATCTGATTAGCACAAACTATCTAAAAATTAGAGTAATTGGAAAGCATGGTAAATCATCTTTCTTTATACAAGCAAACTAAGATTTCCTACAGTTACAATTTATTTATTTATTTTGGGGTCTAGAAATGACACAAGACCAAAAAAACTGCAAACCTGAAAGGGAAAAGATGTGGCGTATGAAATGCAGAAGAGAAAATAAAATAGATCCAATATCCAAGCACAATCCATAAGCAGTTTGTGAGAATGCAAACACAACTCCTTTCTCCGGCAATCAATCAGTGATTTATAAATACTTAATAGCTATATCCAACAGATACAAAAATAACAAAAGTCATTTACTAATAGAAAAAACCCAAGCAAATATCAATCAGGATAGAGGAAAATAGAAACCAATCCAAAATAACATCATATTCTACTCTATCAGTTTATGAAAATAACATTTCATTGAAAACAAACAAAAGAAAAAAGTAGCAATGAGCCATATGCAAGTATGATCAAATAAAATGATACTTGCAGCAATTAAACAAACCAGTAAATTTATTTCAATTGATAATCAAATGAAAACCACCAACAAAAGTCATCCTAAGTAGTATCCAAACATATTACAGGCAGAAAAATACTTGTTTACATTATGGAGAATATTTCTTTTTCATTTGTGTTAATTAATTTACATACTACAAAAAATTTCTTTCATTTGTGTTAGTTTAACATTATGCTTGCTTTACAGCAAACATAGAAAAGTAACGTTGTCGGACACACTTATATCCAACTATGGGAAGGAAACTCTGGCCTATATACCCGATGAGTTTGTAGAAGGGATATAACGATTAACAGTTATATGTTTGTAGAAGGGATACAACATACTTGTTATTTTTCACAATATTAGCATATTACATGATGTTTAACAAGCTTCAAAGGCTTTCATAGAGATTTGGAGGAAGGCGAGGACTAAGTACAACGTCAAGAGAAGTTAACTTAGGCAGAGCAATTCCCAAACGCTCACGCATATCCACTGGTTTGCCATCAATTGTCCTCATATCAAATCCTTGTAGTAAACGAGCCAAAATTAACTGAACCACTGCCAAACCAAGTGTCATACCAGGGCATGATCTTCTACCCAAACTAAATGGGATGTACTCATAATTTTTTTGGACCTTGACACTCATATCTGCACAACTTGTAAGAAACCTTTCAGGTTGAAACTCACAAGGATTCGACCAAATGCTCGGATCTCGGTGCACTTTCCAAATGTTGACGGTTAAACGAGTGCCCTTTGGTACAAAGTAATTACATATATAACAATCTTCTATGGCTTCACGAGGTCCTGTTATAGGACCTGGTGGGTTCATACGTAAAGTTTCTTTGATAATAGCTTGAAGATAAAGTAGCTTATCAATATCTGATTCTTCAACCCATCTTTCTCTTCCTACTTGAACATCTAGTTCGTCTTGTGCTTTCTTTAGTACCTTGGGATGATTCAAGATTAATGATAGTGCCCATATTAGTGTAATAGCAGTGCTTTCTGATCCAGTTAGAATTAAAACCTGATCAAAGAAATATTTTTTTTTTAATTATTAAGGTTCAATTATTAAGTAATAAATATAACAAGAGAACAACTATGATTTGAAGCTCAAAGTTACAGATTTTGGAAGTTTAATTATGCTTAAGAAAACTCAGGCTTAATTTAGAAGAAAAATAATTCAAAAATTAAGAAATAGTTAAATGAAATTAATTAATTAACACATACCAGAGCATTAGCTTTGATGACAGTATCAGAGCTATAGCCAGAGATAAAGTCTTGACCATCTTCATAAAGTTTGGATATCATAACATGCATTAGATCTCTTTCAGCTTCTTCAACAATATCATCACTAGTACTACTACTACTCTTACACTTTCTTTTTTCTGATCTTCTCAAACGATGTTCTTCCAACCAATTCCCAAGAATCAAATCAAGTTCTTTAAAAGTCCTTTTCATTGAACTCACATAACCAAATTGACCATCAAACCATTCAAGCCAAGGAATTGCATCTGACAACACAAACACACCACTTAAATGCAAAGCTTCCTTTATAGCTTTCTTAACTCTCCATGCTTCACTATTTTCTTCACCATAATCACTTTCCGAAAATCGCTTCCCAGCAATCAGCCTGACATTCAAATTAAAAGTCAAATGTTCAAGCAACTCACTTAAATTCACAGCGACAACTTTGTCTTTGTGATTGTAAACCATGTTGTTCAAATCTTTTATAAAACTGTCCACCTTTGAAGCTCGAATATGTTTAAGCAATTCAAGTCTATGAGTTGAAAGAAGCTCAATAGTGGCCAATTTTCTAATGTCACGCCAATATTGACCATATGGTGAAAGAGCAAAAGCAGCACTATCATATGCTAAGTATTTGCCTACTGCTATACTTGGTCGAGTTGCAAAGTTCTTGTCATTTTTAGTGAAAAATTCTTTCACCATTTCCCAATTGCTTAGAATTAGGACTCTTTGTTGGCCTAGCTTGAGAGAGTAGATTGGGCCGCATTTATCGGCGAAGTCTCCGAGAATTCGAGCCACTGGCTCTTGACTCCATAATAGATGAAGGTGGCCCATGATTGGCAATGCACCTGAGGGTTCTGGGACAATGTTTGTTAGAGTATTGGTTTTGTTAATTGTTCTCTTGGCTATTTTCAAGATGACATAAAGAGAGAGAAATGTTAAAGCCAAAAGTGTTTCGGTACTAGAAGAAGAAATAAACATTGTAGAATCAGTAGAAGGATATGTTTTGGGAAATTATTAGAAGTGTGGAGATTCATCTGGGACTTGGTTCTGCATTTATAACCTTTAAGATTTGAAGAAATTACTTATTATTTAAGTTCTGTATAAGGTGGTTGAAATTTAAGAGTCTTTGTTGTGACTACCAGCCTTTTCGAGAAGTAGGGTTGTCAATTTTATCTGATGGGACAGAACTCCGTGAATATTTTACTGTCGGATGTGACAGTAGAGGGATCAATTTGGGGATGAGGACTTCCCATTTAATTTGGCAAATTTAGTATAGAGATAATATTGTTAATTTCTGCCCCGTCCTCCTAAGCATATATTTATTATATTTTATTTTACTTTAATTATATATGTAATTATTTAAAAATTATTTTTTTGATAATATCTAACAATCAAACTAACAACTCTAACTTAAATTCAAACCAACAAACCACAAGTTATTGTCTGCTTTGTGTTACATTATCTTAGTTTCTATTTAAATATTTTTAAAATACATTAAAATAAAATAAAAACAACAAAACTTAAAAATTAAAAATTAAAAGTCAAAATCTTTTTTTTTTTATGCAAAAACTAAAGATAACTAAAAGAAAACAAAAATTTAATGTATCACGTAATCAAAGGAAAAAAAAAAATCAAAACTGAAAGTTAAGGATTCAAGAAAACGAACTATCAATGCTTTCTTCTATTTTCCTCTCTCTATCTAAAATTTGAGTTTGGTCATCAAACTTCTTATAAAGATTTAAAAAAAGAGTAGTAATATTAAAATTTCATAGCAAAAAAAGGCCTCAAGATTGTTTCACATGATTTTTCCTCCATTAGATATTCAAACCATTATTCTTCATTCTTCTTTAAAGCCAAAAAAATTCATCAATCCATTACTATTGATAGGTAAGATATACATAAACTCAATTTATTTGAATCATTTGAATCATGTAATATATACGATTACATTAATAGGAAATTGGTTGAAGCAAAAGGGCATTATGGATACATTGAATGCTTGATGAAAACTAGCATAATGCATTATTCCATTACTGTTGATAGGTAAGATATACATAAACTCAATTTATTTGAATCATTTGAATCATGTAATATATACGATTACATTAACAGGAAATTGGTTGAAGCAAAAGGGCATTATGGATACATTGAATGCTTGATGAAAACTAGCATAATGCATTATTTTCTAACTGTGTTGTAAAGTTTTTTAAGGATATAATATTTAACATGATTGAAATACTGAGAGCGATAATCAACAATGGAGGGAGCCACTTCAGTAATAAGTTTTTTGATAGGTTGTTGCACAAGTATAGCATCACTCATAAAGTGGTTACTCTATATCATCCACAAACATCCGGACAAGTTAAAGTTAGTAATCATCAAATCAAGGGTATTTTGAAACATACGGTGTGACCTTCAAGGAAGGATTGGGCTTCAAAGTTCAATGATATATTATGGGCTTACCTTGCGACATACAAAACTCCTATTAATATGAGTCATTACCGGTTGATTTATGAAAAGGCTTGTCATTTTTCCATTGAGCTAAAGCATATGGCATATTGGGCAATCAAGCAATTGAAACTTGAAAATAAATTAATTAGTTACACTTGAAATGAATAAAAATCTTATTTTAAATAAATGCTATCTGTACACATATACATATATAAACATTCACTTCAATCATAATACTATCTAATTAAGTTTAAAGAGTATTGTGTTTTATCATGTAAAATGTTTTGTAGTTATCATAATTTTGTTCAATTTAAAAATATATATATTTTTTATTTTTTTAGAATATCTAAACTATATTATTTTTTAAAGTTAAATCAAATTTAATTATAATTAAAAAATGTTTCATGTGAGAATTTTAGGAACAAAAACTTCTGAATAGTTGCTCAATTTTTTTTTCCTTTTATTTGTAAAATTTAGATTATGAATAATTTGAGATATGTTGATTGTAATTTTATTTTGATAGATATGATTGATTTATTATGATTATATTGATTGCAATTTCATATAATGATATGTTGAGACAAAGCTTTGCAGCAAGTAATATCATAAAGGTATTTTTAAAAATGATTAAACATGATTGGAGATTAATTATGTTGCATGCTTATTTTTGTTATTTTATTTATAATAAAATATTTTTAGGGTCAAATATGAAATAGAGGTCCATGTTCCCTAACGAAGGTTCTATGATAGAGGGTCAAATATGATACCTAAATAATTCCACAATGATTTACAATGTGGATGGGGGAAGATCTCTATTAGTGGATGAGGGACACAAAGGGGACCCCAACCTCGTCTCACTCTATTGATAACCCTACTTGGGAGCTTTCTTAAAGAGTGGTATTCAAGTGGATCCTACACAACATCTTTTTAATCAAAAAGTTGTTATTGTTTAAAAATTTTGCCAAATAAAAAGGATTTAATATTATTTATTTAGACAAAGCTAGGAAAAAAAAATTTAATTGTTAACAGCAACAATAAAATAGAGGAAAAACAAATTTTTAACGATCCCATATAATTTTATGAAGTAAGCAAAATAATTTTTTTGTGTCCATAAGAATATTCATTTTAGTGGAGAGAACAACTGAACAAGTAATCTTAGAAGCAAATACATAGCATTATTTTTTAGAGCAATGTTGCCTCATGTAATTATAATCACCAATCTATTTTTGTTGTTAACAATGTAGAAAATTATCATCCAATTTTTTAAGAAAATTTTCTCTTAACAATTAAATAAATTATCTATTGTTATGTATTATAATGTATATGCTTCTTGTAGGCATTAAAAGGACGTAGATTAGGGATGACAATTTGACCCAACGGTTTGGGTACTCGCGGGTATCCGACCCGTTCGGGTCAGTTCGGTTCGGGGCAAAATGGTTCGGAAACGGATCGGAGCATTATCCATTTGATTTAAAATAGTTCGGTTCAGTTCGGTTCGGAGCAAAAATCTGTTCGGTTGGGGCACCATTCGGGTACCCGTTTATTTACTAAAAATTTTAATTATATAAAAATTTATAATATATTTTTTTTCAATTTTTTTTTAAAAACGGGTCAACAGTTCGTTTTTTTTTTTTTACCCCGCAGGTATTACCCGAACCGAACCGAACCCGTTTTGTCTGAAACGGTTCAATTCAATTTGAACCACGGGTCAAAACGGTTCGGGTCGGATCAGACCCGAACCGACCCAATGCCATCTCTAACGTAGATTCAAACTTCATCAATATATGTGGGTGTAATTGTGTGAATATGTAACAAGTATTTCAAAATTAACAAAAAAAAAAAATCACCCATTATTTTTAAGGAAAATAATCTTAAATATTAAAAACTATCCATCTTTATTTTATTAAAATTTTGAGTAATAATAATATATTAACAAAATATAATGTACTAATAGATGAACTTAGGTACTAAATTAATACTTTTTAATATTATGAGTAAAAATAAGTACCAAAATAATAATATTAGTACAACTACCAAACCTTCCACATCCTTATTAATTGTTCTTGTAGAGTATTTTAAAATAAATACAGTAATTTTTTAAATATAAGTTAATAACTTATTTAAAGAATATTATTAATAAAATTAGTTTAGTTTAGAGTATCATCCCTATTAAATACGACTTATATATAAATCCACAATATGAGAATCTTTAGTCAAAGACATTATTATTATTTTTTTTCTTTTTTAGTTTTTGTTAATTTTTTATATCAATAAATATTAAAATATTTAATTAATAATATATTTTTTATAAATAATTCAATCTTAAAATATTCATATAATGAATTTTTTTATGAATAATTATAAATATCAATATATTTATATAATAATATATTTTTTATTTTCTTTTTGTACATTGACATTATATTTTTATCCTTGAATAATTGTTTTAATTAAATTAAGTGTAACAATTCTTATGGGTCATGATTACTCATTTAATGAGCGGTTTAGGTTCGATCACTTCATTTATGAGCATATCATTTTTGTATTGAATGAAACAATTTTTTTTATCAAAATTATGTCATATCTAATATTAATTAAACAATAATAAAATAATATAAATTATTTTTAAGTAAAAAAATGTTTAATTAAGTTTAATCAAGTTATGCCTATTATTTTTATTAAATAATAAAAATATTTATTAAATAAGTTTATATATCATTCAATTATATTGAACTTATTAAATGAAGTTATAAGCAACTAATTTTAATATCATATTAAATTTCTCATATTTAAATTGTATTTAGATTATTCTGTAATGTATTGCTCATAAAATTGTTACAATTATGTATTTATTTTTTATTTTAACTTTTTTAAGGATATGTGTAACATTCTAAAATTTTAAATACGTAAATAAACTAAAAGAGGGTCATCAATATGAAATAAAAATTTTAAATAGTCTACCAATGAAAATATCTTCTATTTAAAATATTAATATCCTCAAGTTTTGTGTTTATACAATCTAATAATAATACAATTTTGCAACAAAATTTCTTAAATCTAACACCCTAGACCAAAATCAATCTAAGGGATTAATATTTTTCAACGATGTTGCCAAATCTTCCTCATAGATTCCTGAAAAGCGGTGAATGAAACTTGGATAAGTAATATCACACAGTAAATAAACTCACTGTAATTGAAACATCAAGCAACACAACATAATAATCATACTTAATAAAAATATTTTCTTATAACATACTTATGCATATAGAGTAAAGCTTACAAAACATTTCTATTTCTTAGAAACATTTTTCAAAGCACTTATTTTTTTCTTTAAGAGTACCATAAATTATCCCTTAAACTTATCATAGTGGTGTCTTATATAAGTCATCCATTAGCAACTGACACATGTGAAAGGCATATGTAAACGAGGCTTAACTTAAAACTTAGCAAAAGTGAAATTTCATACATAATTCTCACATGCACACATGCGTCCAAACCAATGGTAAGTACTCTTTAGTCCCCGGGTATCATAATTTACCGTCCAAACTAACGGTAAGGACTCTTTAGTCCCCGGGTATCATAATTTACCGTCCAAACTAATGGTAAGCACTCTTTAGTTCCCAAGTATCATAATTTACATGAGAGACACTTTCTGCACATAACCATTAAACTTATCATATCATGTTACTCCAAGACACTTAACTTATATTTGAATGATTCAGACATCCTATCAAAACATATGCTTGCTTAGAAAGATCTTATTTCTTTGAAAGACTTTATATTAATAAAAGCTCTTATAAAATTAATATTTATGATGACGTGCATGAAATAATGCATATGTTAAATAATACTCAATTGTACATAAAAAAAACTTGAGACATAGATCATAGATATTCATAAAACATTATTTCTCCCCAAACAATAATATAACACAAGCACTTTCTTATAAAAACAAACAAATATATAATTAAACAAGCAAATAAATATATACTTAATATTTCAAGTATGGTCAGTTTACTTACATTAAATATGGTGCAAAATTTCACAATATCATATAATCTAGGCACAGCTAATATTATCCAATAATTTTCAAAAATAAAAAAATCAACTTATAATTTTAACTATAAGGATATAACTATTTATTTTTCTTTTATTCGTTCTTAAATCATATTCTTCGTGTGTTTTCATAAATTATGATTTTTGATAAATAATTTATGTTCTAAAAGTCCCTTTACACTTATATAAGATTATCTTAGGTAAAATAAATGATACTTATTATAACTTAAAAATTTAAGCTAACCTGAACATGTCTCAATACATGATTTATTACCAAACATAAAAAATTAGTTTCTTCCTAAAATTTCTTGGAATTAAACTAGACACATGTATTTATTTGTAAAAAAATTTCAATTTCAAATAATAAAGAAATCATATTCAAAATATACTTGAAAATCAGTTTATGAAATCTGTCAAGAAATTTCCTTGTCAAACTACCTCTTATTGAAAAATATCTCAAATATTCTAGAAAAATTATTTGTATTAATTGGTTAAAATTAGTACCTAGAAGAATTTTGTTTTGTTTTTTTTTAACAAGAAATAAATAAAAATCATGTACTAAATTTCAAATAGTACAAAAACTAACACAAATATTTACTATATAATTTTGTATCAATTTAAGTATATAAAAAAAAAAAAAAAAAACAACAACAACAACAACGTTAAAGCCACACCAAAAGATTAAAAACAGATACACATAAGAAGATCATAAATATATGCTATACCTGAAGATGGTTTTGCAGAAAATTGAACTTGATGTTGTATCAGCAGTGCCCTAAACAAGAGCAATTTGTTATATATTACCTATAGTAACCTTAAGCTTGGGTGTCATGCTCTGGTTTGCATTGGAGCTCACAGGAGTATATGATGGCTAAGAATTCGATAAAGTGAAGGTAATGATTCTAAAGAACTAATCGATATTTTTATATTTTTTATTTAATAAAATTATTATGTTAAAATAAAAATATATAATATATAATAGGGAACGGGGTCATAGAAGTCCTTTAGATTATGTCATGTGTGTTATTTGATCCCTTAGATTATAAGTGGTGTCATTTGGTCCCTTAGTTTTAGAAAAATGGGCCAATTAAGGACAAAATACATGATTTTAATGATTTTTTAATTAAAATATTATTTTTTAAGAGGTCAATTAATGAAAAATTGTATTATTTTAATATTTATGATATTAAAATATTAATTTAAAAAATAATATTTTAATTAAAAAATCATTAAAATCATGTGTTTTGTCTTTAATTGGCCCCTTTTTTTAAAATTAAGGGACCAAATGACACCACTTATAATCTAAGGGACTAAATAACACACATGACATAATCTGAAGGATCTCCATGACACTTTTCTCCTATATAATAAGTATGAATTAATTTAATTATAATAAAAAAGAACGTGTATATGAATGAGGTTGAATTATTGGAATTGTATCGAAATTGGTCCTCTTTTGAAAGTTGAAACCTCTGCTATCTTTCTCATTCAAATTTGAGAGGTCATGTAACATTGACATATGGCAACTTCTGCTCCAAACGAAAATATTATTCTTTTAAACAATATTATATGTATTAAATTATAATATTATTAAATAATTAATTAAATATAAAATTAAAAATATGTTAAATGTAAATTTTTTTTTATTGATATAAATTAATTATATTATATAAGTTATTAAATAATAAAATAAAAGTACTTTTGTATTTGTCATGAACAGAAAGAAAGAAAAAAAAAATCTACATCATGATGTGTTCAATTTCTACTGATTGAGTTGTCAATTCTGTCTCTATGTTCTAGATTTACGTGAGAAAAACGGAAAAATAGCGGTACCACTTCCAAAACACGCCTTTGAGTTCCACTTGGTACGAAACAAATCACTCAGATTTCTGAGGTCAAGGTTTAAAATGATATAATAGTAAATAAAATTTAAAAAACTAATAAAAATAATACTTCAAAAAATCTATAATAATAAAAATAATATTATTAATATAAAAATTATATATTTTATAATTAAAAATAATTGTTATATCTTTTTTAACTCTTGTTTAACTTAAAGCTGTTCAAATTAAAAAAAGACAATTTAGATCAATCTAATATTAAACGTTCAATATTATTAGGGTGTTAGTTTTATTATTATAAATTTTAGGGTTATTATTTTTAATAATTTTTCATAAAATTTTAATAACATCATTCAATAATTAACACATTATTTAATATATATTATAACTTAATATATATAATATAAATTTTAAATTATTAATGTATAATACTTTTTATAGTTTTCTTGTATCATAAAAAGAAAAATTTGTCATTAATTTTTTTAACCTTTAGCTTTTAGCTTTCTTGTTTATTTATTTTTATTTTATTTTATACACTAATAAATACTAAAATATTTTAATAATTAATATATTGTACCTCTTATAAATAATTATAATTGATTTTTAATATTGTATTTATATTATTACTTTTGAGTAATTATTTTAATCACATAAAAATTATTTATGTTATAATTTAAATGTCAAATCTTAAATATAATATTATCTCTCTTATAGTTAGATTTATTTCAAATGAAGATTTATTTATATTATATGATAAATTTATGTTTAAGTAGATATTTAATTTCTAACATATCTTAAATTCAAAATTTATATTTTATCTTATAAACCTTACAAATAGAGCATTTAGCAGTGTATTGTAAATATAAAAACTAATGAAACCTTTTTTTTTTTTTTAGTTTTATAATACCTTATATTATTTGTTTAAGATTTATGATTTTATATAAAATAATATTAGTCATAATATACTATAAATTTTTTGTGATATAATGTCATATTGCAAACTTCACAAATTTTTTAAAATTGCTTATTTTTCTTTTGCTTATGAAATGATTTTTTTGTATTTTTATTTTATGTCTTTCAATAAATTATTATTTATAGATAATTGTTTGCATTCATGGTACTTAATAAAGTATTCAAATATATCTAACCAAAGTTAAGGATGAAATTAAAACATACTTATATAGTAAATTGCAGATCATATTATAAAAATTATATGTCCTTATATATATTAAATTATAAAAAGTTAAATACCCGTCATCATGTGATTCATGTCCTTACGTTTCAACGCATGAACAGTGACTGAAAGGATCAATTGTTGTCGTAAGTTATGGTTCTGTCACTTTCGAATTGACATCACGTTTGACACGTTTAAACAATAAATTCAAATTATTGCCAATTTGCGGTTCACATAGTTTATGTTTGATAAATATTTCTAATCAAACTATTGAAAGTCAGCTGCTTGTTTGAATTTTGTTAACCATTATTTATTTATTTATTTATTTTTTAAATCAATTTTCTTATAATATATATATTCTTTGCATGTAAAATGACATGAACTACCCCAACATATATATGTGTGTGAATAAGATTTTATAAGTGTAGAGGTGGAGCTACGTTAGGATCAGATAAGGCTACAATCTCTGTCAATTTTTTTATAAAAAATTAATTATATATATATATTTAACATTAAATAAATATTTTATTTATAATAATATATTATGTCTTATTTTTATTTACATATTTTGGTATATATTAATAATATTTAACACATATGTGAATAAAAATAATATGAATTGTAAATAAAGTGATAAGTATATATTTTATTTTCATATATTTGATAACTATTAATAACATAAATAAAATTATAGTGGTATACTATATAAAAATTCTTCATATTTTATTTCAACCTAAATTTTAACTTTATCTAATATTATATTATTTGACATTTTATTTTAATAATCTTCTAGAATTCATTTGAAATTGTTTTATATAAAAATTTTATTACTTTTATTATTATTAGTCATTCTTATATTGTTATAAACATTTATTTTTAAATATAATCTCAAACTTAAAATTTTAAATCATATTTTACTTTTTTACATTTTCATATGTTTATTTTAATTTTAGTTTCAATAACTATAAATTTTGATGGGTTTGATTGAGCTTTTTATTTGCTTAGATTTCTTAGTTAATAAATTTATTTTATTCATAAATAATATTAATAACTATTAATTTGTTATATTTTTATTATAAGTTAATTATAATTTATTAACTCTATATTTTTTTAGTGCTAACTCTATGTCTTTATTATATTATAATATGAAAAATTTAGTGTTAAATTAAGTATAATTTAATATAATTTTTATTAATTTTTTATTTTGTATAAAAAAAATTTAGTCCTCTTAATTTTTTTTTTTTGCTCTGTCTCTGTATAAGTGCGTAATGTTACTTAAAATAAATTTAATTTTATGATATTAATTTTATTGTTAATAAATAAAAAAGGTGAAATTTAATATCAAAATAGTTTTTTTTATATAAAAAATGAAATCATTTTCATTGTAATTAAATATCACGTTAGTCATAGTACGTCAAACTATAGCATCTAAATATAAGAGAGTAAGCAAGTTGTACGTGAATTTACGGTCAAATCTGCAACTAGTGAGTCCAGCTTTTCTTTAAAGCATTCTAATTCACAGTCCAAGTTAACTTCTTGAACATAGAAATCAAACTCGATATATTTATGTATTATATTAAATAGATTAAATATAATTATATTAAATTATATTATATTATAATTAATTTAAAAAATATTTAATAAAAAGTTACATAACATAATTGAATTAAATTAATTATATATTTTTTACTAAAATAATTTATATTTAAAATAATTTTTTATTATAAAATTAAATAAATGTTTAATTCATTTTTATATTTCTATTAAATTTTAAAAAAATTATTTTTAATTTGAGATAAAAGAAAAAGTGAAGACATGTAATTTTAAATGAAAATTCAGAAATACTAAGTTAATTATCCAATACGGTTTAAACTCACATTTTATAGTTGTACATAATTTCTACATAATCGTATTATTTTTATATTATACGATACAGTCTAATTTTACAATTAAATGTATATTTATATATAAATTATATAATTATGATATTTAATATAGTGTAATAAACATTCAATTAGTTTCAAATTTGAACGTCTTTTTCTCGTGGATTTTTTTTTATTAAACTATAATTAAATGTGAGAGACTTAAACCAAGAAAATGGATATTTAAATAAAATATCGAGTAAAAGTAGAAAGTTGTTTAGAAATGTAAGTCTATATATATTTTTACTTCGATTTTTTATTTTGATAACCTTTTCGGTAAGAAAGTGGATATTATTGTTTTTCCTATACAGTTTGAGATCAGTATCGATTTTATAGAGCTATTCTTACTTCAGCTCATTATTGGTTTCTAAAATTTAATATCCTAATTTTGGTATTTATGGAACTTTTAAATATTTATCGTCAACGCAAGGTCAAAATGAAGATATTGCAAAAATATTTAAGATAAATTTGTAGTTCAGTATTTAAGAATAAAAAAAAATTGTTTTGTAACAAAAGATTTATTATTTGATCTAAATATAGTCGTAATTTTGCGCCCTTGTGACAAATTGTCACTAAATAGAGTTGTGATTTTGCGCCCTTGTAATGAATAGACTTGATATATATTATTGAAATCATTTATGTAAGGTTTAAGAATGTTTGGAATTTTTTCTGGCAAATATTTCATTTTAGTTTCTAAATTCGTTATTAAATCTTTTTCATAAATAATTGTTTATTCTTTTAATAATATTTGCACATTATATTCATTTATACAATATTTGTGGACTTTATGATTTAAGTAAATTTTTTGATAATAAATTCAAAATAATTATGAAATCTGTTAAAAAGAATTATATTTTGATGTGCATTCATTAGATTTTCATTGCCCTTGCAGGAGATAAAGAAAACAACAAAGAAAATGCAAGAATCCAGCTTTGCTACAGCATTGCTGCAGCAAAATTGTATCAGGAAAACAGATTACAAAACAGAGGCTGATCTGGAAATAAAATTCAATAGCTAATTTAGACTCTCAGCAAAATGACTATTTTGGGCTTTTATTAACTCACATTTTTAGGGATAATATTAGAAATTAACACACCAAAAATTGTCTCCAATTAAACCTAAAGTTAAATGACAAAAACAAGAGCTGATATATAATGAAACTGGCGGCAGAAAATAGGGCATCTCTAAACATAAATTTTGGGCAACAAAGAGGCGACATCAGAGGAGGAAAATATACATCAAATTTGGGCACCAAAACTGATCAGAAAGAGCACAAAAAAGGGAGAAGAACGCAGCAGATCTGGGCGGACAGAAAAGAGACAGATTTGGCACACCAATTCTGCAGAATTTCGTAGAGAAGAAGAGGCAAAACAGAGCATCAAGGGGGATCTGGAAAGAGACCAATTGAAGACTTGATTTGCAAGAATAATTATTGAAGAGAAAGCAAAAACGAGACAAAGAATCATAATCCAATTGGTTTGGGGTTGATTTAAGGGATTTATTTATTTATTTCATTATTTCATTATTATTTAATTCTTCTAAATTCTCCAAACTATATGGATCTGATTTTGAGCAAATATAATTTGATGTTTAATTTTATAAATATGCTTGGCTAAACTTTCATTCAGTTAGGGTTGTGGATATGTAAGTGTATGTAGACTTTGTACTTTAATTTTATAAACTTGTATTTTGCTTGATAAAGGGTCTAGTTATTCTATGCTTGATTGATTTATTTATTCTTATTGATTGATTGATAAACAATTGATAGGATAGTAAACTGAAATTGAATCTAGAAATATTAATTTTAGTTAGATGAAGTTAGAATAGTGTGAAGGAATTAATATAGAAATATATAATTATCTCATATAACTCAAAAGAATTTGTGCATGAACGTTGTTCTTAGATTCAGTTTTATGTAGGAATATGTTTCATTGAGTCATAGAATATATAAACATTGTAGATTCGGAAGAATCCTTTGTGATTTTTTGTAATTCTAGTTACTGGTATACTTTGCTGCAGCAACGCAGTTTGTCTACATTACTTGTCACATTCACAATCCTAACTAATTTATCTACTTGCGATTCTTGATATCCTTCTCAATCGCCCACATTGCGCGATCTCTATCGCCCACATTGCGCGACCTGGCTCAACGCCTGCCTATCCGCGAGCGCGCCTGGCCCCCACCAGCGCGCCCAGCCAGCCTAATTTGGGCCTTTTACACCCACTTGTTCCATTTTGACATTTTTTTGCCAATATTAGCCCCATATTTTCACCTATAAATACACCCCCTCCCCTTTGTATTTTCACACATTAATTTTCAGCTCTTTTCTCTCCCTCTAGCTTTCTCTCTCAAGAAAGCTTTCTTAGTTTTTTTTTTTTAGTTTTAAAGTTTTTCTCATTTTGAGAAGAACTTAGTTATGTTCTTGTAATATTTTTAGTTTTGATTCAATAAATGGAAATGCAATTTCGTTTGGAGGTTTTTCCAGAAACAATTCTGAAATTATGTTGAAGTATGTTTAAATGTATTATTTTCAACATTATTTCTTATATTTTTTTTTACATGCTATATTTAATTTTCTAGCTAATTATTAAATTAAGCACGTCTAGCTGATTATTAATATGAGATAATATTGTTGTTATGCTTGTGAAATATTAATAGGTAAAACATTTTCACAAAATTAAATATTATTTTTATTCAAGATTTTCATATAAAGAATGTTAGAGAGAAATACATTATTTTTCATTACAAACTTTAAATCTAAAAATTAGATTTTAAGATTTAATTATCTGGTCTGATTTAGAGTAGTATTCTTTTACTTATTAGTACAATCGCCTGGTATTGTTGATGCAAAACTTTATTTCAAAGGTTTTTTACAAAGAATTATTATTTGAAAATGTATTGACAAAATATTTTCTGTAATAGTTTTAAAACTTGAAAGTTAGTATTTAGATAATTACATTCTTAAATTTAACTTGAACACCTTGAATAAAGTTTAAAATGTCTAACCCCACTAAAGGTGGCATTTAAATGGTTCATTTACAATCTCTTAGAAAAATGATTTTAATTTAATTCACCAAATTAATTATCAACTCCACCCATAGGTGTTAATTGATTTGTTTAATTACCAAAGAATATATAACCCCACCAAAGGTGGTATTTATACATAAAAGAGAGAATCAATAATTTTAATTCAAATATTTTATAACATATATAATATGAAGCAAGCATAATTAACTTATTATTATTCATTAATTCTCCACTGTTTATAAATGATATAATTGCATGATTATTTATTGAATTCATGTCTATATTATTTTTGTGCTTTAGATTAGAGTCAACCAAACTCAAATATTGTGACAGGAGGTTTAGGTTTTAATTTTGTTTTTAAAAGTTTGAATAATTATTAAAAATCACATAAATTCCTTCCTTAGACCGATCTTAAGAGTATACTTATCATTTTCTATAAAATAATTCGTGTACTTGCGAGATTTTACAAATATAAATAAGCATTTATGAGATTAGTATTTAGGTATTAATTTTCGTCAATCAATATGTGAGATGGGGAATTATTTTATTGTTTAACCTAAGAAATAGTCTCTAATGTTTGTTAACTTTTTAATTAATAACACTAAATTAAATTTAATTAACAAAGTTTAATATTTAATTAATTTAATTTATCAAAATTTAATTTAAACATGTAATTAAAAAATTAAATATTTTTTATAGTAAAAATATATGAGCTATATAAAATTGCTATTTTATTAAAAATTTTAAGATGTGCTATATCTGTCGTTTGCTATATCTGTCACCTTATCTCACCAGTCCACCTCAATTATCCTTTTGATAAGAAAGATGCTAGTCGGAACTATAAAATTAATTAGAAAAATAAAAAAAAAAATAGCACCTCTTAAAATTTGTAATAACAAAATTAATATCTCTTGCATTCAAACCTATATTTTTACAATTAAAAATATAACTAATATTTTTTTTAACACTCATTCAATTAAAATTGAATGACGATAATTTAGATCCGTTCAATATTGAACGTCTAATATTTTACGTTCAAATTGAACGTTTAATATTATTAGGGATATTAATTTTATTACTATAAATTTTAGGGATGTTATTTTTGATAATTTCCAAAATTAATCTTGTCAACTTTTTATTATGTATTTTTTTTCCTTAAAAATTTAGAGATTTTTAATTACTACATAAATATTGAAACTATTTCCAAATATATTAATATTTTTTTATTGAATAAATTCATATTTCAAATTGTGACAACAATTTGTTAAATTTAATAAATTTCATTAAAATGTAATGTAACATTCCCCAAATAAGCTCTAAACAACAAGAATAACAACTTGCACCGATAAAAAAAACCAATTGGAAACCTCTATCTAATTTAGAATTTAAAATGATAATAACATTAGAGTGATGGCTTTAATGATAATCAGTGACGGAATTATATTATAGTTTAACCGGGCTTGAGCCTGGATGGATTTCAAATTTTTTTTTTTTTTTTTTAATTTTTATAAATATTACTAATATTTTTGTAAAATTTAATATATTATTTATATTCAAAATTTTATAAATAAAATAAAACCAATATACTACTTTATAGTCATATATTTTATATAAAATCAAAATTCTGCTATCTGCTACATCAAGTTAAAATATAATATTTTTTTAAAAAAATTATTAAAATTATCTATATTCTTTTTAAAATTAAATATTTAAATTTATACTCAAATCAATAAATATGTGCTATATATACTTATAAAAATTATAACTTTTAAACTTTTTTATCCATAAATATCATATAATTATTAATTTGAATGTTATTGTAAGTATAAATTTGTATATATTTAGTAATCCTCTTTCTCCATAATAATTGACTATCGTTTGATGATTTGTTAAGTTTTATGTCCTAAAGTATCATTAAGCTTAACTTAAATAAAAAAATTTGTTTACATTTTAAAAATATATATTTTTTAATGTTAATTATAAATAAATTAAGATCGAGAGTATAAAAGTCTTTTTTATTTTTTTTTTAAATATATATTAGCCCACCTCGAAAAAAATTCTTGGGTCCGTCACTGATGATAATAACAACAAGAAGTTTGTATGTTGCACAACGTGTTTACATCTATTTTTTGCTGTGTGGGATATGAGTATAAGTTTGCATCACATTTTTATCTGACTTGCACACATTTAGAGGGAATGTTGCATGAAGTCAGGAAAAGTTTATTTAATTACTTGTGTTTAGTCTATCAATGTATACCTGTGTAGGAATAACATGATAGTATTTGGATATTCTACACATAGTTCTGCATGATACGATATTGGGTATGTGTTTGTTTCGTATGTGTAGGTTACAAATGTAGTTTTTAGACTTTGTAATTCACTTGGAGCTAGCGTTAACATCAAGATGGATATGTTGATTCATAAAGCTTGAGAGAGCACTACAAGACGCATGCATTTGGAGTATTGGTGTGTTGAGGGTGTCTTGTCATCTTCGTTAGATTATCTTGCATGAATATATTATGTTTGATGCTTGCCTTGTATAAGTTGCATGTGCAGTATTTTGCCACAGAAAGGCAAAATGAGAGATTTTCTTATAAGTCCCTTTGTGACTTTGTTGGAGTTTTCATGCACAAAATACGGAATCTGTTTTTTTTACTTAGTATTTTTGTCTACCTTTATTTAAGGTACTTTGCTTATGATTAATTTCGTACTCATTCACGTAGATCTTAAAATTATTGTATGTTTGTATGGTATACACACTATGAGGGGTTGAAAGCATATTTATTGGATGTTAAAATATGTTTTTACTTCCTATGTTTTCCTAAGTTGGTTAGGTATTTATGGCATTTTATTTGATAAAATTTTGCCTTAAATAAAGTTAAAAAAATAGTTACGTTTGGGATAGTTGTAGTTTAAGTGTAATTATTATAATTATCATATTTAGTATTGTATTCATATATTTATTAATACTTATTTATACAGTCATATATTTAACTATAAAATTAGATCATATTATATCGTATAATATAAAAATAATATGATTATGTAAAAATTTAATACGATTATGAATTGCGAGTTTAAACCGTGTTAGATACTTAACTTAATCTGTCTAAATTTTCAATAATAAAATTATTATTCAAAATTTTGTTTTATCTCAAATTAAAAATATTTTTTTTTTATTTTTAAGATATAATAAAAATATAAAGATCAATTAAATGTTTATTTAAATAAATTTTATAATAAAAAATTATTTTAAACATAAATTATTTTAATAAAAAATTTATAATTAATTTTGTCCAATTATTATACGATTTGTCACCAAACATTGTAAATACTAATTATAATATAATTTAATACAGTTCACCTTAATACAACTATATTTAATATATTCAATATTGTGTATCAAATATGCTCTTAAAGTTACTTTTGGTGCTAAATTTTGTGTTGGTTGATGATCAATCGAGTTTTAATAGATTTCAGCTAATACCTCTTCAATTTTTTGGTTGTGCAATTTTAAAAGGTTGATTTATTGAGTTTCATTCAACTTCAATCACGTCCCCTCGTGTTAAAAATTGAGTGCTCAAGTCGATGGAATGAGAACAAAATATTTTGTTCTAAAATATTTAATTAAATTCAAGTTAACTTATAAAATTATCACTTGTTTTTTTTTTTTTTTTTTAATATTTTTAGGATATATTCCAAAAAAAAAAAAAACTTATTAATTGATTAAAATAATTTGTGACCTTTTGATAATTAAACTCAAATTAAAAGTAATTATACCTTATATATATTTTTATATATCATTATTGGGGGTTATATGTGAGATGGGGAATTATTTTATTGTTTAACCTAAGAAATAGTCTCTAATGTTTGTTAACTTTATAATTAATAACACTAAATTCAATTTAATGAATAGAGTTCAATATTTAATTAATCTAATTTATCAAAATTCAATTTAAACATGTAACTAAAAAATCGGAGATCTTTTGTAATAAAAATATATAAGCTACACAAAAGTGCTATTCTATTAGGAATTTTAAGATGTGTTATAGCTCTTGTTTGCCATAATTTTTTTTTCTTCTTTCCATTAATAATAAATTTTACAATAGTTTTAACAAACAAATATAGTTATTATTTAATTGCCCTTTAATGATAAAAGCTTGGTATTAGTTCTACAAGAAATATTCAAATTCGACCTCACCTTATCTTACCAGTCACCTCAATTATCCTTTTGATAAGAAAGTTGCTAGTCGGAACTATAAGATTAATCGTGTCTATGTATTTTTTTTCCTTAAAAATTTAGATATTTTTAATTACTACATAAATATTGAAACTATTTCGGAATATATTAACATCTTTTTTATTGAATAAATTCATATTTCGGATTGTGACAACAATTTGTCAAATTTAATAAATTTGATTAAAATTTAATGTAACATTCCCCGAATAAGCTCTAAACAACAACAATAACAACTTGTACCGATAAAAAGACCAATTGGAAACCTCTATCTAATTCAAAATTTAAAATGATATTAACATTAGAGTGATGGCTTTAATGATGCAAGGTGGTTTATTTTGCGATAATGTCCCTCCACAGGTCTTCTAATTGTTGACCGTCTGTTCAGCCCTCTGGTAGAGTAGATCATTCCCTAATTCACTCCATTAGTGTGAGTATTGATACCTTACTTAGAGATTCTAACAATCAACTGCTTAAGTCTTTTCATTCTTTTTCTTAGATGTTTGGTCAGATTGCTATTTTTGGTGTTGAGTTTTTTGACCTCGTATAGCCTTCTTTCCACCCTTTTAACCATAGGGAGTCCGACATCAGTTCTTAATGTAACCCTAATAGAGATGAAAGAAGAGAAGAATTTTAGTTTTCATTATTTCTTTGTATGTTATTTTTTTTTTTTTTTAAATCTTGTAATAAAATCTTGAAATTTTATTAAAAATTTTCTTTCTTTCTTGTATACTTACTTCTGCTTCTTTTACCATGCTTTATTTTCCTCTTTGCATGTTACATGAGTGTATATGATTATTGCATATTGTATGCTTTTTCTCCCTTATATAGAGATATTCATTTGACTTTTTGTGTCAAAAATGGAAAGAAGTTTGTATGTTGCACAACGTGTTTACATCTATTTTCTACTGTGTAGGATATAAGTGTAGGTTTGCATCACATTTTTATCTGACTTGCACACATTTAGGGGAAGTGTTGCATGAAGTCAGGGAAAGTTTATTTGACTACTTGTGTTTAGTCTATCATTGTGTACTTGTGTAGGAGTAATATGATAGTATTTGGATATACTACACATAGTTATGCATGATACGCTCTTGGATATATGTTTGTCTTGTGTGTGTAGGTTTAAATGTAGTTTTTGGACTTTGTAATTCACTTGGAGCTAGCGTTAGCATCAAGATGAATATGTTGATTCATAAAGATGGAGAGAGCACTACAAGACGGATGCATTTAGAGTATTGGTGTGTTGAGGGTGTCTTGTTAACTTCGTTGGATTATCTTGCATGAATATATTATGTTTGATACTTGCCTTGTATAGGTTGTACAGTATTTTGCTACTTAAAGGCAAATGGAGAGATTTTTCTATAAGTCCTTTTGTGACTTTGTTAGAGTTTTCGTGTGCAAAACACGAAATCTGTTTATTTTACTTAATATTTTTGTCTACCTTTATGTAAGGTGCTTTGCTTATGATAAATTTTCAACTTATTCACGTAGATCTTAAGACTATTGTATGTTTATATAGTACACACACTATGGGGTGGTTGGAAGCATATTTATTACATGTTAAAATGTGTTTGTACTTGCTATGTTTCCCTAAGTTAGTTAGGTATTTATGGCATTTTGTTTAGTAAAATTTTGCTTTAAAAAACTTATTTTGAATGGCTTGTGGAGGTCTCAACGATTACTCGCAAAGGTGGTCAACGAAGGGTCAGTGACGACTGACGATACACAAAGTAGAATTGTGACTCATTAGACCTCACTGATATATCGCCGAAGGTTGGTTGAGGTGGTTAACAAAGTCTCGTGGGAGTGCGCAGCGAGAGTTCTAGAAGCTAAAAAATTATCTATAAATACCCCCTTTATTTTCCTTATTACATACACTTTTTACACATCTCTTATCCTTTCTCTTACCTCTTTCACATATATTTCTCACACAACATTTTTTTCGTTGCATATTTTTTATAACGTGTGAAAAATATCTTTTGATGTAATTAAAAAATATTTTATTTTTCGTATTACTAATACATTGAGTGTGTTTCCATATTAGTTATTCGAAGATGATTAGTTCACTTAGAGTTTAATTATTTTTAAAAGATAATTTTATAATTTTAACATATCGAATATTTTTTTTTTTGTTAAATTACGTGGTGTTATTACCATCTATTTGAATAGTAATACATAGTATTACTATGTATAATCATGGATTATTTTTATCAAAGTTTTCGTAAACTAATGTACATATGTGGAAAAGCTGTTTTCAAAATACCTACTACAATATCCTGAAAAAAATTGAACGTTTTCATGGAAACATTATAAAGTCAAAAAATATTATTATTTTTGTAAGTTGGTTCACCAAAACGTGTTTTATGTGTTATGTTTACATATTTTACAGAATTAAACTGTTATTTATTTAACATATGAATTAGAAATTAGAAAACTAGTATCAAGCGAACCCCAGAGTATATTAATTAAGCTTTTATTTATTATATTTAACGACTAAAATTTATATATTATCAAGGGATACAACATACTTGTTATTTTTCTCAATATTGCAATAAATTTATATAGCTCAAGCATATTAAATAAGGTTAACTAGCTTCAGAGGCTTTCGTAAAGATGTTGAGGAAGGCGAGGAGTAAGTACAGCTTCAAGAGAAGTTAACTTGGGCAGAGCAATCCCCAAACCCTCTCGCATATCCACTGGCTTGCCATCCATTGTCCTCATATCAAATCCTTGTAGTAAACGAGCCAAAATCAACTGAACCACAGTCAAACCAAGTGTCATACCAGGACATGATCTTCTACCCAAACTAAATGGGATGTACTCATAATTCTTTTGGCCCTTGACACCCACATCTACATAACTTGTAAGAAACCTTTCAGGTTGAAACTCGCAAGGATTCAACCATATGCTCTGGTCTCGATGCGTTTTCCAAATATTAACGATTAAACGAGTGCCCTTTGGTACAAAGTATTTACCAATATAACAATCTTCTGTGGCTTCACGAGGTCCTGTAATAGGACCTGTTGGGTTCACGCGCAACGTTTCTTTGACAATAGCTTGAAGATAAACCAACTTATCAATATCTGATTCTTGAACCCATTTTTCTCTTCCTATTTGAACATCTAATTCTTCTTGAGCTTTCTTTAGCACCTTGGGATGGTTCAAGAGGAATGATAGTGCCCATATTAGTGTAACAGCCGTGCTTTCTGATCCAGTTAGTATTAGAATCTGATCAAAGAAAAAGAAAAAAATTAATTAAATAGTACATTCTATAGATAACATGTTTGGCCATCTATATTTACTAAAAAAAAAAACCTCTTTTATGTTGACCAAATCTTGACCCATGAAATAAAAATAATTTTTTTTTACTTAACAGTATCTTTTAATAAGAATAATATTAAAGTGTAAGTTTAACCATATGTGTAAGAGTAAGACAATTATACGATTATTCTCCCTTTAATTTATATAAAGATTATAGATATAAGGTTCAAAAATTCAGTAATAAATATGTCAAGAAAACAACTATGATTTGAAGCTCAAATTCACACATTTTGGAAGTTTTAATTATGCTTAAGAAAACGTAGGCTTAATTTAGCAGAAAAATAATTCAAAAATTAAGAAATAGTAAAATAAAATTAATTAATTAACACATACCATAGCATTAGCTTTGATGACAGTATCAGAGCTATAGCCAGAGATAAAGTCTTGACCATCTTCATAAAGTTTGGATATCATAACATGCATTAGATCTCTTTCAGATTCTTCAACAATATCATCACTAGTACTACTACTAGTACTCTTGCACTTTCTTTTTTCTGATCTTCTCAAACGATGTTCTTCCAACCATTTCGCAAGAATCAAATCAAGTTCTTTAAAAGTCCTTTTCATTGAACTCACATAACCAAATTGACTATCAAACCATTCAAGCCAAGGAATTGCATCTGACAACACAAACACACCACTTAAATGCAAAGTTTCATTTATAGCTTTCTTAACTCTCCATGCTTCACTATTTTCTTCACCATAATCACTTTCCGAAAATCGCTTCCCAGCAATCAGCCTGACACTCAAATTAAAAGTCATATGTTCAAGCAACTCACTTAAATTCACAGCCACAGCTTTGTCTTTGTGATTGTAAACCATGTTGTTCAAATCTTTTATAAATTTGTCCACCTCTAAAGCTCGAATATGTTTAAGCAATTCAAGTCTATGAGTTGAAAAAAGCTCAATAGTGGCCAATTTTCTAATGTCACGCCAATATTGACCATAAGGTGAAAGAGCAAAAGCAGCACTATCATATGCTAAGTATTTGCTTACTGCTACACTTGGTCGATTTGCAAAGTTCTTGTCATTTTTAGTGAAACATTCTTTCACCATTTCCCAATTGCTTAGAATTATGACTCTTTTTTGGCCTAGCTTGAGAGAGTAGATTGGGCCGCATTTATCGGCGAAGGCTCCGAGAATTCGAGCCACTGGCTCTTGACTCCATAATAGATGAAGGTGGCCTATGATTGGCAATGCACCTGAGGGTTCTGGGACAATGTTTGTTAGAGTGTTGGTTTTTTTAATTGTTCTCTTGGCTATTTTGCAAGATGACATAAAGAGAGAGAAATGTTAAAGCCAAAAGTGTTTCGGTACTAGAAGAAGACATAAACATTGTGGTGTCGGTAGTAGGATAAGTTTTTGGGAAATTATTACAAGTGTGGAGATTCTTCTGGGACTTGGTTCTGTATTTATAACCGTTTAGATTTGAAGAAATTAATTATTTAGAACACGTTTCATAACTATTTTAAATTTTAATTCTCAATTTTTTTTTTTATCAATGTTACTCATAAGCTAGGATAAGGGGGAATGAAAATTGGACTTCTAAAATCACTACTACTCGTGAGACAAATTATAAATATTGCCTCGCTTGAACTTATAACTTCAAGTAGTTTTTAGTTATAAATTTTAAAATTTAGTTTTGAAATTTAAACAAATTTTAAACGAGAGAAAAAATTGGAATTCAATTTTTTTTTTTTAAATCTTAAAACTTATAATCCAACTATAATAAATTATTTTCAATTGTAATCAAAATCATTAAGCAACTGAAGTTTGATTGAAAAATTATCAAAATAAGTTTAAAATTAAATTTTAAAATAGAAAATTAATTTTTTTTTTTTATCAAAACTTAAAAATCTTACTTTCAATTTTAATTTTTCTCAATGAAAATTAAAATTAAAAATTAGTTATTAAATAATTTTTATTTTTTTCAAAAAATTTACAAAGTGAAAATTTAATTAAAAGACAAAGAATTTGAAATTAAAAATGTTATAATTTTGTAGTTTAATTTATTTAGTAGGATTTTTGATTTTTTGAAGAGAATAATATTAAAGATACATAACTTTATATTTATTTTATACTTATAATTTTTATATTATAATATATGTTCATATTCTCTAAAAATATATATAATTTTTTTTATTTTAAAATAATTTTAACACATCATATAATATAAAAAATATAAATTTAATAATAAATATAAAATTTAAATAATATTAATATCCTCCTTTAAAACGTGGTAAATATAACATCTGCAACTTATCTGCAAGTCGGGGCCTACGCATTTTATTGGCTGGAAATCCCATCGGTCACTGTGCCTAAGAGAATACATAATAATTCCTTAAATTCAAGTGATTTTTTTTTTCTCCTTTCAAAATGAAGAACATATTACGCGCTTGTTATCAATTGTGAACCATATATCACATGCTTTTTTTATGCAGCAAAATCGAGAAGCTTCAATGATCTCCCATGATGTGTTATTCATATTATTATGTTGACATACATTTTATTTGTATTATTAAAAATATCAATTTAAATATTTAAGTTTATTTGTTTGTATCTTTTTTATTAAAAAGTTATTATAATTTAAAATTTAGTCCATAGAAAAGGGTAATTTTAATATTTAATATTATTTTCTTAGACAAAGCTAGGTAAAAAGCTAATTTTTAACTGCAACGATAAAATAAAGGAAAAATGATTTTTAAGAACCCCATATAATTTTATGAAGTACAGAAAATAAAGTTTTGTGCCAATAATAATAGACATTTTAGTTGAGAAAGTAATGTAATTTTAAAAATAAATACATAACAATATTTTTTATATCTATGTTGTCCCATGTGTGATAGTCACCGATCTATTTTTATCGTTAATAATTAAATAAATTATCAATTATTATATATATTATTGGATGTGCCATATATATTATTGTTAACAATTAAATAAATTATCAATTGTCATAGTCATTGAAAAAATGTAAGTTCAAACTCAATTATTATATGTGTGTGTGCGCATGTGAGTATGTAACAGGTATTTTAAAATTAACAAAAAAAAAATACCACTCATAATTTTTTAAGGAAAATAATTAATCTTAAATGTTAAAATTATCTCTCTTTATTTGAACAAAATTTTAAATTATAATAATATTTTGACAAAAAAAATACTAATCGATAAACTTAAGTACTAAATTAGCACTCTATATTATAAGTGAAAATGAATACCAAAATAATAATATTATTATCACTGTCAAACCCTTCACATCTTTATCAGCAGTGGAGAGCCCAGTGGATAACGCTATTACATGGATTAGGTCATGGATTCGAGGGATAAAATAGACGTAATTGTGCATAAAGACCTATCTAACGACAGCCTGAGGTGCTAATCACTGTTGATATTCTCAAAATAAGGCGTTGATTCAGGTGAATGAAATATAGCAAATGTTACCCTGTCTTCTCCCAAAGATAATTTTTTTCTATTAAAAAAAAAAAAACCTTCACATCCTTATTAACTATTCTCGTAGAGTATTTCAAATTAATAAATTTTAAAATAAATGCCGCAACTTCTGTTAAAACATAAATTAATATCTTATTTAAAAAATATTATTAATAAAATTATCCCATTGTTTTTTAGTTTTGTTATTTTTTTATATCATCAAATATTTAATTAATATTGACCTAAAAAAAATTCAATTAATGATATATCTTTTTATAAATAATTATAAATATTAAAATATTCATTATTTTTTTTTAAGAATAATTATAAATATTAAAATGTTTATACTATGATATACTTATTTTGTTACATTAACTTTATATTCTTATCCTTATATAATTTTTTTAATTAAATAAATGATAAGAATTCATACGAATTATCCATTTAATAAGTAATTTGAATTCGATTAATTTATTTATGAACAAATTATTTTTGCATTAAATTAATCATTTTAATGTCAAGATTATATCGTATTTTATATCAATTAAGAAAAGAAATAGTAAACTAATATAAATTATTTTTAAGAAAATATGCTTATTAAATTTAATTAAGTAGTGTCTGTCGTTTTCATTAAATAATAAATTATTTAATTAAACAAGTTCATATGTTATTCAATTATATTTGATTTATTTATTAAATAAAGTTATATGCAAGTATTTTTAATATCGTGTCAAATTAGTCATATTTATATTATATTTGGATAGTATTGTATTGTTTATAAAATGTTACTATTATGTATTTATTCTTTATTTTAACTATTTTTTAAGAACATTTCTGTAAACAACTTAAAAAAACTTAACATTTTTTTTTTTTTTCAATTATAATAAAATTGAAACATGCTTATATTTAAAATTGCAGATCCTATTATTATAAACATATGTCCTTATATTTTTCATATCTATCAAAATATAGATTAAATTATAAAACGTATCATACATGGCTGTAATCAATAAAGATCACATGTTTTGAACGTGCACGAACATTAACCCGAAAGGATTAGTTATTGTCGTAATTGAATTGAAATCACGAAAAGAGTTGAGGTTCGATTCTGTAACATTCGAATTGAAATCACGTTGAACATGTTAAAAAGAAAAAGAAAAAAATTCTGTAAGGTTTATTTTGTATTGACAATTTTCGTGGACAAAATGTTTGATTGTAATCTAGAATAGGAATTCACCGATTAATCAGACGATACATGGTGATGGAGTCATCAAGCTTGGAACGCTCATATGACAGGTATAATATTATATCATGCATACATCTTTACACAATTAAGCACGACACTTAGTATGGATCGTAACGAAAAATGTAATTGTGCACATGTTGGTCGATCGATCGAGAGTATTGATCGATCGATCGAGTGGTCGATCGATCGAGACTGAGACAACTTCGATCTAGGTGCTCTCTGTTTGGACTGGATCGATCGAGCAATTGGATCGATCGATCGAACCCTTTTCGATCGATCGAGTATAGAACAACTTCGATCCAGGTTCTTCTGTTTGAGTTAGATCGATCGAGTTTTGTGTATCGATCGATCGAGACCTTCTCGATCGATCGAGACGGCCTGTCGATCGATCGAGCCAGTATTATATTCCTACTCAAACTCTTTTTGTGTATTCGACCCATGTGTTACTTTTATCAATTTGACTCATTTAATGAGAAAGCAAAATTCTAGTATGAGTAGAAGTGTTAAGAAAGTAGAATCCTTGTGTGAATAAAAGTGTTGTGGAAATAGAGTCCTTATTTGCGTAGGATTGTTTTAATTGTGGAATCCTTGTATGAGTAGAATCCTTGTGTGAATAAAAGTGTTTTGGAAATAGAGTCCTTATTTGCGTAGGATTATTTTAATTGTGGAATCCTTGTATGAGTAGAATTCTTGTGAGAAATAAATGCTGATGTGAATAGAATCATTGTATGAGAAGAATTCTTTTGAGAACTAAATCCTGATATGAGTAGAGTTATAGTGAATTGCAAATCCTATTTGAGCTAGGATTGGACTCTATATAAGTGAAGGGATGTTTGTGCATAATCAATCAACTTGAGCATTTAGAATTATACAGCACTAATACTTTCTAGCATCTGAATTGTGCTTATTCTCTTCATCTATTGTTCTTAGGCTTTTTCATGTTTTATTCATATGCCTAATTGATTTGCATGATATTGAGCTTAATATTGAATGTTCTAGAGTTTGCTAGCTGATCCTGTTTTTACATCGCATGTTATTGAATCTGCTAGTTAGGATTGTTTATTGTTTGAATCCGCTCTAGGACACACATTGTACTTGTGTTTTTGTGCTAACGTTACAGGTGACAGGTTCGGTATTTCGTGTGACTCGAAATTACCGAAGGTGACGGGTTCGGTTGATCTTGTGTGACTCAAGTAGATCGGAACGTTGGTCCGGATCCAGACATCTAACTATTGGAGGCTGTGAAAGGAGCAAGCGGCTCGTAAGTAAATTACAGAAAGGGGGATCTATCTGCGACGGGTAGTTTCTGGACTCTATGGTTGTAATTGAACATTATTTTCATAGTGGATAGTTAGGTGGTCCGGTGGACCGGTGGTTTTCCTCTTAGGTCATTGTTGTGGCCTAGGTTGTTTCCACCTAAAAATATCGTGTGTCGTTTTATTATTCCGCATTTATCTTTACACGCGATTGCATGTCTGGCCGTTGTGATTAGATTATATAATATTTGTTGAAAATTGAAAATAACCTATTCACCCCCTCTAGGCTTATTAGATCCGTAATTAAAAAACTTTTTCAAATTCAAATTATTGCCAATTTGTGGTTCACATAGTTTACGTATGATAACTATTTTTAATAAAATTATTGAAAGTTACTTGTTGGAATTTTTATATCAAAATTGAATTTTCTTTTATAGAAAATGAAAACATTTTCATTGTAATTAAATAACACAGCAGTCATGTTACATCAAATTACGATATCTAAATATGAGAGAGTAAGCAAGTTACATGTGAAATCTGCAATTATAGAGTCCGTGCTTGCCTTCTTACTCTAATTCACTATCAACGTTGACATATTTATCCTTGAAATCGAACCCTTAGTTTCAAATTTGCACGTCTTTTGCTCTTTAGATTTATTTTTTTACTAAACTATAATTAAATGCGAGAGATTTAAACCAAGAAAATGAATATAAAACAAATATCGAGTAAAAGTAGAAAGCTGTTTACTAGTGTGAGTACTTTCTTCTTTAACAAATACAAATCTAAAGAGGCCGGTGGTTAGTACTTCAGGATTAAAGTATTGAGTTTTTGTTCTCATACGATACAACACAAGTTCAAATCTTTAAAATATTGAAAGTTGCATATGTGAGATATTTGAACACCGATTTCTCTCGCACTTTGTCGTTAAGCTCTAATTCCCTAACGTCCTCTGATCTGCTACTGATCGGTATCAAAAATAAAAATAGCAGTGATTCTTAGTGGTGTAGTAGTGTATGGTAATAATCCTACTCTCCCTAAATTTTTTAAAAAAAAAAAATCTTTATTTTAATAATAAAATAATAATAATAATACAAATCTATTTTTTTTCCCCTGCAATTTTTGATTTTTTGATTACCTTTACTAATTAGCAACTTCAGCCGGTTGCATCAGCTAACTGTTTGTACCATTTCACTTTAACCTTTTGAGCTGCACTGTATAATTAGTTTTGGTAAGCAAACGATTTACTTTTTTATCCTTAACTTTTATTTAATTATAGACTTTAATTTTTATTTTTTTTTTCATATAAAATAATCTCTAATATTTTAAAATATTACACTTTCAGTCTAATTTATATGAAATTTGATTAAAAATGTAAAATTTTAAAAAATTAATGACCATTTTATATATATAAAAAAAAAAAAAAAAAGACTGAAAATTAAAGTCAATTATTAAATAATAACTAAGAACTAACATTAACCTATAGGTATACTCTATATAATATAACATGTCGTGTGGTACGTATGCATTTAAGACGGCCTTTATAATTGAAAAATGATATTTACATACCATCACTAAATAGAGCAGTGAGTTTGCACCTTAACTTTTATGACAAATAGTAAGGTTTAGAGATGTTAGGAATTTGTGTGAGCAAATATTTCATTTTATTTTACTTTTTAGTTTCGTTATCAAATTTTTTAAGTAAAATAACAAAAAAAAAAATACTCGCATTTTGGATAGTTACACTTCAAACTATCACATTTAATATTGTACTAATAAATTTCCTACCACATGTTTACTAAATATAAAATTACTTTTAGGTGGCGTTTGGTTCGTTAAATATAATCGTAATTGTAATGGAATGTAATGTAAAGGAATGAGTATTACGATTACAGTGTTTGGTTTAGTCACTGTAATCAAAAAAGAAATCAGTATTATAGTGTTTGGTTTGACAACTGTAATGTAATGGAATAGAAAAAAATTATATAATTATTTTAAAAATACAATTTCAGAAATAATACAATTTCATAACAACAATTAATAAAAAAATACAATTTTAGGAAAAAAAATACAATTTCAAGAAAAAATACAATTTAAAAAAAATACATTTAGAAAAAATACAATTTCATAACAACAATTAATAAAAAAAAAACAATTTTAGGAAAAAAAATACAATTTCAGGAAAAAAATACAATTTAAAAAAAGAAATACAATTTCAGATAAAAAATACAATTTTAAAAAAAAAGAGCCAAAATTGCGATGGGCTGGGCGGCGACGACATTGGGCGACGGAGGCTAGACGGACGCGAGCTGGACGGCGATGCGATGGGCTGAACGGCGACGCGAGTTGGCGGCGAGCGATAGGCTGGAGGCGACGCGATTGCAGGGACGACGCAATGGCTGGCGTGACGCAAGCTGGCCGGGACGACGACTGGACCTGGCCAGGACGACGACGCGAGCTGGAGGCGACGTGATGGCTGGCTGGCGAAGACGACGCGATGGCGGAGGACACACGGGATGGCCTGGGACGCACGGGAGCAATGGCTGATTCCTCTGGTACTGTTCACACATGTAATGTAATCCTCATTCCCCCTTCCACCTCATGTAATCCTTATTCCTTCTCCTAATGTAATCAATTACATTATATTACATGTATTTGTACCAACCAAACACTGTAATGTGCAGAATCAATTACATTACTGATTCTATTACATTCTACCAAACATGCACTTAGTGCTAACGTTTTTATTGGTTGAGTTTTGACCGACTTCTTTCTAGCCTTCTTTAATTTTTTAGTTGGCAATTTTAAAGAGTAGATTGGTAGAGTTTCATTCGACTTCTATCAAGTCCCCTCAAATAAAAAAAATTGATTGCACAAGCTATCATTATTGATCAACTTGAGTTGCAAGTCGATTGAAAGAGCTTGTGATTTTTTGGTTTAAAATATTTAATTAAATTTAAGTTAATTTACGAAATTATCACTTATTTTTATTTTTTTTCTTTAATATGCTTGAATATTTTTAGGACATATTCTAAAAAAAAAAAACTTTTTAACTTATTAAAATAGTTTGTGGGCTTTTCATAATTAAACTCAAATTAAAAGTAATTATATCTTATTATATACATACACACACATGTGCTTACCCTTCTCTGTGTGGGGTACGTTGCCTGCTTCTTCCTTGTCTTTTTGCCAAATCTCATGTTAATTCCCATCTCACAGAGAAGAAGACAAAGGAAGAAGCAGATGGGGAAAAAGACCAGGAAGAAGCAGGCAACGTACGCCACACAGAGAAGGGTAAGCACATCTGTGTGTATATATATATCATTATTAATTGGGGGTTACATCGTTACATGTGAGGTGGGGAATTAACTTGAGATTTGACAACAAGATACGGAAGAAGCAGGCAATGCCACGCAGAGAAGGGTAAGTAACATGTAAATATATCCTTAATTTAACTCTTGCTGCTAAGATACAAGAGTGGGAATGTAATTCATGTGGCTTATCGGGGGTGATGATAACCGGATCAAATTGAATTAAATTAAAAAATTAAATTAAATTATATTGTATAATTATATAAGTTTAATGTAATTTATATATTTTTTAAATTATTTTTTAAATGATTCGATTTAATTTTATAAATTTTTTAACCATCAAAACCGGACTATTATATATTATATATAAAAAAATATTTTTTAAATATTATATATTATTATTTATTTTAAAAAAACAAAAAAATATTTTATATTATTATTAAATATTATATATTATATTAATTTTTTTTTACAGTTTCAGCTCTTTAATATACAGTTTACAGTTTTTAATTGCATGTATATTATGATGGTTTTATTTTTTATAAATTTTATCAACTTAATTATTAATTTATATGGAATATTATATAATTTATATTTGTAGCATGTTTAAAATAATTTGGTTAAATTAATTTTTTTTTAATATTAATTTTAAGTTTTAACAACATAATTTCGAGAAAAAAATTAAAAATTAAAAACCATGAAAAAATCGTTATCAAAATTAGATCAAATTGATTCAAATCGTTCGATTTTAACAATTTTATAAATCAAACGATCTAATTTAATTAAATTAAATTTAAATAAATAGTCTAATTTAATTAAAAAAATTACTAAAAATTGGACCAACAAACGAACTTAGCTTATGTAAAAGTATCAAAAAATTAATTCATGTACAACTTACAACAGCGGTGGCTGATACATCCTGTCTTTCATTTTATTAGAGCAGCAGCACATTAATAATCAGTATTGGATTATTTAATTTCCTATAAACTTCTATTTTTTCGGTCAATATTATTCATATTTTTACGCTCATAAAACCTTCTTCTTCTTTTTTAAGTTTTATATTACTTGCATTAATTAAACAGTTATGATTTATTAGTTTACTTATCAAGTTGTCAAAAAAATTATTTTTATTAAACTTTTGTTTAATATTATTGTTATAGAATTATTAGTTAGTTTAGGTTAATTTAATATATTATTTGAATTTTTTAGAATTTATTGCATATTGAAATCTATCTAAAACACACATATGCAAGCTATTCGTAGATAAGTACAATAATTTGTGTGATTTAAATTTATTCGAATGACGCTCTAGATTCCTTTGCACCTTGAAAACTATGAAAATAGAATAAACACTCGTACGTAAAATATATTAGAATTTTATACTCGATCATTATAAATAATTTTCATGCTAAAAATGTTAAGTGGTTCAAAGGATCTGGTTTTTCTCTTAAATTTTATACTCAATCATTATAAATAATTTTCATGCTACAGATGCTAGGTGGTTCAAAGGATCTGGTTTTTCTCTTAAGTCATGCTGTGACCTATCATCTAAAAATCTTGTGTTTTTTCTTTTATTTCTTCACTTTATTAGTTATACGTGTTACATATTTAGGTTACAAAATTTAAAATTTAATAAAATTAAAAATAATTTATTCACTCTACTTTACGTATATTTGGTAAAAATTTCGATATGTGTAATTCACATATTTTTATCAATTATAATTTTATAAGTAAGTAATAATATTTTTGCTATTCATTTAAGTAGCAATGCATAGTATTATTATGAATAATCATGGATTATTTTTATCAAAATTTTCTTAAAATAATGTACATATATGGAAAAGTAGTTTTTCAAATATCTAGTAGTACAATATTTCAAAAAAAAAAAAATTCAACATTTTCGTGGAAACATCATAAAGTATCAAAAAATTCCATTATTTTCGTAAGCTGTTTTGTATTTTTATATATCGTGAAATTTAATTCAGTTAATTTTTAATTTTTTAATTTTTTTCATAATAAAGATACACATATACGTGTATGACTTATTATTTATATTATATTTAAATCAATATTTATGTAAAAGTTATCGATTTTAATATTTTAAATTTACACATTTACTTTAATAATAAGTACTTATCATTTATTAAACAGTGATATATTAATTTAGTAACAAAAATTTTAAAAATTATAACGTATGTAATTTTGATTTGTTATATTTAATTTAGTAACAAAAATTTTAAAATTATAACGTATAGAATTTTGATTTGTTATATTTAGTAATACTTCTCGATTTTTAATACATTTTTTTTTTCTTTCAAAAAAAAAAAGCCTCGTCAGATTTAAAAGAGAGGATATAATCACATACCTACACTATTACAATTCGTTAACTATGAATGATCTCACCTACAATAATTTATAATACTTATTTACATGAATTTTTTTTTTCAATCATCTTAGTCGCCTTCTCTATTAGGCTATTTTTTTCAAGACGCCAACATGGCTAAACAATCACCATTCTTGTTAATATGGCCAACTTTGAATCATATTCAAACAAAATTACACTCCACCCACACTCCTTAGCAAAGCACTTAACAATCAGTGTTGCCTTCAGTTCAGCAGCCAAAATCAAAATGCAGACCATTCTCGCCTCAGCAACGATTAAAACACAACATTAATTACCATCCTCATCCTTAAACACAATACCCAAACTCACCTTATCTCCTTTACTGCAGCATAAGTGTTAGCGTTGAGATGACCATGAGAGGCCCTTCCCACCCTTTTGCTTAAAGTTGGACTTAACGAACTATTTGGACAAGAAATCAGACCATTCCAGTGTTGGAGTTTGAAAAAAGTTTTTAATTACGGATCTAATAAGCCTAGAGGGGGGTGAATAGGTTATTTTCAATTTTCAACAAATATTATATAATCTAATCACAACGGCCAGACATGCAATCGCGTGTAAAGATAAATGCGGAATAATAAAACAACACACGATATTTTTAGGTGGAAACAACCTAGGCCACAACAATGACCTAAGAGGAAAACCACCGGTCCACCGGACCACCTAACTATCCACTATGAAAATAATGTTCAATTACAACCATAGAGTCCAGAACTACCCGTCGCAGATAGATCCCCCTTTCTGTAATTTACTTACGAGCCGCTTGCTCCTTTCACAGCCTCCAATAGTTAGATGTCTGGATCCGGACCAACGTTCCGATCTACTTGAGTCACACAAGATCAACCGAACCCGTCACCTTCGGTAATTTCGAGTCACACGAAATACCGAACCTGTCACCTGTAACGTTAGCACAAAAACACAAGTGCAATGTGTGTCCTAGAGCGGATTCAAACAATAAACAATCCTAACTAGCAGATTCAATAACATGCGATGTAAAAACAGGATCAGCTAGCAAACTCTAGAACATTCAATATTAAGCTCAATATCATGCAAATCAATTAGGCATATGAATAAAACATGAAAAAGCCTAAGAACAATAGATGAAGAGAATAAGCACAATTCAGATGCTAGAAAGTATTAGTGCTGTATAATTCTAAATGCTCAAGTTGATTGATTATGCACAAACATCCCTTCACTTATATAGAGTCCAATCCTAGCTCAAATAGGATTTGCAATTCACTATAACTCTACTCATATCAGGATTTAGTTCTCAAAAGAATTCTTCTCATACAATGATTCTATTCACATCAGCATTTATTTCTCACAAGAATTCTACTCATACAAGGATTCCACAATTAAAATAATCCTACGCAAATAAGGACTCTATTTCCAAAACACTTTTATTCACACAAGGATTCTACTCATACAAGGATTCCACAATTAAAACAATCCTACGCAAATAAGGACTCTATTTCCACAACACTTTTATTCACACAAGGATTCTACTTTCTTAACACTTCTACTCATACTAGAATTTTGCTTTCTCATTAAATGAGTCAAATTGATAAAAGTAACACATGGGTCGAATACACAAAAAGAGTTTGAGTAGGAATATAATACTGGCTCGATCGATCGACAGGCCGTCTCGATCGATCGAGAAGGTCTCGATCGATCGATACACAAAACTCGATCGATCTAACTCAAACAGAGAGAACCTGGATCGAAGTTATTCTATACTCGATCGATCGAAAAGGGTTCGATCGATCGATCCAATTGCTCGATCGATCCAGTCCAAACAGAGAGCACCTAGATCGAAGTTGTCTCAGTCTCGATCGATCGACCACTCGATCGATCGATCAATACTCTCGATCGATCGACCACTCGATCGATCGATCAATACTCTCGATCGATCGACCAACATGTGCACAATTACATTTTTCGTTACGATCCATACTAAGTGTCGTGCTTAATTGTGTGAAGATGTATGCATGATATAATATTATACCTGTCATATGAGCGTTCCAAGCTTGATGACTCCATCACCATGTATCGTCTGATTAATCGGTGAATTCCTATTCTAGATTACAATCAAACATTTTGTCCACGAAAATTGTCAATACAAAATAAACCTTACAGAGTTAGTTAGTTATTGTAACTAGTAGTGCTAACAGTTTTGATGCTTAAGGCTTTACTTGGTGTCCACGGCTTGTGTTGTATATATATCACTCTTGTAACAGTTTTACATCAACGCAATTCATATCATATGTTCATTTTCATTTTCTTGTGAATTGCTCAGTATCCAGCACCTCCGCAGCAGTTCTACCTTTCTTGCCATGCAACAATTCAATCCTGTTATGCCACACAGTCCAACAGAATTGACTTAAACTGACACAGCCTGTTAAAGAAAACAGAGCTCTTAAAGTTACTTGTTGAGAAACAAAACTAGCCCCAACACCATGATCAGCATTGAAGAATCCATTTACAGGTTTTGGAAATTTTTGCCTTTACAATATATTTGTAAGAAACTAAACGTGTTCATGTTCCTAATCTTTAGATGCTTTAGTGTATGAAAGGTACTTAGTTGGTTTACAAAACGTGTTTTATGTGTTCTGTTTTCATATTTTAGAAAATTAAACTGTTTATGTAAAAAATGAATTAAAAATTAGAAAACTAGTACTAAACGAACCGGGAGTAAATTAATTACACTGTTATTTATTATATTTAACGATTAACAGTTATATGTTTGTAGAAGGGATACAACATACTTGTTATTTTTCACAATATTAGCATATTACATGATGTTTAACAAGCTTCAAAGGCTTTCATAGAGATTTGGAGGAAGGCGAGGAGTAAGTACAACGTCAAGAGAAGTTAACTTAGGCAGAGCAATTCCCAAACCCTCACGCATATCCACTGGTTTGCCATCAATTGTCCTCATATCAAATCCTTGTAGTAAACGAGCCAAAATTAACTGAACCACTGCCAAACCAAGTGTCATACCAGGGCATGATCTTCTACCCAAACTAAATGGGATGTACTCATAATTTTTTTGGACCTTGACACTCATATCTGCACAACTTGTAAGAAACCTTTCAGGTTGAAACTCACAAGGATTCGACCAAATGCTCGGATCTCGGTGCACTTTCCAAATGTTGACGGTTAAACGAGTGCCCTTTGGTACAAAGTAATTACATATATAACAATCTTCTATGGCTTCACGAGGTCCTGTTATAGGACCTGGTGGGTTCATACGTAAAGTTTCTTTGATAATAGCTTGAAGATAAATTAGCTTATCAATATCTGATTCTTCAACCCATCTTTCTCTTCCTACTTGAACATCTAGTTCTTCTTGTGCTTTCTTTAGTACCTTGGGATGATTCAAGATTAATGATAGTGCCCATATTAGTGTAATAGCAGTGCTTTCTGATCCAGTTAGAATTAAAACCTGATCAAAGAAATATTTTTTTTTTAATTATTAAGGTTCAATTATTAAGTAATAAATATAACAAGAGAACAACTATGATTTGAAGCTCAAAGTTACAGATTTTGGAAGTTTAATTATGCTTAAGAAAACTCAGGCTTAATTTAGAAGAAAAATAATTCAAAAATTAAGAAATAGTTAAATACCAGAGCATTAGCTTTGATGACAGTATCAGCGCTATAGGCAGAGATAAAGTCTTGACCATCTTCATAAAGTTTGGATATCACAACATGCATTAGATCTCTTTCAGATTCTTCAACAATATCATCACTAGTACTACTACTACTCTTACACTTTCTTTTTTCTGATCTTCTCAAACGATGTTCTTCCAACCAATTCCCAAGAATCAAATCAAGTTCTTTAAAAGTCCTTTTCATTGAACTCACGTAACCAAATTGACTATCAAACCATTCAAGCCAAGGAATTGCATCTGACAACACAAACACACCACTTAAATGCAAAGCTTCCTTTATAGCTTTCTTAATTCTCCATGCTTCACTATTTTCTTCACCATAATCACTTTCCGAAAATCGCTTCCCAGCAATCAGCCTGACATTCAAATTAAAAGTCAAATGTTCAAGCAACTCACTTAAATTCACAGCGACAACTTTGTCTTTGTGATTGTAAACCATGTTGTTCAAATCTTTTATAAAACTGTCCACCTCTGAAGCTCGAATATGTTTAAGCAATTCAAGTCTATGAGTTGAAAGAAGCTCAATAGTGGCCAATTTTCTAATGTCACGCCAATATTGACCATATGGTGAAAGAGCAAAAGCAGCACTATCATATGCTAAGTATTTGCCTACTGCTATACTTGGTCGAGTTGCAAAGTTCTTGTCATTTTTAGTGAAAAATTCTTTCACCATTTCCCAATTGCTTAGAATTAGGACTCTTTGTTGGCCTAGCTTGAGAGAGTAGATTGGGCCGCATTTATCGGCGAAGGCTCCGAGAATTCGAGCCACTGGCTCTTGACTCCATAATAGATGAAGGTGGCCTATGATTGGCAATGCACCTGAGGGTTCTGGGACAATGTTTGTTAGAGTATTGGTTTTGTTAATTGTTCGCTTGGCTATTTTCAAGATGACATAAAGAGAGAGAAATGTTAAAGCCAAAAGTGTTTCGGTACTAGAAGAAGAAATAAACATTGTAGAATCAGTAGAAGGATATGTTTTGGGAAATTATTACAAGTGTGGAGATTCATCTGGGACTTGGTTCTGCATTTATAACCTTTAAGATTTGAAGAAATTACTTATTATTTAAGTTCTGTATAAGGTGGTTGAAATTTAAAAGTCTTTGTTGTGACTACCAGCCTTTTCGAGAAGTAGGGTTGTTAATTTTATCTGATGGAACAGAACTCCGTCAATATTTTACGGTCGGATGTGATAGTAGAGGGATCAATACGGGGATAAGGACTTCCCATTTAATTTGGCAAATTTAGTATAGAGATAATATTGTTAATTTCTGTCCCGTCCTCCAAAGCATATATTTATTATATTTTATTTTACTTTAATTATATATGTAATTATTTAAAAGATATTTTTTTGACAATATCTAATAATCAAACCCAACAACTCTAATTTAAATTCAAACCAACAAACTACAAGTTATTGTCTGTTTTGTGTTACATTATCTTAGTTTCCATTTAAATATTTTTAAAACACATTAAAATAAAATAACAACAACAAAACTTGAAGGTTAAAAGTCAAAATCTTTTTTTTATGCAAAAACTAAAGATAACTAAAAGAAAACAAAAATTTAACGTATCACGTAATCAAAGAAAAAAAAATCAAAACTTAGATTCAAGAAAACAAACTATCAATACTTTCTTCTATTTTCCTCTCTCTATCTAAAATTTGAGTTTGGTCATCAAACTTCTTATAAAGGCCTTAAGATTGTTTCACAAGATTTTTCCTCTATTAGATATTCAAACCATTATTCTTCATTCTTTTTTAAAGCCAAAAAAATTCATCAATCCATTACTGTTAATAGGTAAGATATACATAAACTCAATTTATTTGAATCATGTAATATATACGATTACATTAACAGGAAATTGGTTGAAGCAAAAGGGCATTATGGATACATTGAATGCTTGATGAAAACTAGCATAATGCATTATTTTCTAACTGTGTTGTAAAGTTTTTTAAGGATATAATATTTAACAGGATTGAAATACTGAGAGCGATAATCAACAATGGAGGGAGCCACATCAGTAACAAGTTTTTTGATAGGTTGTTGCGCAAGTATAGCATCACTCATAAAGTGGCTACTCCATATCATCCACAAACATCCGGACAAGTTAAAGTTAGTAATCGTCAAATCAAGGATATTTTGAAACGTACGGTGCGACCTTCAAGGAAGGATTGGGCTTCAAAGTTCAATGATACATTATAGGCTTACCGTACGGCATACAAAACTCCGATTGGTATAAGTCATTACCGGTTGATTTATGAAAAAGCTTGTCATTTTTCAATTGAGCTAAAGCATTGGGCATATTGGGCAATCAAGCAATTGAAGCTTGAAAATAAATTAATTAATTACACTTGAAATGAATAAAAATCTTATTTCAAATAAATGCTATCCGTACACATATATAAACATTCACTTCAATCATAATACTATCTGATTAAGTTTAAAGAGTATTGTGTTTTATCATGTAAAATGTTTTGTAGTTATCATAATTTTGTTCAATTTAAAAATATATTTTTTTTTATTTTTTTAGAATATCTAAACTATATTATTTTTGAAAGTTAAATCAAATTTAATTATAATTAAAAAATGTTTCATGTGAGAATTTTAGGAACAAAATTATGAATAGTTGCTCAATTTTTTTTCCTTTTATTTGTGAAATTTAGATTATGAATAATTTGGGATATGTTGATTGTAATTTTATTTTGATAGATATGATTGATTTATTATGATTATATTGATTGCAATTTCATATAATGATATGTTGAGACAAAGCTTTGCAAGTAATATCATAAAGGTATTGTTAAAAATGATTAAACATGATTGGAGATTAATTATATTGCATGCTTATTTTTGTTAATTATTTTATTTATAATAAAATATTTTTAGGGTCAAATGTGAAATAGAGGTCCCTGTTCCCTAATGAAGGTTCTATGATAGAGGGTCACAAATAATCCCGCAATGATTTACAATGTGGATGGGGGAAGATCTCTATTAGTGGATGAGGGACAAAGAGGGGACCCGACCTCGTCTCACTCTATTGATAACCCTACTTGGGAGCTTTCTTAAAGAGTGATATTCAAATGGTGCCTATATAACATCTTTTTAATCAAAAAGTTGTTACTGTTTAAAAATTTTGCCAAATAAAAAGGATTTAATATTATTTATTTAGACAAAGCTAGGAAAAAAGTATTAATTGTTAACAGCAACAATAAAATAGAGGAAAAACAATTTTTTAACGATCCCATATAATTTTATGAAGTAAGCAAAATAATTTTTTTGTGTCCATAAGAATATTCATTTTAGTGGAGAGAACAACTGAACAAGTAATCTTAGAAGCAAATACATAGCATTATTTTTTAGAGCGATGTTGCCTCATGTAATTGTAATCACCAATCTATTTTTGTTGTTAACAATGTAGAAAATTATCATCCAATTTTTTAAGAAAATTTACTCTTAACAATTAAATAAATTATCTATTGTCGTGTATTACAATGTATATGCTTCTTGTAGGCATTAAAAGGACGTAGATTCAAACTTCATCAATATATGTAGGTGTGATTGTGTGAGTATGTAACAAGTATTTCAAAATTAACAAAAAAAAAATCATCCATTATTTTTAAGGAAAATAATCTTAAATATTAAAAACTATCCATCTTTATTTTATTAAAATTTTGAGTAATAATAACATATCAACAAAATAATGTACTAATAGATGAACTTAGGTACTAAATTAACACTTTTTAATATTATTAGTAAAAATGAGTATCAAAATAATAATATTAGTACAACTACCAAACCCTCCACTGTAGAGTATTTTAAATTAATAAATTTTAAAATAAATACAGTAATTTTTTAAATATAAGCTAATAACTTATTTAAAGAATATTATTAATAAAATTAGTTTAGTTTAGAGTATCATACCTATTAAATACGACTTATATAAATCCACAATATGAGAATCTTTAGTCAAAGACATTATCATTTTTTTTTCTTTTTTAGATTTTGTTAATTTTTTATATCAATAAGTATTAAATTATTTAATTAATAATATATTTTTTATAAATAATTCAATCTTAAAATATTCATATAATGATTTTTTTATGAATAGTTATAAATATCAATATATTTATATAATAATATATTTTTTATTTTTTTTTTGGTACATTGAAATTATATTTTTATCCTTGAATAATTGTTTTAATTAAATTAAGTGTAACAATTCTTATGGGTCATGATTACTCATTTAATGAGCTGTTTAGGTTCCATCACTTCATTTATGAGCATATCATTTTTGTATTGAATGAAACATTTTTTTATAGAAATTATGTTATATCTAATATCAATTAAAAAAATAATAAAATAATCTAAATTATTTTTAAGTAAAAAAATGTTTATTAAGTTTAATCAAGTTATGCCTATTATTTTTATTAAATAATAAAAATATTTATTAAATAAGTTTATATACCATTCAATTATATTGAACTTATTAAATGAAGTTATATGCAAGCATTTTTAATATCATATCAAACTTCTCGTATTTAAATTGTATTTAGATTATATTGTATTGTATTGCTCATAAAATTGTTACAATTATGTATTTATTTTTTATTTTAACTTTTTTAAGGATATGTGTAACATTCTAAAATTTTAAATACGTAAATAAACTAAAAGAGGGTCATCAATATGAAATAAAATTTTCAAATAGTCTACCAATGAAAATATCTTCTATTTAAAATATTAATATCCTCAAGTTTTGTGTTTATGCAATCTAATAATAATACAATTTTGCAACAAAATTTCTTAAATTTAGCACCCTAGACCAAAATCAATCTAAGGGACCAATATTTTCCAACGGTGTTGCCAAATCTTCCCAATAGATTTCTGAAAAGCAGTGAATAGAACTTGGATGAGTGATATCATTCAGTAAATAAACTCACTGTAATTGAAACATCGAGCAACACAACATATAACCATACTTAATAAAAATATTTTCCTATAACATACTTATGCATATAGAGTAAAGCTTACAAAATATTTATATTTCTTAGAAACATTTTTCAAAGTACTTATTTTTTCTTTAAGAGTACCATAAATCATCCCTTAAATTTATCATAATGGTGCCTTATATAAGTTATTCATCAACAACTGGAAGGCATATGTAAATGAGGCTTAACTTATAACTTAGCAAAAGCAAAATTTTATACATAATTCTCACATGCATACATGCGTCCAAACTAACGATAAGGACTCTTTAGTCCACGGGTATCATAATTTACCATCTAAACCAACAGTAAGGACTTTTTAGTCCTTGGGTATCATAATTTACACGAGAGACACTTCCTGCACACGACCATTAAACTTATCATATCGTGTCACTCCAAGACACTTAACTTATATTTGAATGATTCAGACATCCTATCAAAACATATGCTTGCTTAGAAAGATCTTATTTCTTTGAAAGACTTTATATTAACAAATGCTCTTATAAAATTTATATTTATGATGAAATGCATGAAATAATGCATATGTTAAATAATACTCAATTGTACATAGAAAAACTTGAGACATAGATCATAGATATTCATAAAATATTATTTCTCCCCAAACAATAATATAACCCAAGCACTTTCTTATAAAAACAAACAAATATATAATTAAATAAGCAAATAAATATATATTTAATATTTCAAGTATGGTCAGTTTACTTACATTAAATATGGTTCAAAATTTTACAATACCATATGATTTAGGCACAGCCAATATTATTCAATAATTTTCAAGAATAAAAAAATCAACTTATAATTTTAACTATAAAGATATAACTATTTATTTTTCTTTTATTCGTTCTTAAATCATATTCTTCGTGTGTTTTCATAAATTATGACATTTTTAATAAATAATTTATGTTCTAAAAGTCCTTTTACACTTATATAAGATTATCCTATGTAAAATAAATGATACTTATTATAACTTAAAAATCTAAGCTAACTTGAACATGTCTCAATACATGATTTATTACTAAACATAAAAAATTAGTTTCTTCCTAAAATTTCTTGGAATCAAACTAGACACATGTATTTATTTGTAAAAAAATTTTAATTTTAAATAATAAAGAAATCATATTCAAAATATACTTGAAAATCAGTTTACGAAATCTGTCAAGAAATTTCTTTGTCAAACTACCTCTTATTGAAAAATATCTCAAATATTCTAGAAAAATTATTTGGCTTCGAAATTTTCATAAACAATCAATAAAATATATTTAGAGTTGTTATTAAAATTTTATATTAAAATAATTATTTTAAATAATTTAAAAATATTTTTATTTTGGATGTTAATACAAAAATTGTAGAGTTTTAGATATAAATTCAAATATTCATGAAAATTAGAAAATAAAACATTTTTAAGTGATTCAAAAACCATTAGACCAAAAAATATGTCTATTTATCAATAAAAATTTCAAGTCCTAATTCAGAACCTAACTATTTCAAAATTATCAGAACATACACTTGACTCAAAATTTTAAGGTTTTGAGATTTCATTCTAACTTTTTTTTTTTCCTATTAATTTTAATATATAAAAAAGTAAAAAAAAAAAAATCAGAAAAATCAGATTATGTTGATTTTCATGATAAAAATTTAGAACTTTTTATTCCACTTGAAACCCTTGATAAAAACATATGAAAACTATTAAAAATTGTGAGTTTTCGGAATAGATTCTTACTTTGAGATTATTTCTATTGTTTCTTGAAGACCTAAAGTGTTAGAAATCAAATAGAAGAGAAAAGGAGAGAAAAAGATTGAACGTAAAAATATTTCACACTTTTCTTTTATTTTAAACTTTTTATTTTATTTTATTTTCTTGTTGAATACAAACTCTAATATATTTAAAGAACTTAATCCTAATAATATTTTAACATAAATATTCCTTATTTTATATTAACATTATTTATTCATTTATTATTATTTGTTGGGTCGTTATAATATGTCTGTAAACAATTTATAAAAAAATTAAGATTAATTTTTTTAATTATAATAAAAGAAACTTTAAAATATATATTTTAAAACTTACTTTTTTATATATAAAATAAATTTTTATAAGATAATAACCATTACTGTTTAACGGCTAATATTAATTTATATAGTTATGATGTGATGTGACATTCATGTAAGGACAGACATGTCCTTATAAAAATAAATATATATTAATTAATTTAACTATTAAGATAATAACCATTACATGTCATTATAGTATTATGTTTTCTCTATTAATAAATAATTTAACTATTTAATTAATTTTATTTTTAATTTTTTTATAAAAATATATAATTATTTTTTAATATTAAATAACATGTATATATTTATGTTATAAGAAAAATAAATATATATTCATTTTTTGAGTAGGTTAAAAGAGAAATTCTATGTAAAAAGAAAGGTCATGTCATACAATTAAACGATTTATATTTTATGCTACATTATACTTTTAATTATTAATTTTTATTAAATTAATATATAAGTTCCTAAATTTTTAAAATTTACAATTTAGTCTATAAATTTTTAAAATTTTGCATAGATTCTAAAATTTTAATTCACAAATATGTGTTTTAATATAGAAGGTAGGACTTATGTGTGAATTAACTAAATTGTAGAATTTAAAATTTTAGGGACTTATATATAAAATTTGAAGTTTAAAAACTAAATTTTATGATTTAAAAGTATGTTGACTTATGTCTAAATTTGATTAAAATTTAAGAACTAATAGAATAATTAAGCCTATATTTTATTATAATTTTTCTTTTTATATAAGTTAATGTTCACATATTATATACAATTATTATTATTTTTCAATCAAATAAGAATCCATTTTTACTGTAGAAAAAGAAAAATGATTGGCTTGAAATCATAACAATTCACATCTTTATTAATAAGTGGTTTATAAGTATTTTAATATCTCTAACTTTTAAAATTAATATTTAATCTAATAATAAGGTATCATTTAATAAAGACAACTTGATATATTAAATATTACTTTTGAAAAAAAAATTATTTTAATTTAATATATTTATCGATCAACATATTATTATATAATTAATTATTAGTAAGTACTTTCATAATTACTTCAATATCATATCACCCAAATTTAACATCAAATTCAACAACTTGTATCTCAAATTAATATTAAATTCATGAATTAGTTAGAGTAATGCTAAAATTGAAACCTACAAATAATATCGGTTTTTAAAAAACAAGAACCAATTCGATTTATTAAAACTTAAAATAAATCAAGACCGAACCCTTTAGATTAGATTAAATGAATTTATGTTTTAGTATTTTTTTTTTTCTTTTTGTTATCTTCAAATTTTTTAAAAATACTTATTTTTAATAGCTAAATAACTAATACATTACATTTTATATTGTATTAATTGATTAAAATTAGTACCTAGAAGAATTTTTTTTTAACAAGAAATAAATAAAAATCATGTACTAAATTTCAAATAGCACAAAAACTAACACAAATATTTACTATATAATTTTGTATCAATTTAAGTATAAAAAAAACAAGGTTAAAGCCCCCACCAAAAGATTAAAAACAGATACACACAGGGGCGGATGCATTCATATTTCAGGGGGACACGTGCCCCACCTCAAAAATTGAGGAATAAAATTTTAGGTGTAATATTTATAAAATTGTAGATAATTATATATACAAAATGTTATTGTGCCCCACCTGAATTTTAAATTTTAAATTTAATATTCAATAATTCAATACAAATTTAATAATTTACGCATATTTTCATTAAAATAAGATACATATAATATATATTTTTAATTAAAAATAATTAATTATTAAAAAATATTAAATATTATTTTTTATTATTTATATGTGCCCCACCTAAGTAAAATTTCTAAATCCGCCACTGGATACACATAAGAATATCATAAATATATGCTATACCTGAAGATGGTTTTGCAGAAAATTGAACTTGATGTTGTATCAGCAATGCCCTAAACAAGAGCAATTTGTTAGATATTACCTATAGCAACCTTAAGTTTGGGTGTCATGCTCTGGTTTGCATTGGAGCTTACAGGAGTATATGATGGCTAAGAATTAGATAAAGTGAAGGTAATGATTCTAAAGAACTAGTCGATATTTTTATATTTTTTATTTAATAAAATTATTATGTTAAAATAAAAATATATAATATGTAATAAGTATGAATTAATTTAATTATAACAAAAAAGAATGTGTGATATGAATGGGGTTGAATTATTGGAATTGTATCGAAATTGGTCCTCTTTTGAAACCTCTGCTCTCTTCTCATTCAAATTTGTGAGGACATGTGACATTGACATATGGCAACTTCTGCTCCAAACGAAAATATTATCCTTTTAAATAATATTATATGTATTAAATTATGATATTATTAAGTAATTAACTAAATATAAAATTAAAAATATATTAAATGCAAATTTTTTTTATCAATATAAATTAATTATATTATATAAGTTATCATAAAGTATTTTTGTATTTGTCATGAACAGAAAGAAAGAAAAAAAAAAATCTACATCATGATGTGTTCAATTTCTACTGATTGAGTTTTCAATTCTGTCTCTATGTTCTAGATTTACGTGAGAAAAACGGAAAAATAGTGGTACCACTTCCAAAACACGCCTTTGAGTTCCACTTGGTACGAAACAAATCACTCAGGTTTCTGAGGTCAAGGTTTAAAATGATATAATAGTAAATGAAACTTAAAAAACTAATAAAAATAATGCTTCCATAAATTTATAATAATAAAAATAATACTATTAATATAAAAATTATATATTTTTATAATTAAAAATAATTGTTATATCTTTTTTAACTCTTATTTAATTTGAAGTTGTTCAAATTAAAAAAAGATAATTTAGATTAATCTAATATTAAACGTTCAATATTATTAGGGTGTTAGTTTTATTATTATAAGTTTTAGGAGTATTATTTTTAATAATTTTTTATAAAATTTTTATAACTTCATTCAATAATTAACACATTATTTAATAAATATTATAACTTAATACATATAATATAATTTTTAAATTATTAATGTATAATACTTTTTATAGTTTTCTTGTATCATAAAAAGAAAAATTTGTCATTAATTTTTTTAACCTTTAGCTTTTAGCTTTCTTGTTTATTTATTTTTATACACTAATAAATACTAAAATATTTTAATAATTAATATATTGTACCTCTTATAAATAATTATAATTGATTTTTAATATTGTATTTATATTATTATTTTTGAGTAATTATTTTAATCACATAAAAATTATTTATGTTATAATTTAAATGTCAAATCTTAAATATGATATTATCTCTCTTTTGATTAGATTTATTTTAAATAAAGATTTATTTCTATTATATCATAAATTTATGTTCAAAATTTATATTTTATCTCATAAATCCGACAAATAGAGCATTTAGCAGTGTATTGTAAATATAAAAACTAATGAAAATTATTTCTTGTATTTACTCTTTTTTTGCTTTCTTTTTTTTTAGTTTTATAATACCTTATTAATATGATTATTTGTTTAAATTTTGTGATTTTATATAAAATGATATTAGTCATAATATACTATAAACTTTTTGTCATATCGCAAAATTCACAAATTGTTTAAAATTGCTTATTTTTCTTTTGCTTATGAAATGATTTTTTTGTATTTTTATTTTCTGTCTTTTAATAAATTATTATTTATAGATAATTGTTTGCATTCATGGTACTTAATAAAGTATTTAAATATATCTAACCAAAGTTAAGGTTAGGGGTGACAATTTCTGACACGACACGATAGCACGATCCGAACACGACACGACACGAATTTTTTTTAATAAGAATTGATCAATAATTTTTTTTTATGTTCTTAAAGGTTTTGTTATTTCTTATTATTATAAATAAATAACACAAAAAAAATTCAAGTAAATTTTTTAATGTGCCAACTAACACGAAAATACGATATAAATAATACAAATAAACACGACATGAATACGAATAAATATGACACAAATATGACTAATACAATATGATTGACACCCCTAATTAAGGATGAAATTAAAACATACTTATATCGTAAATTGCAGATCATATTATAAAAATTATATGTCCTTATATATATTAAATTATAAAAAGTTAGATACCCGTCATCATGTGATTCATGTCCTTACGTTTCAACGCATGAACAGTGACTGAAAGGATCAATTGTTGTCGTAAGTTATGGTTCTGTCACTTTCGAATTGACATTACGTTTGACATGTTTAAACAGTAAATTCAAATTATTGCCAATTTGCGGTTCACATAGTTTATGTTTGATAAATATTTCTAATCAGACTATTGAAAGTCAGCTGCATGTTTGAATTTTGTTAACCATTTTTTATTTATTTATTTATTTTAAATCAATTATCTTAATATATATTCTTTGCATGTAAAATGATATGAACTACCCCCACAAAATATATATATATACATGTATGTGTATGTGTGTGTGAATAAAATTGTATAAGTGTAGAGGTTGAGCTATGTTACGATGAAAGCAATCCTTACCAATTGTTTTATAAAAAATTAATTATATATATATTTTTAGTATTAAATAAATATTTTATTTATAATAATATATTATGTCTAATTTTTATTTACATATTTTGGTATTTATTAACAATATTTAATAAATATGTGGATAAAAATGATATGAATTGTAAATAAAGTGATTAAGTATATATTTTTTTCATATATTTGATAACTATTAGTAACATAAAAAAAATTTAGTCATATACTATATAAAATTTTTTTATATTTTATTTTAACCCAAATTTTAACTTTATCTAATATTATATTATTTGACATTTTATTTTAATAATATTCTAGAATTCATTTGAAATTATTTTATATAAAAATTTTATTATTTTTATTATCATTAGTCATTCTTATATTGTTATAAACATTTATTTTTAAATATAATCTCAAACTTAAAATTCTAAATCATGTTTTATTTTTTACATTTTCATATGTTTATTTTAGTTTTAGTTTCAACAACTATAAATTTTGATGGATTTGATTGAGCTTTTTATTTGCATAGATTTCTTAGTTAATAAATTTATTTTATTCATAAATAATACTAATACTTATTAATTTATTATATTTTTATTTAATTTTTATTATAAGTTAATTATAATTTATTAACTATATATTTTTTTAGTGCTAATTCTATGTCTTTATTATATTATAACATGAAAAATTTAGTGTTGAATTAAGTATAATTTACTATAATTTTTATTAATTTTTTATTTTCGTATAAAAAAAATTTAGTCCTCCTAATTTATTTTTATTTTTTTTGGCTCTATCTCTGTATAAGTGCGTAATGTTACTTAAAAAAAAATTTAATTTTAAATATTAATTTTATTGTTAATAAATAAAAAAGGTGAAATTTAATATCAAAATAGTTTTTTTTATATAAAAAATGAAATCATTTTCATTGTTATTAAATATCACGTTAGCCATAGTACGTCAAACTATAGCATCTAAATATAAGAGAGTAAGCAAGTTGTACGTGAATTTACGGTCAAATCTGCAACTAGTGAGTCCAGCTTTTCTTTTAAGCATTATAATTCACAGTCCAAGTTAACGTTCTTGAACTTAGAAATCAAAATCGATATATTTATGTATTATATTAAATAGATTAAATATAATTATATTATATTATAATTAATTTAAAAAATATTTAATAAAAAGTTGTATAATATAATTGAATTAAATTAATTATATATTTTTTATTAAAATAATTTATATTTAAAATAATTTTTTATTATAAAATTAAATAAATGTTTAATTCATTTTTATATTTCTATTAAATTTTAAAAAAATTATTTTTAATTTGAGATAAAAGAAAAAGTGAAGACATATAATTTTAAATGAAAATTCAGAAATACTAAGTTAATTGTCCAATACAGTTTAAACCCACACTTTATAATTGTACATAATTTCCACATAATCGTACTATTTTTATATTATACGATACGGCCTAATTTTACAATCAAATGTATAATTATATATAAATTATATAATTATAATATTTAATATAGTGTAACAAACATCCAATTAGCTTCAAATTTGAACGTCCTTTTCTCGTAGATTTTTCTTTATTAAACTATAATTAAATGTGAGAGACTTAAACCAAGAAAATGGATATTTAAATAAAATATCGAGTAAAAGTAGAAAGTTGTTTAGAAATGTAAGTCTATATATATTTTTACTTCGATTTTTTATTTTGATAACCTTTTCGGTAAGAAAGTGGATATTATTGTTTTTCCTATAAAGTTTGAGATCATTATCGATTTTAGAGAGCTATTCTTACTTCAGCTCATTATTGGTTTCTAAAATTTAATATCCTAATTTTGATATTTATGGAACTTTTAAATATTTATCGTCAACGCAAGGTCAAAATGAAGATATTGCAAAAATATTTAAGATAAATTTGTAGTTCAGTATTTAAGAATAAAGAAAATTGTTTTGTAACAAAAGATTTATTATTTGATCTAAATAGGGTCGTAATTTTGCGCCCTTGTGACAAATTGTCACTAAATAGAGTTGTGATTTTGCGCCCTTGTGAGGAATAGACTTGATATATATTATTGAAATCATTTATGTAAGGTTTAAGAATGTTTGGAATTTTTTCTGGCAAATATTTCATTTTAGTTTCTAAATTCGTTATTAAATCTTTTTAGTAAAGTCAAAAAATACCCATATTTTGGATAGTTGCACTTCAAGAGTAAATTTAAGAACTATCACATTTATTATTGCATTCATGCATTTTCTAAAACGTATTTACCACACTAAAAGTTACTTTTGGTGCTAAAGTTTGTATTGGTTGAGTTACAATCGACTTTTTTCTAAACCTCTTCAATTTTTTGGTTGTACAATTTTAAAGGGTCGATCGATTGAGTTTCATTCGACTTCAATTAAGTTCCCTCAGTTAAAAAAATTAAGTACACAAGCTATTATCGATCGATCAACTTGAGTGAGCACATTATTTTTATTTTAAAATATTTAATTAAACTCAAATCAACTCAACTAATGAAAGTATTATTTATTTTTCTTTAATAAACTTCAATGTTTTTAGGATATACTCTAAAAAGGACTTGTTAATTGATTAAAATAATTTGTGGGCTTTTGATAATTAAAGTCAAATTAAAAGTAATTATATTTATTTATATATGTTTATATATATCATTGTTGGAGTTACATGAGAGATGGGAAATTTGTTAGAATTTAATTTTTGGTGAAAGTTATTATTAATAATAAATTTAAGAATATTTATGTTAGATCATCAAAAATTCGTACCTGGATCCATAGCAATCAATTCATTTTGTAGTATAATGTGATTTGTGATCTTCTTCGACCAAAATGCCTTAGTTCTTTAATGAAACCGTCGTCTCTATTCTAGATGAGGAGAAAAAAATTATGTTGTAATTTGATATATCGAGAACCATAACCAAAATAATCTTTATATATTGTTTTAATTAGGGTTCTCATAATCCCTTAATATGAAATATATGTTGCCCAATTTGGTAGGAAACGTGTTTTCCTAACAATTTCTCACTTGGGCTACATATTATTCTTGAAACAATTATATCACAAAATTTCTTAGGCGTACATCTATATGCTATTTATCTTTAGACTTCTCCTTAAATAATCTGGTCCATCTCATATATTAGTAATGAAACTATCGTTGCTTTTATCACAATACAACCGTGACTAAACCATGATAATCACCATACTAATACGCTCAATGGCATAGATTAAATATGGATGAGTAGCAAGGAAATTACATGCAATGTGATCTCAAACATGCCTATTTCTAACTGGTCCTTCTTTAGTCTTTAATAAGGTCAATCCAAAATTCTTAATGCAATGTGAACATTGCACATAACAAACATAAGTAAGCTCAAAAATAAAATCATAAACCATCAACTTTATTCTGCAGAAAACTAAATAATTTAATGTCTAAAGCAAAACATATAGAACAAAAATGACCCCCACTAAACTAAGGTATTATCATACATAACACTCATATGAGCAATGTGCTCATGAAAGGCCTTAGGCGTTAAACCCTTCATTAATAGGTTTGCAAGCATAAAATTTGTTCCTATATGTTCTATGTCTATCTTGAACTCTTTTCTTAACAACTAGAAACTTGATGTCAATAACCTAATGAGCTCTACACTGTTTGATCTTTGGTAAGTGAGCATATAGTCTTTGGCTCTCCTCAATCAACGCATCACACGTTTGATTGCCTTTCAATGCTGCATATCTAGATCACTCAAAAAAATTTCCAAAACTCCCACTATAAATGCTATGTCGGGAGGAGTACAAACTTAAGCGTACATTAGACTCCCAACCATTAACGCATAACGAATATTCTGCATTTCTTTCCTTTCAAGATCATTATTGGGGCACTATTTAAGACTAAACTTGTCTTCCTTAGCCACGTGCATGTCTCCTGGTTTACTATCTTTCATGCCGAATCTACTCAAAACCTTATCGATATAGCTTTTTTGTGACAACTCAAGGATATCTCGAGAATGATCTCTCAGTATCTGAATACCTAATACCAAAGAGGCATCACTAAGATTTTTTATCTCAAATTTTGTCATCAGAAATTTATTGATTTTGTGCAGTAAGCCTATATTGTTGCCAGCGAGCAAAATGTCATCGACATATAATACCAAGAAAATATATATACTCTCACTGAACTTGTGATATACACAGTCATCAACAACATTCACCTCAAAATCGTACTAGGTGATGTCTTAATAAAACTTATGATATTATTGACCAGGAAGCCTATTTGAGATCATAGATGAATTTTTTCAACTTACAGACCATAGACTTTGTATCTCCCAAAACAAAGTTTTCTGGCTATACCATATAAATTGTCTTGTTAATGTCTCCATTAAGAAACGCATTTTTGACATCCATCTGATGTAGTTCTAGATCAAAATGAACCATCAGTGCCATAATAGTTCAAAAAGAGTCTTTCGAAGATATAAGAGAGAAAGTCTCTTTATAATTTATGCCTTCCTTCTGAGTAAAGCCATCGGTGACTAGCCGTGCCTTATATCTCTCAACATTACCCTTCGAATCCCTCTTGGTCTTAAATTTTCATTTACAACCGACAGGCTTCGCACCTTTAGGTAACTCAATGAGATCCCAAACGTCATTGTCTTTCATAGACTTCATCTCATCCTTCATGCCATCAATCCACTTATAAGAGTTAGAACTGTGCATGGCTTGACAGAAGTTGATCGGGTCATCCTCTGCTAAACAATGTCATCCTTATGTTTTTAGAGAAAGATGATATAATCATATGTAATCGCACTTCTCCTCTCCCTAATGGATCTTCTTAGTGACATTTCTTGAGGTTGTTGAGTTTATTCTATGGATAGTGCTTGAGGAAGAATCTCATTGTTGACTTAGTCTAGAACAATGTCAGAAATAAGAGCCTAAAAATTTTTATCTAGTACCTAATATATGTCTTAAACAGTAATAGGTTTAGAGACCTGATCATCGTCAATAACATATTCTTTTTCAAAGACTACATTCTTTATATTTTCTTCCCCCCAAACTCAACATCCTCAAGGAACTTACATTTTTCATTTCAAAGGATATACACTGTGATTCTGTTGCTCTGCAACACCATTCATGCTGGGTTTGCCTTGCAGAACAATTCTACACTCACCGAGGAAAATTGTAAAGGGTCTTGGACATTGTTCTCCTGATCCGTCATACCTCCCGTAGTACTCACCACCATGATCCAATCTGACAGCCTTAATTTTCTTTCAAAATTGAAGTTCAACTTCAAAGCCTTGAAAACATCAAGAAATTATGACTTTCATGTATCAAATATAGGTAACCGAACCAAGAGTAATCTTCTATGAATGTAATGAAGTCTATAGACCATTCCTTGAAGCCTTAGAGAATGGACCATATATATCAGTATGTATAAGTTTTAAGACATCTGTAGCTCTCTTGATACCTAATTTTATAAAGTTTGTTCATTTCCCCTTGATACACTCAATAAAGACTTAGAAGTTTATCAAATCTACGGGTTCAAGAATTTCATCTAACGCAAGCCTTTAAATTCTCGGATTAGAGATATGACCTAAACACTTATATCATAAAATTTTATTCATAAATTTATGAGTTTAATATAGACTATATAGTTTGACAATAAACAAAAAGAAAGAAAAGACACATTTTTAATTATTGTATCTTTTGCCCAATAAATGATTATTGCAATATGTTGAAGTAATTAATTTCACTACAAAAAATATAAATTTCATAAAAAAATATACCAATAAAATATTAATAAACGAAATATATATCAAATATAAAATAAATCTGATTTTTTTAATATTATAGTCAATGAAGATATTGTTGCAATGATTATTTCGTTCACTTTTTATATTATATATAAATAACTAATTATTTTTTATATAAAAATTAAATATTTAAATACTTACGAATGATTAGGCGATTCAAGAACTTGAAGGCTTGAGAATAAAAAAGATATCAAATTGAAGAAAGTGGGAGTAAATAATTGAATATAAGTAAAAGTGAAAGTGAAAGTGAAACCCTTAATTTAATAAGCAATAATCATGTGGGCTCGCTAATGCATGACTGTTTTTTTTTTTTTTTTCATTTTCTTACACGTCTTTTTTTTTTTGTTTTCTTAAAAGAAAAAAAAATACTGGGTGGAGGGGGTAGGGGCTTCGTCCTTGCATATATATCTCATGTACTACAATGTCTAAATATTATCTTGTTGTAGCTGCATTTTTATGCATTAACAAATGTTGTTTTGTTAAATTTGTAAATCAAATTTTTACATTTCATGTCATCTTATGAGCTATTAATACTCTACAAGTTGAGGAATTTATTTGTGTGGTTATAGAAATTTATATGATTACAATCATTCTATTAGCTCATTCATCTAAAACTTTCTTTCTATATCTTATGCAATCTAAATCTAAACGTCAAATTTGTAACTTTTATGAGATCTAAATTCTGATAGAATATTACCTCTAGTATTCCAATATAAATTTTCTTCCATCTTAGGTTGTTGTCTTCTCTTACTAAAAGATTCAAATTCTTCTGATTTTTGTCTATTTCTTTCTTTCCTATATGGGTTAGATGTTTCTCCTCGTTATGGGGTTGATAATACCGATTTCATATGGATTCTTGGACTTATGTTTTCTTGTTCAAATTCACTTTCACTAATTATTATCATAACATCATTTTCTTTATTTGTACAACGTTTTTTTTCATAATATTTATCGAATTCTTCATTTGTTAGGATTAACAAACTGATTAATTTTTTTAAGGGTTAATGAACTATTCTTTTAATTCTTTTATATAATCCATTAGATTGGTATTATATTTTTTCCTTTATCTTTGAATTTTTCTTCATCATTTCTTTTATTATTCTTAGATATTACTATGGGGTTCTTGTTTCAAACCTTTTAATAGATCAAATTTGTAATCTAAAATTTTATTTTCTTTTGGTATATTATTAATATCACTTCTAATTCTGTAAATTTTGTTATACATATTTAGTTGTAATTTTCTAATACAATAATATTCTCTTATTACTTCAATGATTTCTTTTTGTATTTTATTTAAGTTTTGTAAATATTTGGTATTTGATTCACATGCTGTATTTATTTCTTTAGTTAAAAGAATTAAGACTTTCATTATGGTTTTTATATTACCATTTATATTTTCATTTTCTTCTAATTTTATTTCTTGTAATTTAGATTTTAACATCTTTTATCTATAATAAATTTAAAATTTCTTTATTTTTTTTGTTTTAATTTTTTAATTTCTTCTTGTTATTCTCATTCAGGTTTATTAATCTTTACTTAATCATCAGTAAACTTAATTTTTGAAACATAACTTTTTCTTCCTTGTGTGAGAGGTTCTTCTTTAATACCTATATATCATTCTTCTGTTATCTCAAAATTTATTATTATTTATGGTTTTATTATTTGTTCTTTTTTTGGAAAAAAAATCTATTTTTATAAACTCATTTTGTCCATACATTAAACTGTTATGATTATTAGTTAATAAACATCCTACTATATAATGTACTAAAAATGTGTTATTTCCTTCTTTCATTAAATTTCATCTTTTAAATTCATAAGCTAAGCTTAATACTTGGTTCAAACTTTTTTCATTAGTATTAACAGAAAATTTAAAGTATACTGTAAATTTTAATTTCTGATATCTTAAGTTTTTATGGATCATTCCTAATAAAGCATATTTTCTGTTTATTATTCTATTATCTAGTAATGCTAGTTTTATGGATGTATGTATTTTTCTCTAAAATGTATTTTTATTAGAATTTGTATTCCTCCTAGATAAATATACTAATCTTTTCTTTATCTTTCTTAGAATTTTTGATAGTTTATTTATAATTATTTATTTATCAATTAATGGTATATTACATCTTAATTTTGCATATGTTATGATAATATTTATTTATTTGTTACTTATTCATTATAAACTATGTCTTTTATGAGAAATATTTTTCTTATTTTTAAAAATGTGATTCTTTAAATCCATTACATTTTTTAAGATTTAATTTCAATTTTTAAATTTCTTCAAATTTCCTTTTGGTAAGCACCATTTATTGTGAAAAGCACCTTGAAATGTCTTGTGTTTCAATTTTTATTATGTCTTGATTTCTTTTATTTCTGTTTGATTTTATACTATTTCTGTCGTTTTACTATTTTACTTTCGTTATCTTTAACTTCAATTAAATCTGAAAAATATTTGTAATATTTTTTAAACTTTAAGATTATTTGTGAAATTATATCAAATCTTAAATGCCCTAGCTCTTACATGTTGTTGTTGTTATGCTCCATTTCCTTTTCTCTCTTTGTTTTCTTCCCCATTGTTAATCAAGTTTTTTTTTTTTTTGCTAAACCATTGTGAATCACACTTTCCCTCTATTTTCTTCACTGTTGTGAATCACTTTTTTTTTTTTTTTTGCTAAATTGTTGTGAATCACATTTTTTTTTTGCTAAACTATTGTGAATCACAATTTTCCTCTATTTTCTTCTGTGTTGTGTGTCACATTTTTTTGGCTAAGCTGTTGTGAACCACAAGTTTTTTTAGTTAATTATGTTTTATGCCTAAAATCGTATGAGTTGAGTTGCAAAAATGTTAAAAACGTTTCTAGTTGCAATTATGTTCAAAATATATGAGATGAATTACAAAAATATCCAAAATATTTACTTGGTTACATTATGCCCAAAACATATGGGGTGAGTTACAAAAATGTCCAAAATGTTTATTTAGCTGCATTTATGCCCAAAAAGTTATGGATAACGATAAAAAATGTCCAACTAATAACTGATGTTAAATTATTTTTAATAAAATTTCTTTTGTTGAAAATATTTTGGTAAAATTATGTATTTGGACATTAGGATTAACTATATTTTATGCTCACAATGTATGAGATGAGTTACAAAAAAATTCAAAACATTTCTTTGTTGCAATTATGTCCACAAGTTATGGGTAACAATAAAATATGTTTAACTGACGTTAAATTATGTTGTAGGTGTAATTGCAACAAAGCAAGCCTTTTGAGTATTTTTGCAACTCACTCTATATGTTATAGGCATTACATATAGTTAACTTTATCGTTCAAACACATGATTTTTTTTCAAAATATTCTCTACAAAATAAATTCTATTAAATAATTTAACATAAATTATTAATTAAGTATATTTTTATCGTTATTTATAACGTTATAGGTATAATTATAACTAAGTAATTATTTTGAACATTTTACAACTCAATTCATATATTTTTAACATAACTATAATTAAATAAATATTTTAAATATTTTTACGACTCACTTTATATATTTTAAATATAATTATAATTAAATAAATATTTCTGATATTTTTTTTAACTCATTTAGTACATTTTGAATATAAAAGTAGGTGAATCACATTTGTGGATGACTATCTGATACGTTCCAGATTTTCATGCACATTACGAGGTTATTAATGCTACCGACAGTCGGCATTGAATTCCAAGTTGGAGAAATAACAAAAATGCAAAGTCAGTGAAATTATTTAGTACTTATAAAGTGTTTTTAAATTTTTTTATTTATAAAGAAAAATAATTTATCTTTATATCATAATATTTTATTTAATAAAATATATGTTAAAAGGCATATTATCTTTTCAAAAAATTTACTCCATTTTTAACAATTTTTTTTTATTTACTCTAATTTTATATTCTATTAAATTTGATTAACTTTTTTTTTTCCTTACTTTCTTTTTATCTATAAATTATGTTTATTTCTTTTAAGTTATTTTTTTCTAACTAATAAAACTATTAAAATTGTATATCTTTTATTAATAAAAGAAACAATTATGGTGGTTCTAAATTATGTTAGTTTTTTTTATTAAAACAATTTTGTAAATATTTTTTTGTTATATCCAAACTAACGAAGAAACTTAAATTAGTTTTATTTTTTTGCTACATAAATATTCACGTACAATATCAGAAATAATATTCATTGTCAAAATATTTAAAATTTTTATTATATTTGAATTGTACAAAGATTTATATAGCCTATTACTTTTTTTTTTTTTGATCAAATATAGCCTATTACTTCAAAAATAATTAAAAAATTCTTCGTATAACAAATTTAAGATTAATAATAAATATAACTGTATTTTTACTAGAAAAATATAATATAATGCTTAAAAATTAATATAAATTACAAGTAATAAATGAATAATAAATATTTATTTTTTGTAGGAATAGTATGTTTAGAGGATGAGATTTTGGTTTTAGATTAGAAAGTTGAATTGGCAGATAACAAAGTGAGGTAGATTAATTTATTATAATGTAATTTTTTAAAAATATTTTTAGTATAATGCCGTTTTTATTTTCGATTAATCTCATATTTTTTATTATATAATACATAATTTTAATAATAAAATATCTTTATAAAAGTTTGTATTTAAATGACCTTTCTTTTATAAATAAAGAAATTCTTTTATAAATAAAGAGATCTAAAAGTATCTTTTGTAAATAAGGATACTAAATGCCATCAACAACTTAAAGGTAAAAATTTGAATGACTTTTTTTCCTTAAAAAAAATAACATTTATATTCAATAATTTTGCGTACATACTTTCTATATTATGTTATAAGTTAAAATTATTTTAGAAATAATTTAGTTATTTTTTTTTTTTTTTTGGGATAAGAATGATAAGCATCACAATATAAGTAATATTGAAGCAAAAATAAATACAAATTTATTTATCTTTAACATTTCAAATTCTATTTTTTTATCCCAAAAAAAAAAAAACTCATTGCATTAAATATTTTATCATTAGATTAAATTACCACAAATAATTTAGAAAATCTTCATAACAATATTACACCGGTCAATACACTTACGTGTAAGAAATCTAACCATATTTAATATAAAATTTTAATAAAATCTGATCAATAATGCATATCTCATTAAGTTTTGCTCTTCGGAAGCAACGAGTCACTGTCAAGAAAAACTCTTCCATGAATCATTGTCAAGAAGACCACAAACAATAGAAAAGAGGAGTTTCAGTTTCTCTATACGATCATCACATTTTGAAAATCGATTATATTCTAAAACAAAAATCGAAATTATTGTTTTTGAATGTCTAATTTTTTATTTAGTAACAACTTCAATTCTGGTAGATCCTTGGGTGTTGTAGGTTTACTAATTTCGTAATCACAATCAACTTGAAATAGAATGACGAGAAAAAAAAAAAAAAAAAAGGGAAGAAAAGCATTTTATTTTTTTGTATTTACCAAAAATTATAATAAATCGGAAATGCTAAAAAATATTAAACATAAAAATAATTTTGGAATTACCCATTATAAATTTGAGAAAGGGAACAATACATGGAAATGTAGAGAATCAATCAATTAAAATAATTACAAAATTTGTGGAATTTTCACGGTATTTTTGAAAATTAAACTTGAGAATATAAATAACTAACTTTCCACTCGTTACTTTTTATCGTTAGCAAACACACCTAAATTCATATAATAGTTATAAAAAAAAAACGTCGAGGATGATAAAATGAATAAACCATAGGGATAAAAGAGTCATGTAGGTGATTCTTTAGTTACATAACCTAGTAGGTAAAGAGAAAAGGTTTCATGCTTTTGAACCTTTTAAAAATTCCCAAAAAGGTTGAGCATTTTGGCATCAAGTCTTGGGAAAATTCCATTATATGTTTCGGAAATTCATGATTGGAAAATTTCTGTTAAAGTTTTAGCCTTGGAAAATATCCTACAAAGGCTATAAGCCCGTAGCAATGTTAAAAAAGGAAAGTATTGAAGGTAAACACCCGGGATAATAATAATAATCGGTGTTTTAAGGCATTTGTAAAAAGATATCATGAGAGCTGCTTCATATACAAGTATTAAAAATAAGATTAAAAAAATGAACCTAATAATACATTTATTTATTAGCAAAAATCAACTAACAGATAATCACGTATTTACCATTAGATGTGTTTGGTTAGATTTATTGGTTATAATCATCGGTCTTCCAAATCCTAAACCTGCAATAAAAATCTTAAGACTACTCTTACATGAACACAAATATCAACATTTTTGAATCAAAATAACATGGTCATACAGGATACCTTGATTACCTATTGCATTGAATATAGCAGTTTCTGGCTTTAGTGTCAAACCACTTGACAACAACAATAACAGCATATCATCAGATGATCAAACTTTCACATAGTTCAACTTAAATACATATAAAGAGAAACTGAACTTTCAGTAGTCTATTGAAAGTGTTTCTATAGAAGGCGCACACCAATGCAAGTCAGCTCTTAACTCAGAATCATCTACCCGAAAATAACTAGACCTAATTTTTAGACACTTCAGTGTAGGAAAGGGAGGAGGGTGTGTTGAAGAAATAAATAATTTGAAGAAACAATCTAACCGAAGAAGAAATGGTTTCTCCGATATATTTTCATTCTTAATTCGTATGAGTTTGTACATTGTTTATATAGGAAAATATTAATTACTATTACAACTACCACACTCAACATTTACAGCTGCACGTTTTCTTTGATAGGCGCCATCTGCCGTGAAGGTTGGTAACTGTCGGTAGGCGCCGTCTTCTTTGATAGGCGCCGTCTACCGTGAATTGTTGAACGTCGGTGCGTTCATTGTTGAATTCAACACTCCCCCTCAAGTTGGTGCATAGATGTCTGTCATGCCCAACTTGACTGAAACTTCTGTGAATACTCGATATGAGACTGCTTTAGTGAGAATATCAGCCAATTGATCTTCTGACTTAATTTTTGGCAATTCCAAAGAATTTTCTTCTATTTTTTCCTTAATAAAGAATCTGTCCACTTCAACATGTTTTGTACGATCATGTTGGACTGGATTGTGAGCAATATCACATGCTGCTTTATTGTCACAAAATAATTTAATTGATTCTTTAACAGGATATCCCAAATCATTCAAGAGAGATTGTAACCACAAAGCCTCACAAAGTCCAAGTGCCATGCCTCTGTATTCAGCCTCTGCGCTTGAACGGGCGACAACATGTTGTTTCTTACTTCTCCATGTTACAAGATTTCCACCTACAAAAGTGAAGTAGCCTGATGTAGATCGCCTATCATTTATTGATCCAGCCCAGTCAGCATCAGTATATACTTCTATTCTTTGGAACTCTGTAATTTTTTTGAACAATACTCCTTTTCCAGGAGCAGACTTTAGATACCTCAAAATACGAATAACTGCATTCATATGTTGTTCTCCAGGATTATGCATAAATTGGCTAACAATACTTAAAGCATAGGCAAGATCTGGTCTTGTGTGTGCCAAATACATCAACCTTCCAACAAGCCTTTGATATCTTTCTTTATTTACTGGAACTTGATCCACCTTGATACATAACTTTAATCCTTCCTCCATTGGTGTATTAACTGGTTGACATGCCGACATACCAGTTTCTTTTAATAAATCCAAGGCATATTTTCTTTGAGATAAGAAGATTCCTTCTTTTGATCGAGAAACCTCAATCCCAAGAAAATATTTTAAGGAACCAAGGTCTTTCATTTCAAATTCTCTAGACAAATATCTTTGTAGAGCTTTCCTCTCTTCATCATCATTTCCTGTTACTATCATATCATCAACATATACAATAAGTGCAGTGATCTTACCATGCCTTTTTTTCAGAAATAAAGTATGGTCTGAATTGCTTTGCTCGTAGCCAAATGCCTTCATAGACTTTGTGAATCTGCCAAACCATGCTCTTGGAGATTGTTTTAAACCATACAATGATTTTTTTAATCTGCACACCTTTCCATCATGTATTTCTGATTTCTTGATTCCTGGTGGTAGATCCATATAGACTTCTTCAATTAAATCTCCATGTAGAAAGGCATTTTTTACATCAAACTGATATAATGGCCAATCTAGATTTGCAGCTAGAGATACCAAGACTCGAACAGTGTTGATTTTGGCTACAGGTGCAAATGTTTCTGTATAGTCAATCTCATATGTCTGAGTGTATCCTTTTGCCACCAATCTTGCTTTATAACGTTCAATCATACCATCTGCTTGGTACTTTACTGAAAAAATCCATCGACATCCAACAATTTTCTTTGTTGGTGGACGATCGACAAGTTCCCAAGTTCTATTTATTTCTAAGGATCTTAGTTCCTCATTCATAGCTTCTTCCCATTTTGGGTTAACTAAAGCTTCCTGCACACTGTTAGGAATAGATACAACAGATAATTGATTCACAAATGACATGTTTGATTTTGACAAACGGTGTGTAGACACATAGTTATTCATGGGATATTTGACTTTACTTGAAATCTCAGGTTCATACATGGTTTTAGGAATACCTCTGTTAAGACGTGGTGGAAGTGTTTTTCTGGTTGGTTCAATAGTTGGAACATCCTCTGCAAACGATTGGTTAGGTATATCAGCAACTTGTGGAGTAGGAAACTCGTACTCACTTAATGGTAGTAATGAATTTGTTTGATGATCTTGGAGTTGACGAGGACTTGATTCCATTTCCCTTGAATCTCTTCCATTTTGGGAGTTATTACCATCTGAATCCAAATTATTTGTGTTTTGATCACATATAATTTGTCTTTCTTCATAAGGTAACAATTTATATGTGAGGGTCTGAATTTCATCATGGTTGTAGTTGTACTCCCCCTGAAATTCAGGCTTAGAAGAGAAATACATTGTATCCTCATGAAAAATAACATCCATGGTGGTAATCATTTGTTTTGTTGGAGGATGATAACAACGGTACCCTTTTTGTTGTGTAGCATATCCCATAAAAACACAACGTAGTGCTCGTGGATCCAACTTGCTACGTTGCTGTTTATGTAGGTGTACAAATGCTACACACCCAAAGACATGGGGAGATAAATTTGGAACACTTGGTGCAACAATTGCTTTGGTGATGGCTTGTAGTGGTGTTTGGAAGTCAATTGAACTGGAAGGTATCCGATTGATCAAATATGCAGCAGAAACAAGTGCTTCTCCCCAATAAGATAATGACATATGAGCTTCGATCAATAAGGCACGGACAACCTCCAATAAGTGTCGATTTTTCCTTTCTGCAACTCCATTTTGCTGAGGTGTATCAACACAAGTAGTTTGATGAATAATTCCTTCTGATTGAAGATATTCTTGAAGCTCAGAACTCTTATATTCTCCTCCATTATCACTACGTAAAACTTGAATCTGTGTATTATATTGAGTACGAACCATTTTATGAAATTTTCTAAATAATAAGTTTACCTCACTTTTAGATTTCATTAAACAGACCCAAGTCATTCTACTAAAATCATCAATAAAAGTAACAAACCAACGTGAGCCACCCAAAGTAGAGACTTTAGAAGGGCCCCATACGTCAGAGTGTATAACCATAAAAGGAAAAGGACTTTTATTTAAGGTTATGGGAAAAGAAGAACGATGACTTTTTGCTAACTCACAAACATCACACTTTAAAGAAGAAATATCTAAATTTAAAAATAAACTTGGAAATAATTTCTTTAAATATCCAAAAGAAGCATGACCCAATCTCCTATGCCATAGCCATATATTTGATGTATCCTTTCTTTTAGATCCATTAGCTACCAGTGCATGATTTGTTGAAGCCAAGTCCAAATAATACAAGTTTTCTCGCCTAACACCACGACCAATCGTTTGCTTTGTTTGGATGTCCTTGAACACACAAAAGTCAGGCCAAAAAGTAACAAAACAAGATAAAGCAGTGGTTATTTGAGAAATAGATAAAATGTTATACTCTAAAGAAGGAACAACTAGCACTGAATCTAAATTTAAAGTACTAGTGAGAGATAAAGAACTTTCCCCAATAACTGGAGTTGTGTTACCATTGGCAGTGCAAACAGTTTTGTGTGAAGATGATTTTGAGATTTGTTTAGAATTGAATGTCATATGATCAGTTGCACCTGAATCAATTATCCATGTATTATTAAAAACAGGAGGAAAAGCTTTCTTACCAACATTGTTTGAGGTTGCTACTGATGCTGAGGAGTTTGCAACATGATCATTCATTGCTTCAACATTGGTGGCAATAGACATCTGTCTTGGATTTTTCTTGCGAGATTCACGGCTGTGATCCCACCAATCAGGGTATCCCACAAGTTCAAAACATCGTTCTTTGGTGTGACCCTTTTGATGACAATGGGTACATTTGAATGATGATTTTTCAACAGCCTTTTTAACATTCATTCGTTCTTGCTGATTTGAAAAAGAACGGTTTTGAGATATCATGGCGGAAGCATCAGAGTCTCCAGATTTTTCTTTTAATGATATTCGACGCACTACTTCTCGTCGAATCAAGGAGTAACATCCTTCTAAATCCGGGATGGTTTCTTTTCGCAGAATTTCTCCACGAACCTGCTCAAATTCATCATCTAATCCAGCAAGAAAAATATGTACCCTCAATCTTTCAACAGACTCTTGATATGATATTAAATCATCAGGATCTTTCATGACCACCTTATCACGATGGTCTAGTTCTTGAAAAATTTCAGTTAACTCTCCATAATATTCAGAAAGTGATTTTTCATTTTGTCTGGAAGTAAAGGCTTTTTGGTTTAAGACAAATACCTGTAATTCGTCAGTTCCATCATAAAATGCCTTTGCCAAAGCACCCCAAATTTCAAAAGCAGTTGGTATGCGTAAGTAACGCTTCATGATTTCAGGACTCATTGACATAAGTAGCCATCTCTTCACTTTTTGATTTTCTGCATACCACTTGTTATGATTTTCTGATGTTTTTTCGGGTTGCAAATTTTTGTCATGAATATAAGAGAGTTTTTCTCTCTCTGCAATATGCATTTCTATTATTTGAGACCAAACATCATAATTAGTCTCAGTAAGAATAATTCCAGCATTAAAAACACCTTCAGAATGGACAGACTGTACAATAACTGGAGTTGATTTCTCCACAGGTAATGAAATTGTGCCCTCTGTCATGATGTTAGGGTACAAAAACTAGAAAAATGGTGTAATAATTTCAAAACTGGAAAGAAGAATGCAAGAACCGGTATAAAAAATATGAAACCGATGGGTTTTTTAAGAAGAAATGGACCAAATCGAATAAAAAACACAAAACCGGGGACACAATTGGTTTAAAAACCTTGAAAAATGGACCAAACCGGTTTGAAAAAGACAGAACCGGAGAAAAAATCGGGTTTAGACTTTGAAAATTGACCGAACCGGTCAAATTTGCAAAAACTGCGAAAAAACCGGGTTCAGACCGAACCACCGGTCTAACCGGACCGAACCTGGGTTGAGCCGGACCGGAATGAGCCGAGCCGAGTGAGCCGAGCCGAGTGAGCCGAGCCGAACCACGTCAGCGTCTTCAACCTTCAGCTGGCGCGTGGGGGCGCGTGGAGGCGAGTGGTGGCGCGTGGATTTTTCCAGCCAACTTATGGAGGCGCGTGGGGGCGCGTGTATGGGTTTTTTCTTGTCCTAATTTTACCAAAATGCTCAGAATTCTGTTTAGAGTAATCTGGTAAAATTAGGTGAGATAAATACTGACTCAAAAATGAGGTTTTTAATTAATATTTGTTTGGGTGTTTGGGTGAGAATTTTTTTCTGAGAAAAAATATTTTTCAGAGAAAGAAAACTCAGTTTAGGCTAATAAGTGTTTCAAATTTGCTCTGATACCATGAAGAAATAAATAATTTGAAGAAACAATCTAACCGAAGAAGAAATGGTTTCTCCGATATATTTTCATTCTTAATTCGTATGAGTTTGTACATTGTTTATATAGGAAAATATTAATTACTATTACAACTACCACACTCAACATTTACAGCTGCACGTTTTCTTTGATAGGCGCCATCTGCCGTGAAGGTTGGTAACTGTCGGTAGGCGCCGTCTTCTTTGATAGGCGCCGTCTACCGTGAATTGTTGAACGTCGGTGCGTTCATTGTTGAATTCAACATGTGTCTCTCTCTTCTTTTTTTTTTCCTGAAAGTTGAGAGCCTGCATTTACAAACAGGAGCAGACAAGAAAGCTTACTTACAGTGACAACATATTCAAATACAAAGTGAAGAAGAAATAATACAGAAAAGAACACGTACCTTTTCTGTGTGTACATGGAGTGTCAAACACCCGCAGCAATCAAAATTTTGAAGAAAATTTACCAGATTAAAATACCATTCTTTGTTATAGATGTTGTTACGGACAAGGATGTTAGGCTCAACATGATTGCCAACAATCATAAAAAATTTATGTGGTACGTTACCCCAATAATTAAGGGAAAGTTAACTAGGAGTATTAATTGTCGAATGCAAGGTCGCACAAAAACTTCTTAAAGTAAAGCATTTCAGGCTTTGACTGAAAAACTTTAATTCTTCAAACCCATTACAGTCATCCAGGGTCAAACTCTCAAGGAGGGGAAGTCTAGGAATTAGGTCTTCCAACCACTTGTCATTAAAGCGTGCACCACGTAATTTCAGATCTCTCAAACTTTCACAATTAGCAAGAGCGATAATGCTTTTAGAATATCCTCTATAAGCAAAAGACACAAGATTTGAAGCTTCGACATGAATCCTATGGTAAGAAACATGTTCTATTCTGAATGACTTGAGACTCGGACTTGAAATATGAATGTCAGATCCCACTCGGTTGCTAGATATAAACAAATTCTTAATGTTAGGGCAGCCCAAAATTAGACTGTGGATTGTATTATCATCTATTTGCACATCTTCCAATGAAAGTGTTACCAATGCGGGAAAACTCACAGAAGAAAGGCCAATCAACATCATCCATTGCAACTTTAAAACACTTAATGATCTTGCTAGTTGAAGTATAGACTGTGGTAAGCCATAAAATCTACTCATGAATTGTGGTTCAATGCAAAGATCCAACTCCCTCAAAGTGCTTTGAATACATTGACTTAACCAGCAATCTATGTGACTATAAGATCCATAGTATTTCAACTTGAGCTTGAATGTTGTTAAAAACAAATCTCTATCAGGACTATATTTCTTGTGGTGCTCCAAATACCTTCCCAATAACGTTTTTGACCTCATTTTGGAAGATGACCAATGATCAGACATATCTATTACAGGGACTGAAGCCCAAATGTATCTCCAACGCCGGGAGAGAAGGGTCATTTTAATGACAACAATAGTGGGAACGAACGAAAGGATGTGATGTATGATATAATCAGGTAAATTGCAAAGTCTGTCCACTGAGATGTTTTGTTCTTGATGTTCTTCTAGAACATCCTCCATTTTCATTCTTTTTGAAGCCATGAGACACTCAAGGGAGAAGGATATGCTTAGTATTAGATTTGCTTGAATGCTTCCCTCCCTTAAAAAGAGCAGTAAATAATAATGATTATCACAAAGGACATAATGTAAAGAGGTATCTAAACAATTGTACAGAATAAAAAATGGCCCCATATAATTTGAACTGGAAAACAATAAACCAGGGAACATAATAAAAACGTATTATATAAAAAGAAGATAGAAAGAGAAAAGAAAAGTTGTATTCTAAAGAGGTAAATTGAAGGTAATGCCAGAACGTTTTTTCATTTCTAATTTTCCTTTAGACTAGTTTTAGCTCATAATCTTCTTAATAACCACTGCAAAACCATGAAATTGTTTCGACTATAGAAGAAATGTCTATATTTTGCTATTGCAGTACTTTCTGATTTAGTAATAGAGTGTTGTTTCTTAAATTTCAGACAATGCACTTGAAATATTCAAGGCTGTACACCTTGCGGCCAATACAAAGCAAAAATCAAAATCCTTCCCTTTGTTTTGCAGCCCCTCAGAGAAGGAATTCTCATGGCCTTATTAAGAGATTTGAATCACAAAAACTAACATTGAAAACAGAAATAAATATGTAAATCAATCAGACAAACAAAATCTTTAAGGGAAACATATCAATGAAAACTACCAGCAATTGATTGCAGAACATAAAGAAGATCAATTTGGATCACTGAATCTTTTAGCAGAGCAACAAAACTTTGGGAATTTAGCCAAAGCAGATGTTGAGTGACTCATGTTTCACATTTGAATCCACTGTACAATTACTAATACAGAATATTGCAGGGAAAAAAATTAAAATTTAAAAAAAAAAAAAAAAAAGTTAAAAATAATATATAAATAATTTATTTAAAAATAATATATGCAATTGGGTAACCAAAGCATCCAGAAACTGACAACAAAGAACAATATATAAATAATTTATTTAAAAAAAATGTCCAAGTTCTATAGAAAGCATTAAAATACCACATAAAAAAGCTCTCGCATTTAAATACCAAAATCTAAACTTGTATCTTGTACCCTATCTATACGTGAAATTGAAACCAGCCGTATAAAATCTACGTAAAGAATTGTAGCCGTTGCTTTGACAGGTTACATAAATACAAGTAATTTAAGGTAAACATGAATCCAGAACAAGCTTTTCTTTCCACCAATCTCCATTTTATAGGAGCCACATTATTTATTTCTTGATCATCTAAGGTTTCTGTCTTTACTCCTTGAATTACATAATTAAGGTTCCAAATTATACAGTTTCACACACTCTCATCATCCATTCGTTAGTAAAATAAGACTTCGTGAATTTAGAGGTAAAAAATGAGATTGTTCCACCCAAATAGACACTCCACACAAACCGACATGATCATATGATTCATATCACATAAATCACTATGTCGAAAATAAAATTATTCAATTTCAAAACCAAGTGAATGAATACAAAATGAATAGATACATCAGGAAAGCAAAAGCATGGAATGAGAAATGATAGCTACAAATCGGAAATGAGAGAGCATCGAAAACTATTACAAATAAACAAAATGCGCAAAGTGAGGGAACTAACCTACATCAAGGGACTAACGGCTTGACGAGGGCAACAGATAACGACGAAATAAATTATCACTGGATGTCGAAGTACGGCAGGCGAGCGTCGGTCAGGCGAAGTCGCATTGGTTTAAGGCTTAGAAGTCGTTTGACATTTTAAAGGGTTGTGAATTCTAATAATGGGTTGTGAATAAGTTGTACTAAATTTCAAAAATTATCTATATTTTAAAAAATATTATTTATTAGTATTATTTTACTAATGGTATTTTATAGTTCTTAAATTTACATAACGTTAATATATTTTATTTTTACTAAAATTTATAAAAAGAATACCAGTTTTCTATATCTTTATTTTAAAAAATATTATTTATTGGTATTTATTTTACTAATGGTATTTCATAGTTCTTAAATTTACATAGCGTTAACATATTTTATTTTTACTTAAATTTTTAATAAGAATACCAGTTTTCTATTTAAGTTAATATATTTTATTTTTACTTAAATTTTTAATAAGAATACCAGTTTTCTATTTAAGTTAATATATTTTATTTTTACTTCAATTTATAATAAGAATATCAGTTTTCTATATCTCAATTCTCAACCCAAGTCTGAATTTAAAAAAAAAAAAAAAATTAAAAAAATTGCAATATGAAGTTAAAAAAAAACACGCAATGTTTAACGGTGTGCTTTAATAACATTTCTGCAAATTTGTTCAAAAAAAAAATAAAAAAATAAAAAAATTTATGCTCTATTGTGAGTATTAAATTATCTTCAAGAAAAAAAAAATTAAATATCATTTTAATATAAGTTTGAACAATCATATCTTGAATTATATTGTTTTTTTCTAAGTGTTTTTCTTTTTTCAGGTCATGAAATTAAACAAAGAAAGAAAAAAATAAATAAAGAATATCGGTAGACAAGATATGAAACAAAAATGGAGGTGAAAATGAGAAGTGAAGAACAATGGTGAGTTGGGATTGGAAAATAGTGTAACTTTTATTGAAACATTAATTTAGAAAAACAATAGAAATATAACACTCAATAAAGATGCATTAAATGAAGATAGAGATTCTAGAAAATCACTTCGCCAACGATTCTATTTTAGACCCTCCCCTCACCCCAGTCGACACAATACACTTCAATTAAGTTGTTCGATAACTTAGGAAAATAAAGATTAAAATTATATTTGACCCAATCTTTTGCATATTCCACTTAAATTTTAAGAGACAAAACATAAGAGGATCTAAAATGAAGAAAAAAAAATTTATATAATATTTTGAAAAAAAAAATTTGAAAAAGTTTTCTTAATTCAAACATTAAATAGTCAGATAAAAAGCAAGCTTAAATTGTGAATGAATATTTAAATTATCATTATAAATAAATTAGAGAACAGTAATTTTTTTTTTTTTACATTATTAAATTTTAAGTATTTAATGTAAATAATTTTAATACAATGAAAGTTATACACGTGAAGACTTCACCAACTGTTATCCAGAGTTCCAGACTGCACAGTGCACACTGCACTTCTTCATCAAAGCAATAATACTACAATCAGAAACCTCATCTTGATTTTTACTATTACCCTTAATAACTTTCAAAACAATAAAATAAATAGTGTTATATCTGAGGGTTAATTTAAATCTCAATATAATTATATATTTTGATTTTAAAGAAGATGTTTTTTCTTCACAAATATGTCATAATTAGTACGTAGTACTAAAAATCTACAGTTATTTTAACATATAATCTAATATACTTATTATTGCATGTAATATTACTTTTTATTTAAATATATTATTTGTTATATTATAATAAAGATATATAAAGTTTATTGAAGCGAAATAGAGAATGTATCCCATTATTACCATGTACCATGTCATTTAAACAAGGATCTCGCCCTAATTTATCAAGAAAATCCACATAAATTTGTCGGAATGAGAAAATTGAGAATTTAAGTATCATTCTAAAATACAAAAATTGATGATACATTTGTATTCAAAAAATATTTTTTTTTTGCAATTTTAATTTATAATTTCAAAAAATTGTGGAATTACTTACTACTAAAATTACATCATATTGAGTGTCAAATTGTAATTGATTCACAAAAAATGGTAGTAAAATAAATGTAAAATAATATGAGAATTATTAAATTAGTACTTATCATTGTTAAATTAACTTACATTTTTTATATTTTACTCTAATTATTGGATCAATTTAATAAAAATAATACTCTAAAATTTATAATTATATATATAGGTTATATATTTTATTATTAAAAAAATATATAATTTATTATTTTACATTAAACGTTGTTTAAATTCAACTACAATTATGTAAATTTTTTTTAATGTTGAACTCCTTGTACTTAAAATCACTCAATATTAGTTTTTGTTATAAATTTAGGGCATTATTCTATATAATTTTTCAATAATTTTTCATTCCATGACTTTTTATTTTAATACACTGTATTGAATATATTAAATATAATTATATTAAATTTAATTATTATAATTATCTGTAAAATATTTGGTCATATATCGTATAATATGATTAGATAAAATTGACTATAAATATTTTAATAAAATAATTTTTTATTAAAAAATTTATTTAAATTAATATTAAATATTTTTTATATTTTTATTATATTTTTTTAAAATAAAAATTATTATTAATTTGAGACAAAAATTTAATTCACATAATTTTATAATTAAAATTTTAAATAGATTAAATTAATCGTTGAATACGGTTGAAATCCATATTTATATACAATTAAAAATTTTATTATCTTTCCAAAACGGCTTTTTCTAATAAGGTAAGAAATAAAAATTTCCTTCAGTAACCCCCGAAATTCTTTCCTTCTCTTCTTTTGGCAGCTCAACAACCCCAACCAAAACAAACGCCTAGACTTGTCTCACTCTCTGACTCCGACTCTCTAAAACGAACACGTTCATATACAGACACAAATCCATATTCGTCCCTTTTTGCCTTAAAAGTTTGGGTTTCTCTTGATAGAGAAACAGAGTTGGAAAAAGAGTAGGGAAAATTTGATTTGAGATTTCAAATACATGGGGAGGAAGAGGAGTTCACCAGTGAATGTTTTGCTGGAATGGCTGAGAAGGAAGCCAATCAAAGTCAAGATTTTTCTTGGATCAATGCTTGCGCTTATTGCTCTGGTGGCGTTGAAGTTTACTATCAAGGATCATAAATATTTCTTTGTTGTTTCTGAAGCTGTTCACGCTACTGGGATTTTAGTCCTTATTTACAAACTCACTACTCAAAAGACATGCTCTGGTAATTATATATATCTCTGATTTTTTCTATATTCAGAAAAAAATATTTATATCTGTGTGATGTTAATATTAATTGTTGTGTTCATATAAGAAAATTTTGGATGATTACATTTGTTTATATGAATGAATTTTACATGTGTCTGTGTATACAAAAAATCCTGTTTGGTTTGCTTTATCAATCAATTTTATCAATATATTTGTCACGTTTGAAAAATGAATCGAAATATTTTGGTTGAAATTGAAATTAAGGTTAACCTGATTAAATACTTTTTTTTTTTTTTTAATTATTGTTTTTATAATTATTTGAAGGCTTAAATAATTTGGTTGATTGAGAACTGTGTTTTGGTTGAAAGAAAGAAAATTTGAGGGAGTTCACCAGCATAGATATCATCTAATGGTGCAAGGTAGGTGTGACATAGTTTAGGCAAAGACTATAACTTTGTATTTGATGTTAAAAACTAGGTAAAGCAGCATAGACATCTTCTTTGAAATTTTGTGTTGTCTTTTTCTTTATTGAATTTTCGTTTGGCTTTTTAGTTTGACAACTTGCACCAACTTCAAAAATATATATAAGAATTAACTTGATTGATTACAGCAATTGCACTGATGTTCATCCCCAGTGGAGATGGAAACCACATTAGACGAGAGAATGAGTGTTAGATGTGGGAATGAGAGGGGCAGGGTCATTTTGACACATGGATGAGTTGGAGAGTGCTAGAGTGGAGTGGGGATATAAAGTATTTTCCATAGTAGAATATGATAAATAAGACAATGACCTTTGACAAACCTTGTGCACATTAAGGACTTGTTTGAGTTGAATAATGGGAATAATCAGAATTCAAACATTCATGAAATCAAACAAAATGGAATAGAAATAATATTACTACTATATATTTGGGTCTAAAATAGAATCAAAGTAGTGTGAAATTCTGATACCCTCTATCTTAATCTCATTCTGCTGCATAATATGCAATAGTTATGTAATATTTCCTAGGCTGAAAGGAACAGGCATTTCATTCAGATATTTCCAGGACCATTTGCAAATTGCAATCTTTAACTTATTTTCGCTTACCAAGGTGAATCACACCTCAGGCTTCCCACCTTTAAATTTATTCATAAATTCACCAAAACCAACCAAACAAATTTTATTCAACCTTAAATATAAGCGATACGTTGGTTTCAAGTTGAAAGGCATAACATTCCCACATAGCAGTGCATGAGATGATCATAGGACAACGTTTAAATTTGCAGACTTGTCTATTCTCAATAGATTTGACCAAGTGATCTTTTCTTGCTTCCTGCCCCCCCCCTCCCCCCCAAAAAAAAAAATCCCTCTATTGTCTGCAATGCAATCCTGGTTTTCTGCAAGTTCAATTTTCCTTTCCCTCATATTATTCCTGCAACTTTTGGTTTGTGTTTTGCATCACATTGCACACTGGTTGCCTTTTTCTTATTGCCGTTGAAACAATTGATCATTATTTTAAATATATAGTTTACTCATACCTCCAGAACCTTCTTGCAGATGATAACTTAATTATAAGTTGTCAATAAAAACCAGTGCATTTATCACATCCATTAGATTCTCATAACTAGTATGGATAACATGTTAAAGCAATCTAGCTAATCAGGTTTGTATTATTGATTTAGGCCTATCACTTAGGTCTCAAGAACTCACGGCTCTGTTCCTAGCAGTAAGAATGTGTTGTAGTACCATCATGGAAGGTGATATTCATACACTTCTGGATTTTGCCACCCTTGTTTCAACAATATGGGTCATATATATGATGCGGTTCAAGTTGAAGTCAACGTATATCAAGGAGCTAGACAACCTTCCCTTATATTATGTGGTATGTTGAGCATAGATAAAATGTTTCATATGCATTAAAAATCATTAAGTGAATCGGACACACAAGTATACTAAGTTAGAAAATTGGAAAAGCTATTACATAATTCTGTCTTGTAAAGCCATCCATTGCATTTGATATATTCAAAATATAGAGATTCATTTTAAGTGATGTGATGAACTATTTTTACGGTAATGTGATTTGGGTCCGGAAAAGACCAAACTTGGCATTTTCCTCTTCTCAGGGATTGAGAAGAAAAGGAGCAACAATGACATTTCAAACATATATTCTGCAATTTATAAATTTCTTGAAATATGAGCAAACTTTAGCATTCTAATGTTTAACAGAAAGACACAATAAACTTCATATATGGAAGAATTTTCAAATTTCATGTTTGTTTGAACCTAGAAAACACATTTTCTTCTATTTCTCTTAACAGATAATTCCCGCTGCTGTTCTCGCTATAGTTGTCCACCCTTATACACTTCATTTCCGCCTCAGTCGCGTCTTTTGGGCCTTTGGTGCATACCTTGAATCGGTTTCAGTGTTGCCACAACTTCGTATGATGCAGAATGCCAAGGTTCATCCATAATTGAATCATGATTTAGTGATGTATCAGATAGTTGCTCAAAAGTAACTTTCTTTTTTTGTTATGATATTTTGTTTTCAGATGATTGAGCCTTTTACAGCTCATTATGTATTTGCACTGGGTGTTTCAAGATTCTTTGCATGTGCTCATTGGATTATTCGGGTAAGTTGATTTTCCTTTATTTTTCATTTTTTTGTTTGTTTGTGGTTATTAGCTAAAGTTTGATTGCATCAATTTCCATGTACTCGCATATACTTATTCAAAATTCAATGTGAATGATTTTAATGTATGAATCTAAACATTGAAGAGAAGGACTATTACAATGGAATTTTATTCGACCAAAGACAAGATGATGATCTTATATAACTCATGTTATTTTCACTTCATCCACAAAACTATTATTATTTTACATTGGATTAAAACCCAAAAGGTACAATCTAAAAAGCTATACAAAATTAACCAGTATATGCCCATGTATATGGAGCTATAAACATATTTTGGTCTTAGAAATTTGTTGGAAAAATTACAAATATAACACCCCTAAAACTTATAATAACAAAAGTAATACCCCTAGTATGAACCCAATATTAACTCATATTCTCTCGATTCAAAAGAATAATGTTATTTTTGTTTTTATGAATTTTAAGGGGTATTATTTTAGGTAATTTTTCAAATTTAAATTTGTTGTAGTCTAGCCTTTAAAATCGCATAAATGTTAACTATGCAACAACCACCTTGCACCAGATGCGAGTATGATGGGAGAGTTCCTAACTTACCAGATACGTACTGTCCTACTTCAGAATAGTAAGCTAAAGGAAATGTCTTTATCACATAACTGTGATAGATCACAATGAAATTGTAGTATATTATTTGTAAGTACGGTCGAGCCTATTGAATAACCTCAGATTACAAGTTGACACCTATGCATTTATCACAAATGTGCAATATATAGAATATAGTAGTGTTCTAAGTAAAAGCATACTTTGATTTTGCCTTTTCAATCATTTCATCATTAGAGTAAAAGCAATGTTATACCTTGCGATTCTTGAGCAGATTTATGAGACTGGAGGGAGGTATCTTTACCTGGTTGGGGGTGGATACTTCTGGCTCTTGGCAGCTTTTCTTTCCGAAATGGTTCAAACGTTCATCTTGGCCGACTTTTGTTACTATTACATCAAGAGGTAAACCCCAACTATTGACTCTATATGATAATCTCAATTTATTCCTTCCAACTTGTATCAGATATCTAATTTCTTTTCTAATTTTATACTCTGTTCTTGTTCTTTTGAGTTTCAGTTTCATGGAAGGACACCTTATAATGAGAATGCCTGTCTAAAATTCCCAGAGAGAAGTGCCTACTAGTTTGCAGATGATTTCCTAGCCCCAACTTAGTTTGCAGATGATTTACTAGCTCCAACTTGTAAGCTTTTGGTTGCCTTTGGCTTAACTCAGGTCTTCCAAACTTGTCCTTTTTTCTTGGGTTTATCGGAGTTTATTTAGATAGAATTTTTTTACCATAAAATTGCCTATAAAACTCTAGCTTACTTGTTAAATCATTTTGAAGTAATCCATATGACATAGGAACGGACTTAATGCAAAAAGGGTTGACATGTGCGGCCATAATTATTATGGATCTTTGTTCGAGTGTTCAATTGCTTATAACAGGAAGGTTATTTGGCATTAAAAAAGTTGAAAACTAGCAGCTTAAGTTGATGAAAATTTTGATCCTTTGAACATGACAAACACACACACTAAAGAGCCCAAGAAGAACTAGGCATTCACATGGGAAGAAACCAGTGGATATATGATATTGAAAACACATTACATGCGTATAAAAGATTGTTATGTTGGTGGCTACCATGAACTAAAAGGGCATTGTCAAAGTATAAAAAATGCACTGAGGCCCAGTGATTTGGTCGAATTCGGATTTTTTTTTTTACTTGAGAGTTTCAAGACAATCTATGAAGACATAGTTAGAGGCCAAGCTTTTGATTAAATACCATTTTGTTTTGTTTTGTCAGAAGTTTATGCCTCGGTTTAAATTTTGGTCTGCTAATTGGTTGGATATCTAGTTCTGCCTCTTTTTCTTTACTGGTTTGAGTTGTGGACGAAGGATGCTAGGTCGGACAGTGATATGAGTGGGAAAAAAAAATCTATGAATGAGTGAGGGGTTTTTTTTAATGCCCTCATGGAGTTTTGTAGAGTCATAATCAAAAAGATAAAGCCAAGAGATCGTGCAAGTGTGTAATCATAAGAAGCAATTATTTTCATTGCCTACAAGAGCATTTCTTTATACATCACTTGTTACTTGGAAGGTATCTACTACTTGTAAAAATAGTTGGACTCAATTGTTTCTTATAGTGTAATTGCTTGCCACATAAGTACTGTTCTAAACTTGATGTATAAAGACTTTTTGAGCCTACAATAACTTGATAAGACACGCAGGCTCATGAAAAGACTTTCTTTCTTAAGAATTGGACGTGATAGTCATTCACAACCAAATATGAACACTTTTTATAATCTTCCAGTGTAGGCCCTTTGTTTATTTTAGTAAATACAACACGCCACATTCTTTACAGTTTGAAAGTTAGGTTGGAGAGAACATTTTTTTACTTCTTAACTGTGGGTCATTTGTTATTATGTTGGAAGACCCATCTACTTGGATCATTTGTCCTCTTTTTCAAGACTGGGTTATAATTTTGACATTCAAGATTTAACTTGTGTTAAATTGAGTCATATGTCAAGCGTGTGATATTAAGAAACTTGTCTGACAAAATAATACAATTTGCAAATGTTGGGGCGTAAAGTATAATTTAATCTTTTTTCGTCAGCTCCTTTAACGGAAGATCGCGTAAGTGCATGAAATTTTTGTAAAGCCAAAAATTATGGGCATAATTAGAACATATCCTAAACTTTAAGGAATAAAGTATAATTAAGGTTTTTTTTTTTTTTTTTTTAGATGAAGAATTGGACATGAATTCATATTACGAGAGTATTGCTAACAAATATTTTTTTTAAAAAAAATTACCTTAAATAATACTTTAAAACTTATATTAATAAAAATAAAAATAAAAAGCATTTTCTTTTTGAATTGAGAATGATATGAGTTGGTATTAATATACTATTTTTGTTATAAATTTTATGGTCTTAAATTTATTATTTTTTTCAATACTTTTAGACCAATAAATATTTGATGAAATTTGAATGGAGTAAATGTGAGAAGTGAGAAGTGAGAAGTGAGAAGTGAGAAGTGAGATTAAGCTAGCAAAGAATGGAAATATGAACTTCAATCCTAACTTGTTTTGTCTTCTTGAACAAAAATTCATGTACGAACTACGAACAATTTTTCTCCAAGCCCTTCATTTTTTGCGCAAAAGCAGCAAAAAGCGAGAAGTAGAGTTTATTTTTCCCGGAAAAGCAATACTATTGGATTTCGGCGATAAGTAAAGTTTAAGTAATTTTTTTTTTACTCAAACGGGAATAATCATTTTCTTTGACTTCTGCATAGCAGAGAAAGCAATTTGTTCCCTAAGACTCTGTCTTAAAGAATTTTCTGTTGCAATTGGTTGCTCCGTGCTCGGTTATATTTTGCTCTTTTATTTTACGTGCCCATCTTTTTTTTAGTTTTCCTTTTATGAAAATAAATTAAAACATGTTATTAAATAAGCAAGTTATATATAATAAAAAATATATATACATATATAAACCCATGTTAATTTTAAATCACTCATTGTAAACAGCAACTTGTTGGTAATAATTAAATGATATATAATATAGCTAAGTCTCTATGTAATAATATACATGTTTAAATGATTTTATGTAAGTCAAAAATCAAATTTGACCTGTTGCACTTGCCTTTCTCTAAAATATGACTGTAATACTCTGATGTGTTATTCATTAAGTTTAACTAAATTATATTGCTAATTAGCAAGTAGCGTGTCTAAATGTAATTACCAATAGTGTAAAGTCTAAGTAATCTACCTATTTTCCTTACTAGTTATGAATGAGATGCAGTTTCATTGACTTTGCTTTTGCTTCAGCCTGAAACTTTGCTCTCACAGTTGTGTCTTCCAATTGAAGGTATACAATCCTTGGGATTTGAGTTTCATGAATTCAAGATAGATGACCCTTTACTTAGACTTATTAAAAAAAAAAAAATTGGATACGTAGTAATAAAGGAGAGAAAAAGTACAACCTTTTGATAATTGAGTGGAGATTGTGAAAATTAAATTCATTAGTCTTAGGAATTGCAAAGCCGTGGTAATGTCGCAAGTTGTTTAGAAATCACTTATTATTCTCGTGTGCTTGTTTGAGAAAGCACAAAGCAAAGCACTTTTTTCATTTTAATAGCACTTTTGAAATGGGTGTAAACACAGAAGCAAACAAGCACAAATAAGTCTATCTCTCTGTGTCTCTTTCTAGACCATATTTCTTTATATTTCTCATCACAAGCTCTTACCATATCTAATCCAATATGGCCATAATCAAAGCACCCCTAGAATCCAACAATAAAAGTTATAAGACTCATAATCATCATCAAAACCCTAAAAAACAAAATCTTAAATTCACACGTTTCTTTCTCAACTCTCCAAAAGTATCCATCTACTTTTTAATCATATGTGTTGTCCTCTTCATTCTTTTCCACATCCAAACCCTTCAACTCCCACCATCATCATCTTTTTCAACTAATTCACCCTCATGGCCTCTCATACAACAATGGCAACGACTCACAACCACGAACACCACCACCTCTGCTGCCACCAACCTCACTACACTATCTAACAAACTCCGTTTATCTGTCACATATCTACCCCTCAAGGACCTTCGATATTCCCACAATGCCCTTGAAGGTCACACCTGGTTCATGAGCTCTATGTACGATACACACCAAGAAGGCGAAGTTCAGTATCAACAATTCCCTTCAGAATCTTCACATGGTAGGGTTCTTTGTCTCAAAGGTCATGACACTCATGATGGTTCTTGGAACTACTATGCATTGGCTTGGCCTGAAACTCTTCCTTTAAATGCAACTCTTATGAAAGGCTTAACTTTTGTTTCTTACAATCATTATGACTATGGTAACATTTGGCATGGGTTATCAGCTGTTATGCCATTTGTGGCTTGGCATAAGAAAAATGGTTGTCTAGAGTTACCAAGTAGATGGGTTCTTTTTCATTGGGGTGAATTGAGACTTAACATGGGACTTTGGTTGAAAACTTTAATGGGTGCTACATTTGATGGAGAGCCAAATATTGAGGGGTTTAATGGGATTGATGAAGAAACACCAGTTTGTTTTGAGAAAGCTGTTGTTATGAGACACAATGAAGGTGGAATGTCTAGAGAAAAGAGAATGGAGGTTTATGATCTTATGAAATGTAAAGCAAGGCTTTATTGTAATGTTAGTAGTAGTGCTACTAGTAATAATAAGAATAATACTTTTGGGATGACTTTGTTTATGAGAACTGGACCTAGATCTTTCAAGAATGCGACGGCTGTGATTGGTATTTTTCAAAGAGAGTGTGCTAAAGTTGATGGTTGTTTGTTAAGGGTCGCTTACTCCAATAACCTTACTTTTTGTGAGCAGGTAAGCTTTGTTTTAATTTCTTCATCAATTATTTTAATGTGTATATCTTTTCACATTAAATGTGTGTTTGAACACATGTGACTTAAAATGGAAAGAAGAAAACTATCTTATACATACATACATACATACAATTTATAGATCTATAGGTACCGTATACATATACTAGTATATTATAAGGTACCATAATTTTTTTTAGATTTTGGTTACCGGTAGGGCTATTGATTCCAAATATAATGTATTGGTACCTTTATAAGCTACTCAAATTTGGTAAGTCTAAGTCTATATACCTGATTTTAGATCGTTTATATAATTTCATTATGTGCCAATTTTCTCCAGCAAAGGATCAATTTTCGCTAATTTCCTTGATTTACTATAAATTATTGAGTTGATGTATTAGGGTTGTCATCCTATTGTACCAATCCTTTGGTGTAAATTGTATTGTGTCTGTGTTTCAACTACTATTTATGTTAAAACATCTAGGAAAAAGATTTCAATTACTTTAATTTGGATTGCTTTTTTTCTAAACAACTATGGGTACTCACTGAACTCGAATTCCAAACTTTAATCATACGTGCCAAAATAGATTTTATATCATTTTAATTTGAGTCGTTAATTACTTTAAAATGGTAATAAACATCCTAAACTTTACAAGCATAGATATACAAAAAAAAAAAATTACTAATTAACTTGTAATGGTTTGTTTTATATAGGTGAAGGTAATGAGTATGACAGACATTATGATATCTCCACATGGAGCACAGCTAACAAATATGTTCCTAATGGATAGAAATAGCAGTGTTATGGAGTTCTTTCCCAAAGGTTGGCTCAAACTTGCTGGAGTTGGACAATATGTTTACCAATGGATAGCAAGCTGGTCAGGCATGAAGCACCAAGGTGCTTGGCGAGATCCTGATGGTGAACATTGTCCCTATTCGGAAGATGATCGTCGATGCATGTCCATCTATAAGAACGGCCGTATTGGATACAATGACACTTATTTTGCCGAATGGGCCAAAAGTGTACTCAGTGAGGTCAAGGCTAGAAAGGAGGAAGATCATAATGATTTAAGTAGTGGTTGTACTTGTAATTAGATTATTCAAACATGCTATATTTTTTTATACATAACATCTTGCATTGAGTGATTGATTAGGGTTTCTAGCTAAGAAAGCTATTAATCACCCTAATTAAAACAATTGTTTGTAATTTGATTATTATTAAGGATAAATAGATTTTTTACACCATAATTATACTAGTTTTTAGAAAAGTACAATTAAATTTTAACTTATTACATCGACAGTGGATATCTTAATTAGTAACGTAATTGAGTAACATACATAAGATTATAGGTTCGAGGGTAAACAAGCTATAATTATGCACAAAATTTTGTTGACAATAATTTCATGTGCTAGTTATTATTATTACTATTAATATCAACGTTGATCTAAATGGATGAAAAAAAATGGAGTTACCTCATCGTCCTTCTAAGAAGATGTTTGTTGATAAAAAAATAAATTAATTAACTTGTTATAAAACTATCACCAAATTTCAACTTTGTTACATAAGCATCATATATGTTAAAAATTGACAAGAACTAAAGGAAAGAGTCACACAAGTACCAACATCATTACAAAAATTATTTTAGTTTTTTTTTTTTTTTATTACAAATTTAGCGATAATGATATTTTTATAACAATATTTGAAATTTGATGCTAATTTTGCAACAATTTAAAATTTGGTAATCCTTTTATACCTACAACCATAATTTAATTGTTAAAAATGGATATTCATTCCCCCAATAAAGTAGGTATTTGGATAACCGCTAAAGAAATGCAAATACTAAAGTGGTGAAATCAGCGTGTTGGAGATAGTCTCCTTTGATTGTATATGTTTGGTGGTAATGGTACACATAATGTTATTACATTATTAATAACATCTTTGGATGCATATGTGACTCGTATAATTAAGATAAAAAGTACATATTGGAAAATAAAAATAGGATCTTGATTATTGTGTCCGTTACTACTTGTGTCCGAAGAAAATGACATTCGAAATAACAAAAAAACTATTTAGTTGATATCACGATCTTTCAAACCTTGCACCGAAAAAAGTCTATTATCCTTAAGATTAAAGGTGCAAGTGGAGTGTAAGATTGTTTTTCTCCTCAAAATAATCTTACCAAAATGAAATTTCACTCTCTCGCAATTTCGTTAAAGCAAATGTCATCTAAACTTGATTTTTTTCAAATGAAAAGACGAATCTACAATATAACTTATTATGGCTTGAAGAGTTGGTTTCTATAGAAAACCAGGGTACAATTATATGGAAAAATTATATATTTGATTAATTTCTTTGTCCAAATTAATAATAATTTAAAGTATTAACTATATTTTATATCCTTAATGTATTAAATTTTTCGTAAACATGCTCATAATATTTATAAATTTACAAACATGTCCATAATATATTTAAAACTTTAAAATTATAGATATTTTTTGTTTAAATAGATTAGAGTTTAAAAATGTTATGAGTATATTAATAATCAATATAACTATAATTTTAAAGTTTAAATATATTATTATAAATTTATAATTTTATAAATATTATGAACTTGTATGTAATAAACTCAATACTTTGGTGCGTAAATTAAAAACACGAACTTAAATATATAAAAATTAGGTTGAATTTTAATTTTTCGTTTTCTCTCCTCGTAGTATAATAATAATAATAATGATTATGATGATGATGATGATAAGCTCTAATAGTCAACATTATGAGTGAACATTTTTTTTTTTAAATTGTTCGATTAATTTAAATTTAAGATCAAATTAAATATATATATATATATATATATATATATATATATATTAAGGTTTATTAGTTTAAATAGGTCTAAAAATATCAAAATTGACCTTATAAGTTTAGTTATAGATTCTAAAAATATAAAAATTGATAAAATTGAATACTTTAATGAAATTAATATACTTTTTATATATGAATTTTTTTAAGTTTGTTAGTTCAAATAAGTTTAAAAAAAATATCAAAATCGACTTTATAAGTTTAGTTATAGATTCTAAAAATGTAAAAATTCTACAAATGAATACTTAAATGAAGTTAATTTTTTAAAAAATATATTTTTAATTATTACTTTATAATAATATATTATAAAATATGTATTATAATTTTATATTTATTTAAAATTCTAAATCTAATTTACTCTCTATGTGTACCCATTTCTCATTTCACATCTCACTTCATGCTCTAAAGTTTGCTGTTATTAATTTTGGAAAGTTCCAATTTGAGAGTAATGTTATTAATCGTGTAAAGTTCTTAATTTTGTATTATACGAAGTTAATACTTAATAATTATGTCTTATTTCAGATATAAAGTCAATAATTATGTCTTATTTCAAGTATGAAGTTAATAATTATGTCTTATATCAAATATGAAGTTAATAATTAGTAATGAATCTGAATTTTCATTAATTTACAAGTGGTTTAAATTGAGGTTTCCATGAAAATGTAAACTTACTGTTGGTTTAATTTATAGGCTTTTTTTGTTTGTTTAAATATCATAATTAATTAGTTTGAAGTTTTATTTTAAAGTAAAAGATATAATAATAATAATAATAATAATAATAGAAATCAAAGTATCTATGTCTACATTACATGCTTAATTTTTATTTTTATTTTTTTTTATATTTTTCATGTGAGAAAAATTGAAGAATGCATTGATAGATACTTGAAAAAAGATAAGTGAACATTTTTGAAAAATTACATTTATTGGCCATAATTAAAAATTATTAATTAATTTTTAGTGATAAAAAATTAAATAAATAAAATATGTGATGATAATAAATTTTAAATTAAATTATAAATTTTAAAATTATAAAATTAAATTGTCCTCAAATTGACCTTTAAAAATTGATTATTTTGAAAATTATAAGTAGAATAAGATTTTTAATTTTTTAAATTTGTAATGATAAAATCGAATATAAAATAGATAAAATATCAACTTAAGCAACCTATTCACCCCTAGTCCAAATTAGTGTATTGAGAAGGTCGACATCGTCAGAAGACAAGACACCACTTTTTCTAAATATAAACAAAGATCAACATTTTCAAATACATTGAAGAGACGACACCCCTTTTTTTTTTTTTAGATATAAACATATTTTAAAATATTAACATCTTCAAAATATTAAAATTTATATTTTATAAATATATTAAATATATTATTATTAATGAAAAAATTATTTTTTACCAAAATTATAGAAAATTCAAATCATAAAAACTTTAATAAAGCTTAAAAAATATAAATTAACTAATTATTTTTTAAATTAATTATCTTACTTAATATATATAAAAAGTAAATATATTTCATATTTATTTTGATCAATAAATCAAAAATTTATAAAAAGATAATTAAAATTAAAAATGATAATTATGTCGTATTAATTATATTATTGTCGTGTTTTGGTATTATTTGTGTTATGTTAATATTAGTTAAGATATGAAAAAAAATTACTTAATTTTTTTTGTGTTATTTATTTGTAATAATAAAAAATAATTAAATTTTTAAAAATATGAAAAAATTATTTATTAATTTTTAATAGTGTTTGTGTTGTATTAATATATTGTATAAGACATTACTTTTTTTAATTAAAATATTTAAAATAATTATTTAAATTAATAAATTTTATTTGCAATAAATAAATATATCCAATTATAAATTTTTGTAAAAAATAAATAAAATTTAATTATAAATTATATTTTGTTAATAATATTTATATTATTAATTAATTTTATTAATATTGACATTCTGTCGACGAACGTTATGGATGTCGAGATATTATTGACAATATTTAAGATATTTTCCTTTGATATAAATATGCTTAAAAAACCCTCTTTTGCGTCTCTTCCCAACGGCACCGCCTTCTTCCTCTTCACGATCCAACGGTAAACCCCTTACCCAAACCCTAGACACCACTATTTCCGAAGGAAGTGGAAGAAGTCGCACAACACCTCCCACTAGTCTCACCTCTTCCATTACATTCAAGCCCTTCAGAAGGTATTCCACTCTGTTTCACTCTCATTTATTATCGGATTTCAACTGGTAGTTTAGTACTTCTTATATGAGAAATCTATGCTGAAATTTATTCGACCTGTAGAAGCCCTTGAAATTCACTTGTTTGTTTTGAAGAAATGGTGAGCTCTTTTTATTTTAAGAAAAGAAATGGAAGTATTTTCTCGATCTAGTAATTAAAGACTATTCAAGTGAAGCTACTAAAATTTTACTGTTTTTGAAAACCTAATATTGCAATTATATTTTTCTTGCCCTTGCATTTAAATGTTGAAAGCATTTATACGAATGAAATAAATGGGGAACTACCAAAATTAACGCTACTAAAAGTTATAATAACAAAAATAGCACTCAATAATATTGAACATCATTCAGTTATTGAACAGTGCCCAATTGGATGATATTTGGGTCTAAATTATTGTACGTTAACTCAAACGCCGTCCAAGTATTAAAAAAAATGATGAAATAGTATTTTTTTAATAGTAAAAACATATGATTTGAACAAAAATATGGCTATTTTTTTGTTACAAATTTTGAGGTTCTATTTTTGTTGTTTATCCAAAAATTTCTCGATGTTCTAAGAGATGATGTTACAAAAGTCTTTTTTTCGGTTCATAATTTTGAGGTTTTGTATGTAGTTGTCAAATCCAATGAAATCATTAAAACATGTACGGTTGTTTTTATGTTCCTGTTTCTTTCACTAGAATTAGAGCATTGTAGTGAAACAGCTTAGAGGCATGACTTAAAAAATCTCATGGATTTTTGGTGATAGTGGAAATAATTGTGTCATATCTCTTGACATTTATTGAAGTTATGAAACCATATGTTACTGTTAATAGAATTCATTGCCTTTTTCATGCAGTAATTCACTTCCATTTTTAGAAGTTTGATTGTCTGGTTTTGTGCAATAGAACAGAATGGCATCGTCTGTGCAGCAAGCTCCAGCCACAAATGTCTCTCCTACTGCTGATGTTGTATGATTACTATAATTATGTTATTCACTTTGTTCTGTGTTGATTGCAATGGTCTTACATTGTGTTTCATTGAGTATTTTGTCCAATGTAGGTTGGCAATGCTTTTGTCCACCAATATTACCATATTTTGCATCAATCGCCCAAGCTTGTTCACCAGTTTTACCAGGATATCAGTAAGCTTGGGCGCCCTCAAGAAAATGGTGTCATGACTATTTCAACCACAATGCAAGTGAGTTCTGTCTGTCTCTTCTGTTATTATAAATATTTAATGTTTGTTGCTCTAATTTATTTGTACCTTTGTATATGCACAACAAAATAATAGCTTAGGAAGAGACCGGTGCGAACAAAGAAGGAACTAATAATCCAAAGTCTTCAAGAGAAACATGTAAAAAATTGAGGCTTAAGCTACAATTGGCTCGAGGCAAAACGGCCCAAGCCATATGCCTCATAAGAAAAGGCACAAGCTTGACCAATGTTTGAAAAGGCATTTATAAGGCTTGCCACAAATTTTTTAAGATTTTCCTTGAGGTGCTAAGAAAATATGTGAGCTTTTAGCCTGAATAATCATGTTTGATGCTTGCACCCTTTTCGTTTGAGGCATACTCCTTGCTACTCGTTCACCTCAAGGTTATTGAGGCCTGATCCTCTATTTGACATGTTTTTCTTGTAAACTGCAGTAACTTCTATCTTCGTTGCTAAATCATTGTCAAGAAAACTCCACTAATTGTTTTTTAGTTTAGCCTCTGTAGCTTGTGGTCTGATTGTTTTTTATAGAAAAAAGAAGATGAAGAATGAGGAAGATGCTGGGCTTGGGGAAAGGGAAATAATAAAAGACCCATGGAGAAAGTAAATGGAAAGAAAAAAAAAAATACAGAACAGTAACATGAACAATTGAAAGGTTGCCACCTCCTTGTATATAGAATGGTGCAGACATGGTAACTATAAAAAGGAAGATACAAAACATAGGCAATTTGAAAGGCCCACTTGTACTTTAGTCTATAAAATGCACTTGATAATTATCAGTTATATCATATGTGATACATAAAATGCTCTTTAGTCTATAGAATGTTCTTAATGAGATCTGTTTCAGATACATTGGAACTGGATATGAAGGGCTTGTGTTGGGCAGTTGGCAAACTGAGCGCAATAATTTTAAATGTTATTAGTTTAGCATTAGGTTTAATATATAGGCAAAAAATTTGAATAAAGATGAATATACGAGGAGATAAATAAAAAATCGTAAAGTAGAGAAAAATGAGCAAGTTGTCAAATGCAACTATGAAAATATTTTGGTTATGGGTACCTCATTTGATAAAAAGAGCCCCAAAAAGTATCTTGTTAAGCTTTATTTCATGTTTCGTAACAATATTATTAATATACAATAAGATTTAATATATTTTAAACATTGTACCCAAAATTAGGGAAGGCATATGCATTGAGTTAATCGTGTCAAATTCACATTTTTTCCAACTCTTAAATATTTAAATAATTATTTGTCGAGTTAATAATTTAGGATAGTTTCAGCCTAGTTATTTAGAATGGTAAGGATAACCAAGATTCTTACAAGTACAAAGCAATTTGCAATCAATTCTAACAAGTTTTTATGTCATGTTGAGTTTACTTTATGTGTTCTGGCCAACTTGCCATTCCCAAGGTAGAAATGTCTTAAAACATTGAGTCTTGCTGAAAACATCTTGTGGATACTCCAGTCATGTTTTTCGAAACACTGGCTGCAGTTCTCTTTATTATTTGGACTTTTGAAAGTGATAATTTTTTTTTAATTCTTTTGCTTAATATTTTTTTTAAAACTAAAAAGTGCAGAATATATTCTTATAGATGGACGTATTGATACTTTTTTAAATACTTATTGAACTCGCAGGCAATCAATGAGAAGATACTTTCATTTGATTGTGGGAAACTCAATGCAGATATCAAGTCTGTGGACGCACAAGAGTCTTACAATGGGGGAGTATTTGTTCTTGTAACTGGATATTTGACATTTGATAATTCGAGGCGAAAATTTACTCAGAGTTTCTTCCTGGCTCCACAGGACAAAGGCTACTTTGTTTTGAATGATGTTTTCAGATTTTTAGATGATGCAATTCATCAAAATGGAAATCAGGGTTTGGTCAATGATATTGAGGGTTTTGTTGCTGTCAAGCATGGTACTAATACCAAACTCTTTTTCTGAATTGAAGTATTGTCATTTCCTATGCTCAAACTTTGGGAATGCCTTCATTGTAGATTTTCCTGCTGTGCATGAGAACCATGTGTCTGAGACTGCAGTGCCTAATCATGTTGATGGTGAAGAGGTGTACAATCCTGAAAATGGAGAGGTTTCCACAGAGGAAGAAGCACCAGTTGACGAGGTTATTGATGAGATCCCAGATGACTTGGTGATGGTGGCTGAATCTAAATCCAAAATTGAAGAAGTCCCTAAAAAGTCTTATGCCTCAATTGTTAGTATTAGTGCTTACTGTGCAGTGTCCTTTTCATATTAATTTTTTGATTTCTAAATTATAGTCTCTTAGTGCTTGCATGCTCCAATAAAGTGTTAGTTGCCTCTGCTTTGTTCTCTTTGTTGTTTTATGATTCGGTCACCAATGATCACGTTGGACATGCATTTATTAAACCCTTTCGTTTGGCTACGTATAGTAAATTACAACTGTTTGAATCAACGGTCCAGGTCAAGGTTCTAAAAGAGAGTGCTGGGTCCTTCTCAGCTCCTGCTCCTGCTCCTTCAAGGCCTATACGAAAGAACCAAGACCAACAGCAGACAGCTGCTCCTACTTATGCATCAGCATCTGAGATTGTACCTTCCAGTATCAGTGTTAATGAAAATGGGAATAATCACGAACCTGAAGGTTTGTATTGCCTTGTTAGGCCTACTGGACAAATCATTTCTTTTTTCATTAAAAAACAGTCTATTTATCTCATTGCTATGCTATTTCCTTGGCCTAATTCATTCCTTTGTCTACTTGATAGGAGCAGCAGATGGCCATTCCATCTATGTCAAAGGTCTGCCTTTGAACGCCACAACTGTCCTTCTTGAGAGTGAATTCGAGAAATTTGGAGCTATCAAGGCTGGTGGTATACAAGTTAGGAGTCTGAAGGTTTGTTACATGTCAAATGTTTGTGGTTGATATCCCAAGGTGATTTTATGAATGACTTTTTTCAATGTGATTTGGCAGGGGTTTTGTTTTGGATTTGTGGAATTTGAGATGACTAGTTCTGTACGAAGTGCAATAGAGGTATGTATAAAAAGAGTTCGTCTTTTGTTTGTTTTTTTACTCTTGGACTATGTAACTCCAACTCGCCCCTTCGTCCTACCTTACTGGTGTCGACACGACACCAACACCAGTACAGGATATGTGTCTAATTTGGCCAAAATTTTCTAGACACGGTGAAGTCATAGCAATAAATCATGGTGACTGCCATGGTAGTGGTTCCTTGCTGTTGGTTCAATGATCTTTCATGGTGGCTTCCGTTGACTGTTGAAGATGAAGGAAAAATAAAAGGCGTGGAAGAAGAGGCGTTTGTCTAGGGTTGTTAAGAGATATGTTTAAATGAATATTGGCCCTAAAACTTAAATGGTCTATTAACCATTAGAATGGGCTGATTTGATAAATGCTTACAAATGGGCCCAATATTTTAACTTATTCAAAATGAGTTTTTTTTAAGTATCACTAGCAAGCTACAATTATGAGTCATCCTTTAAAAACAATTAATTATTATCCGATGAGTATTAAATAGTAAACTTATAAAAACAGATCGATTTTTAATTGTAAGGAAAAAATAAATAAATAAATAAAGAAGAAAATTAAAAAAAAAATTACCAATTGGAATCAGGCCTGTTATATAAATTCAGATAAGAAATATGTTGATAATTTTATATGTAATATATATTTAGATACAAACATAAACATTTCAATATATATATATATATATATATATTTAATAGCTGTGTCCAAAATTTGGACACTTTCATGTCCGAATGTCCTAGAGTTCTAAGTTTAGCAAGCTAGACGCTTAGACACATACTCATATTTGAGTTCGAATAACATAAGTCTTGGAAGAGTGAGTATGTATGACTTGTTTATTCATATAAATCACATTTAGATATGTCATAATTTATTCAATTCATATGCCTAGACACATACACTTTTCACATTTGGTGTCATTGTCATCTTACTTGACAATGAAAGGGTTTGTTGCAATTTGATTCACTATATATATCATAGTATTTGTAACACATCAAAGATCAAATGTATTTAACTCGTTATCTTATTAGGAAGCTCTTTGAATTTTCTTTAACATTGTTTTCAAAGTAAGCTCATGTTCAAGCATTTGTTTTGGATTTTTTTCGAATCTGTATATATTTCTTTGAGCTCTATAAAGGGGGGGAAATGTCGCCATTTTAGTGAACTAACCCCTCTGCTGTTACAGGCTTCACCAATTACAATCAATGGACGCCAAGTTGTTGTGGAGGAAAAGAGGTCCACCAGTCGAGGTATGTTTGGACTTTTGTTTGAGATTATAATAGTTCTTGCTTGATAACTTTAGAAATGGTCTGCCCATGTATAGCTCAGTTATAATAGAGAACACCTGTATGACTGCATAGCCTGTTAATGTGAGAATAGATTATTTGTATTTCTCTGAAGTCTTTTTACATGATGATATTCTTTGTTGCTGTAAAATTTAGATGATTTCACGGAACCTCTTTTTTACTGAGGACACAATCATTTAAATAATTACTAGTTTAAAAAATTATTATGGAATTTTTCTTGCTTCAATTTTCCTTCAAATGACGGGCGATAGTTTGCTGATATTCTATTAATTGTGTCTTTACTGGAGATGTTCTGGTCATAATATGTTTTCTGACTGTTATGGAGTGTGCTTGTGATGCATTGTGACGATTATTTATTTCATGGTACTCTTTTTTCTTTTGATGAGTAGGAAACAGTAGAGGAAGGTTTTCATTGGCAAGGGGCAACGGATATAGGAGTGAGGGAACAAGAGAGCGTGGAATTGGAAACTATGGAGGTGGGAGGGGATATGGTCGTAATGACTACAGTAACCGGAGTGATTTCGGAAACAGGAATAGCAATCGAGGTGGAGTTCCGAACCGTGGAGGTGATGCATTTCATAGGTCTGAAAATAGTCGTATGATTCGTGCTGGGGTATTAAGTGTCAACCCAACAACTAAAAGCACAGAAGTGCATGCTTCTGCTTAAGAACGAGCCATATCCAAACTTTCAGTGGGTTTTGTCGCAACATCTTATTACTTTCGTTTTTATGAATCTTTTGAGTAATTTTGAGTTGGTAATTATTCAAAAATCTCTTTAGAATTGGGATTAACCCCCATTAGCATCAACAATCTTATATAGGTTTCTAAATGTGGATCCCTTTTTTTGTATTTGTCATATCACTGAAAAGGTGATGTTCTGTATTTGTGTTGTGTTAAAAGTGACATTGGTTCATACTTCCATTAGTGCCTCGTCCGCCCAAGGTTTATATGCATGGTGATCCATACGAGGCTTACGTCCGTTAGCTGTGGCATAACCAGAGGAGTGCAAAGTTGAGTTAGTTCGGTTCTAAACTAAAATTTGAACCAATTCATTATTCAATCTAATTGATTCCAATCGTGTAATAACAATTCAAATGGAACCAAAAATTTGGGCTGGATGGATTAATTTTGAAATTTTTAAGATTATCTTTAAATTTTCATTAAAAAAAAAAATTATTATACAATTTCTTTAAATTTTGTTAGGTGTAGCCAAGCTAAAATTAAGATGCTATTAAGTGCTCCCTTTACGTGAAAAATATTATCTTATGCAAATTAATCTCCTAGCTTTGAGTTGGTGCATTGCAAGTACCTAGTAAAAGATGCTATTTAGTCATAAATAGTTATTGACAAAGCACTAAAACGAGAAAGAATGATCAACTCTTTTCTTAATTCATATTTTTGTAAAAACTAATAGGGTAAAGTGTGCTTACTACTGTTGATTCAATTTAATACTCGTGATTGAATGTTTAATTTTTACATGTGATGCTCCAAATTTCTTTAGAAAAAACGGAACTTTGTGTGATTCAAAAATCAGTGACTTGAGGTGACGAGCAAAGGTTTAAAGCTCGCCTTGCAAGTTAATTGCAAAAGTCACCAAGGGGCATGAATCATATCGAGCATGAAGATTTTGCATGTGTAATGACAAGTCTAAGCAAAATGTCCTTTGCAATATTGGCAAAAACCACAAGGTTTCCTTGAGAGCAATGAAAAAAATACTTTAACTGCTTCTGTTGACATACGTCTTAATTTCTTGGTTATGAATTCATTCTTATAACATGCTAAACGGTCTTAGCAGCAGCAGCAACAACAAAAAATGATGAAGCTAATGTCAATGTAATAAGGGCACCATATATGAATAGTCTCATAACTTTTGCCAAAGGTGCAATCTTGTCATTTTTTTTAACTGATGCACTTGAGTCATATAAGTTACATAAACGCACGCTGGCGTCTTTTTAAGGTCTTGTGTGTAACTGCTTCTGTCTAAAGAAAAAAGAATTCACTTGGTGACAGTTATGGGATTTATCTCATATAGAGAAGAATATTACACTTGGATTGACAGTGGGGGGTAAAAGCAATCATTAATAGGCATGACAGTGGGAAAAAGGGGATCACGCTAACCTGCATTTTCAGCATTAGCAGCTCCGGTCTCCAACCAGTTAAATTAACTAACTACCGAAATTGCATAACCTGATGAAATCCAAACTAGTGTCAACATATTTTGACCAAAGTGGCTTGAACTGGTTCATTCCAATATCAAGCCAAGGCTTCATATTCCCATTAAAGTGCACCACTGCAGCATTGTTGATCTCCTCCATGCTTATAGTTGGATTATAACCAAGTCCTAGAACATGCCATGATTTGTCCAGTGGCTTTGTAGTTGAGTAAAATGTTATCAAACCTGGTGGCAGCGTTCCCAATTTCCATAAGGTACGGTTCTCGTTCTGCATTGGTATTGGTATTCTTGTACAGTTAGATATAATTCTATATTTGAAAGCATATTCAGTGAAAATACCAATCAAGAAATGGAACAAAAAGAGTGAAATCATGGCATAAAGTTGCAGATTAGGCTTTCATTTAGCTTAGGTTTATATTTTAGAAAGCAAATAGCCCACAAATAATGCAACTAGGCATCACGAAGTACAAGTAGATCAGACAAAAAAAGTTTCAGGTTGTATAATGCATCAGAGGTTGCAAAACAGATTTGGTGACATGTATATGTATCAGACATCTCAGTAATTATTCAAACATGAAATTTATCTACCAGTTCAACTGAAGTTAAAACTATAAAAATCATAATCTTACCCGATTCTGCCAGTAATGATACTCTTCTGTGCACTTCTCTCTTCTCCAAGCATCCAAATCAAAGAAGTTCATCCCATAAGCCCATGCACATTTCTTGGGATCAAACTTCTGTTTGATCAGAGGATGGGAGAAATTCATGTACTGTGCATACCTATGAAAGGACCCAAAACACGTCTCTACTGCCCCATTCACCTTCCCATCCATATCAATCTCCCATAACCCTGTCAAGTCCTTTTGAACTACTATGTCATCATCCAAAAACAAAATTTTATGCAACTTCGGGTACATTTCTGGCAAGTAAAACCTCAAATGGTTCAATATTGACAGATACTTTGGGTTCCTAAACTTCATGTTGCTAGTATCCTTGGTTGCATTCTCAACATTATTCTGGAAGTAGAACTGTAGCAATTTTGCAGATTCAAGTTGCTTAAGCACCGGCACATATGAAGAATTCAAGAACTTGTAATCCTCAACAGCCTTTACCTCAATGTGTGCCCCATTATAGTTCTTCCATTTGAACATAACTTGCATTGCTCCAAGGTTCATCTTATCTGTTACTACATGAAACACATGCTTCCATGGCTCCTTTGCATTCAATGTCGCTGAATGTACCACCACTGACGCTGCCACCACATTATCTGAAAAAATAGCATAATGATAAAGCTTGGGGTCCTCAACTTCTGGAGGTGTTGGCTTCCCTTCATCCAAATACTTTTCAGTGTGGGCAATTCGCTCCTCCATCAATCGCATTGCCACACAATGTAAGCTTTTGGGGATTGATTTGGCAGCAATTAAGCTGGAGAAAGCCCCTTGCTTCTTTGCCTTTGTCAACTGCTCATTCACTTGGAAAATTGTATCCTTTAGCTTCTGAATTTTGAGCTGATTGTCAAAGGACTCTTTGGCTTCTGCAATCAGTTGTCTGGTGACTTTAATACGTTCTTTCACTTCCTTCTCGAATTGGCGCAAAACATGCTCTTCTATAGAGACAGCATCAGAGTCAAACATAGCACGGTACTGAGGCTTGTTGATGAGATCGGTGTAGTTTTGAGAGAGCTCAGCGAAGGTCCTAACAAGCTTCGAACTCTCAAGCTTGAGCTTTCGAGCAAAGGCTGCATACGAGTGAGCCAAGGCACGATGATCCTCGGCTTGCTTTCGGATCTGGTCCAACCGAGGCTTGAGAGGATCTGATTTGGCCGCTAGCATGGACCTTCTCAAGGATCCGATTCCAAAAGAATCTGAACTGAAACCCTAGTTCAAAAATTCAACACCATAACTTGCTTTTCAAGCTTTACTTTCTACAGATCGAAAACGTACACAGCAGGACAATTATAATTCACACAAATATTATTATGTCATCTTCTTAATCGTTTTCCGTCTTTCTACTCAAATCATAAATAGGAGCTAATAATTTGTTTGCTTGCCAGGAAAAGTTTCCACTGGTATCTCCGATCTAGTCCGAGCACGGTTCTTCCCTCGAATTCAAGCTAGCAAGATCTCAATAGAAAAAAAAAAAAAAAAAAAACTCCCTCTAAAAGAAGCTAAAATTCTATCAATAAAAGAGAAATAGGAATACAGGAAGACACAAACAAAAAAATCTGTTGTTTCATGGTAAGCACTTAGCACGCCAAAAATTAACAATACAAAAATCTTCGACTTCTTCGCTTCAAATGATAATAAAAGTCCAAGAAGAAAATAAGAAATTGAGAGGAAAAAAAAAGTACTTACAGAGTGATTGAGATCAGAAGAGTGGGTTCGAGAGGTGAAGAGAAAAGAGAGCGACAAGAAGAGAAATAGAGATACAGCCAATGCAGAAGCAAAGACTTTGAATGATACACTTATGATTCCGCTTCCAGTTCGTGAAGAGGAAGCTCTGAAATTCGCCATTGTTGATTTGGTTATTTTGCAAAATCTGCAAAGAAACAAGAGAGAGAAAAATAGAGATCTTTCACTCCACTCTGTCTGCCTTCTCTCACTGGTGAAGGCGTGAAGGAAAACAGACTACGAGCTAATTTTAGAAATTAAATTAAATATTTTTACTTCTTATTGAAAATTTTATTTTTAAAGGCTATATACACACCGAAAAAATTTATCTTCTACCACATGTCTACTAATTCGGCACTAAGTGAATTGACCCATAGGCTAATTTTTGTAAATTTAGATAAGATATTGTTAGAATATATTGTGTATGATTTATTAGTATGATATAATATTAAGATTTATATTATATAATTTAATATTTATCTAGTGATGATGACCGAGCAATAAAAACTTTAAAATTATCTAAATATGACTTCGAATACATAACCATAATAATACGACTTAAAAGACAAAAGTTTCAAGATGATCAAATCATAGAAAATGGTCTGAATGATATAACTAAGGAAGCGAATGATATAAGAGTTGCGATTTGAAGGTGAGGATTATAAGACTATGTTACTCTTGTACAACCTAAAAATATGAACTCAAAGTAAAGACTTGACCAAGATTATGATGAGATCAATAGTTTTGACATTAAATATTTAGATCTGACATCGTAAATAAGTATCAAATCTAATTGCACCTATCATATTATGACATCTATAAACTTGTAATGTCTATATATATGGTAAAATAATTCCTTTGAAAGGATCTGATTATTTATTACAAAATTTCTTATGATTTTTAGTTTGAAAGAATTCTCTAAAAATAATTGGCTCTTCCAAATGGATGAACTAATTTCCTTAGAAAGTAAATATACAACCTATTTGTCCCTAATATAGTGCAACAATATGGAACACTAATAATTGTGAGGGCTTTAGGTTTAGATCTTTTCCTTAAATTCAAGAGATTTGAACATTAAAAATACGGGGACTTGAAAGAGATGTGATTTTAAGAGAGAAAATGAAGCATTGCTTGTTTATTTCTTTCTAAATTTTAAATTTTTACGAAATTTATTTTTTTCTTTTAATATGTTTGGACAATTTGGGTAAGATAAAAACATATGACCACATTTCTCATTTGATTTAAGAATGTTAAATGTTACACCTTACTTATATGATAGGTCATACAACCTCTCAATAATGTGATAAGGCATGAAGTAAGAAGAATTTAGGTCGCATGCGAGGACTTCACAAAAATTATCCAAAACCATTTAAGAATAATAGTATTACACGACCTAATGGTCATGGATTGGCACTAAGTAATTCCTTTTAAGATGACGAGCACAGGACAACTTAGGTATGATGTGAGAATCCAAGGATTGCATGATACAACCTAGAATTGGGGATTTCAAAGCATATGGTTCGATTTAGCTAAGAGCGAAAATAAATGTATCTCTTTACTTTCTTTTACTTTGCTTCAAAATGAAAGAATGAAGGACTTGATATTAGAATATATTGTATATCGTTTATTAGTATGACATGTGTTACGGCCTATGTTATATGACTTATGATATAAGATCTAATTTAAGAGTTATTGAGATAATACAGGTATGACTTAGAGATGACGACCAGGCACTGAAAATCTTAAGGTTATCTAAACATGACTTCAAACACACGATCAAAATGTTAGGACCTGAGGTATACGGCCTAAAGACAAAGGTTTCATGAGGATCAAATCATAGGAGACGGTCTAAATGATACGACTAAGAAAATGGACGATCTAAAGATTATGACTTGAAGGTGAGGATTATAAGACTACATCACTCTTGCACAATCTAAAGATATGACCTCAAGATGAAGACTTGACCAATATTATGATGGGATCAATAGTTTTGACACTTAATATTTAGAACTAACATAATATCTAAGTATTAGACCTGATTGCACTTATCATATTATGATATCTGTAAATTTATAATGTCTATATATATAGTAATGTAATTCCTATGAAAAGATCTTATAATTTAATACACAATTTTTAGTGATTCTTCATGTGAGAAAATTCTCTAAAAATAAATATATCTAGCTACACATTTGTGTAATCATGTTTACACATTTTCACACCAAGTATAATATTCTAATACATGTGGAGTTAGAATTTAAAAATATATAATACTTTTTATAAAATTTTATAATGCTTATATAACAGTAATTTAGTTAGTAATATCACAATGTCATATGAATTTATTAGCATGTAATAAAATTTGTAATAATTATAATTGATATAGAATTTTGGATGTGGGTTTAAATAATAAAAAAAAATTTAGAGGTATCATAATTTTTATTAAATGAGCACATTAATTTCTTAATTATTAAGTTAGACACTAAAGTTTCGTAATTTATAAGTTAAGTACTATAAGTCCAATTATTATGAAAAGTAAGTAATTATAATTATATAATTTTTTAAGGTAAGCACTTCTAGTCTAACAAAAATATTAAAATTGAGAATTTATAGTGTATAATTTTAAGATATAAGGAAACTATAGATGTCAAATTCAAAAATTAAGAAATTAGAGTACTCATTTTTATATAATAACGAGACTACTATGACATCTTTTTAAAAATTATGAAATATTTAGTACTCAATATAATAATTACGAGATTAAACTACTTCTGGTATGATTTGAATCCCTTTTACATAAATTAGAGTAGCTGATGACAGTGCACCTAAAGTGAATTGCATTGAATAAAAATAAATAATAATAAAATTTTATTATTTAGTGTCAGGTGAGTAAATATATCTTAAATTATAGATGTGCTAGTTATGAAAAATAATATTAACTAAAAATAAATTATATTATTTTAATAATTTTTTTATTAAAATATTATTATTGTGATTAAAATGCGATTAAAATATTAATATTTTAATAAAAATAAAAATAAAATTTAATATAAAATTATTTAACTAAAAAATCAAAAATAATTTCAAACATAAAATTATTCAAATTTTTAAGAAAAATTAAATATTAATAAAATATTAAGTCTTATTGTCATCAAGTATAGCAAAAAAATTTTGTTTCTTTTATAAAAAAAAGAAAAATATTGTCATATTTATTAAAAAAATGTCAATTAAATATTGCATTTATTTTTTGTAACAGTTTTAACTTTTATTACTAAAATGTGACCAAATAATAAGTGTGTTAAAAGATATTAAAAATTGATAATATAAATATTAAATTAGAATATTTTGATAAGTATTAAATATTATATTATTGTTTTTTTATATAAAATAATCGATTTGAGAAATTTTTGTTGAAACATGGGTATAAAAAAAAAAAAACTTGTGAGGATATTTTCGGGTTTTGAAAAATTTAACTCCTAAGCGATCTTCCAAAATCAGTTCGCCCAAAATCAATTAACGCCACCCAGCAAATCTGCTATGTCCACCATTGTCAATCTGGTCGAGAAAGCCAAGGTGTCTAAAGCTAGAAAAGGCATTGTGAAAGCAGGACTAGGCTAGCTATGCTGTTCTAACTTCTAAGTGGTCCTAAAAATAGAGAAATCCGATTGAAGTAAAAAATCTTTGATAATCTTTATTTAATGGTTGTAGGGAGGGTGGATGTGTATCAAGAATGGAGGTTGGGTAGCGTTAATTGATTATGGGCTTGGGTTATGGTGTTAATTGAGACCGCCTTGAAGTGTTTTTTTTTTCAGTTAATATTTTTTTAAATTTCTAAAATACCCTCACAAATTATAGTATATATTTATTTATTTTTAATAAAATACGACGTACGAATTCTTTTGTAAAAGCAACACAATCGTAAGTGAAAAATTACTTTAATATATCTTTTATTTATTTATTTAATATTTAATTAAATATTAATACATATAACATTACACTTTATTAAAAAAATATTAATCTCAATTTATGAAATGAGTAGAATCATTTTTGTCATTGCTAACAAAAAGTCCTAAAGTGAGTACTTACCTTAGAAGGGTTAATCTCATAATTGTAATTTATAGTTGTATAGATTTTGATTGCGTTTGATACAATGATACGTACTAATAAGGTGCAAGTCTTGTTAATTATTTAGTGCCAAATTGCTCGTACAGTGTTTCAGGAACAAGTGAATTATACAAAAATAAATTGCAAGTCTTATTTCATGTTGTATTCGATTTTAGCAAATATTTAGTATTTAAATGAATTTACTAAAGCAAAAATATATATGCTTTGTATGTAAAGAGACTGCAAATGAATTAGAAAATTCCATAGGAGTTTAGGTTATGAACGGAGATTTTATGATCCGAGACAATTGTAGGCTTGTAGCTAATAGCAAGAACATAATAACAATGAGATAAAGGTACAAGAGTCTTAAGGTAAAAATTCACACTTTAATTTTATAATTTATGAGTGGGCACAAATGATCCTGTTATTTTTTAAAATTAAATATTTTATTCTACCATGTGTACTTTAATTCCAGAACTAAAATGCATAATTTTAAATAATTATAGAATTAAAGTGTTATTTTTAATAATTATGAGATTAAATGTATGTATTTTACATAATAACAAAATTTGTAATACCTAACCTAATAATTATAAGATTAAAATGTCCCATTTTGCATAAAAATTGGACCATTTCTACCCTTCAACACTAGTGTTCATTTTATAAGACTAAATTCATACAATCAAGTTTTCAACTTAAGATAATGACAATTATTCATGGCATGTAAACGAAGTCATTAAAATAATGACAATTATTCATGGTCATGTCACGAAAATGATTACTTTGTGATTTTACAAATTGTTTACATATGATTTTAGAGGGGGAAAATACAAAAAGAATAAATAGTAGTAAAAATTCGTTACACTTTATTAAAAATGTACTTAAAATTTGATGTCATTCGATAGGAAAATAAAGTTCATTACTTCTCTTGTGAAAGGGTCGAAGAAATCCACTTAAAAATTTTAGGACAATTTTTACAAGTAAAATTATCATTTTGGAAAACAATTTACCAAAAATGACGGCAATAAATATATAACTAAATATTCATTTGTTCACTTTTCTACAATGGTCCATTTTCTTATGATCGACTGTCACAATATATATATATATATATATATATATATATATATATATATATATCTTAAATTATCATTTTTTAAATATATAAAAAACAAAATCTAAAACCATAGATCCACCACTTTAGAAATATCATATGATTGTATGTGCTAGGATATGATATATTAAGGTATATGATTTTTTTTTTTTTATTTATAAAAAAGACTCGAAGAAGAGATAAAATCCAAGTTTTTTTCTATTTATTAAATTATCGCTCATGTTTGAGAGTATCGAAACTCACTGTACTATCTCAGTATTATATATTAAGGTATATGATCTAATAGTGTCATTTTTGGACAAACCAAAAAATTAGAGGTAGCAATCGTGTCGTGTTATTTGTGTCAAATTTTCGCGTCAATTGACACATAAAAAAATTTACTCTACTTTTTTTCGTGTTACTTATTTATATTAGTAAGAAATAACAAAACTTTTAAAAATATGAAAAAATTATTGATCAATTCTTACTAAAAAAAATTCGTGTTATATCATGTTCAATTCATGTTATCGGATCATGTTCACCCCTAAAAAAAAAAAATGCTTTATTTTCATTATATAATATTTGTTTTATAGTTACAACATTGAGAAAATTCAGGGGAAAAAATTTATTTTCATAGAATATTTTATTGGATGATATGTTTGTACTTGAGTAAAATTCAGGGGAAAGAATTTCTTTTCAAACACATGTAATTTTTATTCGGCAAACTTTACAAATCGTTTTATAAAGTTTGCCGAATAAAAATTACATGTGTTTGAAATATTGCAAGTACTATCATCCTGGATGATGAACATGCTTGTGAATTAATGTGTCTGTCACTATTATTTATTTTAGTTGCAGTTGGATTATCTTACATACTACAATTTCAACAAATTAATGCAAATTTTCATTTTTTTTATTATTATATATATTAGACCTCGCTAATGAACAGCATTAGGGATGCGTCCCAAACAGCTGACGATTTCATGAAAGAAGAGAAACAAGAGAGACAAATTCTAGTGTTACTCGACCCTTAGATCTTGTGTTGATGACAAAGTGTTCTGGGTATTTTCTGAGCAACATGAGCAATCCAAACCATGGTTTGCCCTTTGCTTCAGGGTCAGGCCAATCCTCCGATGTGAGATATCTTCTAACTCGATTGTAATGCCAAACACTGATATACTGCTCCAACAACTGAACATAAATAAATGCAGATTAAGAATCTCAGAGCTCAAACACTTTGTTACAATGTATGGTCATAACGAAACATGCCAACAGCAGCAAACCCAACACACTATTTTCAACTTCCAGCCAACCCTAAGAAAGTCATCAATAAAGAACCATGTCTTAAAATGGTCGTTACTTAAACTATAGATATTCCAAAGATGAAGCTACAATGAGTAGTGACTTGTATCATCACTGAAGTTTAAGATTGTAATTAGTCAACACATGTGATCCATATACAGCAAGCATTAAATGCAGCACAAATTCCAATAATATGTATCTAATGAGTATTTGCCACGTACATGAATAGCATTTTCCACACTTGAATCACTCCCACAACATTCAATTATAATGTGTTAACCAATGTTGTAGGCTATTTTAAATAGCGAAGCAAGGCAAATTGAGGAGCAGTTAGACGCTTAAGCTGCACTTAGATGAAAATCAACATTCTAGAGAAGATCTAAGAAAGATGGTGCACAATACTAACCTCGGCATGAAGTTTCTCCATAGCCATCCATTCTCCAGGACCACAAAGATCAGAGAGCACTGTAGCTACGGATGAAACCACATCCTTTTCCTCCAAATGTAGATCAGAGTCTCGATCAATTCTTGACCTTCCCTCTCCCCTCTTCTCTGGAGAAGTGCATGACAGCAAAAAAAACATATCACTAAGTCAAACCTGGCTTAAACTTCAAATTATAAAAAGGTAGAGTTATTCCAAATGCAGTTTTTCCAAAGGAACATTACAAAAGCTAGCTTACAAAGAAACCAAAACTGATGGGATAAAATGGGAGAGAAGGTTAGCATCACAGTTTAGCCAATGAAAAAAATGGAAAACCTTAACTACCGGAATTACAACAAAAGGCTAAATTATACCAAAACTATAAAGTTGTTAGCCCCCCAGCAGAGCCCACCATTTGAAATATCACAGACAAGAAGAGCTTTCTGAACTCCGTCTAACTGTTAAATGAACAAATTGAAAACATGACCACTTGATTCCACCATACAAATGAGGAAGTTAGAACACAGATAAAAGTAGTGATATTCAACAGATAATCAAGTCTCCATAAAAATCAACAAAGATGAACTAAATGGTTAGACTGTAAATAGGAGCTGATCCCATCAACAGGGAAAATGTTCTCCAAAACCCTATCATCTCAATACAATAGCATAAACATAAATACCAATTATCCCTGAATGTGTCCACTAACACAATTCAAAACAATTGAACTTCTAACACTAGCAAATGCAAGATCCTATGTGTTCAAGCCAAAGAAGACAAAGTCTAAATATGGGCAAAGGGAAGAGTACTAACCCAACCCTCCAGCCAAGGTTCCCTTGCCACCAGACCCACCAAATCCTTCATAACCTTCTCTCCTCAACTTCTTTCCACTACCACTACCCCCACCACCAATATCATCCTCATCTTCATAGTCGTCCTCGTAATACTCCCTCCCTCTCCCTTTCTTCAACAACGCCCCAGAACTCGGTCCTCCACCAGATCCCACCATATGATAATTGTAATGGGCCGCCGGCATCGCAGAACCCGCCGAGCCCACCGCTGAGGAGTGACCCACATAATGCCTCGGCCCAAGTGATCCACCCAAAATGCTCCTCGCAGGAAGCAAAAAGAAAAATTCTTTATCTCCAATTTGAAGCAAATCCTGAGAATCAAGTTTCACGGGTGGGTTTCCAGGTAAGTGATGTATACCTTCAACGAGACAGCCGTTCCTCCCAAGGACGTCGAGGGAAAAACGACGCCGTGTAAAGTCGTAGAAGATGCGAGCATGGTGGCGAGAGATGTTCGTTCCACCGCCAAGGCTTGAGAGGTCCACGTCGACCGTCGATTTCTTGGAGTTTCGGCCTAAGATTATTGAGTAGGTTTGCATGTAATACTCAAAGTCCTCGCCTTGAAGCTTTGCAAATCCTGCTTCCACATCGCTGCTCGTTGCACCCATTGAAATGGGTCTCGAATTCTGAGAGAGATAGAGAGGTTGAAAGCGAGGACAGAATAGTTCCGGTGGAGGAGAATTCGATTGAGGATTGGAATTGGAATCGAAAAATTCTGGGTTTCGAGTCTTTCGACTCTAGAATTTATAGCAGCTTAGTTTATATATAATTAAATTTATTCTAAAATAATATATTAATTTATATATGAAAATGAAATGTATATATTTTATTTATATATACTCTTAGATATACTGGAACAAACAAACGAAGTATAGACGTTATTACCAAAATATATATATATATATATATATATATATTATAAATGTAATATATTTATGGGTATTATTTATTTAATTTTTAAAAATATGTAATAATAATTATATATTTTAATAAAAATAATAAAATATTATTCAATTTTTTATAATAATATAAAATATCAATAATTTATAATTAAAAAAAAATTAGCTATTAATACCAAAATTAATTTATTTTTTTCGTGATCTGTCTAATTATAACAAATACAACGTATAACGTTCATTTCAAATTATAAATTTAAACTATTTGATTATAAAAGTTCATCTTTAATGTCTTTTTTTCATATATATTTTATAATTAATTTATATATAAATAATTGTATGGAGTCATTGTGAATACTTTCTTATTTATTTGTATAAATCGAAAAAGAAAATTATTAATATTTAAATATACTATAAAAACTATAATTTAAATATAGTAATAATAATATATAATAATAATAATAATAATAATAATAATAAAATTTGTTGTAGGAAAATATTATTTATTTATTATTATACGAAAAATATATTATTTAATTATAGGACTTTTTAGTTAAAAAATACTAGTATTTTTTTAGGATTGATTATTAAAAAAAATCAAAAATATTTATGTATGAATATAATATAAATATAATTAAAAAAAAAAAAAGTGATAACTAGGCTATTAACTCATATACCATGCATATATATTAATATGTACATATTAACAAGATTTTCTTTCTATTTCACAAAAGATAACTTGTTTCTAGCAGATGTCAAGCAATTCGATAAGAAAAATAGTTTGTAACTCGATTTTTGTTTGATGATTCTGCAAATTTATTTTATTTTTTACTTTTTTTTAATCTCGTAAAAAGCCACAGATTCATTTTTAAAGTAAATTATGTACCAACTTTATAATCGAGAAGAACACCATAATAAATAAGCAAAGTATATGTATATATATATATATATATATGTGGAACTTACAAAACAAAAAACTTTTTTTTGATCTAACTCTATTTCAGATAGTTGAGTTTGTTTATCACCTATTTATTGTTTCTACCCTAATTTCAGTTACAGGAGTTGAATATAGTTAAAATTTTAAGAGTATATAAAAGATCTTTAAACGCGTAGTATTTTTTTTTCTTTATGGTAACGGAATTATTTTCAATATAATTTTAAAAACTTAATAAAAACGATTTATGAAGAAAGGAGACAAAATGTGGGTTAAAAATAAGTAAAAGTCTTTTTATTTATTTATTTATTTATGATGATAACTAATTTTGGTGGCACGTGCATCACGTTATGATCATCAAATACATCAATAGTTCACTGATCATGGGCTCAGTCAAGCAAAATGCACAGTGGCAGTTCAAATCAAGCATTGTGTGTGTGAATGATAGAACTAGATAAGGAAAAGAGACGGGAATGAAGATTTTACTTTCAGATTAATTGTGAGGAAAACATATTTGAAGTCAACAGAGAAAAAATAAAATAGTACAACTAATACACAGTTAAATAAATATTTATTAAATAGTGCATATTAATTATAAAATATTTATATTATTATTAAATGATAAAATATTAATTAATAAATGATAAAATGTCATCCACCAATTTCTCTATAAATAAAGTCTTACAATTGAAAAAGATACGCTAAAACTTATATTTAAATTTTCAAATTGTTCTTATATATATTTAACTTAAGCATTAAAGAATATACGATACCCCACAGTGACATACAAGTCGATGTGAAAAAAAAAAAAAAAAAAATGAAGGCTAGGCAAAAATATAATCCAACAATTAGTGATATAAAAAATGATGTTTTATTGCTTATCTCCTCGTTTGATAATATAATGTAAATCTTTATTTTTTTCCTTCTCAAATTTATAACAGGTGATGGTAAAATGGAAAGTAAATGCAGGTGAAACCGTGAGGGAACATGATAAAACTTCAAAATTAGGATCTAAAGTTGCAAAGTAATCCAAATGTGTGCTTAAGTGCTTAAACATAAAAGAATAAAGTTAGCCTAGCACATAATCTTTCATCATAAACCATGAATAAATAATAATAAAAAATTTAATTAAATCCCACATCAAAAGGAGCCTAAACAAACTTGAAAGCTATAACAGAAAGGAAGAAAAATAGTACCTTTGTTGAGAATATATTTGGTGTGCACCAGGTTGAAATATTAATTTTTTGAAGTAAAAATATAGTAAATAGATAATAAAGATACTTAGAGAGTGAGCAAAAGGCTTTAATTGTACAATTAATAAATAACATAACTGTTGGAGTTAGTAGTTTGTTAGTATTCTGTTATGTACTTTTGTTACATAGCTTTAACTTGTTATAACTCACAGCCTATAAGGTTGGTGTATACTCATTTTCTGATATGAATCAATAATAATAATCCAGTTTAGTTTTCTTGTTCTTTGTTTATGAGTTGTTCAGAATGGTATCAGAGCTTCAAGATTCTTAGATCTGTGAGTATGGTGTCTACAAAGCGACTGACTTCTCCAAGAAGATAAATTTTTTTTTTCTCTCTGTTCATCCACTTTTTATGTTTCGTTTTTTCTCTATGCGCCGAATGTGCTATTCATCTCCTCATCTTCAACGCCAATTGAAATAAAGAAAGTCAAAAAACTCCAATTGAAATAAAGAAAGTCAGAAAACTCCAATTGCATAAAGTAGTCATGAGTTCTACTCGTGAATTTAGAATGGGATTATGTTCTTGGATTGGCCGAGCAACAAAGGCTTTATCTCCAAGAGTTGCGACTGAGGTATTCTCTAGTTGAAACTGCCTGTTCACGGCAGTTCAACGGCAGTTGAGGTATTCTCTTCTCTGTCATTTTCAATTCTATTCTCTGAATTAGGGATTAGAGAAGATCTGGTACTTTGCTTTCTAGTTTAACGACAGAGGTAGTGTTCCTGTCAAAATGAGTACGACCTTGCTTTCTAGTTTGGGGACTGAGATTGTTATCCCAATCTGTGTTGTGATTGGGATAGTCTTCGCTCTCGTTCAATGGCTTATCGTTTCGTGCGTGAAGCTGACCTCCGATAATCACACGCCGACTGGTGCCAACAACAATAAGAGTGGATTCAGCGATTCTCTTATCGAAGAGGAAGAAGGCCTTAACGACCATGGTGTCGTTTCGAAGTGCGCTGAAATACAGACCGCAATTTCTGAAGGTGCGACTTCATTTCTTTTCACTGACTATCAATATGTTGGTGTCTTTATGATTGCTTTTGCTATCTTGATCTTCCTGTTTCTTGGGTCTGTTGAGGGGTTCAACACCAAAAGTCGAGCCTGCAATTATGATGAAACAAAGACTTGTAAGCCAGCTCTTGCAACTACAATCTTTAGCACGATTTCTTTCTTGCTTGGTGCTATTACATCTGTCTTGTCTGGTCTCCTTGGAATGAAAATTGCCACTTATGCCAATGCTAGGACAACATTATTGGAAGCAAGGAAGGGTGTTAGTAAGGCCTTTATAACTGCATTTAGATCTGGCGCTGTTATGGGATTCCTTCTTGCTGCAAATGGTCTTCTTGTGCTCTACATTTCCATCAATTTGTTCAAGCTATACTATGGTGATGATTGGGGAGGCCTCTTTGAGGCTATCACTGGCTATGGTCTTGGTGGATCTTCACTGGCTCTTTTTGGCAAAGGAGGTGGTGGTATCTATACCAAGGCAGCGGATGTTGGTGCAGATCTGGTTGGGCAGGTTCAGCAAAACATTCCTGAGGATGACCCAAGGAATCCAGCTGTGATTGCTGACAATGTTGGTGATATTGCTGAAACTTTCAGGAGTGTTATTGTCTTGATTTTGTTTCTCCATGTATTCGGTTTGGGATTAATTCAGTTGGTGTTGAATCTTGGTTTTTTGGTTGATTCAGTACATCCAAGTTTTTGCCAATGGATTCAGTAATGAAATCTTGGTTTTGCGTTGGTTCGTCTTCAAGAATTGAAGATCGACGTTTCATCAATTTTACTTCGTTTTGATATAATTCTTGCTCTATTGTGAGCATTTGGTTTTGCTCCTCTTCGTATTTGAAGAGTTTGAGCCTTCCATTCAGTTTCTCCTAGTGTTTCTCTTTCAATGAGACTAGCACCTGATGGTTGTTTTTCGCTCATCTCCGTGTTTAAGAGATGTAGCCTTGTATTCAGTTTCTCCTAGTGTTTCTCCTTCAATGAGACTAGGACCTGATGTTTGTTTTTCGCTCATCTCCGTGTATAAGAGATGGGCCCTTGCATTCAGTTTCTCCTAGTGAGGCTAGGACCTGATGCTCAGTATTGGCGTTTGCTTCTAGCAACCCATTTTGTTTTCTCTTTGGCTAGTGTATTTGATCACTTAGCTTTCACGAGTTCAACATTACGTATTCTTTCATGAGCTATGTTGAGTCTTGTTTTCAACTCTTCTTTTGCTCTTTATTGGTCAAATTGATGGTTGTTTCACCACCCTCAATTTGAGGGGGGCTGTTGGAGTTAGTAGTTTGTTAGTATTCTGTTATGTACTTTTGTTACATAGCTTTAGCTTGTTATGACTCACAGCCTATATAAGGTTGGTGTATACTCATTTTCTGATATGAATCAATAATAATAATACAGTTTAGTTTTCTTGTTCTTTGTTCATGAGTTGTTCAGAATGATAAATGTATAAAAATATAGTTGGCCCTCCTCCTAACAGCTTAAGCTTTTAGGAGAGTTTGTAACCAACAACTTCTAACACCAAATAATTAATGCAAATAACGTGTACCTGTTAATGCAATATTATTTTCTCTCTTCCTACTGCACTATTTCTCTTCCATCAACTTCTTTTGTTTGAATTAAAAACCCATCATTCTTATCAAATTAAAACATGGAGTGAAAGAATAAAATCGTACCCCAGAGAAGAGATCAAATATTTTCTACGTTTGCTAGGCAACATGACCATTAACCCAAATATATCTAAGGAAAAAATTATGCATTTTTAATTCTGTGTTTGGAAGCTTGAAAACTAGAAAAAGAAAAATGGAGAAATGAGAAGGAATCAAAGAGCAACTCTCTATGACTCTTGACCAAGGTAAGAGGCAGATTATTACATTGAACTGTTGTAGCCATTATTACATTGATTTATGGTAAAATAAAAATATTAATAATAAAACCCATCTCTATGCTTTAGTCAATTTGAGGAGATTTTTTTTATATACTAATGTTGTACAAATATAATAGGTACAAACAAGAAGAAAAAAAACAGGAGAATCGGTGTAAGAGAGATAAAAATGTTGAATTTTAAAAAGAAAAAAATTTGGAAAATAGGCTCATATGACCCCCTTTTGTTGTTTTTAATCTAAAATGGACACTAATTTATATGTTCCAAAATTACCCCTATCATATCAGTCGAAGGCTTCAACGTTTCCAGAATCGGCCAACCTTCACATTCCATCTTCACTAACTCCACTCACACAAAGACTCGTACAGAAAGGAAGAGAAATAACATCAATGGCGACTCTCAAAGTTCCAAATGTGGTTCCTTCTCCCGCAGAGGACGCTGAACAACATCCAAATCTTTATGGGTGTTTTGGATCTACTTTTTTATTATTGTTGGGTTGTTTTAGATCTGAATGAATGGTTGATTTCTTATCTGTTATGATCCGGCAAATTGATTTGGGGATATGGAGATCTTTGTTCAGATTTGTGATTTTGATTATTTGTTATTGTGATTTGTAATTTGAAACTCTTTCTGGGATTTTATTTTGGGCTTTCTTAAGAGAGATTTCAGAAAGGAAAAAAAAAAAAAAGGGCTTCATAAGATTCTAATTTCTGAGTTATTTAGGTAAAGTTGAATATTTAGAACCTCTCTTCTTTTATGAAATAGGATCTGAATGATTGAAAAACTTTATGGATGATTTTTAGTTAGCTTTTTTGTCAAAATTTTATGTTTACTTCATGCCTTTAAATCAGAACTAGTTTTCAAAAACTATGAAAATTATCCATTGTTTGCTGGTTTAGCATTTCATTTTTATGGTTGAAACAACCATGGTCATGCCTGCATTGTTTGCTGGTTTAGCATTTTTATGGCTGTTAGTTTCCCTTTTTCTCTAATTTATCTATACCCTTGTCGAATGCAGGGATTCAAGCCACCTTCAGCTGAAATTGCAGGTGCTTCAACAAATATCAGTACCTGTTCCTCAAAATTTGATCAGTTGGACGACGACTGTCCAACTGAGCTCCGGCGAGTGGACATATGTGTCCTCTAAAATATACTCCTCTGGTTTTCAGTTGGACACATGTCCAACTCTGTTGAGGTGAGTTGGACATACGTCCAACTGAGGGGTTATTCTGGGCAGTCTAGTTAGACATGTGTCCAACTCGGCTCCGGAGAGTGGGGTCGTCGGCCGGTCAAAATTTCATCAGTTGGACAGTCGTTCAACTGAACTCCGGCGAGTGGACATATGTGTCCTCTAAAATATACTCCTCTGGTTTTCAGTTGGACACATGTCCAACTTTGTTGAGGTGAGTTGGACATACGTCCAACTGAGGGGTTATTCTGGGCAGTCTAGTTGGACATGTGTCTAACTCGGCTCCGGCGAGTGGGGTCGCCGGCCGGTCAAAATTTCATCAGTTGGACAGTCGTCCAACTGAGCTCCGACAAGTAGACATATGTGTCCTCTAAAATATACTCCTCTAGTTTTCAGTTGGACACATGTCCAACTCTGTTGAGGTGAGTTGGACAGTCGTCCAACTAAGGGGTTATTAAGGATATTTTTGTCATAATATGTAAAAAAATCAAGTGGAGGGGGTCATATCAGATTTTTAATAAATAGGGAGTCATGACAGCATATAACCCAAAAAAATTTGAGTCTATTTCTATCCTAAAATATACTTATTTTTTAAAATATCTATTGTATTTTTTTTTTTTTTTTTTGGGATTCGAGCCATGTTTTTGATCAATTTAGGTTGCCAATTACGTTCTTTTAGTTAAAAATGAAAAAAATATGAAACAATATCAATCTCGTTTCTTAACTTGCAAAGAAAAAAGATATAAAAAAAATCGTCAAACAAATACTAGTGTCAAATGTAGCATATTGGAGAGTAACTTTATATATATATATATATATATTATTGTAATTTTTTTTCTTAAATTTTATTCTTTCTTTAATGCAAATTTTTTAAGTTGAAGTATTTTTTTTTTAGTAAATATATTAATTTGACTTAATAGTACTATTTTTATATTTATAATTTTTAAGAAGTGTTATAAATATTATTTTCTCTCATTCTCTTTATCATATCTTAATGAATACAATAATCTACGTATTAATGTCACAATTTAATTGAACTTAAATATTATTTAATCTTATTTAGATCGTAGCTCGAATATACTCGACTTTAAGCATAATATTATATTATTTTTTATTGAATTCTAATAATAAATAATATTATATTAAATTTTCTATTATTTTTGTGTTTTCAGTCTTGTTTAGGACTATTAAAATAAATAAAATATTTCAATTAATATTGTATCATTACGATTTTATCTCATTAAAAATTAAGACAATACAAGATTGATAATGAAAATTAATAGAAATAAAAAAAAAATCTTATTAATATCTCACATTAATTTACACATCTAATTATAAATATGATGATATTATTGATAGAAATATATATATATATATATATATATATATATATGTCAAAATAAATAAATATTTATTAAGTATTATTTTCATTGGTTTAGAATGTGTCTTCTTAAATGAAATTGTTTGATAAAGAGTTATGTTTTTGAAAATAAAATAAATATAAGAATATGTTTATATATATTTTTGACATAAATAATAGACATTGTTACAATATATAGAATATGTTATATATGTCTCTTAAGAAATGTTGTAATTTAAGAATGAAAAATTGCATTTTTGAAAAGACATGTTCCTTTGCTTATATGTATTTGAAGAGAAATAATTTTTTTTTGGAAAAGATATGACATAAATGAAATAATATCATTTATGTATTTTAAAATTAAAAAGACACATACCTTGAGTTAAGACATAACTCTTTAAAAATAAGTGACTTAAATGAGTAAGCAATATTGTTACGTATTCAAACTCTATAATGAAATTTCATAGCCAAAAACATATCATCAAAAAATGTTTCAATTCTAAGAAAATTATTTTCTTAAGTCCTATTTTTATTATGAAGTTCAGACATTCTATAATGCATGTAAATATTATAAATTGTAACAAAATTTTTGGATCTATTATATCTTTGAAACATATTGCATATAATTCTATTTCCACTATAAATTATTATTTAAGAAATTATTTTTTTCTACATTTTTTTTACTCCTTCCTACAATTATTACAAATAAATAATAATAATAATTTAGTAAAACTAATAATAAAAAGTTTACAAGAATTTGCATTTTTAAAAATGTGCACTTTAATTTAAATTTTTTAAAATGTATATTGTTAGTTTCTTAATTATTTTTAAAATGCACATAGAAAAATTATTTGTGACATTATTAGTGAAGGGTGTATATTGTCATTAATAAAAAAATATTAATTTCCCTTAAAAATAATTTCTCATTTTACTGCTTGTTGTTTTCTCTTCATTTATTTGGAGTCTCTGGCACATTTTTAATTCTCTTTCATTTGTCATACATCTATTTATTTCATACATTCTAGCTAGCAAGAGCACCCCAATCTTTACCAAGTTTCAGGTGACACGTTTTGAAATTTTTTGTGTTCATAATCCATCAGATACTCGTTAATAGGATTTGTGAAAAAAAAAAAAAAAAGCTATAAAAATTCAAAAATATGGTATTAGTGTTTTTTTATACCCGATGGAAAAGAATGAGACATGCATGTAAAGAAGTTCATACTTATGGAAAGAAATCGAGCAATAGTTTGGATTATCTCAAACAATTGCAGTCTATAAACTAAAACCAAACAATTTTATCAAACACTTTGACATAAAACTTAATTCTATATAGCAATACTGACACAATAATTCGACTTTTTTTTTTTTTTTTTTTTTAGTAAAAAGCATATAATTGAAAGTTTAAAACAAAGTCTCCAAAGATAGTACATCCAAATCTAAAACATTCAGAAGAAAATCAAGAATATAAGAAGCCCAAATAATTTCCTCATCCAAGTTGACAGCATGAGTAGCTATTGCATGTGCAGTTTTGTTTGCATTTCTTGCCCTATACTGTAAACAAAACTTTTACCTTCACTTACTCTCCTAATTTCCTCAACTATTACTTTTCCTACTGCAAGACAATCCCCTTTTTTATTAATTAGAGAAAGTGCATGCAAACTATCTGATTCAAGAAGCACATAAGTTAAACCCCTATTTGCTACCATCCTACAACTTAACAAAATTGCTTGCAACTCAACAATCAAAAGGTGCCAACAGACCTTGCATAGGAGAAGGAATGGCCCAAATCATCTCTCCATTCCAATTCCTAGCTATTAAACCCAAACCTACCTTCCATGTTTCCATCCTTAGTGTTGCATCAGTATTAACTTTCAAGGAACCACCTGTAGGTTTTTCCCATTGTTAATTAAGGGAATGTGATTTTCGCAAGCTAGCACACAACCCTCCACTATTCTCTTTCCTATAAAACTTGAAATATTCCTCAGTAAGCATATTCGCCTAGTCAAAAATGTTGCTAGCACTCCTTGCTTTCTTACCATGAGTAATTTGATTTATGTTATACCAAAATTGCCCACACTAGATAGGCAAAATGACAGGCCTCTTCATTTGAAAATGTCAATCCTCATGATGCGCACTTGCTAAGGGAATTTTTAAAATGGCCTCAGTTTCCTGATTAATAAAATGCTCTTTTATCCACCTATCCTTTCATTGCCCTGTTTCATTAATGAGATCAACCACCAGACAGTTTTCAGGTAAAATGTGGAGAGAAAGCATAAAAAGGACCAACATAAGGCAGCCAGGGATCCCCATAAATTTGAATAGATTGTCCATTACCAACTCTCTATTTTAAACCATTTTTACACAAATCTCTACCCCATATTACACTCCTCCAAAGATAAGAGGAAAAAGCAGGTACATTAGCAGTCAAAATGTTCCTTCTAGGAAAGTACTTTCCTTTCATAACCTTAGCAACCAAACTCCTACTACTTTGTAAAGTTCTCTAACAATGCTTAGAGATTAAAGCTTGATTAAAGGAAGATAAATTCCTAAAACCAAGCCCCCCAAAAGCTTTTGGTTTATAAAGCTTCTCCCAAGCCATCCAATGGATGGATCTTTTGTTCAAGTCATATGTCCACCAAAATTTTGCCATTAAGCTCTGTATTTCATTACAAAAATGCATCGATAATTTGAAACAACTCATAGAATAGGTAGAGATAGCTTGTATTACTGACTTCAACAAAGTCTCCTTACCAGCCATTGATAAGCACTTTTCCTTCCAACATTTTAACTACATACCCTATCTTTAATTTGCACAAAAAGCCTTTTTTTGTTCTTACCAGTCATAGCCGAAAGACCCAAGTATTTCTCATGACAATTTGACACAAGGATATCAAGTATATCCAACGTAGCTTGCTTACTTGCTACAGAACTATTGGGGCTAAAGCACATGGCAAATTTTTGTATATTTACTTTTTGCTCAAAAGCACTCTCATAGACCATCAAAATCTCATTGAGTTTTCGGCATGATACTCCATTAGCTTCCATAAATATAAAGCTATCATTAGCAAAAAAGAGATGAGAGACTCTAGGGCTTGCTCTAGCCATTGCTACACCATTAATAACTCTATCATTTTCTGCCTTCCGTAGTAATCCAAAAAGGCCTGCAGCACATATTATAAACAAATACTGGGATCAGGGATCCCCTTGTCTCAAGCCTCTGCTAGGTTAGAAACTATCCAATATAGTCTCATTAATAGATAAAGCATAATCCACAGAAGTCACACAGTTCATCAACAATTCCACCCATTTTTTGGCAAAAGCCAACTTTGTTAGCATGAACTTTAGAAATTGCCATTCAACCTGTCATAAGCCTTCATCATATTTAACTTAATTGCAGCATGGGCTTTCTTCCCTTTCAAAAATCTATTTATAGAATGCAAAGTCTCAAAAACAATCATAGAATTATCAGAAATCAACCTCCAAAGAATAAAAGCACTTTGACTTTCTGAGATAATATCAGGCAACAAAAATTTCATTCTATTAGTCAAGCATTTGGCAATTATTTTATAAATAACATTACAAAGGTTAATTAGTCTGAATTCAGTAACTCTCTTGGGCTCTTTCACCTTAGGGATTAATGAGATAATAGTGTTGGTCATTGATTAATTTCATTATTAAAAAAAATATATGGAGAAATAAAAGAAAGGGAGTATAGATAGATATATGACCAATAAAAGAGAATAAAAAAAAGTGTACACTCAAAATATATGAAGAAGAGGAAATGATAAAATGAGAAATGTTTTATTTTATTTTCTTTTGTTGGGGAAGTTAATATTTTTAGGACAATGTATACCTTTCATTTATAATATTAAAAAATGTTAAGAACATATAAATTTGTATTTATTTTGTACTTATATTAATTATATAATAATAATGACAAAATTATTTTAAAAAATGAAAAAATAATTTAATTTTATAAATAATTTATCACGTATCATAATATTATTAATATAAGTACAAAAATGATATAAATTTAATACATTATTTTTTTATAATATTACGACTAAATATTAGTACTCATATTATATTATTTGTATAATTTTATTTTTTAATTATTTAAAAAAATATATATTATTTTATATCATAAAAAAAATAATATATATGTACTTATATTTTAATGAATTTAAAAGTAAAAAATTATGTATAAAAAAATTTATATAATGCAATTAAGCCTCATACACTTCTTAAAAAATCAAGGGCTATAAGGGAATTATTGAGATCTTTTTCCGTTTTATAAGTTCTCTTGTTTTTAAGCAAGAATTCCCAGAGAAAAGTTGGACAGCCCTAATTCATCTTCTCGCCGTCTTGGATGAACTCTAGGTCTGTGCCAGCGATCGATCTTCACTTACCATGGTGAGTATCTCTCTTGCCGTCGTTCTTTTGCTGTTATTAATGCCAATACAGCTGAAACCACTGTAACGACGCTCGTATAATTCCCTCAAGCACTCCTAAGATTTAAGTTTTTGAGAACTGTCTTTGAGTTTTGAGATTGAACTACCCTTTAGATTTTAACATGTCGGTTTTTTATTTATTTGTTATTGATCGCTAGCCTGAGGCAGCATAATTTGAAGAAATGGATGGTTTTTGTTATTCCAACTGCCAAATGATGTTTGGATTTTGCGCAAGGGCTTTGAGTTCCGATAGCTGTATATATTGCACTGGAACTTTGAAATAGATTTATCATCTATCCTTTCTGATGGCAGCTGAAACTATGTTTTATATTGTTTTCTTCCCTTTTAATATGAAAGCATCTGAAGGGTCAAAGTTGTCATTTATTCACAAAATATTGTGTTAAAGGGTTGTGTATTTTTTCTTCATTGATAAATAGAAAACACTAGAGGTATGATTTAATGATTTGGTGTAATCTCAAACTTTATGTTGGCCATGATGTTTACATTTTTTGCTACTTCATGTTATTTAATGAAATGAGTCACCGTTATTGACTTATTGTGACAAAACTGAAAAAGTTTGAGATGTAGCTTAACATAATAGCTATAGGAAATTATTTAGTGGGTTAAGAAAATAATTATACCTCATCAAGAACATGTTTCCTTTTATTCTTGAAATTTCTGTTAAAATAATTTTCACGTGAATTAAAAATACAAATGATTGATTCAAGTTGAAGCTATTGACCGGTAAGGTAAAACTGTACAACGGATGGGTTTCACTTTCATCAAGAAAAAGAGCGGTGTTTGGGGTATTAGTTTTAGGCCAAACGATATTATTGGGGAAGGGAAAGGGGATTGCTAGTATTGGAACTTGTTGACCCAACTTTGAAAGAGGCGGTGATCAGCCAAATGATCTATAAGGTGATTCTCGTTTTGGGGTATTAGCTTTATTCTTTCAAACCTTCGGCTATTAGACATTGCAAATAGTATGTTCATAAATGATGGGATAACCCCTTTAGTTATATAGTGAGAACTTATGTTGATTGGAATTTGTATTCTAGGCATTATTTTCTCATTGAAGTTTTGTTATGGGTGTTTATCTTTTAACCTATGTTTTCTTTAAGTTTTCTTTGATCTTTGTTTGGTTGGTCACCACCACAATGTTCATTACATGTTTAGAAGTTAAATTTTTCATTGTTGGAAATCATTGACACCATTTATTTGTGGTTACACACATTGTAAAAGATAATGGTAAAGATACTGACATTGTTGATAGCCATCACTGCCCTTTGGATTGGCCTGTTGCAGGCATCTATTATCCCACACGTCCATAGTTGGTTGGTGAGTTGCATTATATTTCATTTGGTTCTTATTATTTATTTCACAGTTTGTTTGATTTTGATGCCATGTTTAGATAATTCCTACAGTGACCTATTTTCATCTTCCTCCCAGCTAGCAATATACTTTGTTGTATCTCTAGGATGCTATGGTTTATTAATGGTTGGACTTGGTCTCATTGAGTTTCCCACTTGTCCTCAAGAAGCAGTTCTCTTGCAGCAGGTATTTAACTTCTTGTTTACTCTCTTTATGTGTGGCTAAAACATATTTATTGATTTTTAAATATGCTGCCTCTATCATATTTGTAGTTTTTGTTGGATGTCACCGAAGAGACAATTTGTAATTTTTATAGGGACTTATTGTGTACTTTTTCATCTGGTTGTATTATAGTTAAGAAAATGAAGTCACCACTCTCCAGCCCCTAAAAGCAAAGGAAAAGGGAAAATTTAAACAAAAAACATTAGTTTTGCTTATCTAGTATGTAAACTTGATATTGTAATTATGACTTGATTTTATTATGAACTATCAATTCTCGTTATCACTATCGTAGGACATAGCCGAGGCCAAGAAGTTTCTTAAGCAAAGAGGGGTCGATGTTGGTGGTTTTGATTGAACGTATGCACGTACTATTGTCTCCAAGTTTTACATGCAGAAAAGATCCAATTCAACATACGCACTCTTTGAAGTTTTGCTAAGTCGCCAGAGGGATTCTGAACAAAGCTGTGACATAAATTGGAGTTCTTCTAAAATAAAACAAGGCAGTTGCATTTAGATATATTAATCCTTCTTTGTTTATTATAATTCATCGACTAGATGTTCCCTTGGGTTGGATGATTTCATTTTTGTGAAATGAAAAGTTTCTTTGTACGCAAATCTTGCATAGTCACTCTTGCAAAACGAAGCAGAAAATAATATTTTTGGTTAACAGCCCCTTTCCCTCCCTCCAATTTGTTTGTTATTTGGTAGAGAGTTTAGTTTATTTATTTATTTTTGGTCAAACAAAGTTATTTTATTTTGACGTTATAATTTTGTTTCCAAAAAATCTCATTTTCATTGTACCCTCATTTCAGGGAGGAATATTCGATCAATTCGATAAAATAGAAAAATTCAATCCGATCTGAAATAGTGGATTGGTTTAGAATCCAATTCGGATCGAATTATAACTAATTCGATCTGCTTTAGATTCAGATTAAAAAATTTTAAATCTGTATAAATTTGATCCGATCTGAGATGGAAAAACTCTCTACTCATAAACTTGTTTGTTTAAATGTGTCGACAAGGTGGAATTTAATTTATTTGATGTTGGATTCTGCAATATATTTTCAAAAGGCATTTAAGAGGTTAGAGATTACTGATTTAGGTACTATCAAGAGTTTTGTTAAGGTGAAAATAAACAAGCTCCTATTACAATTAATTGGGATAGTACAAGACATTTTGTCAAATTTTTGAAAGTTTTTTATGAGGTAACTTTAATATTTTTTGGGTCTTTGTATGTGACTTCTAATTTCTTCTTGGATCGTATTTATTTTATTCATGATCAACTTGACATGTGGAACAAACGTGAGAATTACATTATGATGAAGATTGCTAATGAAATGAAGGTAAAGTTTGATAAATATTGAGGAGAAGTAGCTAAAATGAATATGATGTTATTTGCGTTTGTTTTACTTATCCTAGGTACAAAGAATGCTCTTTAAATCTAAGTTTGTTAGAATTGTGTAATAGGGATGAGATTGAGGCATCAATGAGCCCAAAAAGGATGAAAAAAAATTTTAGAAGATATGTATGAGGAATATCGTAAAACTTATTTTCCTTCAAGTACTTAAGAATCTTCTCAATCTTTAGTGTGGATGGTAAATTGAAGCAAAATCATTTTAACTTTATGCTTCTCATAAAAGAAAGCATTTAAAAGAAGTTCATACTATGGAAAACAAATCTGAAGTAGAAAAATATTTGCAATAAGCATTGGTTGATATGGATGATGAGAAATTTGATATTTTATGTTGGTGGAATATTCATTCCTCAAGATTTAAGATTTTGTCTTTGATAGATAGAAATGTATTGGCTATATCTGTATCTATTGTAGCATCTGAATCAGCATTCTCAACTAGTAGTCATACAATTAGTCCATATAGGAGTTCCTTATCTTCTAAGACCGTGCAAGCCTTGATTTGTACTCAAAATTGGGTTTGTTCTTCTCCAATAATTAATATTCAAGAGTCACTTGATGAAATTGAGACTCTAGAGTCAGGTATATTCACAAAATTTTCAACTAGCATTTAAAGTTTGAATGTATATAGATTTATTGCTAGCTTATTTATATTTCTAACTTTTCAAATTTTCATCACGTAAATGTTTTAAATGGTATTACTGATTTAAACTTTAAATAATTCATGTTATTAGTAAGTACTTTTATTTTATTTTTTTTATTTTATTTTTTTATTTTATATAATAATTATGATAATTCTTTCTTATTTTTTTAAGCTATAGGTATTCGGTATTCCTACATGATTGAAGATTTGATATGTAAGCTTTGAAGGAAACAATTTATAAAATAATTTTTATTTCATTTTAATATATTAAAACTTTGGATATTTGGAGCTATCATTTGTAATTCATGTTAAATTTTTTTAATTATGATAGTTGTGTTGAATTTGTATGGATAATAATTTTATTATAAAATTTTGTAATTTTTTATGTTATACATTGAATTTATGAATTTTATCCTATTTTATCCAATTAATTCAATCGGATTATGATTATTTATCGAATTTAGATTATCAATTAGATTCGGATCAAATTTAGATTGAAAACTTTCAAATTCACTTTAGATCAGATAAAATTTAAATTAACTGAAAATAAGCAATTTCAAACTGATGTTCAACCTTAATTGTTGCTATTAAGGTATATTCTTTAAAACAAGGGTCTTTGAGAAAGTCTTTAAATTTATCTGTAAACACATCTTGAACAGAAATTTACCTTTAAAAAAAGGGTCTATATTAGAATAAAATTAATGAAAATATGTTATACTAGATTATTTTCCTTTAAGGTTATGGTCTGTTGACTCTGTGGGATAATTTTTGTTGTTTTTTTTTTTAATTCCTTTTAAGGTTTGGTGAGGAAAAAGGATGAATATTGAATTTTGTGAATTATTTTGATTTTTTATTCCTTTTAAGGTTTGGTGAGGAAAAAGGATGAATATTGAATTTTGTGAATTATTTTGATTTTTTTTAACCCACATATGGATGGACAACTAACAAAATGGTATATTTGCAAAATAATTTGATGCTACATTTTTTTTTAAATAGAAAATTTTAATAATATATTTGTAATAAACTTAATATTTTGGTAGTACTTTTTAAGTTTATTCTAAACTCTTTTTCCACAACAAAAAAGTACCAAATTTTATAAAATTTTACACGTCTCAAATTGAGAAATTTGAATACCTATGTATTAAGAAAATTTTAACACATTACACATATTTACTCAAATTTGTCAATTTAGAACATGTGTTTTTTCCCTATGCAATTTGTGACAATTTTTTTTTAATTGTGATAATTTGGAACTGTGTTAAATTGTATAAATTTAGGATATTTTTATATAAAAAAGTACTATTTATGTGTATATGAGTTAAATTTTGTGCACTATCAAAAAAAAAAAAAAAAAAAGAGTTAAATTTTGTGCACTAGCTTAGTTTTAAAAAGAAAATAAAACAAAAATAAAACAAAGGCCAATTGTTTAAAATTCTAAAGCATGCGCCATAAACGCTTAGCTCCTCTTTTTGTTAGACAACAAAATTTTTTTTAGTGGCATTATCAAGTTTTGAAGATAGTATTGCTATATATTCACACCATTACCGTTACGATTTAGTGGTTATAGAAGAAATTCCCAATTTTATAGGAGTGTATACACATCTAAGGCTATTAAAGATGGTGGATTAAAACTTAACTTTGAAACACATGGATCAAATTTTTGCATACAACAAAATTTACTCTCACACAGTCCCATCTGGACTACCTTGTGTGTTAGACAACAATTTTATTTGGCCTAACAGCTCATACGAGCACAAAGTCAGAGTCTTTACTCGTTTCACGACCATCTCGTCCTTCTCTTTCTGTCGTGGGAATCTGAGATAAACAAAAACAATGCAAACCCAATTGTAAACAAAGCAAAGCTAGAATTCTATTTATGTTGTAGATCCAATACTTATTAGAAATAAGCCCGTTCATCTCCCCCAAAGCTGCTTTTCACCAAAAATGGGAGGACTTATAGAATCGTGGTGTTTCTGCAAGGGATTGAGTAAGTCTGAGAAAATGAAAGCCTCCATTTTCTCCGGCAAAGCTCCGGCATTGGCCAGAATCTCAGTGACTATCAATGGGATCTCCGGAACTGGATTCTTAATCCACAGGAACCTCCTCTTGACTACCCACTTCAACATTCCGTCGGTTGCTTCCGCTGAAAGCTCTGAGATCCGGCTTCAAAATGGTGTTGCTGCTAGTCTTGTTCCTCACAGGTATTGAATAATGACCCATTTCTTCTTTGGTGCTTGGTCTATTCGAGAATTGAATGAAGTTTGGAGCTGGATTTTTTATTGGGTTGGTTTTGCTTTAGAGTAGTATAAAGTTACATCAACTAAACAATGTTGTTGCGCTAGGTGCACTTTGAGTGAAGATTTTTCCCCTTGTTGCTCTGTTGATTCCACCACCGTGTGTGAGTCATTAATGGACATGAATAGTTTATCAGAGGCTTATATATGGCCCTAAACGTCACAGGGATAAAACATATTTAAGCTTTTATCAAATTATTATTTTTCTCCTGTCTGCTATATTTGTGAATTGTGATATTTAGTTATCTAATGTGAAGTTTTGGCATGACATTTAATGAGTTTGTTAACAGGTTATGAAATAATTATCTCCTTTCTAAATTAGTGCTAGATTTGAGTTTTGATAACACATGTTCTCTCCGGCACTTCAACGTCTCTCTCTACTGCCCTTTACATGGCTCCATTCATTGCACTGACAGCAATTTTAACTTGAATGCCTTCAAATGTATCTTCCCTTACTTTAAAATCAGAAGATGATCATATTTGATGCTATATAAATGGGAGTGGACTTACAAATTCCATAAGTTCAGCGGATAGGCTTTGTGTATTGTCTGTAGTTGACGGGAGAAGTTAATGCACATGACCTTTATTAGGCTTTGAGTTATTATAGTTTCGTGGTGGCTTTCAATGGCTTCTTCTTACTGTGAACATGATCGGTTATGGTGACTATTGATGTATGCTCTTAACCGGTTCTTAACTCATAGCCTCTAGTTAGGTATTATATGCCTAACACCTTCAAGAGAACCATTGATGATGTTTGTATCATTTGATGTAAGAGAGATCGAGTGAACTCGTTCTCAAATTGCACCCGAGTTATAGAAGTTGTAATTTTGGCATCATCTTGAGCTCTAGATTTTCACATTCTTTAACCTGATTGCAGGTTTTTCATCACCAGCTCTATTTTAGATCTTACCATAGTGGGTTTAGATTCCACTGATGGAGATTCAAGTGCACAGGGACAACACCCTTATTACTTGAAGACCTGTTCTAAACCAAATTTGGATCTAGGCAGTGTAGTTTACCTTTTAGGTTATACAGATAAAAAAGAATTAACAATTGGTGAAGGAAAGGTTGTCATAGCCACTGACAATCTGATAAAATTGTCAACTGATGGAGTAATGTGGAGCCCTGGTTCTGCTGGTTTTGATGTACAAGGAAATCTTGCTTTTATGATCTGTGATCCAATGAAAATAGCCACATCTCCAAACAACAAATCCTCGTCAACTTCATCATCGTCATCGTCATCATGGAAGAAGGATCAGCACCTGCAGTTTGGCATTCCCATTCCCATCATATGTGATTGGTTGAACCAACATTGGGAAGGAAGCCTTGACGATCTCAACAAACCCAAGTTACCACTTATTCGACTAATGTCTACGGGTCAGAAGAGTGAGCATTCTTCTACTTCCTTCACATTGCGTCAGGTTTTCAAATCAACCGAAGGTGATGATGATGGAACACCATCTTCATCAAATACCATCTCAAAGCCTAGAGATCAGCCTGGAGCTAGATGCTTCGCTGCCACAAACAATGTTCAAAAAGAACATGCAACAACTGATTCACAAACTGTCCATGTACAGGGCATACCTACTCCTGAAATATATGATTCTCCTAAGTTAACAGCTATTCCTGTTCGAAAGAAACAAAGTGCTCAGCTTCAGCTTTTGGATATTAATTTTCCTCCAAGGGTTATGAAACCTACAGTTCCACTGCAGCCATCTAAACAAGTGCTCCCAAGTTTGGATGAGAATTTAATCAAGGAACTTCCACCAGAAATCCAAGAAGAAAACCAAAATGAAGAAAAAGAACCGGCAACCATTCCTGTTATGGATGATGAGATTGCATCTACTGGTTCAGTAAATCAGGCTCAGAGCGAAGTCCAGTCTAGCTCATCACCGGTAGAGATTTCACATATGCAGAATGAGTATAGCAGTGAGGGAGAAACTATGTACTCTGCAGAAACTGCTGAGAGTCGGAATTATACGAGTCCTAGAGAAGTAAAGTTTCATCAAGTGGGAAGAAGCCAGAGTTGTGTAGGTTATAATAGATGGGGAGCCAACCAGAGGAACCAAGTGGCAAGGAGAGCATCAATTGATAATCAAAGGAGCTACACTCATGGGAGGAAGATGTATTCTCAAGGGGCTACGTCTCAGAGGAGCAATGACTACTACAGCCCAACTGTATCTTCAATCATGAAGAAGAGGAATAACTCAGAGCAGCCTAGCAGACCCTGCCAAACCCGCCAAAGTGCAGTTCATTCTTCTCCAAGATGGATGTCTTAAAATATTTCTAAACTGCTGTAATACCAAAGAAAATCTACAACAAGTATAGCCCTTTTACAGTGTTTGAATCAACGCCCATTTGATTCCACCAAGTATAGTGTAGCAATTTGTAATGACTGATCAAACCTAGAACTAATAAGATTATTCAGCCAATTTTTTTTGCTCTCAAAGAGTTAAAATGTATTGCTCCTAAATAATGAGTTGAAATGGCATGTGGAGTCCAAGTATTATTGCAGGTGAGACAACTAAGTCTACGAAGCTTGTTGAGAGCGGTTTCATTTCTAACCTCCTCCGACATTTAATACATAATTTTTTTTGTATTATGAACATATATATTCAACGCATTGAAGGCATATTTTTTCAGACTTATTTTCATATATAAATATATTTTTTTATATAAATATAAAGAGTAAATACTAATATTATAAAATAAGTATCAATAACCTGCTTTCAGAAATTAAAAATATTTTTAACATATTTATAAACATTATTAAACTCGTGTTAATGTTTATAAAAATTTAAACATGTAATCAACTCCCCAATTTAGAGAAGCTCGAAAGGATTCCTTTTATACATATTAGCCGGTGCAGTGCTAAATTAGTCTGCTAGCTTCCTCAATTTGAATATTTTAGTCTACTAATTTTAACTTTTTGCTAGTATTTGAAAAATACACTAAGTTAGCATTTATATTCTAACATTTATATTCACTTATTGCTAGAATTTATAGGATTTATACACTTAGTTAGCATTTATATTCTAACATTTAACTTTTTGCTAGTATTTATAGGATTGAAGTTACTTTGTGTATATTCTAACATTTATATTCACTTCTTAGAATTTGAATAATTTTATTGAATGTTTTATATTTTGAGGAATCTTAACAAACTTATTTCACTTTAAAAAAAAAAAAAAAACTTATTTTATTCTCAGTTATTTATTAAATTATCAACTAGATTTTTGTTATTATTTTTTTGTTTTAAATAAAAATGTGAAATCCAATTTTACTCTTAATAAAAACATAATTTTTTTAAATTTGGACTCATTTAAACTAAAATTGAAATTATAGAATTAAATGTATATACCTTAATAGTTACAAGACTAATGTGTCAATTGAATAAAGTTATAGAACTAAATAAACTCAAAACCCACATTTGTGTCATTAAAAAGCTATATATTCGATTAAAGGCAAACAAGAGTCTCACGTTGAAAAGATAATCCAAAGAAATTTATAAATGCTTGAATTACTCATCTTATAAGGTTGATTATAAGAGGCCTATTTCAAAGTTAACAGTTGAAAGATTGTCTCCACATGTATATAAATTTAGAATTCAAAGATGGACTTTGTTTGATAATTCCAACACCCTCAATGGGAAGTCTATTGGCTTGCTGGGCTTCAACACTCTCGAACGAGGAGTTTAGTAATAGTTAATTTGTTTGGATGCAAGTCTCCGAATAATAAAACCAATGGTGGAAAAAACTTGGAAAAAAAAGGTTCTACTTTGCTAACTTTGATGCACATTTAAAATACTAATTACTCTTAAAATACTAACGAGAAATTAGTAGATTAAAATGTTCAACCAACATGACTAAACTTGGGTATTTTTCCCTATTTTTCTATTTAGCAAATGTGATAATCTAAAAATATACAATAATCTAAAAAAGAGAACAAAAAGGAAAAAGAGCATGTTAATTCCGAATAATCCAACGGAAACCGCCACTAAAAATAATCCAATAAAAATTGAGTCACTTTTCGATATTATCCAGACGATTTACGATAAAAAAAAAAATCTTTGGAACAAAACAAGGATTGGATTACTAGAAAAAAGCATATCTTCATGCCGATCTCAACTAATAAGAAGTCCAAGAAGGTTTCTCTGCACCCATCAAAGGAAGGGCCAAAGTGATGGCTTGGTTTGACTCTAACGACCCAAGCTTATTGAGCAGTTGGTCTATTAACTCTCCTGCGAAGTAGGAAACACCAGAGACTGCAATTCCAATAGTAACATAGTACAACACTGTCTTAATGTACTTGGGTGTCTCCTGGACATAAGCCTTTGCACTAGCAAGCAGAATGATACATAGTAAAGAAGCTCCTGCCATTGCTGCAAGCTTCAAGTCCCTGTTGTCACTCTGATGAAATGAGAAGCCATAAACCACAGGAGACACTAGTCCAAAAACTAAGAATGACAATACAGCAACTGAGGCATGAAGAAAGAAGTTCTCTCTCTTCCCCAGTAGTCGTTGGTAGCGATCCACCAACACATCATTCTGATTCGAGGAGACGTTTGGTTGCTCGTCTTTCAATTCCCATAGCTGTAACATTATTTATGACACAAGAATATTGGAGTAAGGGTATACATTAATACTACATATCACGCTTTGAAGTATTATCATTCCATTCTTAGAATTGATAAATGTCATACAACCCTCTTGTTTAGGTTATGCTAATACTCTTGAAATATCTATCAACTTATAAAATTTTAAGTGACGATGCTACTTTGATGCGATGATTAATTTACATGAAAACTAATTCGATTCTTTTAAGCTTTAAAGCATGTAATCTAATAGAAGGGGCTAGATGACGAGAATTGTGACGTATAAAATGTTCCAAGATATAAAATAATTTATAGCAATGAATTTGTACCATATGAATTTTCAAGGATTTTACATTGCAAGAAGATTTTCATATTCATCACGGGCTTAACTGGATCACCTCATTTTAAGAGTGTGGATAGACTAAATCTTGAGCTCAGGATTAGTTGAGTGTACAAGTAAACTTGCAAATTTACCTACAAACAACAAAGATGAAGAAAGAAGAGAAACACTAACATTATGACCAATGATGAATAGTCCACCGAGTAGATTTGCCAATGACAAAGCTATAATATTCACTGCAAGAAGAAAGGGTCAACAAAGTAATTAATACCCACCAGATCAATAAAACAAAGTAATCAGTTGTTTAGAATTATATATATGCTAGATGATTTTATAATACAAGGAATCTGGACAGAAACTACTATGCTCGAATATAATCGTCTCATAAATGTTTGATCTTTTCTCATAACATTTAACTTTACACCAAACTGAACGAGAGAATCTGCAGTTTAAGACTGAGAAGCACTGCTGAGCATTCTGCTTGCTAATTCATCAATAGATGTCCAAAGAAACATATATAATGAACACGCTGACCAAGCACTAAACGAAATTCAATATGTTCAAAGACTTAACAAAGGGCATCTCAAAAACTGTATAAACCAAATTCTAATAGCTTATCATACTTTAACGTGTAGTTAGCAGACTGCAACTATATTAGAATAGTGACAACTTACATGTGGTGGAATTTGCACTAGCCGCAGAAGTCACAATGCCCAGGCTTGTAATTGATTCTGTTAAACCACCATATACAATACTTTTTATGACATCCACAGTTTTTGTGCTCCTTTGTCCATATGAACCAATATTCAGTATTGTGCTGTCTACTGAGGTTAGCCCTGCTTTAACAAATAGTAACGTGGGTTGCAACAATATAATGCATCAAATTAAGGGAGAGAAAAAAACTAACAGGAAGGCATAACATGCACAACTATAATAAACTTGGTAGAATCATAATATAAAATATCATGGCAATGTTGTTCAGCTTCGTAGCGGAAAACATGTTACTGCTTTGTCTGTTAATTTCACTGTTCTCCATGCTTCATGCCTCTTATTTCGGTTTAAATCTTCAGCAAAGATGTTGCTCATCCGGCAACAATAGGTGTATGATTAAAATCTCATTATTGTATACATTTTTCCATATCATTAAGGTATACTGTATAAATACAGTATGGTACTCCTCCAAGTAAAGGTCCGTACCTGTGACAGGGAGATTTGGTTTTTCCTTCTCAGTGATAGATAGTTCCGGAAGTTTTGGTATCGGTTGGGAAACAGGTAGAGCATCTATCTCTGAGGAGGGTAATGCAGTAGTTGATACTGTAATGGAAATATCTGGTATTTTCTTCTCAGGGACTGATAGTTCTGGACCTTGTGAAACAGGTATAAATTCTCTTTCTGAAGAGGGTACTGCAGGAGTTGTTACTTTTACACTAACTTGAACTGACTGATCAGACAATGGAGTTCTATCATGTAGCTTCTCAATTGCAGATGGAACAACTCCAAAACCAAAACCACTGTGAATATTGTCACCAAATAAACCCGTATCAGAAAGAGTAGCACCACCTGACTGAGAAACTGACCCTTGTTCTGGTTTTTGAATGACGGTATACGGTGGCACTTGTTGGGCAAGTCCAGGAGTCATCTGAGAATCATTTGACAAGGGCATAAATGGTTCAGTAGTTACAGGCTCTGGAGTCTTATCTTTCGATGCAGGTTGAACTGTTTCTTTTGAGTCAGGCTCCAGAACTGCTGCATCAAAACATCAGTTAAGAAATGAAATTACAGAGACTCTGATGAGGAGAAAATTAACTTCCACCAATCTGATATAAGCACAACACCAAAAATAGGGCTGAATAGAATTGTTGAAGTATTGACAGGCACAAAACTATCACCAGTTTCATTTAAAATTAAAGAAACAAATTACATTGACAAGATTATAATGATAGCTCTAGAAAGTCAGAAACTATGATGCCTTGAATTAGCATTCTATCAAAAGTCAGAAGAAGACATTACCTTCAGTAACCTGGTTTTCCACCTCACTTGTTCGCTGTCTGCAGAATATCCAATTGCCTGATAAGTGGAAAATATAGTGTTACAGCCAGCCATTTTAAGATCTTGGATAAAGAAGATCAGATAAGAATAAAATTAAATCAGATGCTAAAGCATGGTCAAATCTCCGAACAAGGATAGACTTCACTTAAAATAGTTCATCAACTAGGCTATGTATAAAGTTGGTTATTTTCTTAGCAAAACCAATATAACATTAATGAATCTCCATGCATGTACAACTCATAGAAGGAGTTCTTCCTTCAAAGCTATTTTGTGAGTAATTAACGTTCCAATAGTTGGCAGTATCACCATATCTGAAATCCCCTTCCAGACTAACAAAAATATCCATAGAAGTTTACCCCAATTTTTTGTAAATATGAATGCTCATTAGTTTTCTAGATATTGGTTAAGAATCATATCAGATGCATATTGTGAGAAAGTTGAATCAGATAAAATAACAAAATAAATTGGTGCAAGACACAGGTCTAGCAACAAGCAAAGAGACATTGGTTATCCAAATGAATCTGGAACATTTGTTAGGAATGTTTTCAAATATGGAAGCTTAGTGGTGACACCCAGTGGCACAACCCTCTAACTGACTTTCATGTATGAAGACATGTTCTAAGTGATCTAAAAAGACAAAAAAGTTTTGAGACTAAAACCCCAAATGAATGCAAAAAATAACAGATGTAAGAAAATAAAGAGTAAGATGCTAATGCTTGATCTTAATACAAATATAGCACATAACAAGTAGACAAATTATACAATTTGAACGAAAAGTTACCTATTGAGATAAGAAAACTGAAGCAGGATGTGCACAAAATGTCACGAGCTGGTTCAGGAGGTGGTACAAAATGGGGTCTTTCTATCACTCGTCTTTCAATGACAATAACCTTTGTAATGCAGGTCTTACAATTAGGACAATGGAACTCATGTGACCCTTCCCTTTGATACAAATTTTCGAGGTATACCTCCACACCTTCCTCAAGACTATTGCTTCCCGAGTTAGCCCTCACATTCTCAATCGTCTCCTTGATTAAATTAGTATAATCTCCATGTTCACCTGGTGATGCCTTTGTGGAAAGGGAAGTGCTTGAAACAAGCAGGCTCTTATGCTCAATAACATCCTTGGCTTCATGGTTACTTGCATTTATTTGTAGCAAGTTAATGTCTTTTGATTGAAATTTCAATATCTCATCGCTAGGAATTTCCTTTGAAACAGGAAATTCAACATGTTCCTCACTTGATTCAAAAGAACTGTATTGGATTTTAGTATCTGAAACCAAATTGCAAGACATTTTAACAGAAACACAAATGTACTCTATATTTCAAGTCATAAAACAACAAGTGAACAACATAAAAAATATGAAACAAAAGAGAAAGATCAGACAACCAGCAAACAGATTAAACTTAATACCGATGATATCTGGGAAAAAATCTGCAAAATAGTTAGAGTAAACCCAGAAAAACAGAGATAGATAAATAGGAGTGGAATATCCATTGAAATTGGGACACAAACGCAAATTTTAAATATAGAAAAGAAAAAAAAAAATTGGGTTAGAAAAATAGGAAGGACAAACAGATTAAACAAGAATAATTACAGAATTATCAAAATCATAAAACTGCAAATTACAAAGAAAACAAGAACTAAAAATAAAGTAGAGTTTAGAATTAAGCTTAGCTACACGGTCTCCTTTAATGAGTAGTACATTTTTCCCAAATATGGGACAAGTCCTACTAAATACATTTTCGAAGCCAGAACTCAGACTTTTCACAAAAAGCAAGTTAGTCCCAAAATGACATTTCACGACGGATCTATTACAGGGGGCCCATTTGGCATTTTCCAACAAGAAGAAAATCAGGATGTACGACAACACACTTTTCAAAGCACAGCCATATTTTTAACTTTCCAAGATACAAAATATTATTTGAGATAAATATTGAGAGGTCCATATATACAAAGTCACTCCTATTTGAGTACTGATAAGATCTGCATTAATTGTACAGCTAAATTGAAGACGTAAAAGAAACGATCGATAAATAATATAAAACAGTTTAATATTTTTCTTATGTATTGCCAAAAGAAAAAACCAGAGTAAGAAACTGAATGTTAGCAAACCAGCCCAGAATTGTAACATTAAAAGGATATAAATATAAACACACAGTTGAGTTAAGCAGCAAAAGATCGATAGAAATAATTATAAACTAAAATACCCAAAAGCGAAGTAAACCAACAAAAATTAATTGAATTCCAATCGAACCCATCAATGATTTCACAGTTCTTAACATCCATATTTCTGAAAAATCAGAGTTGCTCATCAGTTTTGACGCTTTCCGTCGAGTAAAATGAAGTTCTTCAAACCCATTCCCTTAATAAATGGAAGAAACAGTTTTCTTACCTCCATTGTTGTGAGTGACAAGACCATTTGTTGTATTTCCATTGACTCTCTTTTCATCATCGCTGGAAATCTCTGAAGACACATCACTCTGATTAGCACTGGTACAAGTACTGGTGTTGTTGTTCTGTTCACGAGGCCGCCTTTCTTTGATTTTCAACGCTACGTCGTCGTTTTCGGAGACGGTCTCAGCTTCAAACTCTTTAAATGGCTGCACTACTTCCATTTCTTTTCCTAAGAAGGCAGCACTGAAACAGATTAAGCCTTTGTCTTTCTTGTGCCTTGCTTTCAAAGAAGACTCGGTCCGTTTGTGTGGGAGTCCTCCACTCTAAGATTTGTGTACATCTTATATAATTATAGTTATAATTAATTTATTATTTTGCTGTAAAGCATTTTAATTAATTAATTAAATAGTATTCTATCGTGTGATAAAAAATTAATTAATTAATTGTAATAAATTATTATCTTTAGAGAACGTGACAATTGGTGTTGATTGCAATTGGAAATCCATACAGATAATGAACTAGACAACAAATTTGGTGATTTGGTCATATGAATGCAAGTTGAAATATTGTCCGCTCAATAAAAGAATATGGAAGCCATGTCTAATACTGATCTCATGTATCGCTGTCCATGTGTTTTGCAAGGTTTTATATTTCACAAAATAACAAGCCACTTTTTTATACTTTCAAACATTTCATATTTTTTACACAAAAATGTAAGATTTTTTTTTTATGAGAATGTAAGAACATTTTTATAGAGATAATGCAAGATTTTTATGAATAAAGAAAATATTTTTTTTAAAACATGTGGTTTGTTTTTAGCATTCAATATGTTTTATATTGTTAATGTTTAGGGTTAATTGTAATATTACACTCAACATTTAATTTAATTTAATTTATTGTAAAAATATCTCAATTAAAAGTTTTGTGTTACAAACACTTGTAACATTTTGTTAAAGTATTAGAAAAATACTCCTAAATTTAGTCAAAAATGCAATGTTGTTAACAAATTCGGCTAAAAATGTAGATTTGTTGCACAAAATTTAAAATTTGAGATATTTTTGCTACAACTCAAATGTTGGAGGCAATTAAAAATATAAAATATATTAAATCTCTTAATTTATTTTATAGGTTTGATACCAATTATCATTTAATAAAATATATATAAAGAAAAAAATTTCAATTCAAAAGGTGCACTTGAATTAGGTTTAATTGCATAGCATAAATTTGTTTAAGAGTGAAGTCAATCTATCTAAATTGATAAATTTAATCTAATTTTTCAAATTTAAATCAAATTAAATTAACAGATGTTGTAGTTGGTTCAAATTTAAATCGAATTAAATTAACATATTTTACAGTTTGTTTGAATTTAGATTAAAAAATATACAATATATTCAAATTTTGATCGACATATAATTCGCTTTAATGCGATCCAAACCTACTGCTATTAAAATTATAAATAAAGCTTATTTTACTTTGTAATGTATTATATTTAAATATTATTTATATCATAATCATATTAAATTATTATTTTAGTTTAAAAATAAATATAAATATAAAATTCTTTATTATAATTTAATAAGTGTTCAATCATATTTTTTATTATTTTACTACTCTTCATTGTAACAATAAATAATAAATTTTACAAAATATATATCAATTTAAAATTTAAATGTTGTATATATTATATTTTATATATAACAATAATTTAAAAATAAGTTATAACATCAATATGACCTTATTCAATTCAAAAAATTCAATCTTCTATAATTTAAATTGATTACATTATTAAATCAAATTGAATTAAAAATCTTCATTTAAATTAAATGAAATTTAAATTGATAAAAAAACAAATAAATTTGATTTATTACTCATCATTAATTTTTTTATATATATATTTTAATTTTTAACTTCTTACGAATAATGTACATATCTTATTTTAACATAAAAAAAAAAAAAAAAATATCCTTTACCATGTTTAATGCAATGGAAATATATTTTTTTAGGATTAAAGTTAGGAAAATTTATTTTTTTAATTCAATATTTTCTTCATCTCAAATAGTAATCTTAAAGGGGAAAAAAAATCATTTTCTTAGATTAGCAGAAGATTATTCATTTTCTTAATATATTTTAATTTAATTTTTTTATTCCTTGAGTTGACGAAAGCAGATTTCTTCCATCAACATTCAAATGTTACTTTCATTACATTGATTATTTTGAAAACAAAATGTTGATTTTATCGATTGTGTTATTGGCGGGCGGGGGGCGCACCCCTTGTACAACATTCATTACATTGATTATTTTGAAAACAAAATGTTGATTTTATCGATTGTGTTATTGGGGAGGGGGGGGGGCGCACCCCTTTTACAACAACCCGTGAAAGGAAAAGACAAATAATGTACTATATAAATACGTGTTTACAGTTTACAGGCTGCTAACGACAGATTTTACTATTTTAGTAATTGCCAGCCAATTATTACATGATAATATTATTAAATAATATATAAATTATTTTATTTTATTTAAAAAAAAAACTCTAAAATCTCGTTTTCCTTATTAATAAAAATAAAATATACCAAACATTCAAATATGATTCAAATTTATATTTTTTACAAAAAAATTAAAAATCTTACTATCTGAACCATAAAAAATTTTCAATAATATATAAATTATTAATTACATGAATTGTTAAAAATGTGAGATAAAAAAATAATTTTGTGATTCTTCATTAAAATAAAATTAAATATATTATCTTATATAAATTATAATATAGATTAAGTTATAATAAAAATAATTATTTATTACTTTTTTCTAAAATTAAGTTTTATATATATATATATATATATTATTGTATGTAATTGAATTAATATCAAAATTATATATAATATACATATTATTAATAATTTATATAATATAATAAATTAAATATGTATATATTATATATAAATTAATATATTATTTTAAAATAAATTTAATTATATATAAATTAAAATCCTATTATAAGTTCTAAATCCTATTTTTCGTTTTTCTTCACGAAGAGATTGTGCCCTATGAAAAGGTTTTAAGATTACTTTTTTTTCGCTTACAAGTTCTTGAGAATAAAAAATGCTTACATATGCTTATGCTGTTAAACAACTGAAAGAAACCACATTTGAAGCTTGGTGAACTTGAAATTTGGAATAACACGAGTAATAAACTACTTGTCAATGTTTAAGATATTTAGCAAAGATTTTGAGGAGGATTTTTTGGCAAGTTCGTCAAGGTAAAAAAGGTGAATTATTTTCGAACTATAGTATAACAGTTACCACTATAATATATTATGTTCATTCTCGATCTGCAGTAAGTTCAAGAACAAAGGGTAGTGTCTTCCAAAAAAAAAAAAAAAAACAGTGAAACCTTTTACAAGTAACACTGGGAATATCAATTATATAAATCATACCAATTATGTTCATTTCTCACCACCAAAATTAATACTCATAAAATTAGAATAAATGTTATTATAAGACGCAGGAAATTTCAAATCTTTTAAAGTTCACAATAAATTTTCATACAATATTATTATTTATAAAAAAAGAATAAAAAAAGACCAGCAGTTTTTTAGGACGATGCAGGAAAAACTTTAGTTCCATTATACTCCAATTATTATTTTGTAAAATATAATTCAATACAAGATTTTTCGATCAAATTTAATTAAAGAAATGACATACAAAATGATCCACCAATTAAAAAGGAACGGCAATAATAACAATAAGATATAATTAATAATATAGATAAAATTAATTTTTTATACACATTATTGTAATAATAATTAAGTTAGTTGTGATAATATTATTATTTCTAAAAATTTAGAGTTTAATATTTTTTTTTTATAAATAAAAAGAAATGAGGTGCTTAGTTGTTGAAACTTTAAAAATGGTCACCAACCTTACGCAATGGAAGCCAAATTTATAAATGAAACATATTTTAATATCTAAATATAAATATAAATTTTTTCATAATTTTATTTTTCTTCAATATTATTATTGATATAAAATAAAAAAATAATATTTTTAATATATAATGATATACTTACACACATATATATACACTAGTTTTGAGGTACCTACAAGGCACAAGCTCCCTTATATTTTTTTTATACAATTTATATTCACACATTTATTATTGAAACATGAATCAAATTTTTTTTATATTTTTCAGAATTTATGTCATATATGTTTTTTCAAAATGTAAGAGATTATGTAAAATAAATTAAAGATATTAAAAGATGTATTTTATTTAAATTATTTAACTTATAATATCAAAAAAGTTCTACTATTCAACAAACTATTTCTAAAATAGATAATGTCATCATAAAAATAACTAACTAAATTGTTATATATTATTTGAAATTGGACAATAAAAAAATATTGAACTAATACAAACAAGGAGTTTATGATATTATTTACCTATGCAATTAGAAGTATATCATTTAAAATTAAATGTAAAACAACATTATCAAACAAAATAGCAACAATATAAAAAAATTATCAAACAAAATAAAAAATATTAAAAAATAAATAAATAAATATATATATATATAATTTTTTTTACTTCTCTAAATTTTTTTTGACAACAACTCTTAAATAATTTTATTAAATGAAAAAAAATATCAAACAAAATAAAATTAAATAAATATTATTTGTATGTGAAAAAGTTTTTAATTACGGATCTAATAAGCCTAGAGGGGGGTGAATAGGTTATTTTCAATTTTCAACAAGTATTATATAATCTAATCACAACGGCCAGACATGCAATCGCGTATAAAGATAAATGCGGAATAATAAAACAACACACGATATTTTTAGGTGGAAACAACCTAGGCCACAACAATGACCTAAGAGGAAAACCACCGGTCCACCGGACCACCTAACTATCCACTATGAAAATTATGTTCAATTACAACCATAGAGTCCAGAACTACCCGTCGCAGATAGATCCCCCTTTCTGTAATTTACTTACGAGTCGCTTGCTCCTTTCACAGCCTCCAATAGTTAGATGTCTGGATCCGGACCAACGTTCCGATCTACTTGAGTCACACAAGATCAACCGAACCCGTCACCTTCGGTAATTTCGAGTCACACGAAATACCGAATCTGTCACCTGTAACGTTAGCACAAAAACACAAGTGCAATGTGTGTCCTAGAGCGGATTCAAACAATAAACAATCCTAACTAGCAGATTCAATAACATGCGATGTAAAAACAGGATCAGCTAGCAAACTCTAGAACATTCAATTAAGCTCAATATCATGCAAATCAATTAGGCATATGAATATAACATGAGAAAGCCTAAGAACAATAGATGAAGAGAATAAGCACAATTCAGATGCTAGAAAGTATTAGTGCTGTATAATTCTAAAATGCTCAAGTTGATGGTTATGCACAAACATCCCTTCACTTATATAGAGTCCAATCCTTGCTCAATTAGAATTTGCAATTCACTATAACTCTACTTATATCAGGATTTAGTTCTCAAAAGAATTCTTCTCATACAATGATTCTATTCACATCAGCATTTATTTCTCACAAGAATTCTACTCATACAAGGATTCCACAATTAAAACAATTCTACGCAAATAAGGACTCTATTTCCACAACACTTTTATTCACACAGGGATTCTACTTTCTTAACACTTCTACTCATGCTAGAATTCTGCTTTTTCATTAAATGAGTCAAATTGGTAAAAGTAACACATGGGTCGAATACACAAAAAGAGTTTGAGTAGGAATATAATACTGGCTCGATCGATCGATAGGCTGTCTCGATCGATCGAGACCTTATCGATCGATCGACACACAAAACTCGATCGATCTAACTCAAACAGAGAGAACCTGGATCGAAGTTGTTCTATACTCGATCGATCGAACATGGTTCGATCGATCGGTCCAATTGCTCGATCGATCCAGTCCAAACAGAGAGCACCTAGATCGAAGTTGTCTCAGTCTCGATCGATCGATCACTCGATCGATCGATCACTCGATCGATCGAACAATACTCTCGATCGATCGACCAGCATGTGCACAATACATTTTTCGTTACGATCCATACTAAGTGTCGTGCTCAATTGTGTGAAGAAGTATGCATGATGGAATATTATACCTGTCATATGGGCGTTGCAAGCTTGGTGACTCCATCATCACGTGTTGTCTGAATAATCGTTGAATTCCTATTCTAGATTACAATCAAATATTTTGTCCACGAAAATTGCCAATACAAAATAAACCTTACAATCTCCCCCTTTGGCATTTTCGTGTGACAAAATCACTCTCTCACTACATAACGCTCAAGGTTAAAATATCATTACATCAATTACATAGTGGACTGTCTATGATCTGGTGGACCATCTTCGCTTGATACTTGATATGTTCGGTCCACTGAAATTAGACAAACAAATAGCACACAAATTTGGCTTGACAGCCTCATTGGTTATTAGTTCAGTGTACATAAAGATGCGAATGAATTGTAGTGTATGTGCAACATGAATCTTTCTCCCCCACAACTAATAAATTCAACATCTCCCCCTAAATCCAATCTCATAGCAACACAACATCTCCCCCTAAATCCAATCTCATAGCAACATAAACCTTTCTCCCCCTTTTTAGCATACGAAATTGACAAATCATAAAACAATTGAGATGATATGGATCACTCTCCCCAAAGTTTAACAATAATCGAAGTGGGCTAAAAACGCAAATGATCACACATGTATATGTCCAAAGCATGTAGGAGGAATTGCATAAGTCAAAAGAATAATAATGAAATATGTATGCAATGACTCCCCCTAAGTTCTATGACTCTCTAGACGTAAAAACAAATCTAAAATTAATTTTTTTTTTTTGACCACACAAGGCAATAAACTCATTTAAGACGAATAAAAAAAATTATTTTTGCTTAAATTTTGATCATTCATTGTATTAGCAAAATAAATAGGTCACACAAGCACACTAACACATATAATGGCATATTGACATTCACTTAAAGTAGTATACAGTGTGAACTCCACTTGTATTTCAATAAATTCATTTATGACCAATTTTAAGAGACTCAAAAGAAAATAATTTCATCTATCATGCTAAATCATAATTGAGTCTTCATTCTTATATAATGAAATATGTCCATCAAAAGAAATTTTCTTATTATTTTTTTTTTAATTTTTTTTTTTGCTCTTTCTTTTTGTACATGCCAAATAAAATTTCTCAACCAAATTTTTTAAAAAAACATGCACGAGTCATAAATCTAATATGATGACTTTCACACTAGTTATGAGGTAGCCCTCTCCGTTCACTACGGTAGCTGCACACATCATAGTAGGTAGCCCTCTCAATACTAGTTATCTCCAAAAGATGAAACATTTTAAACGCTAAGAAATAGAGCACAATATAATTTCGCAGTTAAGATTAGCTCAAGTCTTAGAGTCTTTCAAAATTAATCATAAATTTCATCGATGACATACATGAGTGTTTAGTGGGTGTGTGCATAAGTTCAGTCAATAGTGTCATCACATGTGAAAAATGCAAGTGTGTGTAAAATTTTGAATTGTTGCATTACATATACAATGAGGATCAAAATAAGCCACAAAAGACAAGGTTGTATAAGTATAAGCATTATTTGAATCCAATACCTTGTAGGCCTTTTTTTTTTTTTAAATTAATGAAAAAAATCTAACAACAAAAACAAAATAAACATATGAAAATACTCACCTAGGGTCATTTAAGCACTCAAACAAAAGTACCTAGGTGGTCTAGCAATAGTGATCAATTGATAGGAAACATGCAATCTTTCCTAACCCAAATTTTCATGAATTTTGATTTCTCTATGTTTTTGGGTTGAGACTTAATTGCATTAGGTTTTAAAAATATACTCTTAGATTCATCTTTCCTATTCAAATTCAACATATGCATGGTAGGATGATAATTGTGAGTTCTATACCTATAAGCATGAAGATGATCATTAAATCGAAAAGCATTCATCAAAAATCTACAGTTAGGTCGAATATGGCCTTTTCTACCACAATGATGACAAACAGGCACAAACTTAACAGTTTTAGCTCCTACAGTTTTAGTGGGTGTTTGTGCAGAATTTGTAGCAGTAGAGATAAAGTTAGAAGACCTTACAAATGTAGTTTTTGAAGTGGAAGGTGTACGGTTTTCTTCTGAAAATCCAAGTCCACTTGTATCACCGAAAGGCTTACCAATGCTCAACATCTTGTCTAGTCGTTCAGCTCCAATTGTTAATCTTTTGATAGTTTCCTTTGATTGCTCCAATTCCTGCACAAGCTTTGAATTTTCCTGTTCAATACCTGCAAGACTTAAACTTAACTTGTCAAAATGCTCAGACAGTTCAACTTTTTCTTTTTCTAAAACTGATAAATTAAGGTCTTGCAAATTGATCTGTTCATTCAGCTTTGTTACAGTTATGAGTAGTTTATCTTTTTCTTTCTTGCATTTAATTAAATCAATAAATAACTCCTCAAAACTGTTTGCATTAAATTTATCAAGGATACGTTTACTTCCCTCTTCATCTGAGTCAAAGTCTGACTCACTGGAGTATCCACCAACAGTTGACGTAAAAGCTACGTAGTTGGTGTTAGCTTTTTCTGACCCACTAGCTTGATCTTCATCACTTTCTGTGTCACTAAGGGTAGCATTGAAAGCTTTTCCTGTTTTCTTCTTCTTGTTGGCACAATCTGCTGCATAGTGTCCAAAACCATTGCATTCAAAACATTTAGGTCCAGTGGGTTTAGATTTCTTACTTTCTGAACTCATTGGGGTGAATTCTCTTCCCTTACGATCTTTTCTGTTGAACATTCTCTTGAGTTTTCTAGCAAGTGTGAGTAGCTCTTCATCATCACTATCACCATCGTCAGCATTGGTGGTTTTCAGAGCAATTCCAATGTTCTTTTTGGGTGCTGGAAAGTTCATCTCAAATGTTTGAATTGACCCAACTAGTTCTTCAATCTTCATGGTGTCAATGTCTTTGCTTTCCTCTATCGCTGTAACCTTTGCTTCAAAGCGTTCTGGTAATGAGCATAAGACTTTTCGAACCAACCTGCGTTCATCAATTTTATCTCCAAGATTTGAAGAAGAGTTAGCAATATCACATAAATTAGCATAAAACTCAGAAAACGTTTCATCCTCCTTCATTCTAAGATTTTCAAACTTAGTAGCTAACATGCGAAGTTTTGTTCGTTTAACTTGGGACGTGCCCTCATGGGCAACTTCTAAAGTGTCCCAAGCAGCCTTAGCAGTTTTAACATTAGAGATACGTCGGAATTCATCCGGCGACACAGCACTAAAAATAGCATTAATGCCCTTTTGGTTCCAGCCACTACCAATTCTTTCTTGGGGAGTCCAATCAATCCTAGGTTTAAGTGTGACAACATTATCCTTGGTAACCGTAGGTGGTTCCCAACCATAAAGCACAGAGTTCCAAACACTTTCATCTAAGGAGCGTAAAAAGGCTCTCATACGAGCTTTCCAATATGGGTAGTTAGACCCATCAAAATAAGGTGCACGGGTTGTAGAAAAACCCTCTCTCATATGATCCATAATAAGGTCCTAGGCAAACACTAAGTATATCTAGTGACCCGCTCTGATACCAATTGAAAAAGTTTTTAATTACGGATCTAATAAGCCTAGAGGGGGGTGAATAGGTTATTTTCAATTTTCAACAAGTATTATATAATCTAATCACAACGGCCAGACATGCAATCGCGTGTAAAGATAAATGCGGAATAATAAAACAACACACGATATTTTTAGGTGGAAACAACCTAGGCCACAACAATGACCTAAGAGGAAAACCACCGGTCCACCGGACCACCTAACTATCCACTATGAAAATTATGTTCAATTACAACCATAGAGTCCAGAACTACCCGTTGCAGATAGATCCCCCTTTCTGTAATTTACTTACGAGCCGCTTGCTCCTTTCACAGCCTCCAATAGTTAGATGTCTGGATCCGGACCAACGTTCCGATCTACTTGAGTCACACAAGATCAACCGAACCCGTCACCTTCGGTAATTTCGAGTCACACGAAATACCGAATCTGTCACCTGTAACGTTAGCACAAAAACACAAGTGCAATGTGTGTCCTAGAGCGGATTCAAACAATAAACAATCCTAACTAGCAGATTCAATAACATGCGATGTAAAAACAGGATCAGCTAGCAAACTCTAGAACATTCAATTAAGCTCAATATCATGCAAATTAATTAGGCATATGAATATAACATGAGAAAGCCTAAGAACAATAGATGAAGAGAATAAGCACAATTCAGATGCTAGAAAGTATTAGTGCTGTATAATTCTAAAATGCTCAAGTTGATGGTTATGCACAAACATCCCTTCACTTATATAGAGTCCAATCCTTGCTCAATTAGAATTTGCAATTCACTATAACTCTACTTATATCAGGATTTAGTTCTCAAAAGAATTCTTCTCATACAATGATTCTATTCACATCAGCATTTATTTCTCACAAGAATTCTACTCATACAAGGATTCCACAATTAAAACAATTCTACGCAAATAAGGACTCTATTTCCACAACACTTTTATTCACACAGGGATTCTACTTTCTTAACACTTCTACTCATGCTAGAATTCTGCTTTTTCATTAAATGAGTCAAATTGGTAAAAGTAACACATGGGTCGAATACACAAAAAGAGTTTGAGTAGGAATATAATACTGGCTCGATCGATCGATAGGCTGTCTCGATCGATCGAGACCTTATCGATCGATCGACACACAAAACTCGATCGATCTAACTCAAACAGAGAGAACCTGGATCGAAGTTGTTCTATACTCGATCGATCGAACATGGTTCGATCGATCGGTCCAATTGCTCGATCGATCCAGTCCAAACAGAGAGCACCTAGATCGAAGTTGTCTCAGTCTCGATCGATCGATCACTCGATCGATCGATCACTCGATCGATCGAACAATACTCTCGATCGATCGACCAGCATGTGCACAATACATTTTTCGTTACGATCCATACTAAGTGTCGTGCTCAATTGTGTGAAGAAGTATGCATGATGGAATATTATACCTGTCATATGGGCGTTGCAAGCTTGGTGACTCCATCATCACGTGTTGTCTGAATAATCGTTGAATTCCTATTCTAGATTACAATCAAATATTTTGTCCACGAAAATTGCCAATACAAAATAAACCTTACAGTATAGAGGACAATTTGCCTATATATATCTATATATATATATATAAAGCTAGCTTTAGAGAAAAATAATTTGATTTGAAATAAATTAAATGCATATTTTTCACTTTTTGCTATACTTGTCAGAGAATTTATTTTCATTTTTATAATAATGTCTATTAGAAAATTAGTATATAATAGTTGAAGATTCATTATCTAGGTTCGTATCATGTATTCAATATTTTTTAACTTATTTATTATCTCTTCACTTCACTTCACTTCACTTACTTATGCCATTATTTATTTACAAATTCAATTTTTTAATAAAAAAAATTCATAATTTCTTCTTTAAAAACTTATTTACTATTCAAAGAATCATAACAATATATAATTGTTAAAAAAAAGTGGCAATAAAAATTATTTCAATATTCAATTATCTCATAAAAACCTCATTTTTTTATAAAAAAAATTTATTGTATTCTTGTAAAGAGTATTTTTTTTTTTTAAGGTAACATGATACTTATTTTTTTTTTCTACAAATTAGATATAATAATTATTTTTTAAATTGGTATAATTTATTTACCTTTTTATTATATGTTACTTAATATATATAACAACTTAATACATAAAATACTATTAAAAAATAATACATATCTACCAATATACTGTCAGATTATATAAGTTATCAACTATTTATTTTTTAGCATTCTACTTTTTATTTCAAACATAATAAAAAAATATAAATATTAAATACAAATAAATAGATAATAAAATAAAAGAAATAAAATGTCAAACATAAATAAATAAATAAAAGAAAATAAATTCTCATTTATAGATAGATAGAAAAACAAATAAATAAAAGAAAGTAAACTCATATTTACATATAGATAATAAATAGATATAAAAGAAAATAAAATACCTAATACAAATAAAGAAAATAAAATACAAATATTAAATACAAATAAATAAAAAAAATAAATTATATTTTATATATAGATAATAAGAAAAATTGACCCATCAAAGCAATATAATATTTTTTTAAAGGTATAGCAACAATGTTTTCTTTTATACAAGAGTAAGCAATAAAATTTTTTAGCAAAAAAATATCAACATTTTTGTAAAATATATATATATATATATATATATATATATATATATATATATATATATATATATATATATATATATATTTTACAAAAGTAGCAAGTGTAAATTTTTAAAAGAAGAAAGGATTACATATTCTAAAATTATCACATTTTTATTAAATTTCTAAAATTATAAAAGAAAAAAGTATTAAATAAATATAAATTCATCAACTCTCATTTATATATGTATTAATAGATATAGATAAAAATATCAAACACAAATAAATAAAAGAATATAAATTCTTCTTTATATATAGACAATAAGAAAAAGGAAAAAATTGAGCCATCAAAGCAAAATAATATTTTTTAAAAGAAAAAATATATAACAATGTTTTTTTTTAATATATACAAGAGTAAGCAATAAAGATTTTTACCAAAAAATATAGTAAGTAAATTTTTTTGTAAAAAAAAAAAAAATAACAAGAAGAAGAAGAAGAAGAAGAAAGGAGTACATATTCTAAAATTATCACATTTTTATCAAATTTATAAAATTATTAAATAAATATAAATTTATCAACTCTCTTTCATATATATACTAATAAAAATATATCAAATAACAAAAAAACTATCAAATAAAAAAGTATTAAATAAATATTATAGAGACAACTTCCTATTTTATATAAAGTTAATAGATATATAATTGTTATAATTATTGGTGATTCTTTGGCTAGTACTTATTCTCTCGTTTGTGGCCACTTGCTTGAGCGAGCGAGGTTTTTGGAGGTTAGGTTTACATCTTAAAGTTGGTTTCAAAGTTAATTGAGGCAAGATTTGGGAGTTTTCAGCTTCTCTAATCATTGATAATTGTTGTGATCTACCTATGGCATTATGGTGCTCTTATTGAATTGATATTTGTATTTTTTACATTGCTAATTTGTTTGGTTGTTATAATGTTTATATGTGGTTGGGTAACTTTCTCATTTGAGCTAGTTTTTAAGAGTGAGATCCAGCCCATTTAATATGGTATTATAGCAAGGTTGTTAATTTGTGGGCAATGTGGGAATTGAACCTAGGCCTACGCTGCGGGTGAGAGTGAATATTGAATTAACATTTACATTTGTGTCCCACATTGATAATTTGCTTAGATGCTATAATGTTTGTATGTAGTTGGATACCATCATCCTTTGAGCTAACTTTTTTAAGAGAGACACAACCCATTTAACAACTCTAACTTGTGAAATTTCTCCTGTTTTTGTTGTTTTTCTTCAGGTGCCTCAAATTTGGTGGTTTTTCGGCCAGCTTCGCCCTAGTTCATCGTCGTTCTTGCGCCAGAGCCACCAACAGTCCATCCAGCTTGTGGTTCTACAGCTATTATCCTTACAGTTGAGTCTAAAGGTTTGATCTTTTTGAAGGAGAAGAAGACAGTTGTTTTGGTTTCAAATTCATCACAATAAGTTGAACCAGATATTATTTCGATCGATGATCTCTTTATTGAAGGCTTTGTTTTCTTTAAGAATTTTTTCTTTGGTTAATTTTCTAGTTGCATGCAAGATCGCAACTTGAGTTATTATCTATAAGTTGTTAGTACTTTCAGGACTTGCTATCAATCTATTCTTGGGTGTAATTTTGTATCATTTGATTTGTTTACTAGCATGTTAATATTACTAGGTTGGTTTTGTTATGTTTTGCTTTGAAATGGATGATACGGTTGAATTTGTTATTTATGGAGTTATAATTCAACTTGTTAGTCTTGATGCTATGATGTTTGAGTTTTGACGAATTGGGATTAGGTTGTCCCTATTTTTGAAATGGCACGGTCTTTTAAGTCAAAAGATAATTGAGGAATCCATGCAAGTTTTTATGAATATAGGTTTAAATTTTGGTAAAATTTTCTTAATTTTCAATTTGATAAAAATTATGGGTGTTGCTAATTGTGTTTTAGCTTCTTCTTTTTTTTATTTGTACTTTACTTTGGTACTTGAATTGTGCTATTAATATTAGTTTATTATTTTTGATAAAAAAAAATACTAGTTTAATATTTTGTTATTGTATTTTTGTGTTTAATTTTATTTGATATTTGTGTCGATATTTTAAGCTTGATTTTTTTTACTGGTTAATTAGTTAGATTATTAGAGAGATAAATTATAATTACTTATAATATTTGTTAATTATTTAATTTATTTTATTCCTTAAATTATATAATATGTACAGCTATTCTTGGAATTGTAAAATTATATTGGTTTTCTCTTTAAATTTCTATATTCTTACCAAAATAAAAATAAAAATATAATAAATATTTGTTAATATATAATCACGTATATATACATACATAATTATTATAATTAACAATTAAACATAATTTATTATAATATGTACAATAATTAATAGTTAAAATTATAATTATAATTTAACTATATTATAATTAAAATATATAAAAGGAAAAAAATTATTAATATAAATTTTGTGTAAAAAAATTATACATTTAATATTTTATCTATCATATATATATATATATATATATATAATCTTTAAAATTAAAGGGAGCCGAATCGGCCCTACAATAATTTCGTCCCTAGTGGGCACCGTGGAAACTTGCAAAGAATTTAATGGTGGATACTGTTGTTTGTTGGATCCTTATTTATTACAATTACAGAAAAATTTCAGACTTCCTTTGATAATGCCGTAACATAATATACATTTGTATTTTTTTTTTTTTTTTTAATTTTGTATTTTATTATTCTTAGTATCACATTATTTTATATTTTAAAAATAATATAATTTATCTCAAATATTTAGCTAAAATTTGTTTTAATACGAAGGATAAATATTTTATTTAGTATTAAAATTATAATTTATGTTAACTTACTATTAAATTTTGTATTTCTGTCAACTTACGGCTGAAACTATTTAACATTATTTTCAACATCCAAAAAAGCAGAAAAGTCAAAAAGAAATGATCATGTAACTTGCACGTGATCACCCAATAAAGGCATTTTCGTCATATTCCATCTTTGTAATAATAAATAAAATAATAAATAATTGGGTAAACACCTTAAATAGACCCTTTTATGTGTCAAACTACAAAACTACACCCCATAAGGGATTTCTTGCAAAAATAGACCCCTTTACATGAAATAAAAGCCTTACAGAAATCATAAAAATCTGTAAAAGCTTACAAAACATACATAACTAAAATGACAGAAATAATAAAAAATCAAGAAGTAATACAAGAAATCATGGAAGTAGAAACACAGGACATCTCAGGATGTTTTTCACAAGAAATGATTTTTAGTAAAAAGAAATTTGAAGAAATTCAAAAATCAAAATTAAATCTTAAGAAAAAAGATGGATTTAGAGAAGAATCATTCTCAAAAATAAGAAATTTATTCCCAAGAAAAGACATAATATATTACGGCATAAGTAATAAAGAAATGAGTATAACTATAGCAGATGCTAAAGGAAGGTTTAATATACCACTAATTAATAAAGAAACTATTATGGAAAAATTATCAAAAATCCCTGAAAAAGACAGAGAAAAAATTGGATACATCCATTTAGGAGGAATACAAATTTTAATAAAAGCACACTTTAGAGAAGGAATAGATACACCAATAAAACTAGCACTATTAGATAACAGAAAAGATGCTTTGCTAGGAATGATTAATGGAAACTTAGGATATCAAAAATTAAAATTTACAGCATATCCAAGATTTGCTGTTAGTATTCATGATAAAAACCTAAATCAAGTATTAAGTCTAGCTTATGACTTTGAACGAGGAAATCTAATGAAAGATGGAAACCACCCATTTTCAGTCCACTACTTAGTAGGATATTCACTAACAAAATAGTCATAATAGTTCGATATACGGACAAAATGAATTTATAGAAATAGATAAAACTTTTAAAGATATAGGACAAGTAATAAAAAACCCAGAAAAACTATTAGAATATGAAGTACCTGATGAATGGAATTTAGATATTAAAGAAAAACCTTTAATACCATCAAGAAAAAGTAATGTACAAACAATAACATTTGTAGACACCCAAGCAGAAACTAGCAAAAGAAATAGAGAAATAGAAGAATTAAAGGAAGAAATTGAAGAAGTAAAAGACTTAGTCTATACAATGAAATAAAAATGATAAAAGAAAAATTATTAGAAATACGATTAGAAATAAATAATAATCTAACAAGCATAAATAATAACCAAACAAATATAATGAAAGCTTTAATTCTCATAGCAGAAAAATTAGATATTACAGATAAAAATATACAAGAAATATAATCAAAAGTATATAAAGAAATCATAGAAATAAAAAATGATATTAATAACATACCAGGAGAAAATGGATTAAAATTCGATCCATTAAAAGGATTAAAAGAAGAACCCCCTAGAAGGTCTGATGCTCTAATACCCAAAAATGAAAAAAGAAAAGCAGAAGAAACTAGACAAATAATAACAATCTAATGAATATAATAAAATACAGAAAAGACTTAGAAGAACAATTCATGAACCCTGAAAATAAGGACATAGGAAAATTAATCAGTCTGTTAACCTTAACAGATAAAGAATTAGAAAAACATTATGAAGAAAAAACTTATATAAACAAAGAAGAGGATGATATGACAGTAATAAGTGAAGATGAATCTGAACAAGAAAATACAACTCAAAGAATTAATATGGAACCAGTAATAATACCTAGAACAGAACAAGAAAGATCAACTCCAGAAACAGGAGAAACATCTGATCCACATAGAGAACACAGACAAAGGCCAGAAGAGCCTAATCCACCATATAGAAGAAGACAACCACCCAAAATGGAAGAAGGATTACATTGGGGTACTAGAGGAAGTATTCCATTAGAATATAAACCACATGAAAATTATAAAACAGACATTTTAGATTTAGACTGTATAAGAGATAGAAAAAAAGCCTTAGATGAATGGGCTAGTGGAATGAGTGTAATAATACAAACATCAGCAACTACAAACTCAAACCCTTCAGTTTGCAAAGTTTTAGTAGCACATAAAATGACAGGAAATGTAAAAATATGGTTTTCAAACCTAACAGATCAACAACATTTATTAATGCAAGGAAATGCTACAACAGGAAGAGATTATTTAGATACAGTAATAAATGAAATATATAAGGAATTTATAGGAGAAGATAAAGGAAGAAATATAACAGAATCCAGTGAACATGAAATAGAAGAAGCCAAATGGCATTTAACAAACATGGAAATATGTGACATGTGTTACATAGATCCTTTCATTTGTGAATATGAAATGTATTATCATAAACTACCACCATCCATCCAAGAAGTTTATAAGGAAATGTTTTATAAAAAATTACCTGGAACATTATATAAAACTATGACAGAAGAATGGAATAATAGAAATTCACAAATCATACCCGACACCTTAGGAGGAAGAATAAAAGGACTTAAGAATTGGATAATAATAAAATGCCAAGAAAGGAAAGAACTTAAACAAATAAAAGGAAATGATAGAATCTGTTGTGATTCAAGAGACTTCAAAACACCAGGAAAATATGGTTGTAATATAAAACCATATAATAAATATAAAAAACATAAGAAATTTAAAAGATTTAAGAAATATAGATTTAGAAAACAAAATTTCCAAAAATATAAAAAAAGATACAAAAGAGAACCTTATAGGAAAAGATTTTTTAAAAGAAAAAGGTATTATACACCTGAAAAGAAAAATTATTGTCCATCAGGAAAAAAGAAATGTAGATGTTGGATATGTAACGAGGAAGGACATTATGCTAATGAAAGCCCAAACAGACTCCAACATAGAAAAGAATTTAAAAAGGAATTTCCACAGAAAGCAAAAATACTAGAAGAAGCCTTTAGAATGGAACTAGAACCAATAGAGGAATCTGATATAGATGATACATGTAGTATCTATCTATTAGAAGAAACAGAAGAAGAAATAACAGACTCAAAAATGTCTGACTACAATTCTGATTCTGAATATAATTCAGAATAATGAATGAAATATTAAGCATAACAAACCCAAACAGTACCTATATAAAAATAGGATTAAAATTCAAAGGATATAAAAATTATCATTTACATGCATATATTGATACAGGTGCAAGTATGTGTGTAGCCAGTAAATATGTGTTTCCAGAAGAACTTTGGAAACAATCCCCAAAAGAATTAGTAGTAAGAATAGCAAATAATACTACAATAAACCTAAATAAAATATTAAAAGATACAGACGTATCAATAGGAGGAGAAATCTTTCACATACCCACAATTTACCAACAAGAAACAGGAGTTGATATCTTATTAGGAAATAACTTCCTAAACCTATACCAACCATTTACACAATACTTAGACAGGATAAGCATCACCACCTTAGATGGAGAAACAATTTATGTATCAAAAATTAGGAAAGCATTAGCAGTTTCATCACCAACTTTTATGTCTCAACATAAAAAGCGAAAACGTGGTGAGGATATAGAAAAACAAAAACCATACCTAGAAAACATTTCTTTAGACATAGAGGTTAACCAAAACCCCTTTCTAAATGAAATACAAGAAGATAAAGCCTTAACAGGAATAAGAAAATTATTAAAAACAGTATGCTCAGAAAACCCTTTAGATCCAAATATTAACAGATCTAATGAAATAGCAAGAATAGAACTAAAAGACCCTTTAAAAGTCATAAGGGTAAAACCAATGATTTATACCCCAGAAGATAGAAAAGAATTTGAAAAACAAATTCAAGAACTTTTAGAATTAAAAGTAATTATACCCAGTAATTCACCACATTCCAGTCCAGCATTCTTAGTAGAAAAAGAAGCTGAGAAAAGAAGAGGAAAAAAGAGAATGGTAATAAATTTTAAAGCTTTAAATAAAGAAACAATTGATGATGGTTATTTCATACCAAAGAAAGAAGAATTATTATCTTTAATAAAAGGGAAGAAATATTTTTCAAGTTTTGACTGCAAAAGTGGATTTTGGCAAATAAGACTTGATAATGAAACACAAAAATTAACGGCATTTAGTTGCCCTCAAGGACAATTCCAGTGGACAGTTGTTCCATTTGGACTGAAACAAGCACCAGGTATTTTCCAAAGACACATGGATAATATTTTTAAAAAGTATCACAATTTTTGTTGTATTTATATAGATGATATTTTAATATTCAGTAATGAATTACCAAAACACTATTTAGATATCATTAACATTTTACAAGAATGTAGAAAATCAGGAATAGTATTGTCAGAAAAGAAAGCAGTAATTGCTCAACAGAAAATAAAATATTTAGGGTTAGAAATGGAAGATGGAAAACATCATCTACAACCCCATATATTAAATCACATACAGAATTTTCCCAGTATAATCAAAGATAAAAATCAATTACAAAGATTTTTAGGATGCTTAACATATGCGGAAGCATATATAAAGAAACTAGCAGAAATGAGAAAACCATTACAGGCAAAGCTCAAAAAAGACTATGTCTGGCAATGGACTGAAGAAAACACCAGATATATGGATAAAGTAAAAGCACAGGTAAAAGATTTACCAACTTTATATCATCCAGGACCAGATGATAAAATGATAATAGAAACAGATGCTTCACATGAATATTGGGGAGCAGTATTAAAAGCAAAAGTTGATGACAAAGATGAATATCTTTGCAGATTTACTTCAGGATCTTTTCAAGGCCCTGAATTAAATTACCACAGTAATGAAAAAGAATATTTGGCCGTTAAAAAGGCTATTAAAAAATTTGCAATATATGTTATAAGTTCAAAATTTATTATCAGAACTGACAGTAAAAATTTTGGACATTTCTTAAGAACTAATATTGCAGGTGACTACAAACAAGGAAGACTAATAAGATGGCAACAATGGTTTAACTACTACAAATTCGATGTAGAACATTTACCAGGAAAGAAAAATTGTTTAGCTGATGCTCTAACAAGAGAATTAGCACCATTGACTATGTTTTTTATTACAGGAACTTATACAACAGAAACAAAACTAACAGGAATGGATTCACTTGACATCGAGATCGAGATCAAGAAAAAGGAAATATTGATTCATGAAACACAAATCAAATGCCTCAAGGAACAACTAGAGGTATTGGAACTCAAAAAGAAACTACAAAATAGAACAAATTTAGAACTCCATATGGAAAAATCTGAAGAAGAAGCTGAGCCTTCAACAGGAAGAAAGATGCAGATTGAAGAAACTGCAAGCAACAACCCTGAACCAATAAAAAATTTAGAAAAGAAAAAACAAAAAATGAATTGGGCTGATGAAGCCGAAAAGGAAGATTTAAAAAAGATTTATGTAGTTTACAATGGACCTAACCCAGGAATATATACCAGTTGGCCAGAAGCGAGTAAAGCAGTAAATGGAATTAGTGGAGTCATCCATAGATCCTTTACCAATAGGATAGAAGCAGAAGGAAGTTATAAAAATTTTAGAGTCCCTAAACTCATAACCCCAGCAGAAATAACAAAAAACTATTCCCAAATAGTTCAACAACCAGCAACAGGAACTAGTAAAATGAGGAACCTTGGAACTATCCACAGACCAATAATCTTCAGAGAACCAATCAATACTCCATTCGAGGAAGAAAAAGAAAGGTACAGAAATTTGACAAAACAGGAATGGTTAGGATTATATAACATTGCCAGAAAAACAACTCAGGAACATATTGAAGATATGAAGTTCTACACCACTGAAAAGGATTTTCCCTCAGGTAGTAAATTTAATATTTTAGAAGGAGCTGATCCAATTTTTACTTATAAAACATTTTATGCAGGACTTATTGAAAACATATATCCAGGAAATGAATTAAGAGAATTAATATATTTTCCTGACAATTTCAAAAAAGCTATTAGAAATTTTAAAAGAAAAACCAGGGCTGCAGAAAAGCCTATTTATTTAAGATGTTTCAGTTCTTTAATGGATTGGAATGAAGAAGAACCAGTAAGTCCATATCATTTTATTAAGCTTGGTGTATCAAGCAGCAAAAGAGAAGTAACTCGCCCAAAGGGCTTACCAGAAAAGGAATTCAATACTGGTGAATTGGACCTCGAAAGAGGACAAATGTTAAGCCAGATTTATTATGAAATAAGAAGAATTACCAATTCTTCAGAAATAAAAGTAAATTATTGTACAAGTAAAACCATAATTACTTCTCAAAGTAATTCGGTTATCAGTAATGAAGACAGTGAAAAAGTAATTTCCTATGAAGCAAACTTCAACTGCAATGATATTGAAGTAAGCGAGGAAACAAAAAAGATTTTTTGTTACTACTCCAACCAGCAAACAAAAGATCACGTGTGCAAACACTGCTTAAAAGATAAGATTCCACTAGAGACAAGCTCATCCAGTAGCAGCTCAATGTCGGCAGAGCCAACCATGTAGGACCAGCTGAAGACAATAATTCAAGGCAGCAATAATGTAAGGCGTCTTGACGCCAAATAGGAATAGTGTATTCCCTCCATTTGTAATAGGGAACCCTTACTCTATAAAAGGGAACTCTTTAGCTCTAAGGAGAACAGACTACACACGACTACACTAGGACACAATCAACACACTACTATCTTTCAAGCTTTAAGCCATGTATTCTAAAACCAGGAAGAACTAAGAACCTCTTCAAGGTTACTAGTTCTCTAGCTTGTAATTACTACCTGTTAAATAAATAAAAAGTCCATTTCAATTCCAAAACTATCTTTCTCAATTTCATTAAAATTAAGTACGGATCTCAGAGGATCAGCAGGGTCAGGAGGACTAAGAGCTTGGATCCAGGAGTGAGGCTTACTTTTTGAAAACAAGGAGATAGCAGGAAAGCGAAAGAACGCGGTGGATCCATATTTACAGACAGGTTAGTTTGCAGGTAGAGGCTAGTATTCCTTGAAGTTCCATTAATATTGTTAATATCTTGTTTTAAACTGCATATGATTATGAATAATGAACGAATAAACATAAAAAGGAAATCAGAAACTATACTCTACAGAAGTAAAAGTAGGAAATACTCTGAAAATCAAGAAAAATTAAAAGATGCAATTTATTTAAAACAATCACTTATTTGTTTTAAAACATCTATAAAAGAAAACTTTGAAAAAAGTACAGGAAGATCAAAAGTAATGGAAAATTTACAAGGACTAATTGACTATTTCACTAAACAAGAACAAAGAAATAATCTAGAAAAAAGAGAGGACAAAGAACACTTAGAATTAGAAGCAAGCCTTGAACTTGTACAAATGGATATAGAAGAAAATAAGGAAATCATAGAACTAAGTCGTTGGATAGAACAAGAGTTAGGAGAAATCAACTCTGAAATTCAACCAGAAAATCATTAGATGAATATTAATATAGAACATTTTGAAAGAAAATATTTAGAATTATTAGATGAATATATGGATAATGAAGATTATGAAACATGTTTAGAAAATTTTACAAGGTTTGATACCTTATTAAGTGATTACACAGATTATATATGCAGCATAGTACAGCTAATAAACCATCCAGTAGGAAGAATATTAAAAGATTATTTCAAACATTATTTTGTACAAGTAAACAAAGAAGAATTTGATAATTTAATCTTCGGATTTTATCTATTCCGAGAACAAATAGGAAGATAAACAAACAGTAATTAAGCAACTGAAGCTTTCATAATTCAGCCCCCAGATTGGTATCAGAGCCATTAAAAGAAAATATGTTAACAGAAATACAAATAAATAATCTAAAAGATTTAATAAATCTAATTCGAAAAACAGAAAATAAAAAAGAATTTAATAAAGATTTTATATGAATATTTTTAGCATGTTTAGAAATAAAAATGGACAAAATAATATTAACAAATAACCAAACAGAAATATTAAAGGAAAAATTAAGATTCTTAGAAGAAATAAAGTCAAAAGAAAATTTTTATAAAAGAATATGAAGAATTTATGGATTTTATTCTAAGAAAATTAATAGAAACATAAAGGAATAAGCTAAGGAGCCTATTTTTGACAAAATACCACCCAAGGGTACATAAATGCACTTTGACCCTTTAAAGGGTACATTTAAGACAAAAGCCCTAAATAATTCCAATAATGCATCCATAAGGTGAATAAGAGAATAACGAGGCTGAGACATAATTGATCTAGTTCTGTGGTAATGTCTAGTAAGCTAAGATGCAAAAATATATTTTTCATACCTAGTAGAATTAAATAGTTAAATTGCAAACAAGTGTCTCACAACAGCCAATATCGTGGAGAGGAAATTTTTTTCGATACAACATATTTATTGAAAAGTAAGTATATTTTAAGAAAAAGATAAACTCAAAATTTTTTATCTCTTATTTTTAAGAATTTAATATTTTTTCTCTCTAATATTTAATCTTTATTTTGTATATATCTCTCTACTGTTATATTCACAATTTTTATATATTTATTGTATAGAAAAATTTCTCGGTGGAGAGGAGCTTTCGTTTCAAATGGGTCTCCGATAGATTGGAGACTTTTTTTTTTTAAAGATTTTTATTTTTTTAATTATTTATATTATATGTAAAATTTTAAATCACATTTAATACTTTTTTAGATAAAATTATTCTTATATTTTATATTATTGATATTAGTTATCTTTTTATAATATATTATCTTATTAAATAAAGACTTTAAATATACTAATAAAATAATAATTGTATCTTAGAGACTCTAATAATATAATATAATAATTATCATATTTTATAAAGATTTTAAATGTTGTTTTACTTTAATAATTAATATAAAAATATAAAAAATTAATTTAATATTTATTTTAAATATATTGTATAAATTAAATAAAAAAATTAAAATAAGTTAAATAATTTATATGTAAAATACATATTTTTTACTAATAAATTATAAATATAAACGTGATGAAAATGCCTGTGATATCACATGATCATTTCTTTTAAATTTCCTGCTAATTTAAATGTTGAAAATAATGGAATATTAAATTGCAATGAAGTCCAATTTATTTTTAGCAGTGAGTTGATACAAATAAAAAATTTAGTAGTAAATTAATATAAAAATAATAATTTTAATATTAAATAAAATGTTCACCTAACTAAACATGGTAAATTATCACAAATATTATTTTAGATTAGGAGTGACAAATTTGTATGGATTGTATGTTTTTATATTAGTTTGCTTGTGTTATGCTATTGTTATTTACAAGAGAATTAATAGAAATTAAAATTAACTTGTATTATATCATCTTAGATTTGTATTTTGAGTTGTATCTCAAAATATCATCCTTGTTTTTAGGTCTAATAGTGTCGGTTAATTTCGAGTTAATGATTATTATAATATAATAACACACAAAATTAGTAAAATAATATAAATAGCAATGATTAGTATCAGAATACATAATTTCATATTTTTATACTTGCTTTACTATTATTTTTGTCAAAATGTATTTGAATCTTAAATCTCTACTATTTTAGATCATTAAATTGCTAATTCCATTGGTAAAATATTTATTCAAATAAAAATTAATTTTATACAAATTTATGTTATACTCTAACAGGGAAAATCATTTTTTAGAGATAAATGAATCAATTAAAAGAATATAATACAAAATTTATGCAAAATGGGCGCCAACAATTTATAAAAAATGAAAAACAAAACAAAACTGATATAAATAAAAAACTAATTAGATTAAAATTAAAAATGAGGGGAGGGGAGTGAAGGAGACTGGGAAATACTTTCTTATTTTCTTTAAACTTTCAATTTATTTTATTTTAATTTTCTATGTTAAATATTTTATTTCCTTAAATAAAGAAATATAATAATAATAATAATAATAATAATAATAATAATAATAATAATAATGGTTACCTAATTGGATGGGGCACCGTTGAAACTTGAAAGAATTTAATGGTGGATATTGTTGTTTATTGGATTTTTTATAATTGATATTATAATTATAATAAATTTTCACAGACTTTTCTAGGGATAATATCAAACATTCATTAAAATTTGTCTTCATATCAATAACTTAAATTGAGGTTAGGTAAATTCTCAGAAGATAAATATTAGTATTACACTCACGACAAAATTGATTCAAGTACAAACTAATAAATCACTCATTATCAAAACGTACTTTTAGGTCTGAAGGTGTTAGCTAATTGTGTTATTGATTATTTAAATAAGTAAATAATTTTATGCAAATTTATGTTACACTCCAACAAGAAAATCATATATTCTTATATATTTTCTTTAGAGATAAATGACTAATTAATATGAATTTATAAAAAAAAAAAAACTACTAATTGATTAAAACAAAAATGATTAACCAGTGGCAGAGAAAGAAGAAGATGGAGGAGGGGATGCTTTCTTATTTTAATTTTCTATGCTTGTTATATATATTTTATTCCTACAACCAACCTTGTTTGATGTAATTCAATGACTTCATACTTTTGCTTTAGAATTCAGATCAAGCATATTTATTATTTACATATTCTTTTGTTCATATTACCTCTAACATTTATTTGTGGATTTTTTTACTTCGTTATTTTTTATGATTTTTCTATGTATGTATCACTTCTAATTTTTATTTACTTTTTTTTTTTTTTTGGGTCTTAAATAAATGAAATTTATTATCGCACGTGCTTTATATATGGTCTTTTCATTTGTACTTTTTTTTTTTTACTTTATATATTTATCTCCTAAAAGTATAAACAACCAAAAGTTGAGCAAAACAATGCAACTTTTCAAGGTCTTTAATTAACAAGCAAAGACAAATACACTAAAAGGATGAGAAACATAACAAATAATTTCAAACAAACCCTAAAAAATAGAGCCATCTTAATCTTAATAAAAACGTCCCTTTTAGACTAATTATTCCAAATATTAAAAAAAGACCCACCAATCTTAATATTTAATTAACTAATAGGAAGTCCAGAGAGCACTCTTTTGTTGACCCATCATAGAAAGTGAGAAAGTGGCTGGTTGGTTTGATTTAAACAACCCAAGCTTCTCCAAAAGTTGATTTACTAAATTTCCTGCCAAATAAGAAGCTCCAGAGACCCCAATTCCAATAGTAAGATAATACATCACTGTCTTTATATACTTGGGGGTCTCTTGAACATAAGCCTTTGCAATAGCAAGTAATATTATGCATATCAAAGAGACTCCTCCAACTGCTGCAAGCTTTAAGTCCTTGTTGTCACTCTCAAGGAATGAGAAACCATAAACAACTGGAGGCACTAATCCAAATACAAGGAATGATAATGTAACAACTATGGCATGAACCCAAAAGTTGTCTCTTTTCCCTAGTTGGTGTTCATATCTATCCTCCACTTTTTCATTGGGTTGACTATTGTAGGAGTTGGCCTTTTGCTTTGGTTCATCTTTTAAATCCCAGAGCTGTTACATTATTTAAGATTCAAGAATTAATTAATGTTTGACAAAAAAAAAAAAAGAATTAGTAATGTTAGAGTAAAAATATTTATAAGTTAAATGATGAGGATGGTGACATGCACAGGTGAGTGAGTTCCAATGTACATGTTGACATTACTAGTTATAAGTTATTGCCAATTCGAATCTTAAATATTGCATTTTTGAAGATTTTGCTAAAAATGTCTAAAATAGCTGATAAAATTTATATATAATGTGTACAATCTTACATAACTTGTGCATATTTTTAACACAACAAAAGGTGTGATTTTGACTAAAGTTTTATCTAAACTCAAAATTCAGGTGATTTTAAGCCTAATATAGTTAATGCATTTGCGCTAATTCAATTGAAGTTGAATTCAAGTACTTTTTAATGGAATAGACTGTTTCCATATTATCCCTAGCATAAGCTAAATGAAATCTCTTCTTTGTAGTACTAGGAGGAGTATGAGTTCATGAGATCAAGGTGATACTTAATTGGACATATGGAAAGAAAGAACATGACAAAAATCTCAGTTAATTTTGACAAAAGTAGCACCGTAAGGCCTTACAAGTTTACAATTTATGCCAAAGAAAGAGAAGGAATAGGAAAACCACTCACATTGTGACCAATGGTGAATAGCCCACCAATCAGATTCGCCAATGACAATGCTATAATATTCACTGCAAAAATAAACAGTTTACATACAGATGTGGGATATTTTTCTCAGAAGGTAGGTGAACAATAACTGATTAGTATATAAACACTATGATATGTTCTGTTAAATGAGCATAAAAGTCAAATATATGCAAATGCTTCATTATGTTGTGCTTCTGAAGAACTATATAAAATCCAATTAGTTGTGGCTATTAGATTCCTATATTTAATAGTTGATATTATTCAACGATCAACAACAAACATTGAATGTTTAGTAAGTGCTTACCTGTAGCAGCTTGAGAACTAGATGCAGAAGCCACAATGCCTAAGCTTGCAATAATTTCTGCTAAACCACCGTATACAATGGCTTTTACAATCTCAACAGATTTCCTGCCACTTGGTCTTTGTGGTCCTGCTTCAATAAAGAGTAAGATTGTTGATACAGTCCTATTATGCAGCAAAATTATGATAAAACAATAGAGATTTGAGGTCTCAAAATAGTATATTTTCGGAGCTTAAGTTAAATTGGCCCCAAATAAAATGTCAGCTTGTATGCTACAAATTTACATACTGTACATTAGTTTTATATACAATACTGTATATTAGCTATTAGTTATTTGTATTTTCGTACATGCTATTTTGTCGTCAATTTCACCAATTTCCTATAAATACTATTTATGGCAATGATTGTAAAAATATAACATTGTACTTGTGCTATTATGATCATGAGACCAATCAATTCATGTGCATAACATTCATGTTAAAAACTAATAGAAGATGCATTACCTGTCGGAACAACGTTGTTAGGGTCAGGGATTGGTTGTTGTTCAGGTTGAAATTTGCCTTTTATCCAATCTCCTGTTAAGTGGAAAATAAAAATGTTCATGCTAAATTCATCTTAATATGAACACTTACCAATTTTGTCATATAAAATATGAATCATATGAACTTTGTATGTGAGACATGTGAATTTGTTGATATAAACATTTAATGATGGATACATAAGAATAATGAATTGGTGCATATAAGAGTCCTTATGAAACAGAATTTACAAAATTTTGAGAAATATGAGTCCAAATGTACTTAATGCATATAATCACTTATTAGAATAATAAGTCATATAGCTTGAACAAAAATATACCTATTGGACGGAGGAAACTGAAGCAGTTTGGGCATTTAGCTTCAGGTTCGATTTCTGAAGGTTGTGAGACACCGTGAGGATATTCTCGTGGATGTTCAGTCCATCTTTCAACAACAATAACCTTTGTAATGCAGGTGTTGCAATTAGGACACCAGAAATCATGTGGCACTTGTTTTTCATATAACCCTTCAAGGATTAGATCCACACGACGCTCGTTTGCTGGTAAAACCATTTCTGCATTTACTTGTGTATAATTTACATTTTCATGAACAATTGTGTTCTTAGAAGATGAACCTCTAGAGAATAAAGCCCCAATGTCCTCTTTGACTTGATGCAATTGTTCTTTTTTTATATCATAGACTTGTTGCAATTTTGAGTCCAAAGTTTGGAAAGCCAATTTCACATCATCAGAAGGATGTTTCTCTTGATCAACATGAACTATTACATGTCCATCACTTGGCATCTTTGAAAGGAAAGCTCTAGAGACATAATCTTCAATATCTTCTTTGACTTGATTCAATTTCAAGTCCTTAGTTTCGATAGCACCAGTGACTAAACCACCAATTTCCTCTTTCACTGAGTCCTTAGTTTCTAAAGCTCTAGAGACATAACCACCAATTTCCTTTTTTACTGAGTCCTTAGTTTCTAAAGCTTTAGTGACCATACCCTCAACATCATCTTTGACTTGATGTAATTTTGAGTCATTTTCGAATTCGAATTTCAGATCATCTGGATGTGCCCCTATAATATGAACACCAACATTTCCATCACTTGATCTAGAATAACTTTCATGAACAACTTTATTCTTAGAAGACGAACCTCTAGAGAATAAAGCCCCAATGTCATGTTTGACTTGATGCAATTGTTTTTTCTTTAGATCATAGACTTCATGCAATTTTGTGTCATTAATTTGGAAACCCAACATATCACCAACGTACCCTTCTGCATAAATCAACAACAAAATGTCTATCACTTCATAGTGGGCGAATCGAACTAGAAAATGTCTAGCTCTAGCCTTACAAACTCTATTAGAAGGTTGCTGCCGTTATGTTATATTTTAGTAAGACGTTGACATTATTGACAAATACCAAATCAACACAAAAAAAAACCAAACAACAAGAAGATAAATATATATGTAAAACATAAACAACAAATGAAACTCCATATATAGAAGATTGTTTCTTCACATTATGTTCAAGATTCTTAAGAATAAAACGCCTTACCCTTTTCAAGATCGATCGAAAATGAACGAATCAAATACTACTTCATCAAGAAGTTGAAGAGGCATTATCAAAGGAAAATAAATAGTACACAAGATACTCAATTACATTAGCAAATTAAACTTCAAGTGAAAGAAAAAAAAAATCAGCCCATTTTTTTTGCTTGTTCTTCATCATCAAAAATATAGTTTATGAGAACATGAAAATAGATCAAACGGTTGGCGTATATACCTCCATTGTTTCCATTGACTCTTTCTTCAGTTAAATCACTACTACCATTTCTAGTAAAGGTGGTAGTGATGGTGTTGCTATGTTGGTATTCAGCACCTGTCTCTGCATCAAAGTCATTTTGTAACTTTACTGCTTCCATTTTTCTGGCACTTAATTAAGAGAGCTTCAATTAGCTAAGTGCTCTGAAGAATGTTCGGTTTTGTTTGGGCACCTTTTCTATGTTTTGGAAATCTATATATAATGTCGTAACTTCTATTTTTTATTAGACCTTAAAATAGTGACAATGATAACATTAATAAAAATATATATATACTTGCAAATTATTGAAGTAGAATTTGACCCCAAAAAAAAAAAATTTAATGAATTAGAAACCAAAAAGTTTTATGTCAATTTGTTCACATGAATGCAAGCGGGAACATTTTTTTTTTTTTTTTTAAAAGAGCTCTAAAGGCTCCTTTTTTTTATTAAAGAAGAGAAAACAACTCACACACTCGTGGTGGGATTCGAACTTGGGTTCCTAGTGGGGGGAGGGGGAGTCTTACCACTGGACCACAAGAGATTCCCAAGTGGGAACACTTCTTGTTATGTCATAGAATAAAAAGATTATGCAAGATAGTAAATAAAGCTTGAAACATTTGAATTGAGGCTAATATATATTTTTTTCTTTTTTCTTTTTCTTCATTCGTTGAGTATGAGGTGGTTTTCTTATTACATATATGTGAAAGCAAAATGAAAAACAATAGGAAAAAATCTAACTTTATTCCCATAATTATATTGCAAAATATGTATGTAATTATTGAGTTAGGTTAATTAGATTCTATAATTTAATAAAAATATTTAAACTTATCCATTCAACATAAAATTATCTAAATTAGGTGTTATATTATATAACGAAAAAATTTATTTTTTAATCACATGCCTAATTAATTAAGGACAACTTAATAATTTTAAACTATAACAATTAAAAAATTTTGGAAAAAAATATTTATATAACAAAAAGGTATATAATTTATTCTCACAATACAAAGAAAAAAATTCAATTTAAAAATAATAGAATTTAAAGATATTGTAGCTTTTAATCACTTACCTAATTAACTAAGCACTGTTTAATAATTTCAAGCTATAACAATAAAAAAAATTTGGAAAAAAATATTTATATAACAAAAATGTATATAATTTCTTCTCACAATACAAAGAAAAAAATTCGATTTGGAAATAATATAATTTAAAGATATTATAGTTTTAATTTGTGCCACTGCCCGTCAGTTAATGATCTAAAATAGTAAAGATTTAAAGTCTAAATGTATTTTGATAAAAATAGTTTCTATAATCATTAGTGAAGTAATAATAATTTTATAAAATCACTTTTTTTAATAGAATAAAATTACATATTTTGATACTAATTTTTATTATTTATGATATTTTATTAATTTTATGTATTATGATATTATATTAAGTATTAACTCTAAATTAGTCTCACAAATTATTCAATTATTTTTAAAATTAATTTATATCCATATTTTAATTTTTAAAATCAAACTATACCTGATATTTGGTGTGATTTAGATACATATATACGAGTAGATAAACCCCAACTCCTACCGTAATTATATGTTTAGTTTTCGCGCACACACACGAAACAGGATATAATAAAAGGATAGAAGAGATTATTATTTTATTTTAAAATAAATAATTACAACAATACGTATAGACATATCAATAAAATGTTTAAAAGCTGTGATCCGTATTCTAGTTTTTGTAAATTAAAGTAATTCTCCCCAAAAATTATAACAGTCAATGAGGTGAAATGAATTTTATTGTTTCAAATTAAGAAAAGTAAAATAAAAATGTTTACATTATATTCGCTGTTACAAAGATGTTGGGGGTTGTCTATTACTACTGTGTTATTTGTCATATTATATAAAAAAAGAAAAACGAAATCGACCTATTCAAAATAGTAGCTTACTAGCTACAGAGAGAAAATAAGGGACAAATATAGTAAAAGATAAATATACAAGGTCGTTGTAATTGAAGCGTCGAAGGTTCTGGATCGTGCTCGATAAACCGAAAAGTCATAGTCTCATACATTATCCAATTTAAAAATTAATAGAATTTCACCGACTAAAAATACAAAAAGTGAATAATTATTAGGTGGAATATTAAAAATATAATAATTATTAAAAATAATAGAATTTAATTTTTTTTTGAAATTATGAAAATTTAATTTAATTTCTGTATTATTCTCTAATACAATATAATTACTATTTTATATTTTTTATTTATATGTTTTTTAACAAATTTTATCCCTAAATATTTCTTCTATTATTTTTTAACAAAAATATAAATTTGATCTAATATTTTATATTGTTAAATTTCTTCATAATTTTTTTTAAATAACATTACACAAATCACACACTTTAATCAAATTTTTATCTCATTTTCACGTCTCTCATAAGGAGCTTTCGACATCATTAAACTACTATCGTTCTAATTACAAGTAAAAAATTACTAGTAATTTATATAATGTCCCCTTTAAACAAAATTTCAGGCTAGCTCCTTAAATCAATTGACAATTCAGTAATTGCCAATTAGCATATGTCAAATAACCTTAACTTAAAAAAAAAAAATTATAACAAAATAAATATCTCATATTAATAAAATATAATATTATAATTTATAAAAAAAATTATGAAAAATAAAAATACTTTTTTATTCATCAGGCTAACTTTTGACATTAAAATATAAATAATTCTTATAAACTTTGATAATGCCACTGATAATCTTAGCTCACAACCTCCTCAGATTCCTGTAAACTATTAATTAAATGCTCCAAAACTTACAATGTATGTGTTATCTTTGAATAATATCGACTATATTGAATTTGGAAGTACTGAACTTCTTTTTAACTTACTCGACCTATAATAGTCACACATACTGTTAGTTTTAAAATTATGCGCGTTTTGCACACGATATTTGTTTTTGGCCCACCTTTTACAACGATAGTAGATTTAATAGTTTTATATTTTTTATAATATAATTAAATATATATATTATTTTATTAAAAAAATAAAAATAAAATTAATTAAATATATATATTATTTTATTAAAAAAAATAAAAATAAAATTAATTAAATAATTGAATCATTTATGCACCGAAAAAAAATATTTTCATAAAATAATTGACTTAAAATTATAAAAAAAGGGGTCATTGACTTAAATCAGATCCTACTGCTCTTTGCTCCACATTTTAGAAAAGCCCGAATAATCTTAATACTGGCTAATTAATAAAGTTTTAATTAATTAATTAATTAATGGGATCCCCTACATAAACGGTATTATTAAACAATAAAAGATAAATTGAATTATCTAATTCATTATCTAACCTTTTATCTAATAATTGAATTATCTAATGAACCTAACAATTTTATTGATACCCTTTTTTCCTAATTAGTTAGTTTTAGGTTTTGCTAAATAAAGGAGCTAGTTAAAGTGCTAGTATTGTAGGTTAATAAATAGGGTAGTTAGTATTTATTGGCGTTAGAAGAACGAAGGATCATAGACTTAAAAAGATATATAATAATAAATAGAAAAGTCACGTTTAGGCCTTAATGAATAAATCGTTGAATACGTAATGTTATAGTTTTCTACTCACGAGCACAACGATGTAATTAAATATTAAATATGAATACTTAAAAATATTAGAATCTATATTGGGAAAAAAAAAAAAAAAAAGCTATTAGAATCATTAGATAGGTAGGTGCATTTTGTTGTTGTTGTTGCTTCTGCGTGTAACCACGATATCAAGTCACCCATTACAGGTAGGTGCATTTTGTTGTTGTTGTTGCTTCCACAAGTCACCCATATTTTAATAAGGTTTAAACCACGATAATATAAGATGATTTTCTTATTGGTCTAACGAAGTTTGATTTGAATCGCATGTTTAAATTATTTAAGTATTAATTATTTGATTTAAAAAAGACCAAGTCGACTCTGATCATATCATATCATTTTTTCCTGATCTTATCTTATTAAAAACTATCAAGTAGTACTTTTTTTTTTTTTTTTATTCATCAACACTTATATTTAAAAATATTAATAATAAATTAATATTAAATTTTTTATTAAATAATCTTAATAATCATTATGGTTTTTTCTTCAACCTCGATCACATAATTTTATACATATAACAATTATGTTATTAACTAAATTATCTCATCATGATTATTCTTTAACCAGTTAATTATCTACTGGGTTACATGTATTAAGTTATAAATTTAAGGGGTGAAACAGTCATAAATGTGCATAAAAATTCTTTTGACGACAGCTTGAAGTACTAGTCACTGTTGATACTCTCAAAATAAGGCGTTGATTTAAATAAATAGTGCATAACGAACGTTATACTATCTCTTGTAGAGAACTTTTATTTATGTTATAAAAAAAAGGATTATTTTTCAAACATTTGAACATCCATCTAATATTAGCAAGATATTTAAACATTAATCATATAGCTATTTTAATATGTTAGACAACTCATATTTTCCATAATATTAATATTTAATTTTTAAAAACAGTTAATTATTTTGACCGTGTAGTTGCTCAAATAAACTAGCAATCAAAGTTGGCAGGTATGAAACCGTGTAATATTAATCGCATTTACATGTTTGGCATAGTGTATTATAAATTTTAACTTATAATTATATATAACATATGTTTATTTATGAAATTAAAATAATATCATATAGTATATAAATTTAATACAACTAAAAAGTGTGAATCTAAACTGTACTGGATACTTAATTTAATCTGTATGAATTTTCAATAATAAAATTATATATCCTAACTTTTTTGTTTATCTTAAATTAAAAATAATTATTTTTATTTTTAAAATATAATAAAAATATAAAAATAAATTAAATATTAATTTAAATAATTTTAAACATAAATTCTTCTATTAAAATATCTATAATTAATTTTTCTTGATCATATTATACTGCTTGTTAGGGGTGATTTTTTTTTTTTTAAAAAAATTGATCCTATTTTAGGTCCAAATTGAGTTTCTCTCTCTTTTTTTTTTTTTTTTTTTTTTTTTTTTTTTTTTTTTTTTTTTTAAGGTTAGTTGGTCCTGTAGTTCCAAAATTTTACAAAATTGACCTTATCAATTCGATTGTGGGTCAACCAAAAATAAAAACTGACAAAACTGAACCAACCTACACTTATATATATATATATATTATAAAAAATAAATAAAATAAAGTATTAATTAATATTATACAAATATACAATATAAAAGCCCTAAAAATATATATATAGTGTGTGAAATCATAATTTTGATAGTAATTTTTATAACCGATAATACCACATCTATATGCTCTAACTTTAAAAAAAGTGTTTGTAGGGTAAAATATTCTTTGCACTTTATATTGTATTTTTATTATGATAATAATTTTTAAATAAAATTATAGGTTTAAAATTGCCAAATCAACCTCCATCAAATGAATATTGTAGGTTGACTTGAAGGTTGATTTTTTAAAAGTTATAAGTTAGCTAAAGTTTTAAATTTTTTAAAACTGTCAAGATAAGATTAGATTGTAAAATGATTTAATATCGAACTTACACCTACTCTTACAATTTATCATCAAATACTATGCAAATTAATAATAATACAATTAAATATAACTATAATTTATTTATTTAATATAATAAATCAAACATGTAATGAGTGTGAATTAAGTGTGTTTGTAATTGTTTATTAAGGGGAAAAAAAAAAGAGAAATTACCAAAAATAACACTCCTAAAATTTATAGTAATAAAATTAACAACATTCCAATAATATTGAATGTTCAATATTCAATTTGAACGTAAAATATTGAACATTCAATATTAAACGAATCTAAATTATCGTCGTTCTATTTTAATTGGGTGGATATTGAAAGAAAAATGACATATTAGTTATTTTTTTAATTATAAAACTATAAAAGGGTGCTAATTTTGTTATTAGAAATTTTGAAGGGTGTTAAGTTTGTTATTCTCAAAAAAAAAAAAAAAAAAAAAAATCATATTTCTTAAAAACTGTAGGGAATATATATATATTTCAAAATAAGCTCAGTCGTTATAAGAAAGTACCATATATAATTGGCCAAATATGAAATGGGTACTAGTTTATCAAAAAGAAAAAAAGAAATGGGTACTAAACGGATATATATATATATATATATATATATATTTTTTTTTTTTGTAAAAATAGATATAGTACATAAAATTTGAAAAATTATAAAAAATAATATCTTTAAAATTTATAATGCTAAAAATAACACATTAATAATATTGGATGATGTTTTAGCGTTGAACTAAATTACAATAGTTCATTTTGAATACCATTAATTGAATGGCATTTTAGAGAAAAATAATAAGTTTAATTGTATGACATTACCTCTTTTCATATATAAAATTTCATTCTTAACTTTTCAAGAAAAAAAACATATGTTTTTTTTATTACATAAATTAACATATATTTTTTAATTTTAGAAGAAAATAAACATATATTTTTTAGTTTTAGAAGAAAATGAACATATATTTTTTTTTTCACTGAAGGAAGTTAAAAATGAAACCAGTTGAATAATTAAGTCATTTATATACCAAAGAAAAAAAATTATATAATAATTATTTTTTTAATTATTATGATTTAAATATAATAAATGTTATTTTTAATAAAATTTTTAAGAGGTTTTATTTTTTTTTTTTGTTTTCTTAAAAATAATTTGCCTCGATTTTTTTTTTTTTTTTAATGTGTAATCCGTCCGACAAAGATCTACGACTGAAATATTGCTGCATTTTGTTTTAAATGACATCCTAATTGTTTTTGTTTATGAACTCTACAGTATATCTATTTAATACTTTTTTCCGTATTATATTAAGAATTAAATATTTTAAAGGTCAATTTATTTACTTTAATAAAATAGTTTAGTTATATAATTTTTATATAGTATATATAAACTATTTATTTTTAAAAATTAAAACATATAAATTACTTTAATCTTCTTACCCTTATTAAAAATTAATAAAATATTACTTTAATGCACTTGAAAAAATGTACGACTCTTTTAAAGAACATAATAGGTATTTTAAATTAATAAATTAACCATTTAGCCCTAAGTTATCTTAATGCCTCCCTCACACAAAGAGTTATTATTTTCTTTACGTCCCACATACTTCTCAATTTCATTTAAAATTGAAGCCTGCAAATCAAACAAGAATGAGACAAATACCTTTCGAGTAAGATTAAAAGATGCTCTCCCAAAAGTATTTTTATTCCCTTCACACCAACAAAACAATTTGAAATTTCTTATGCTATAGCAAGACGAAAAGATACTCTTTATTTTGATAATTTTTTTATTTGGTAGAAAAAGTAATGAATAAATAAGAAATAAAGCACAATGAATAAATAAAAAAATGAAGATAAAGTTGAAAATTTTAATTTATAATAACAGCTTAAATGATAAAAAGGAGGAAAACAAGGTAAAATTATATTTTTATTCTTAATTAAATGGTTTTTTAATTGGATAGTTGTTTTTAATAATAAAATATTCATATTAATATTAATGTTTAAAAAATAATTTATATATTTTAAAATTTTAAAATGAATGATGCATGTTTATTATGTATAAATTATTTAATTAAAATATCTTAATAATATATATAAAGTGACTTAAAAAATTAGTGATACTTATATTAATTTATCAATTAAAGATAATTTTGTTTCTCTAATAAATTTAAACACACACGAGTGTTTTTTTTTTTTTTTTTGGAGGAAAAAAGAAGAAGCGAAAACTACTTTTTTCATACTAACAATTTTGTCAAAATTTCTTATCTCATTATATTTTTCACCATGTCACACCCTTATTGATTATTTGTGCTAAATTTTAAGTTTGCTTTCGTACGTACATTTAATTTAAATTTATATTAATAACTAATAACTTTTATCAAACATAATTTGAGTTTTGAGCATTTGAATCAGGATATTATCTAAAAAGATAGCTATATTGTATTAAAGGGTTGGCCCTGGTATTCAAATTAATGTTTGTTAACAATATGTACCTCATTTAGAAAATAAAAATGGATAAGATTTGAGTTTTAATTAAGATGTAAATAATATATTTATTTAAAAAAATGTTTCATCGTGACAAGGGGCAAAAATCACCAGCAGCTCCAATTCTCTCGTCGTATAGTGATAAAGAAGAAACTTTTATACGGTTAAGTTGATGAGTAAGGTAGAGAACATTTTAATTTATTATTTATATAAATATATTTATTTAAATGTAAATAAATTATTTTAATGTATATGTTAATTATATCTTCTTAAATCTAATAAGATGTATCACATATTTGTGGATCTGATTTATATAATTTTTTTTAATTAAAATCACAAGAATGGGAAATTTTTATTTATGGATGAAGTAAAAAATTTCTTCATTTATTATTTAATATAAATGTATTTATTTAAATAAAAAATAATTATTTTAATACAAATATTAATTACATATTTCTTAAAATTATTGCTATTTCACCAATGCCCATATAAATTATTTTCCACGAAAATATTCAAAATCGAGATAATGTGGCATTAGCATCGTCTTAAATTTCTATCAAGTCACCTCAGTGATATGCGTCCTCGGTTTTTTTTTTTTTTTTCACTCTACGTAGCACCAAATGCCCCTATAAATTATTTTCCATGAAAATATTCAAAATCGAGATATTGTAGCATCGTCTTAAATTTCTAACAAGTCACCTCAGTGATATGCATCCTTGGCTGTTTTTTTCTCTCTACGTAGCACCTGACTGATTCTGCAAATTAGCCGATTGAAATCAAATTATGGTCTAAATATCGATTCTCCCTTTCAATTTAGGACGAAAAAACTAGGATGTCGTTTTTTGGCATATGCGTAGGAGCATCCAAATAAAGTATTCCCATATAAAGAATAGCGTGTAATTTCATAATTTTAAATGTTATGTAGGAGTTCGAAGACCAACCCTCTTGGACTGGCAGGTGGAAGATCTAAAAATAACTGTTGTTATTTGCAGAAAATTTTTGTACGCTTTCGAATTTTTGCACATGCCCGATTCTGAACAACACTATGTGATTGTTTATCTGTTATCTGTTTCTTCAGATTCATGTTGCTTTGACTTGAACTTTGGTACCCAAGAGGCATGGCTCCATATCTGGTAAACCCAGAATCTCAACTTTACGCCTCAGTCTCCCCCACTGATAATCTCAAAGGCTTCCTTCTTGCTCTGGCTTCGGGTGCTTTTATTGGGTCGAGCTTCATCATTAAGAAGTTGGGTCTCGAGAGGGCTGGTGCTTCGGGTACTCGAGCTGGTAAGTATTTATGATTTCAATGTTGTTGGGGGAAGTTATTTACAAAAGTCACTTGTCTCGCTATGTTCTCCTTACTCATTTGGTTTTTTGTTTATACTTGTTGTAATTTATTGGAATTAATTAACATACTTTCATGCAATTTGAACATTATTAGGCAGTTTAGTTTAACCCTCATTCGTCCAAAGGTTCATTAGGTTGCACATCTAAGTAGCTGATCTTGAATTGTTATGGACCTGCCCCTTTCCCTCAGTTGACGTGGTTAAAGGTGTGTAGTGTGTACCATATGCTCTTGGACGGGTTCGAATCCCCTCCCCTAGTTTAAAAGTAGTTATTGTTTGAGAAAAAAATGCTGTGAGCTAAGTATTAGTACATAAAATGTACTAAATAAAGGTTTTGACTTGGGTGATCTTCTTGTTTTTCTTCATATCATGATAATGCATCTCATGTACTCTCTTTTTAGTGAGTGTTAACTACTTTTATGCTCGAATTTCTGCTTGATTGGGTTCATTATAATCTTGGTAAGGGTGAATTTAGGTTTTGGTGGATATGGGTACCTATTGCAACCGCTTTGGTGGATCGGTATGGTAACCAGTAAGTCTTGTATTGTTGTGTTATGATTTAAGTTGTATACATTTTATTAAAGGAAATTGGAAGTTCTAAGTTATGAAACATGTATCTTGCCTTGAAATTTTTGGCAGTGATTGTAGGGGAACTTGCCAATTTTGTAGCTTATATTTTTGCTCCTGCTGTGCTTGTGACACCTCTTGGAGCAATTAGTATAATTGTTAGGTAAATCTACTCTCTTAGTACAAAACCTAGTTGGGATTTATAAATTATCTTAAATTCAAACTCATTCTATTTTTTGTCTAAAATTTTATTGCAAACTTGGAGTCTATTTTATCTGATTTAACTCTGATTATACAAAAGTTGCAAGAGGTAAACTAAATTATTATCCTCCAGGGATAGGAGTTTGGTTTCTAATTCCTATTTTCTTGGCATGAACATTCAACTAAACCCATAATATTGTATTTTTGGTTAAGCATCTTGTTTTGATAGTGTGTATATTTTTCCAGTGCTGTTCTAGCACACTTTTTCTTAAAGGAAAAACTTGGAAAAATAGGTATACTGGGTTGTGTTTTGTGTGTGGTGGGCTCTACGGTGATTGTGCTTCATGCACCCAGTGAACACAGTCTGAACTCAGTGGAAGAAATCTGGGAACTAGCAGTTCAACCTGGTAAACGTTTAACTCTGATTAATTTATTTGTCATGAGGTAATGTTATTTTATCTTATTTGTTTTGATGTCTTTTTTCCAGCATTTCTTTTATATACAGCCTCAGCAATAGCTTGGTATTGGTACTGATGTTATATTGTGAACCACGCTATGGGCGGACAAACATAATGGTCTATATTGGGATATGTTCCATTATTGGATCTTTAACGGTTAGTTTTTCATGTTCTACTCTCTGGATTATGACTTTTTGCCTTTTCGATCTATGAAATTTAAAAATGTAACTGTGGACTTGCTTTAAAACCATAGAAATTTTTTTGCTTCTTGTGTAGGTTATGAGCATAAAAGCTGTAGGTATTGCAATAAAACTCACAATTGAGGGCACAAACCAGGCAGCACGCTTTCAAACGTGGGTTTTTGTAATGGTTGCAATTACGTGCTTAATCATGTCATTGATTTATTTGAATAAGGTTGAGAGTTGTTCCCTTCTTTTCTTTTTTATTTATAGTTTTCACCTCAAATATGCATAACCCAGCCTTCATGACATCTAAAAGACTGCAAAGAAGCATCATAAACTGGCTGAATCTGTAATTACGTTCCCAAAACAGAAGATACTTCTCTGACAAATTTTGCAATTATCCCTCAGGCTGAATTGAAGATTCAATGTTAGGTCACATGTTCGTCTTACCTATTCTAGGAGGAAGGGTAATTTGGGAAATGCTAAAGTATAATTCTGTTATGAATTTGTTATGGATCCTGTTTTAAGAGAGGTGAGAAAAGTAGTTTAAAGCAACATGTGGGTTGCAGCATATAATTTTGTTATGGATTTTTCTGTTTTAAGATAGGTGAGAAAAGTAGTTTAAAAGCAGCATGTGGGCTACATGAAAAAGGATTAGAAAATTATTGTGAGTTTGCTCTTAGGAGAGTTTCAAGCTCTCGAATGCTTGATATTTTGTTTTTCTTTCCTGGAATGCTGAGTTGCTTAATAACAATACTTTTTTACATTAATTTTTCTTATATTCTTTGCTTATTGTTCCAGAGTATAACAAATTTGGTATCAGAGCAATGAAACTGGGAACATGGCAGCCAAGAATGTGGCACAGTGCATTGACACAATTGAAGAAGTAGTGGATTCTGTGTAGGAAAAACTTAACCAAGAAATAGAAAGTTTAAGAGGAGAGTTACAGAACATGAATAAACTCTTTGATCAACTCATTAAACTGCAAGAAAATACCACTCAAAACTGCTTCATCATCCATGGGAAAGGCAAAAGAGGGGATGGTGCTTAGTCCAATGGTAGGAATGCATCAGACAAGCGATGGTACTTCAACATTCTCAAGGTCACGCTCAGACTTTCGGTTTATGAAGTTGGAAATGCCCATATTTGATGGTAGCAATCTTGATGGGTGGTTGTTGAAAGCAGAACGCTATCTCTCCTTTCTTCGATTCAAAAATGAAGAGAAAATGGAAGTGGCTGTGCTTTGCTTTGAAGGGGATGCACTGCTTTGGTATCAGTGGGAAAACAAGAAACGTACCTTTGTGCTTTGAGAAGAAATGAAACTTTTAATCCTCAAATTCAACCTAGGCTGGGACACTCTACGAACAGTGGTTGATGTTGGAGCAGGAAGGCAGCATCAGAAAGTATAGAAGGAAGTTTATCGAGCTCTCAGCTCCTCTGGACGGTGTCTCTGATGATGTAGCTTTGGGAAACTTCATTAAGGGGCTGAAGCCCGAAATCAAGGTGGAGGTAAGAATACTAGACCCTAGTAACTTGGGCCAGGCCATGGATTTGGCCTAGAAAATTGAAGAGAAGCTGACTCTTGCACAAACCCAAAAGGCAAACAAATTTTTCGATGGAAATTTTGGAGTTGTCTACCATCGCGTGGTATTGGGAATGGCGAGAAACAGTGGCGTGCCAGGTAGGGAGACTCGGCTAGCCATGGGTGGAACGACGACCACCATGAGACCATATAGGGAGGTGCGATGGCTCACTGACCTCGAATTACAAAAAAAACGTGAAAAGGGCTTGTGTTTTCGCTGTGATGATAAATTGGTGCCTGGTCATAGATGCAAAAAAAAAGGAGCTAAGTGTATTGCTAACCCATGATGTGGAGGAAGAAGAAATAGTCACCGATGATCTGCTGGTAGACGCAGAATTGGAGACAGTTGAAATTAATCAAGAGGTAGAGGTCTCACTCAATTCGGTTGTGGGCCTAACCAACCCGAAGACCATGAAATTAAAGGGAATGATCGGCGAATAGGAAGTGGTGACGTTGATCGACCTAGGAGCAACTCACAATTTTATTTTGTTGGAATTAGTTGAACGACTGAAATTACCTATCTCTAAAACAAATGCTTATAGGGTGACGGTGGGTATGGGAAACTCTGTTTGCAGTAAAGGAATATGTAGAGGAGTAACCTTACATATGCAGAGAATTAATATTGTGGATAATTTTCTACCTCTGGGTTTTGGCAGTTATGATGTCATTTTGGGCATACAATGACTTGAGACACTGGGAATGACCCACACTAATTGGAAACTTCAAGTGATGTAGTTCAGTTTGGGCCAAGAAACAATCACTTTGCGAGGAGATTCCTTTTTGGGCAAAACGTTGATATCATTAAAAGCTATGATGAAGGCTATTAAGCATGAAGGGTTAGGCATTTTGATTGAACTTAATGAGATGAATTTGCAATGTGAAGAAAGGGATTTGGCACCCCAATTTCTTCACCAAATTTTAGCAAATCATGAGGTCGTATTTAATATGCCAAAGGGGAGCACTCTATTGTGCTTAAGAAGGGCCACACACTTATCAATGTACAATCGTATCGGTATTCGCATGTTCAGAAGGATGAGATTGAACAATTAATCAAATAAATGCTTGCAGTTGGCATCATTCAGGTTAGTAACAACCCGTTTTCAAGCCCTATATTACTAGTCAAGAAGAAGGATAGATCGTGGCATTTTTGTGTGGACTATCGAGCTCTCAACAAGGTCACTATACCAGATAAGTATCCTATACCTGTTATTGATGAAATCCTTGATGAATTAAAAAGTGCTTGTATTTTTTCGAAACTTGATTTGAAGTTAAGGTACTACCAGATCATGGTCAAGGATGCGGATGTTCACAAAACAACTTTCTGAATTTATGACAACCACTATGAATTTCTTGTGATGCCGTTTGGTCTCACTAATGTCCCAACCACTTTCCAATTACTTATGAATGATGTGTTTCGGCCCTATCTTAGAAAATTTGCCTTGGTTTTTTTTTTTTTTTGACGATATTTTGATTTACAGTGTGAGTGAGGAGGATAATAAAGTTCACCTGGTACAGGTTCTGAGTATTTTATAGGAGAATAATTTGTATGCCAACTGTAAGAAATATGAGTTTGGTAAAATCCAAGTAGCTTATTTGGGACATTATTTCTGGAGAGGGAGTCGATGCTGATCCCAACAAAATCCATTCCATGATTTCGTGGTTAACACCCACCAATCTAAGGGAGCTTTGGGAATTCTTGGGGTTGATAGGTTATTACAGAAACTTTGTAGCTGGATACGCTCGAATTGCCTTACCATTAATTGAGCAACTAAAAAAAAGACAAGTTTGGTTGAAATGGGGAGGCTAAGAAAGCTTTTGTGGAACTAAAGAGTGCCATGACCATGGTACCTTTGTTGGCGATGCCTGATTTTACATAGCCCTTCATTATTGAGACTGACACATCTGGTTTTGGGTTAGAGGTAGCGGCCGATTGCATTTTTTAGCCACACACTTGGGCCACAAGCACGATTGAAGTCAATTTATGAATAAGAATTGATGGCGATCATGTTTGCTATCATGAAGTGGAGGTCTTATTTGTTGTATAGTCGGTTTGTGGTGTAGATAAATCAATAAAGCTTAAAGAGAGCAACGAGTTATGGGTACAAAGTATCAAAAGTGGGTTACCAAACTCATGGGGTACAACTTTGATATACAGTATCGTAGTGGGGCCAGCAATAGAGTGATTGATGCACTTTCACGTATTCTTGAGACAGTGTTATGTTCTACATTGGCAATACCTCAATGGCAACATTGGGATATACTATAGGCTGAATTAACCTAGGATGCATTCCTTGCTAGGTTACGAGACGACATCAATTCAGGGACATCAACTACATGGGGGTTTTCGGTGGCACACGGAGTCTTGTATTATAAGGATTGCCTTGTAATTCCACGCACTTCTCAGCTACTTCGTTTACTCATCGGTGAGTTCCATAGTTCTCCCTTTGGAGGGCATTCAGGTGAGATAAAGACTTAGCAGTGTATGCCAGCGGAGTTGTACTTGGTAGGTATGTGCAAAGACATTATTAAGTTTGTGCTAGAATTGCACTACTTTCAGTAGAACAAACATTTAGCTATTACACCGACGGGATTGCTACAGGCTATTCTCTCCTTGCATAGGTTTGGGATGAAATTACACTTGATTTTATTGAAGGACTACCTTGTTTTGAAGGAGTGGATGCTATATTAGTAGTGGTGGACAGATTAAGCAAATATGCCCACTTTATTAGCTTGAAGCACCCCTTTATCTGCTGTGACAGTGGCTAGAGCCTTTGTTAAGGAGATTGTCAAGCTTCATGGTATTCCTCTATTATTTCAGATCGTGATCGAGTGTTTCTCAACCATTTTTGGAGTGAATTGTTCAAAATGAATGGTACATCCCTTTAAGCGTTGTACTGCATATCATCCCCGATCGATGGACAAACAGAGGTTGTCAATCGATGTTTGGAGACTTATTTGTGTTGTTTTGCATCATAGAAGCCTTGCACTTAGGCTCATTGGTTGGCATGGGCTTAAATATTGATACAATCTTTGTTTCATTCCTCTACTTCCTGTACCCCATTCAAGCAATGTATGGGCGCGACCCTCATCTCATTCATTATGAACGTGACTCAACTGCCGTTTCATGACCTCCGTATGCATCTATTACGAGCCCAACAAAAGATGAAGATGCAGGCTGACTGCAAACGGCACCATGTGGAGTTTGCAGTGGAGGACAGCTTCGGCCGTACCGACAACGTTCCCTTGCTCAACGCAAGTATGAAAAACTTGCAGCTCGCTTCTATGGCTCTTTTGAGCTCCTACGGTGTATGGGTCATGTTACCTATAAATTGGAACTTCCCCCCTCAGCTTCTATTCATCCTGTGTTCCATGTCTCACAATTACGACAGGCTCGCGGGGTCACTCTTCCATTGTGTTGCTCCCACAATTGACTTCGGAGTTAGAAATGTTAGTAGAACCAGAGTTTTTGTTGGGGGTGCGTCCTAAGAGTCATGGCTAACCTGGTGATGTTGAGGTGTTACTGCAATGGGAATCTTTGCCCACATTTGAAGCAATTTGGGAGGATTTTTACATGATTCAGAAACAGTTCTTGGATGTTCACCTTGAGGACAAAGTTAATGTTTGGGCGGGGGGATAATGTTAGGCCACAGGTTCGTTTTTTCTATTCTAGGAGGAAGGGTAATTTGGAAAATGCTAAAGTATAATTCTGTTATGGATTATGTTTTAAGAGAGAGGTGAGAAAAGTAGTTTGAAAGCAGTATGTGGGTTGCATGAAAAAGGATCAGAAAATTATTGTGAGTTTGCTCTGAGGAGAGTTTTCAAGCCTCTCGAATGTTTGGCGTTTTGTTTTTCTTTCCTGGAATGCTAAGTTGCTTAATAACAATACCTCTCTTATATTAATTTTTCTTATTCTGCTTATTGTTCCAGAGTATAACAATCGACTATATATTAGACTTTTATTCTTGTGAATTGTGAATCCTACATGACAGTACCAACTGCCAGGCATACTCTCATAACTATAACTACCAATTTTCTTTTATTTAGTTTTTTTTTTTTTTTTTGGGTGTGTGAACCACCATAGCTTCACCTTTAAGCACTGTAAAAGTTCTATTAAATCTGACACATAACTGGAATAGATGTCTTAGAATATGACATTCTCTTCAGACATGATGTCTTTTCTTTCTTTACTCCCCTTTCTTGGTAAAATGCTTGCAAGTTTTTGCAAAATGCCTGCATTGTTTTTCATTACTCCATAGCTGTTGATTATGACTTATGAGTTATACCTTTTATTAATAGTGCACAAGATCTTAATCGGTTCGTTTTTTATCATATATAAAGATAATCCAAGATGCAGATGATAACTCCAGCTATGCCTGTAATTTGGCATTATGAAAATGACAAAAAATTCTAAATCCTTTGATAAAATTTTATTATTAGCATGTATTCAAATTTTTGTTATTGGATAAGTTTGTTGTCAAGTCCTAACTTGATAACGATGCTTCTGAATCCATAGGCACTGGACACTTTCAATACGGCAGTCGTTTCCCCCATTTATTATGCTTTGTTCACATCACTCACAATTTTCGCTAGTGCCATAATGTTCAAGGTATCTCTGATTAATGTACTTTCTACAGTTCTCTATCCAAATCTTTTCATAATATGACATTTGCCTCTGTTATTGTTAGGATTGGTCTGGTCAAAGTGCCAGTAATATTGTATCAGTGCTATGTGGATTTGTTACAGTGCTTTCTGGAACTATGGTATTGCATAGTACAAAAGAATCGGATGTTTCTACTGTTGCAGGTATGTTAGTGTAAACTTTATATATGGATATAATAATGGGTTAAAATTAATAATTGTGTAAAGGAGCCTAGACAAGTATAGACATTTGGCTATTTGTGTCAATAATAATGTTACTGGAGATATGTTTTACATGACCTATGATATAGCCTGGTTCACATTCATTCTTAGTTACACTTTGCATAGCATTCTGTAGTCGTTATTGTGTGGGACATTTGGGTGGTACCAGTTAATACGGTGTCAATATTTTTTCCCATCAGATTTGTACAATTTCTATAACTGACTGTCGCTACCTCAGTGATTATCAATTTTAATTAAAAAAAAGTCACTTAAATCATGCTAATAATTAAAAGAAAATTCGTAGAAAAGAAGTAAATAAGGTCATCAAAGATTCATTTTTTTTTTTGAGTTTTAAAATGTGTTTTGTATGGTTGATACTTTTTCTTCCATGAGAAGAGAACCTAAAATCATACTGCATTTAACAAATTAGTTTTTGGAGTCTTTTGTAGATTTTCTATATTAGGTGGGTAATGTGATCAGTCATGATCGTGAATATTGGATGTTAAAGTACTCCATTTTTGATGTCACTAACATGTACAGTTACTATGATCAATATGGGTTTTCTTGATTGTTGGGAACTTTGTTACTGTTGTATAGATTAATGTGTTGCCAGATGTTTTTAAGTGCTTGTTGATACAATCTTATACTGATTTGAGTGGTGAAATGCCAAACTAAAGGAAAGCGGACATATCAAAATGTCAAAATAACGAATATGTTGCTATTTGTTTCTAGTTTTGTTTCTTATTGTTTGTATTATTTGGTGTAACATCATAGCAATATCCATTTTTTCGAATGGAAACACTAAATCTTTTTTGAAATTCAGTTTGATCATAGGGATTAAGGATGTCCTAGAACTGTCTCATCATTTCCTTGAGTTTCTATTGATTATGGTGTGACGTTCCATGAATTTTCTGAGTATGATAGTTGGGCCATATCTAACCAATCAGATGATTTTCTTCGTATCATGAGCTTGTCCTTTAGAAATTTCTGCACTACTTTTGGACCTTTAGCTTGCAAATGAAATATAACCAAACATTCTAAAATTTCTTGTGTTTGTAATTTCTCAGACACTGGCTTGCATTACTAGTGTTTTGCATTATTATGTTAAATATATTTTAATTCATCACTAGCCTAAATTCTTTCCGATTATAACCAGTTTATAAGCTTTCTGATATAGATATCTGCTTATGGAGTACCTTTAATGTAAGTCAAGCTATACGATGTCTTCTTAAATAGTTGATGCTTTGCATATGATCTCTGTTGTCCAACTTGAAAGCATAGCATGAAAAATTTCATCCTTTTGAATCCGACATAGTTCAAAAACTCCACTTCCATAATGTTATGATTTCTCTTGTATGTTTTGAATATATAGGCTGTTTTTATTGCATGAAAATTACTGTGCCATTTAAAATGCCTACAATGCCTACCACCTTGGTCAAGAGAGATTATTGCATGCAATTGATGGAACAGATTTATCTTGACTTTTATTTTTATAAAAAAGGAAAAAAAAAAAAGTTAGATGTGGAGATGACATTAACGACTATTATTAATAAGGGTATAAAACATGTTGTATTTAAGAATTTCATCCTGGTCGAGCGAGCAATTATCACCTAAGTTTATTTAGTTTTATGGCCTTTCCAAAAGTAAATTGTGGCTAGATTTTTTTTTGTAAGATTTTTTTTTTGTTTGTTGTTAAGAGCGTTTAGACGTGCCAATTGCCTCAATTATTGGGATTTTGGTATTAGTTATCCTTTATGAAAACATACATAAGTTGTGGGACAAAACATGGATATTTTGTCAGGTTGACCTGGAGAAGATTGCACTCCTTGTATATTTGGCATGTGAAGGTCTACAAGATTCATGTGAAATTTTTGATGTGGAAAACTCCTGAACATCACAGACTCAGATTATATCTTGTAAAACGTGTATTAGCTAACTTTTCTTCAAAATTAAAGGTGCGAATGTGCTAATATTTGATTGAGCCTCACTCACATCCAACACAATTGTAGGTCTGATGAGCATTAACTACTACATGGCACTCCTTCCCGATCAAAAAATTTATTTGTCAATAGTAGGTCTCAGTGCTATGAGCATTTTTACCCTACTTAATGCATGTAGACATTATATTTCTTAGTAACACACTGTAGAATCCAGAGGCTTTTTAGGGTAACAACAATCATTTTTTCGTTGCATTTGCTATCATTGTAAGAGGGACAATGTATTGTCCGAACCTTTAAAAGCTTAACTCATTTTAAATATAAGATGGATGAGGTTAAATGTCTTAACTGTAGCTTTTTACTCTATTTTTCCATTTAAACTTTTGTTTCCAAGTCTAAAGACACCAGCTTCCATACAGTGGTAAGTAATTCAGTTTTTGGGACTTACCAAGGCCTCAAATAATAACTTTTATTTGTACATATCTTTAGTAGTGGACCATTAAGAATGATTTCTAGTAATTTTTGGATTTGTTATAGTCCATATACAAGCCATAGCATTAGGGAGGGCTGAATTTTGGCTTGACATACACATTTCTTACCATGGGGTGAATAGAAATGGGACAATATGGGAAGGAAGAGATATACGCGAGAAATAGGAGGTGGTGGGAAAGCTATTCCAGAGATGTGGTCAACATATATAAATAGTTCCATTTTGTGCATTCTATTTGAAATGACAATCGTGATAAGGACTTGATGAAGTTGCAACAGTACACTAATCACAAAACTAAACACATGAAACTAGTTATTGATAAACTTTCCTAGCAGAAGCAATGCAGTGTATGGAGTTTCTTTCTTCCCCCTCCCTAATTTGGACTTTTATCTTTTTATCGTTTCCAACTAGTTTAATGTATGCTACGTTGGTTATTTGCTATCTTTCTAAACAAAGTTATCCATAACTAAGTTTAGGGGACCTGATCACCTGATATGATATTGGTTAATGAAACTAACTACAGTGATGTTTCTTCTTATTTTATTTTTTCCAAAAATCCGTTATGCTAATTCTTGATTGGTTGGCTGGTGTCTTGGCTATGAAATCTAGTCCATTTTTCATTATTATTGTTAGTGGTTGGTTTAAATACCAAGTACTAACCATAGTCAACATATTTCATTGAATCTTATTTCAGGTGAAGTTTATGTTTTCCTTTTTCTTTTTGCTGATTGGAGTGGCTTTATTCTCGGATTTGTTAATACATAGCTGCAACAAAAACAATAGTTATTTTGTGTAGCTTTGGTATAAGCTTGAATGATAAATGAATTTTTCAAACACTTGCAGATATCTATGCATCAGTTTCTCCTCAAGTATCATGGTATATCCATGCAAATGGGGAAACATGGAAGCAAAAAGATGACGATGAGCTGTTACCGAACTTTGAAGCGATTCTTAAGCAAGATCATTTCAAGTAGGATAAATCATATTCCTTCATATAACATCTACCCAGGCCAGTAGAGGGCTGTGTGCATTAGAGGAGAGGAGAGAGGTCAGAGTGACTTTTGACAGCAGCTTTGATGACTAAATTTTCTTTGTACAGGGTAGAATTCATGGCTTTGAACACGAGCCCTTTAATTCTAAAAGATTATTTAATGAGTAAGATAGTTATGTTATTTATAAACTCTTTCTTTTTATTGTCTTTTATTAACGTGGAATAATTTCTTTAATAGTGTAAACATTGTGATTTGTTTGATAGGTTATTGTGTAAACTCATTTTGTAGACAAAGAGTAAATTGCTATTTATGTCGAATCACTTCAATAGTCCTGTGGTAACGTGGTGTCCTATACTTGGATATAGCTTCGAATCCTCAGTTATTGAGCGTGTATGCCAAAGTAAATGTATTGATTGAATTTTTTTTTCCCATTGTTTCAAATGCTGCAGTATTTTGGAAGCTTCAAAATAAACTTTATGGTTTTTATACATTAGTTCTGATTGTTGATATGCAATTGATGGCAGTAAGGAAAAAAAAAGCTACAGATATCTCACAAGTATGAACAATCGAAGTTAGAGAACAGTTGAGGTGCAATATAGTTCAATTTTTGTAAGCGCAAAGAGGGAGAAAGTTAGAAAGTGAAGGGCAAAAAGGTGGTTTTGAGAGTCGGCTAGGGTTTTAGTGGGCTAGACTTCCTCGCCGTTGGTGGATTCCAACATTGTTCGGGTAGTTGTTGCTCACTTGTTTGTTCATCGATGCCAACTACTGGAATTTCGTCTTACTAGGATTATTGTCTTTGACGGCTATCAGTTATTTCTTCAATGGGATCTTTGGTGCTGTCGGGTTCCACTGTTGCATGTCTATCCTCATCTGCTGGTGTTGGTGGGAGGCTTATGCGGAGTTAATTTTGTTATTTATTGGCAATTTTTGTGTTTAAATAATTTATATTATATGTTTGTATTCTTTTTTTAGTTATGGTTGTGAAGAAGTAGTTATGTTTTTGTTGAATCTTTTAGATATGAGTTTTCTTATACTTGAAATGATTCCAAGTTTTATGGATTCAAAGTTTCAAGGGATGAATACTTCTTCATTTCGACAGTTGGATAAAAAAATATTGAGTTTCAATCAAGCATTATGGTGATAAGAAAAAAGAAACTTGGATGGCTTAAATATTCTTCTTATCATAGCTTCAAGGGTGTCAGACTGATCTTAATAGTAAATTGTTGATGTATTGAAAATGTAAATTGTTGATGTATTGAAAAAAAAATGATTGTAATTTATTCTTATAATGTTTTAATAATTTAATAATATCCTAACTATTTTTGTTTTAAAAAAAGTTAGAGAAAAATTTATGAATGTCATGATTTTATAATTTGGAGAATTTTTTATATTATAAATGTATTAAAATTATGGGTATATTATGAAAGAGATAAATATATATTATGTATTAAATGTAGGAGAGAGAAAATTATTGAATCTAATAAATAGTGAGAATTTAAATTTATTATTTTTTTATTGAAAAAGTTTACCATAATTTGGAATCAAGATGACAAGTCTTGGGGGCCCAAAATATGACTTTCATGTAACAAAAGACCAAAATTATTCTTGCCAAATGCTTCTAGAAAAGATTGTAACTGTTACGTCCGGTTTAGTTTAAAAATAAATGGTTTGTAAATAAATTATCAGTTATTATATTAAGTCAATACGGTGATCAATTGTATGTACTATGAGCTTGTTATCAAATCAATAATATCTATTTTTAAAAGTAATAATCGATTTAATTTAATAAAATATATAAAGCTAATATAAATTAAATTTTTTTAATTACGTGAATCGAATTTTATATTTTAGTAAAAAAAAAAAAATTTGTTATTGTTTCTTTTATCTACAAAATTTATATTTGTTTTTAATAACTAAAAAAATAATTAAATTATATATTTTTTTATATTTGTCTATTCTATTTTGCTTTGTTGCTGTGGGAAATACGTAAGGACTGAAAAAATTATATAGAATGAGTACAGAATGAGTAGAGATTTTAAGAAATTAAGAATTATTTTTTTATTTTAAAAAATTATTATATTAAAATAAAAAGGTATATAATATATTATAGATTTGAGTTGAATTGATTATTGTGAAAATTTTAGTTTCAAGAATCATTCAAATCAAAATGAATTGATTCTATAAATTCTAAAATCTTAATTATAGTGGAAAAATTGTATGATAAGTTAAACTGTTTGGGTTGGATGAAATTTTAAACACTTATAATCAAGAGGGAAAAGTATAAAACTTGCACATTTCTAGATTTTTTTTTTCATCTCATTATTCTTCGATTAAATCACAACAATAATTTTGTTTTTAAAAATATATATATTTTAAATTTATTGCTCAAATTAGATATTGTTTTATTCCATTATATTTCAATCAAGTAACAAATCCCATAACTTTTTTTCCTTTCATGAGCCAATCATAACCATAGATCTACAACCAACTTGAATTCGTGTTCTTTCAAATGAAAAGACAAATGTTAGGTATTAAAACTGGACCCAAAATATGAAGTTTCTAGAATTGAATGCCAGTCGTGCGACTTTTTATGGGATTTTTTGTTAACACATTCGAACTCGCGGTTATTAATATATTTATTAAAAGCAAATATTATTATATTATAAGACGATTAATATAGAAGAATCCTCAATCCATATGATTGAGACTTCAAAACTAAAGGAAAATTAAACGATTTGACTCTAACCACCCATGAGATAGTTTTGATACCAAGATGGTCATCCATTTTAGTTTCTCAATGGTCAATGCCAAGCGTATTTAGCTGCGGAATTTTAAAGAAATAAGGGAAAATAACAAAACTAACACCCCCAAAAATTATAATAACAAAACTAGCACCCCTGTGTTCAATTAAAATTGAACGACGATAATTTAGACTCGTTCAATATTGAACGTTCAATATTATCCGTTCAATTAGAATTGAATGACGATAATTAGACCTATTTAATATTGAACGTTCAATATTTTACGTTTAAATTGAATATTGAACGTTCAATATTAAACGTTCAATTCTAATTGAACACAAGGGGGTGCTAGTTTTGTTATTATAATTTTTAGGGGGTGTTATTTTTGGTAATTTCCCAAGAAATAATTGTCTATATTTAAAAAAAAAAAAAAAAAAAAACTAATTTATGATTAAAATATAAATATTTATTCATTCTTAGTTCTAACTGCTAGTTACTTATGATTATAGGCCCAACATAAACTACATAATACATCTTTTAAAAAGCTATTTTTCATATTTATATAATTTATATGATAGTGCTTTGTTTTGAACGTTTGGAGACTTTTGAGTTTGTTGCCACAACATTCAACAAGTTAAATTCATTCTAAGCACCGTTTACCAAATATCAAAACCACGTCCAGGAAGGACCAACAAAAAATAGAGCAATTTTGTGATTATATACATAAAGTAACGTATTAATTATTAATTTAATGTAAATTTAAGAATTTAGGATGAATAAGTAATTATTGGATCTTTTACTAATAAAAAATTTATTAAATTATGTCATATAAATTGTGATATGCATCAAATTGTGATAATTTTTTTTTTTTTTTGGAATCAACAGCTTTTGTAGTTTTGCTTAACAAAAGGAAGAAAAACACGTTTTTAGAAATTAAGGGTTTTTTGACAAAGAAAATTGCTTTTAAATTTTCGAGAAGCACTATTTAATGTTTTTTTTTTTTTTTTTTAAAAGTAATATTTATCTTTGAGAACAATAATTATATATGCATGTTACTTTCTTAAAATAATTACTAAAATGTCACTCAAAATCATTTCTAATATTTTCATTCCAAATACTTCAATTTTTCTCACAAAACCAGTTTTAACCAAACTATATCATTTTAAACAACTTTTTTTTTGAACTAAATTTAAGATAATCATATCCAGCTCTAATTATTCTTCAAGAACTTTAAGGGGAAAAAAAAAAAAAAAGAAGCCTTCTTAGAATTTGGAAGGAATTAATTTGCAATTTATATCGGAGGAACAGCTTGCCAATGACAGGCATACCCTGTCTTCAACTATTAGAAGTATGTGACACACCTCAATAACAAATAGAGAACATAAAACTCTGTAAAAATAATAATAAAAAAGCGCAACAAAGAGAAGGAAATAATATGCCTTCACTAAATTAATTTACTTCTTATTACATAAAATGATGCAGACAATGTTAACGCTAGTCTAGGTGCACCTTTTTATTTTTGTGGCAATATATTCTAATTTTCCATAAGCAGAAAAAAAACAATGATACAGTAAATAATACTCGGCTAGTTCTCAATCTATTAAAACATATAATTATATCTTATGCCTTTATAGCTTCACTTATAATGATACAAATGAGAATGAACATGTAAAATTGGCTTTGTTTCTTGACAAAAAGCTTTGCCCTAAGAATACCTTAAGTTAAAAAAATGGTGCTCATATACCATTTGCCGGATATTATCACATATCAATCATGTCTAGAACTAGAATGGAGATTGTTGCATCTTCCAAATTCTATTTCAAACCAAAACCATTTGACGTAGGAAAATTTACAAATACAAGATTCACTTTGGATCTCATCCTAAAAGGGATGAAGAGGCTTTTCTATATTACTCCCTGATGTTAAAGGTGAAACTCCAGCAGTTTGGAGCGAACAAGTTGATGAGGTAGCTGGTGCTAAAACTGCTATGATAGATAGACCACTAATATTACTGCTTCCATGTATGCTGCTTCCGCCACCTGCTCCTTCTGTAGTGGCCTTCGGGGCAGGTAGTTTTTGAATTTTGGTAATTCCCTCAAGCATCTGTACAACTTTCCCCATTGTTGGCCTATGAGATGGTTGCTCCTGTATGCACCAAAAGCTAACCTGAATTGCTCTTACTGCTTGCTCCATGTTGATGTCATGTTCAGATAGCCTCTTGTCAATAATTCCCTCGACATTACCCTTCCCAAATTGCTCATAAGCCCATGTAGAGAACTTTTTCTGGTTTGTTTCGGCAGAAACTTCAAAGTTCCTTCGACCAGTCACTATCTCCAATAAAACCATACCATAAGAGTAAACGTCGGATTTTGAAGAAACTGGAAGATTTGCAAGCCATTCAGGTGCCAAATACCCTCTAGTCCCTCTAACACTCCTCAAGTTTCTGTATCTGTGGTCCTTTGGATTAATAAGCTTTGCAAGGCCAAAGTCTGATACTTTAGCCATGTAATTTTCATCCAAAAGAATGTTCTCTGGCTTTATATCACAATGGACTATGCAGTCTCGACACTCCTCATGGAGGTAAGTTACTCCCCTCGCAGTGCCTAGTGCAATATTGAAACGGTACTCCCAGCTTAGTGATCTTCCCTGCTGTTGTTCCTCTGTTGTGAAAAGGAAGCTATCAAGCGATCCATTTTTCATGAACTCGTATACTAAAAGCCTATGTCGCCCTTCAGAACAAAAACCAATTAATCTAACCAGATTTAAATGGTGGGTGCTGCTTATAGTTGCAACTTCCATCCTAAACTGTTTCTCCCCTTGCTCAATACCCTCAAGTTGCTTCACTGCAATAACTGTTCTATTTGGAAGAGTACCCCGGTAAACAGCACCAAAACCTCCGGCTCCAAGTTTCTCTTTGAATCCCTTAGTTGCACGTTCGAGCTCCTTACAAGAGAATTGAACTGGTGAACCAGACGCATACTCAAGAAGAGCATAGTGAGCAGATGGCCTACCAAACTTGGGGCTCTTTCTACAACACCACCACCAAAGACCACCTTCCAATACAATCAAACCTATAAGGGTAGCGACAACCACAACAGCCACAATCCATGGAGGCAACTTCCGATCCTTGCTCTTGTCAACGCTCTGTAAAGAAGGTGTAGGGTTTGGAATCACCGGTCCACATACCTTTATATAGGAACTGCTGGACATAAATGGAGCCTCATATCCACTAAGAAAACCAGGATTCTTGATGAAACAAAACCCTGAACCATCAGACAATGCAGTCGATGCAACACAAGATTCACCCACAAGACAATTCAACCTGCAAGCCGATATACCCGAGGTATAAGCCTGTGAACTATACTCCGGAGGGTACGTCATGAACCGAATATGATTCAAAGCCAACATAGTTGCACTCCCTGGGCAATCTTGAATCTCCACCTTTCTTTTACACCCCTTTTTGCTATCTTTGGGATCAACCAGGTCAAAATTAAGAGAAGGACATCGACACACGGGGACATTGGATTCATTATAACTACAAATTCCCATGTTTCCACAGTATCCATAAACTTGACACTGATCAGTAACAGCAGCCCATCTTTCAGTCTTAGTCCCACTATTCCTAGCAGAGCTATAAATTCTCAAGTTCCCATCACTATCTAACTTCAAAAACCTCAATATATCATTACCTTCAGCATAATCATTGCTATAAGCGACAATATAATCACTTCTCAAAGAGGGATCTGAAATTGCCAGAGTTCCAACAGACTTCAACCCTAGACTAGGAGAGGTTATATTAGCAGCCTGAATAGACGAATTGAAACCTTGGTTCCAATAAAAAATAATATTGTTCCACAAAAGGGTCGAAGTACCATTCCGCGAGAGGTTAAAAGAGTACAACCCAGATCGTAAAACCTTACCAACAGTGAAGTTCTGAGTCGGAACAATGCAATCGCTCGGGTTGTCAAAAGTCGACCAAACCACCGAAGACCTATTTCTTAGAATGAAGTTTCCATTATCTTGTAGCTCGGAGGAGGAGACACCTAGGCCTGAAGTACCAGAATCCCAGAGGATAGCACCAGACCCATTAAGGAGTTGAAGGTTACCCGATCGAAGGAAATTGAGGGAACCGCCAGAGTCAACAGTTAGAGGTGAGCCGTCTCTGGAGGGAGACCAAATGGGTACTCCACCAATGTAGGAAATAGCGGAAATAAAGGAAGGAGGGGAAGTGGGAGGATCAGAAGGAAGAAATCCCAGAGAATAAGTGCTGTTTGGTGAAGACCAGGTTTGGGTAATGTTGGAGGCGTAAAGGGTTGAACCTAGTGAGATTGTTTGTGCTGAATTAATGGAGACGAAGAAAAGGATAAGTGATGAGAGTAACAGAAAATTCATGTTTTTGAGCATTTGGGTCTCAATGGTTTCAGAAGAGTTAAGCTTCTCTGTCCTTTTTATCATTTATCTCTGTTCCAATGGGTCAAAGTTTATTTGCGTTTGTGTTGGGCAAAGGTCTTGGTTCTTTGTTTTGTGGTGGAAGAAAATGAAAGAAGAAGAAGAAGAAGAAGAAGGTTGAAAGTTGAAAAAATGAGATGAAGGGAAGACGCAGGCATGAGATGAAGGGAAGACGCAGGCATGAAGACGCAGACATGCAGAAAGAGTTTTTGTTTAAAATTGGCAAATTTCATAGGTTAATTTAAAAAAAAGGCTTATTTAAATTTTAGGATAGAAATAAATAATTTTTGACAATAAATTTGAAATTTTTAAGTTAGCAGTTCTTCTTCTTCCTCTTTTTCTTCTCTTATCTTTCCTCTTTTTCTACTTTCCGCTTCCTCAATTTCTATGTAACGTAATCTAGATGCTACCATTACGTGTACGCATTAATAAGAGTTATTTTTTTTCCTTACAATTCATTGTTGTTAGCCAGTTTTCATTAGTTTTAAATCAGAGTTTGAGACATTTTTTTAGAAGTATGCTACATTTAAAGAATAAAAGAATCCTATAATTTCATATTTTGACACTGAACAAAATTTGATGAAACAAAGGTCTGAAGTAAAATGTCACTAGGCTTTGTATTTGGCATTTTGTTTAAGAGAGTTACATATGTTCAAAGTAAAACTGATGGACATTTTTTCATAGCTAAGAATAGTAAAGGAAAAGATAGACTTTTTGTGTGGTTGAGTAAAGGGTAAAAATTGCAACACTTTTTAGGAACTTTCAGACACGTAAAAAAATAAAGCAGAGTTCCTTTCTCAGCAAGAAAATTGGACTGAAAAATATGTTTATCGTTTTACAAAAATCCTAAAAGTCAACAACTTTTTAATATGAGATTTAGTTTCATTTCCAAATATTAAGAAATCAGAAAATACCAAGATATAACAAGATATACCACAGATATACCGCAAATATATCTCAGATATACCAGAGGTATACCACAGATATACCAAATATACCAGAGATATACCTCAGATATACTAGAGATATACCACAAATATATCAAATATACCATAGATATACCAGAAATATACCACTGATATACCGAAAAATATACTAGAGATATACCAGAGATATACCTCAGATATACCAAGATATACCTCAGATATACCAAGAGGGGATGTTAAAGAAAGAGAAAGAGGAAGAAGTGTAGAGACAATTACTGAAGTGGTGCTTGGAAATGATGATGATCAGCTTGAAGATGATGATGAACAGTGCAATGCAACTTGAAGAAGATGATGAACAGTGCAATGCTACTGGTTAAATTTGATTAGCACCAACTTGTGCAAGAAATGTGAGGCGTTATTTTTGTTAGATTGCCCACGTGTTCTCTGATTGTAATCAGACTATAATTGGCTGAAATTAATTTGTTATTTTTCTGTTAGTTGCAACCAATTTATTATTTCTTTGTTAACATTCAAATGTAATATTGTTTGTTTTCTTTCTTACATTAATTCTTTTCCCATGATATTAGCTGAGCTGACATGAGTATGTAAGCCAACTCAGCTTATAAATAAACAAGAAAAATGCATAAGAAATAACAAGAAAGAAGGAAAGAAAATTCAGTTACAAAAGTTACAGAGTGTTGAGTATTTTCAGTTTATGAGTTTTGCTTTCTTTATATTGAAGTTGAAACAAAATCATAGAAGAATGTGAAGAAAAAGGAAGAGGAAGATGAAGGAAGAGGAAGAGGAAGAGGAACAGGAACAAGATGAACCGGCAACTTGTTGAGGAAGGAAAAAATTGTCTCTTTTTAAAATTTAACATAAAATAATCTTTTTTTAAACTAACCTATAAGATTTGCCCATTTTAGACAAAAATTCATGCACAAATTCATTTTATTTTTATAATATGTTTGTTTTTTGAGAGTAATGTACTGGGCTAGTTAGTGGTAACCTAGTTCTGAATTTGTATCTTAAAAATACCTAAAATTTTAAATTAATATTTTTTTAATACTAAAAATTAATGTTACCTAATAAAAATTGAAAGATAATTTAATCATCTTAAAATTTTAATTCTTATTTTTTAAATTTTATGTCATATTAATACTATAATAAGATTATTAATTTAGTCCTATAATTTAAAAAAAATTATTAGTTAAATTAAAATTTTAAAAATTAAGATTTTGTTAGAAGTAAAATACAAAATCATTAAAATTAAATAAAATAATAATAAAATTCTTTATCTTCTTTCACTCTCAATTTTTAATTCATAATCATCTATTTTTTTTTATTAATAATTATATAAAAAAAATTTAGTATTTTATTTATTTCACATATCAAGATAAAGATGAATTGAATACAATATTAATTTATCTTTTAATTATTTGTTATTTTTTATTTATCTAAATCTTTAATTCCAATTTATATATTATTTCATTCACTTATTCTACACAAATTTAGTATCAGAGTTAACAAGATTTATTTTCTTAAATAAAATTTATATCTAAATTTTTTCAAACAAAAAAAAGCTCACTCAGAAAGGAAATGAAAAGAAAAGAAAAGAACTTGTATTAGTAAAATAGAAGATAAAACAAATATCTATAGTTTTTGTTATTTTTATTATTTAATGATTTTTTAAAATACATGACTAAATTAACTCATCTTGAAAATTACAAGATTAATATATCACTTATTTAAAGTTGTATAACTAATGTGTTATAAAACTAAAAAAATAATAATAAAAAATTTAAAATATCAAATTATTCTATTTTTTGTTATGCAATATGCATGTGATTAAGTTTTTGCTAAAAAAAAAAAATACTAATTAAAACTTGATTATTTTGAAAATATTATTTAAAAAATTTAAATAATAATAAATATTAAAAAGATAAATATATGTATAATTAAGGTACCCACCCGTAATATACTAATTTCAAAGTCCATTTCTCTCATTATTTTATTGGTCAATAATAATCTTATCAGTGGTCAAAGTTATATTTGGTTATATTTGCTTGGGCTGTTTGTCAATTATTTTTTTTTACTATTAACTAAAAAAAATTAACTTTAACATTGAACTTAATAATTAAGAGTTTATAAGTTGCTGTTATTTAAAAAAAAAAAAAAAGGAACAACATTAATTTCATTCCCACACCTCCGCCCTACAATACTTTCAAAATTTATAACATAAAACACAATAAAATTTAATAATATTAATTAAATATTGTTCACATTAAATAGTCTAATTAACTAATTTTTAACTTTAACATTATTCAAATAGTTAGCATTTAAGGTAAATATTTGAGTTGAATTTTAACTTTTTTTTAAGTAAAAATATATAAATTTTAGATAAGAAATATTAATCTTCTGATCATAAGTTTTAAGTATTATTTTGTAAAGGAGTTATTCTTGTCTGGTCTCCATTAGTACTCCAAAATGGTAATGTTCGACTAAATGTAGAAAATTGCATGTTTAAGTTTACTCAATTGCTGCAAGCCTATACAAGTTAAACCAAAAAAGAGTATTACAAGACATATGTGCAAACAAATTTAATTAAGGTACCCGCAAAGGTTGAAAATTTAGGTTACAAATTTATTTCCAACAACTTGTTCTATGTTACCAAATTAATAATTTAATCAAATTTTATGAAGAAAATGATGGTATGATTTAGTTACTTCTTATTACATAAACTGATGCAGACAATGTTAACGAAAGTCTAGGTGCACCTTTTTATTTTTGTAGCAATATATTCTAATTTTCCATAAGAAGAAAAAAACAAGGATACAGTAAATAATACTCAGCTAGTTCTCACTCTATTAAAACATATAATTATAGCTTATGCCTTTATAGCTTCACATATAATGATACAAATGAGCATGAACATGTAAAATTGGCTTTGCTTCTTGACAAAAAGCTTTGCCCTAAGAATACCTTAAGTTATAAAAATGGTGCTCATATACCATTGGCAGGATATTATCACATATCAATCATGTCTAGAACTAGAATGGAGAATGTTGCATCGTCCAAGTTCTATTTCAAACCAAAACCATTTGACGTAGGAAAATTTACAAATACAAGATTCACCTTGGATCTCATCCTAAAAGGGATGAAGAAGGCTTCCCGGATGTTAAAGGTGAAACTCCAGCAGTTTGGAGCGAACAAGTTGATGAGGTAGCTGGTGCTAAAACTGCTATGATAGATAGACCACTAATATTACTGCTCCCATGTATGCTGCTTCCGCCACCTGCTCCTTCTGTAGTGGCCTTCGGGGCAGGTAGTTTTTGAATTTTGGTAATTCCCTCAAGCATCTGTACAACTTTCCCCATTGTTGGCCTATGAGATGGTTGCTCCTGTATGCACCAAAAGCTAACCTGAATTGCTCTTACTGCTTGCTCCATGTCGATGTCATGTTCAGATAGCCTCTTGTCAATAATTCCCTCGACATTACCCTTCCCAAATTGCTCATAAGCCCATGTAGAGAACTTTTTCTGGTTTGTTTCGGCAGAAACTTCAAAGTTCCTTCGACCAGTCACTATCTCCAATAAAACCATACCATAAGAGTAAATGTCGGATTTTGAAGTAACTGGAAGATTTGCAAGCCATTCAGGTGCCAAATACCCTCTAGTCCCTCTAACACTCCTCAAGTTTCTGTATCTGTGGTCCTTTGGGTTAATAAGCTTTGCAAGGCCAAATTCTGATACTTTAGCCATGTAATTTTCATCCAAAAGAATGTTCTCTGGTTTTATATCACAATGGACTATGCAGTCTCGACACTCCTCATGGAGGTAAGTTACTCCCCTCGCAGTGCCAAGTGCAATATTGAAACGGTACTCCCAGCTTAGTGATCTTCCCTGCTGTTGTTCCTCAGTTGTGAAAAGGAAGCTATCAAGGGATCCATTTTTCATGAACTCGTATACTAAAAGCCTAAGTCGCCTTTCAGAACAAAAACCAATTAATCTAACCAGATTTAAATGGTGGGTGCTGCTTATAGTTGCAACTTCCATCCTAAACTGTTTCTCCCCTTGCTCAATACCCTCAAGTTGCTTCACTGCAATAACTGTTCTATTTGGAAGAGTACCCCGGTAAACAGCACCAAAACCTCCGGCTCCAAGTTTCTCTTTGAATCCCTTAGTTGCACGCTCGAGTTCCTTATAAGAGAATTGAACTGGTGCACCCGACGCATACTCAAGAAGAGCATAGTGGGCAGATAGCCTACCAAACTTGGGGCTCTTTCTACAACACCACCACCAAAGAACACCTTCCAATACAATCAAACCTATAAGGGTAGCGACAACCACAACAGCCACAATCCATGGAGGCAACTTCCGATCCTTGCTCTTGTCAACGCTCTGTAAAGAAGGTGTAGGGTTTGGAATCACCGGTCCACATACCTTTATATAGGAACTGCTGGACATAAATGGAGCCTCATATCCACTAAGAAAACCAGGATTCTTGATGAAACAAAACCCGGAACCATCAGACAATGCAGTCGATGCAACACAAGAATCACCCACAAGACAATTCAACCTGCAAGCCGATATACCCGAGGTATAAGCCTGTGAACTATACTCCGGAGGGTACGTCATGAACCGAATATGATTCAAAGCCAACATAGTTGCACTCCCTGGGCAATCTTGAATCTCCACCTTTCTTTTACACCCCGTTTTGCTATCTTTGGGATCAACCAGGTCAAAATTAAGAGAAGGACATCGACACACGGGGACATTGGATTCATTATAACTACAAATTCCCATGTTTCCACAGTATCCATAAACTTGACACTGATCAGTAACAGCAGCCCATCTTTCAGTCTTAGTCCCACTATTCCTGGCAGAGCTATAAATTCTCAAGTTCCCATCACTATCTAACTTCAAAAACCTCAATATATCATTACCTTCAGCATGGTCATTGCTATAAGCGACAATATAATCACTTCTCAAAGAGGGATCTGAAATTGCCAGAGTTCCAACAGACTTCAACCCTAGACTAGGAGAGGTTATATTAGCAGCCTGAATAGACGAGTTGAAACCTTGGTTCCAATAAAAAATAGTATTGTTCCACAAAAGGGTCAAATTACCATTCGGCAATAGCTTAAAAGTGTACAACCCAGATCGTAAGACCTTACCAACAGTGAAGTTCTGAGTCGGAGCAATGCAATCGCTCGGGTTGTCAAAAGTCGACCAAACCACCGAAGACCTATTTCTTAGAATGAAGTTTCCATTATCTTGTAGCTCGGAGGAGGAGACACCCAGGACTGATGTACCAGAATCCCAAAGGATAGCACCAGACCCATTAAGGAGTTGAAGGTTACCCGATCGAAGGAACTTAATCAGCTGAGGGAACTTATTCAATAACCAAACGACCTTGACCCACACAATCACGAATAAACTGATAATTAACTTCAATGTGCTTGGTACGTTCATGAAAAATAGGGTTATGGGCAAGCACCTTAGCACTAACACTATCAGTAAGCAGTATAGAAGTAGTACACAACTTGCAAATCCCTTAAGAGAGACTGCAACCAAATGACCTCTGTTAGAGCAATGGCCATAGCACGATATTCACTTTCAGTTCGTTGCTTGGAAGATTGCCAAGCCACCAAACAACCACCAAAATACACATAAAATGCACCCGTACTACGCCTATCATCAGGGCAACTAGTATAGTCAGCATCACAAAAAGTAAGTAAATTCAGGGATTCAGGCTTAGTAAACAACAAACCAAAATGCAAAGTGCCTTTTAGATAACGAAGAAGACGCTTAAGTGTAGCCCAATGCACATCAGTAGGGGACGCCATAAACTGGCACAATTTATTAACAGCAAAAGACACATCAGGTCTGGTTAGAGTGAGATACTGTAATGAACCAACCAACGTTCTATAAGCAGTGGCATTATCTAGCACAACACCATCAGCTTTGCTCAAAATGGCACCTGAACTCATAGGAGTCGACACAGGTTTAGAATCAGACAAACCATAAGAATTGAGCAAATCTCGAACATATTCCTATTAGACAAATGCACACAATCAGAAGAATATCTAACCTCCATGCCAAGGAAGTAATTCAGATGGCCTAAATCTTTCAGAGCAAATCGGTGATGCAAATCCAAAACAAGGTGATCAACCAAGCGAGAGTCAGATCCTGTAAGGAGTATATCATCAACATATACCAATATAATTACAAAAGAAGTTGACTTGGATTGAGTAAACAAGGAAGTATCAGACTTGGATTGATGAAAACCTAAAGAGAGCATGCAAGTACACAATTTGTGATACCAAACCCGTGGCACCTGTTTAAGGCCAAAAAGTGCTTTTCTGAGCCGACAAACAAGACCAAAACCATCATCAAAATCGGGTGGCTGCATCATGTAAACATCCTCAAGCAAATCCCCATTAAGGAATGCATTATTAATATCAATCTATCTAATCTGCCAACCGTGGAACAAAGCTAAAGTAAGAACCACCCTTATGGTAGTAAACTTCACCATAGGACTGAAGGTTTCATTGAAATCAACCCAAAACTGTTGCAAGAAACCCCGAACCACTAGTCTTGCTTTATACTTGTCCAAAGCACCTGTTGACAACAATTTGAAGCGAAACACCCATTTACATGTGATAGGAGTATGACCTATGGGCAAATCCACCAACTCCTATGTATTATTAGAAAGCAAAGCTTGAATTTCTTGCTGCATAGCAAGCTTCCACTCAGGAACCTACAAAGCAACTTTGTAACTCTTTGGCTCAGATAAGATAGCAGAAGAAGACAAATTAGAAACAAAAGCTTGGGGCCGAAGTACTCCACTCTTTGATCGTGTAACCATGTTGTAGGTGTTTGAAGAAGGTGATACAACATCAGGCAATTGAACAAATAAATCCAAAGAGTTAGAAGGGGACAGAGAGATTTCAAATCTAGGAGTACCAGAAGAACTATACACTTCTAATTCATTATCAGGCTGAGTAACATCAGGAGACAAGTTAGCACTGGCTAAAGAGCTGGAAAGCACATTAGAGTAAATAGGCAAAATAGAACGTGAAGCTTCTGCACAACCAACGGTCATATTTTCACATGAAGCCACTGGACAGCTCATAGTAGGTGCAGTGTGTGCAGAACCAGCAGGTGCAAGAGCAGTAGGAGTAATAGGCACAGTAGCAGTAGGTGCAGAAGCAGTAGGCCCAATATGTGCAGGAACAATAGGCGCAGTATGCACAAAACCAGTAGGCGCAGGAGTAGTAGGCACAGTATGTGCAGAAACAATAGGCATAGTATGCACAGAGCCAGCAGACACAGCAGGCACAATGTCGCCAGTGTGTGCAGTGCCACCAGTATGCACAGTATCAACAGTAGGTGCAGTGATAACAGAGGCAGCAGGCAGCAGGCAGCATAGGCGATGGGACATAAGGAGCCGTTGGAAGCACAGATATTGCAAAAGGAGTCGTTGCAACAAGCAGATTACTAGGCACAAGAATCGAAGCTTGCTTAGTTGGTGCACTAGGAGACAAAACTCCGTCAGAAATCGAAAAGGGGAAACAAGACTCATTAAATTGCACATGCCTGCTGTAAAACACTTTACCAGTAACACGATTTAAACACAAATATCCCTTATGATTATCAGAGTAGCCAAGAAATACACAAGCAATGGCCCTAGGCTCCAGTTTATGACTGTTGTAAGCCCTTACACAGGGAAAACATTCACACCCAAAAGTTCGAAAATGAGCATATACAGGTGGTTTGCCAAACATAATTTCAAAGGGAGACATACCATGCAACACCTTGGTAGGAAGATGATTAAGCAAGTAAGCTACACACCGCATTGTAAAAGGCCAATAAACAAGAGGCATGTGAGCAGAGAACAACAAGGCCAATCCATGCTCAACAATTCGTCAATGCCGACACTCTACCACTCCATTTTGTTCCAAGGTGTGTGGGCAAGTGAGACGATGAACAACACCCTCTTGTGGAAGCAATCTCATAATGGGTTGAAACTCAGTACCTCCATCAATTTGAATGGCTTTCAACTTAACATCAAACTACCTTTCCACCATTGCCTTAAACAAGGCAAATGTAGAGCTAGTCTGATCCTTTGAATGAAGACAAAAAATCCAAGTAAACCGAGAATGATCATCAACTATGGATAAAAAATATCTATTAGTAGAAGGAATATGTCTCGGAACAGTCCAAAGATCCAAGTACAACAAATGAAAAGGTTGAGCAACCCTTTTATGAGAAGATACAAAAGGAAGCTTGTGAGCCTTTGCAAGTGCACACGAAGAACACAACTTATCACTGCTGCTAAGACTACCAGAAACAAAAATTGTCAGATCATGACGTTGGAGAGCACTTTTAATAGTAGCAAAAGAAGGATGACCCAACCTCCCATGCCAGGTATCCAAAGAAGCATGAAATCCAATAGGACAAAAACTTCTTTGAGTACCTTCTTGCACATCACTCTCCACCTTGTACAACCCTTGCGAGCTAGGACCTTGAAGCTTCACCTCTTTGGAAACAAGATCCTTGACACAAAAATTGTAAGGATCAAACTTAACAGAGACCCCATTATCAACACACAATTTATTTACAAAAATGAGATTGGTAGTAGCAGCAGCATGTAATACATTATCTAAATGCAATGCACTAGCATAAGGTACAAACAAAGAACTAGAGTCAATACTAGAGATAGAAATTTTATCACCATTTCCAAGAAGAATGCCTTCAGATCCAAGAAAAGGAACAGACGAATCAAAATGGCCAGCATCATAGGTAACATGATGATTAGCACCAGTATCAAGAAGCCAAGAGCAGCTTGAGTCTAAGTTAGCCTCAAAATTGCATTGAGCAGTTATAGCTGTGGGAGAACTAGCACCTTTTCCAACCAACAAATCACATAAAAGAAAACAAGATTGAATAGTGTGCCCAACCTTATCACACACCTGACAAATAGGATGCTCAGCAACAGACTTCTTGGTTTGTTTCCACAATTGACCATGTGAGGAGCTGGTAGCTGGTTTTTGTGAATCCTGAATACTCATTTGCATAAATTGTTTCAGATTCCATTTGGACTTGTGATCAGACGAATTCTTGCCATGAGTCATTCTTGAATTTCCATTGGAATAATTCTTGGTATGAAATCTTGTAGTATTGGCTTGATACACTTGTTCTCTGTCATTGAAAGACTGTTTTTGCAACATGCGATCATAACCTTCCAAATAATTTTGAACTGTATTGATAGAAGGTCTCACCTCTCTCATTTTAATATTAGTTACAAAAGAGTTATACTGAAGCCCCAAACCTCCTAGTACATACAACAACAAATCTTTGTCACTGATAAGTTCATGAACAACTACTAAGTAACCTGCAATGGTTTTAACTTTCATGAAATATTGAGCAACAGTCAAGCCATCTTTGTTTAAGCCTTGAAGCTGCTCACGAAGATCCATGATTCTAGATTGAACATCAGCTGAGTAGGATTCCTCAAGAGCAATCCATTGTTCACGAGCAGTTAAGCCACTACTCAGATAACCTAACATGCTTGGTGAGACAGAGCTATAAATCCAGCCCTTAACAATTGAGTTTAATCGATTCCAATTCATAAAACTTGGATTAGGAGATGAAGAATTTCCAAGAAACCTTGGTGGACAACACAAGGATCCATCTAGCACTCCTTTTAGACCATATGCAGTCACATATGTCATAATTTGATCTTTCCAAATCAAATAGTTGTGATCATCCAACTTTACAGATAAATTCACATGCATCGGTAGAGAAGATGATAACGACTGAGCAAGTATATCAATTGCACTTAAACTACCCAATTTAGAACAGATGAAAATTTTGGACAAGTAAAACCTAGTGGTGCCGAGGACATAGGAACACTCGAAAATGCGGAAGACATAGGAATACCAAGAATAGGAGAAATAGGCGATTGGGAGTGTGAGTGAGTAACAGCTTCCTTGTAGCTTGAATTACCTTTACCCTTATCTGCCATAGCCCAAAACAAGCTCTGATACCATTCAAGAACCAAAAGGTTCTTCAGCTAACAAGAACAAGAGAGAGAGAGAGAGAGATGAGTGAAGTTATCAATTGTATATTATGTTTCTGTGTATTACAATCAAGAGCTTATATTGGAACAATACACGTGCAACTAACTAACTCTAACAATATGAGGATGGAATTCTCTACACACCAACTCACATAACTACACATAAGTCCAACAAAAGGTCTTAGTTCTTCGTTTTGTGGTGGAAGAAAATGGGAGAAGAAGAAGAAAAAGAGAAAGGTTCAAAGTTGAAAAAATGAGATGAAGGGAAGACGTTTGTTTGATTGGAAAATGGAAGATGCAGAGAGTCAGGCAGGCATGCAAAAATTCATTTTATTTTTATAATATGTTTGTCTTTTGAGAGTAATATACAGGGCTGGTAATCTAGTTTTGAATTTGTATCTTAAACTAAAATTTTAAATTAATATTTTTTTAATACTAAAAATTAATGTTACCTAATAAAAATTGAAAAATAATTTAATCATCTTAAAATTTTAATTATTATTCTTTAAATTTTATGACATATTAATAAGAATAATTAATTTAGTTCTATAATTTTAAAAAATTGTTAGTTAAATTAAAATTTTTTAAAAGTAAAATAAAAAATCATTAAAATTAAATAAAATAATAATAAAACTCTTTATCTTCTTTCACTCCCAATTTTTAATTCATAATTATCTATTTTTTTTCTAATAATTATATAAATAAAATTTAGTATTTTATTTATTTCACAGATCAAGATGAATTAAATATAATATTAATTTATTTTTTAATTATTTTTTATTTTTTTATTTGTCTAAATCTTTAACTCTAATTTGGTTATATTTGCTTGGGCTGTTTGTCAATGAATTTTTTTTACTATTAACTAAACAAAAATAACTTTAACATTGAACTTAATAATTAAGAGTTTATAAGTTGCTGTTATTTAAAAAAAAAAAAGGAAAAAAAAGAACCACCTTAATTTCATTCCCACACCTCCACCCTGCAATACTTTCAAAATTTATAACATACAACACAATAAAATTTAATAATATTAATTAAATATTGTTCACATTAAACAGTCTAATTAACTAATTTTTAACTTTAACAGTATTCAAATAGTTAGCATTTAAGGTAAATATTTGAGTTGAATTTTAACTTTTTTTAAGTAAAAATATATAAACTTTAGATAAGAAATATTAATCTTCTGATCATAAGTTTTAAGTATTATTTTGTAAAGGAGTTATTCTTGTCTGGTCTCCATTAGTACTCCAAGATGGTAATGTTCGACTAAATGTAGAAAATTGCATGTTTAAGTTTACTCAATTGCTACAAGCCTATACAAGTTAAACCAAAAAAGAGTATTACAAGACATATGTGCAAACAAATTTAAGGAAGGTACCCGCAAAGGTTGAAAATTTAGGTTACAAATTTATTTCCAACATCTTGTTCTATGTTACCAAATTAATAATTTAATCAAATTTTATGAAGAAAATGATGGTATGATTTAATTAAATAGAATTTGTGAAAATGATATATATGTAACACGATGTAAGGAACATATTTTTTAACAATTGAAATATTAGGGTCATATTTATAACTACCTTAATATATCGCAATAAAATAATTAATTTACACTTTCTAAAATTATTTGACATATGACACATACTGTAAAATTATTTTCATATTTTTGTGCTTTTTATATATTCTTTTTATATATAATATAATTAAAGGCGTTTAAAAAAAATGAATGGATCTAATTCAAAACAACTCAATTTAAATTGCTCTAATTTTTTTACTATGATTGAGTTTGTTCGAAATTATAAATTATAAAATCGATCCATTATAAGTTAAAATAACTATTAATATTAAAATTTGCATAAAAACTAATCAAATTCATACTTATAATAAAATCTATTTCTATTTTTTATTTTTAATATAATAGTTTTATTGGATAAAAAAGTTAAAAAAAAAAAAAAAAAACTCATAATTTTATAATTATTTATATTAAAGTAATATTAATCGTATTTCTTTTTTCTCTAAGTTTGGCATATTAAGACAAGAAGGTTGAGCATCAATGAACAACTTTTGTGGATGATTTAGTTTAATTCAATAAATATATTACACTTCAAATTTGACATAGGGTGGTTTTCTTTTTTGAGAAATTGAACTTAACTATACATTTTGAAAAGCTAAAAGACCTAAGGTTCACTTGAAAAAAAGGAACTAAAATATACTTTTTAAAAAGATAAGAAACTAGTGGAGTACTAAACTTGATTTACATTTATGGGTTTTTTTTTTTTTTTTTGTGTGTGCATATTTTGTTTTGTTTTGACTTGTTTTCATTCTAAGTTTAGATATAAACTTGATATTTTTAGTTTAAGTATTATTGTAATTCAAATATTGAAGATCTCAAATTATAAAAATTAAGTTACCTTGAATATCAAGCACTTTATCAAATAGAAAAATAATACATGAAATTTAAAAGAACTCAAAAAATTAAAAAAAAAATGCTCAAATAGTTTGTTCTTGTACTACATTTAATTTTTAAAAATTATTATCATAATTTCATAATTTATTTGTTAATTAATTACATATTTATTAATCTTGAAGCAATAATTTGGTAGCATATGACAAAATAATAAACTCAACAGACATCCTTATCCTTTAAGTCCTATATACTATTCTTATATATTTTTGCTTTTATCATAGGTTATTGGGAAGAAAATTGTACCGGTATGGTTTTAGGGTGAATAGTATATTAAAATTGCATAATTTTAATCGATCTAAATTTAATTTAATTTGAAGTAAATTTGAAGATTTTTAATTTGAATTCGATTTGATGATGTAGTCAATTCAAACCAATGCGAATATAAATAAATTAGATTTTTTTTCAAATCAGATAATGCTAGATTTAGATTATAACTTATTTTTTATTATTTTTGTATATAAACACAATATATAACTAATATTTAAATTTTAAATTGATATATTTTTAATAAAATTTATTTATTTATAGTCATAACTAAAATAATCAAAATAATAAAAAATATACGTTTGAACATTATTAAATTATTATAGAGGATTTAACATTTATATTTATTTTTAAAATTAGAATTAGAATAGTAATTTAATGTAATCGTGGTATGTATAATTTTTAAATATAATACATTAAAAGTAAAATATACATTTATTTATAATTTTATTAGTAATTCAGTTCGAATTGAATTGAATTACAACAAATTATAAAATCTGTCAATCTAAATCTGAACAGATTATATACTTTTTTTATCTGAATCCGATTTAACTAAATATGTCAATCCAATCTAATCTAAATCTAATAAATCATATCAAAATTATCAATTTAAATAGATTGATTAATATATAGTGCCAAGAGCATATTAATATGTATTCTAGAGATATATTCCCCTCTTAATTTCATTAAAGATTTAATTATACACATAAAATTTTAAATATTTTATAAAAATTAAATTATATTTAACGTATAAGTTTAAGCTTATATTTTAACTTTAAATTTTATGAGTAAATTCAATTATTTTTCTATTAAATATAATAAAATTGTAACATCCTCGTATTGACACTTATATTTGTTAAAAGATTATTAATAAGTGCCTTTTCTGAGTTTGAGTTTTAGATTCGCTACTTTGTGTTTGGATAATTTTAAAAATATATAATTAATACATATAAAAATTGAAGCATTTTACATACAAGTAAATGTATTCATACAAAAAAAAAATCAATAAAAAAACACTATTTAAACTTTATTGGAATTTTTAAGAATTAAAAACCCTAGTTCTATGCCTTAAAAAAAGTATACTTTAATAAATTTCGAAATTTTAAGTGTATACCTTAAAAAATAAAAATAAATAAATAAAATATTGTATAAATAAAAATAAATAAATAAATAAATAAATAAAGTATATACCATAAAAATAAAAGATAAAATAAAGGGTTATATGACTTTAACTCTTTTATTTTAGTGGCAATAAAATTCTTATTTACCAAAAAAGGCAAAAAGAAAAATAAAATGAAAGAGAAAATATTAATTTGCTTGATCTCACACCATTAAAAACATATAATTATATCTTATGCCTTACTAGTTTCACATATAACGACAGAAATGAGAATGAACGTGTACAATTGGCTTTGCTGATTGACAAAAGAGCTTTGCTCTAAGAATACCTAAGTCATAAAAATAGTGCACATATTACCATTTGCATGATATTATCACATATCAATCATGTCTAGAATTAGAATGGAGATTGTTTCATCTTCCAAGTTCAATTTCAAACCAAAACCACTTGATGTAGGGAGATTTACAGACACAAGATTCACCTAGGATCTCATCCTAAAAGGGATGTATGTGGCTTCTCTATATTCCTCCCTGATGTTAAAGGTGGAACTCCAGAAGTTTGAAGCGATGAAGTCGATGAGGTAGCTGATGCTGAAGCTGCTATAATAGATAGAGCACTTATATTACTGCTCCCATGTATGCTGCTTCCGCCTCCCGTTCCTTCGGTGGTGGCCTTCTGAGCAGGTGGTTTTTGAATTTCGGTAATTCCCTCAAGCATCTGTACAACTTTCCCCATTGTTGGCCTATAAGATGGTTGGTCCTGTATGCACCAAAAGCTAACCTGAATTGCTCTTACAGCTTGCTCCATGTCGATGTCTCGTTCAGATAGCCTCTTGTCAATAATTCCCTTCACATTACCCCTCTCAAATTGCTCATAAGCCCACGTAGAGAACTTTTTCTGGTTTGTTATAGCAGAAACTTCAAAGTTCCTTCGACCAGTCACTATCTCCAATAAAACCATACCATAAGAGTAAACATCAGATTTTGAAGTAACTGGAAGATTTGCAAGCCATTCAGGTGCCAAATACCCTCTAGTCCCTCTAACACTCCTCAAGGTTTTGTATCTGTGGTCCTTTGGGTTAATAAGCTTTGCAAGGCCAAAGTCTGATACTTTAGCCATGTAATTTTCATCTAAAAGAATGTTCTCTGGCTTTATATCACAATGGACTATGCAGTCTCGACACTCCTCATGGAGGTAAGTTACTCCCCTCGCAGTGCCAAGTGCAATATTGAAACGGCACTCCCAGCTTAGTGACCTTCCCTGCGGTTGTTCCTCTGTTGTGAAAAGGAAGCTATCAAGGGACCCATTTTTCATGAACTCATATACTAAAAGCCTATGCCGCCCTTCAGAACAAAAACCAATTAATCTAACCAGATTTAAATGGTGGGTACTGCTTATAGTTGCAACTTCCATCCTAAACTGTTTCTCCCCTTGCTCAATACCCTCAAGTTGCTTCACTGCAATAACTGTTCTATTTGGAAGAGTACCCCGGTAAACAGCACCAAAACCTCCGGCTCCAAGTTTCTCTTTGAATCCCTTGGTTGCACGCTCGAGCTCCTTATAAGAGAATTGAACTGGTGCACCAGACGCATACTCAAGAAGAGCATAGTGGGCAGATAGCCTACCAAACTTGGGGCTGTTTCTACAACACCACCACCAAAGACCACCTTCCAATACAATCAAACCTATAAGGGTAGCGACAACCACAACAGCCACAATCCATGAATGCAACTTCCGATCCTTGCTCTTGTCAACACTCTGTAAAGAAGGTGTAGGGTTTGGAATCACTGGTCCACATACCTTTATATAGGAACTGCTGGACATATATGGAGCCTCATATCCACTAAGAAAACCAGGATTCTTGAAGAAACAAAACCCCGAACCATCAGACAATGCAGTCGATGCAACACAAGAATCACCCACAAGACAATTCAACCTGCAAGCCGATATACCCGAGGAATAAGCCTGTGAACTATACTCCGGAGGATATGTCAAGAACTGTGTATGATTCAAATCCAACATAGTTGCACTCCCTGGGCAATCCTGAATCTTCACCTTTCTTTTACACCCCCTTTTGCTATCTTTGGGATCAACCAGGTCAAAATTAAGAGAAGGACATCGACACACGGGGACATTGGATTCATTATAACTACAAATTCCCATGTTTCCACAGTATCCATAAACTTGACACTGATCAGTAACAGCAGCCCATCTTTCAGTCTTAGTCCCACTATTCCTAGCAGAGCTATAAATTCTCAAGTTCCCATCACGATCTAACTTCAAAAACCTCAATATATCATTACCTTCAGCATAGTCATTGCTATAAGCCACAATATAATCACTTCTCAAAGAGGGATCTGAAATTGCCAGAGTTCCAACAGACTTCAACCCTAGACTAGGAGAGGTTATATTAGCAGCCTGAATAGACGAGTTGAAACCTTGGTTCCAATAAAAAATAGTATTGTTCCACAAAAGGGTCAAATTACCATTCGGCAATAGCTTAAAAGTGTACAACCCAGATCGTAAGACCTTACCAACAGTGAAGTTCTGAGTCGGAGCAATGCAATCGCTCGGGTTGTCAAAAGTCGACCAAACCACCGAAGACCTATTTCTTAGAATGAAGTTTCCATTATCTCGTAGCTCGGAGGAGGAGACACCTAGGCCTGAAGTACCAGAATCCCAGAGGATAGCACCAGACCCATTAAGGAGTTGAAGGTTACCCGATCGAAGGAAATTGAGGGAACCACCGGAGTCAACAGCTAGAGGTGAGCCGTCTTTGGAGGGAGACCAAATGGGTACTCCACCAGAGTAGGAAATAGCGGCAATAAAGGAAGGAGGGGAAGTGGGAGGATCAGAAGGAAGAAATCCGAGAGAATAAGTTGTGTTTTGTGAAGACCAGGTTTGGGTACTGTTGGAGGCGTAAAGGGTTGAGTCTGGTGAGATTGTTTGTGCTGAATGAATGGAGAAGAAGAAAAGGAGAAGTGAAGAGAGTAATAGTAAATTCGATAGAAAATTCATGTTTTTGAGAATTTGGTTACTCACTGAAATCCTCAAGGATCAGATGAGTTAAGCTCCTCTGTCCTTTTAGTCTTATATCTCTCTCTGAATGTGTCAAAGTTTCTTTGCGTTTGTGCTGGGGCAAGGTATTCGTTTTTTGTTATGTGGTGGATGAGAATGGGAGAGAAGAAGAAGAGAAAGGTTCAAAGTTAAAACCATGAGGTGAATGGAAGACGTTTGTTTGACTGGAAAATGGGAGTGAATAAGATAATGACCGAGTACTAGCCACTAGAGCCAAGAGCTTTGACGGAGTCAGGCTGACATCCGTAAATTCATTTTATTTTTATACTATGTCTGGTTTTTTTAGATTAATACCAAATTCGATTTTACCAAATATTGTATTGGTTAATAATAACTTTAACAGCAAACATATTTAATACATCATATAAAAAAAATTAAATGTAATTATATTGAATCAAATTATAATATAATATAATATAATATATGGAATCAAATTATATTTAATTATTTTATACATATTTAATAATAAATTATAAAAAATAGTATAATTAAATTAATTATAAATTTTTTATTAAATAATTTATATTTTAATTATATTTTAAAAAATAAAAAATATTATTTTTAATTTAAGATAAAATAAAAAGTTAAGATATATAATTTTATAATTAAAAATTCAAATAGATTAAGCTAATTATTCGTTTAAATGTACATTTTCTAATCATAAATTTTTTACATAATTGTATTATTTTTATACTGTACGATAATGTTTGATTTTATAGTCAAATACATGACTGTATATAAATTATATAATTATAATATTTAGTACAGTATAACAAACAAATGTATCACTAAGAACTTGTTATCCATCATGTATAAAATTTGAAAAATGAGTACCAATTAATAGGGTTTTTGACATGGATGGCAATTTTTTATCATAGATCCATTGACATAATCGAACATAGAATCGAATAACTCGAATCATAAACAAAACATTTTAAATTTGGGCCAATTTTAGACCAATTCAAATAACTAGAAAAAGTTAAAGAAAAAAAAGGCTATGTAAAATTAAAATAATCTTTTATCTCTTTTAATATTTTTCTTTTATAATATATTAGTTATTTTTTTTTTTTTTGAAAAATAAAATTATAATGAATAAAAAATTATAATTTATTCATTTTATCACATTATTATGTTACATTCTTTGATATTCATATTTTTAAAGTTTAAATTAACCCAACTTTTTGAACCAAAAAAATATACTCATCTTTAATTTAAATTAGTGTTATGAAATTTCTATTTTTAAATTAATTAAGAATTAGTCTTTCTAGTAAAACTTTAAATATTTTATCAATTTATGTTGTGCTGTTCTATTTTCAACTAGTCCATTGATTTGAGAATTATGTATTATGTAATAGTCAAAATTATATTCTCATTTGACATTTTAAGTTATTTGAATTCCTTTTTTTATTTAGTTGCTAAAGAAAATTTTATTAGAACTTGAAAATTCTTTATGTTAACTATGAGTTTCTATAAAAATACTACTTCTGATTTTTGCATGAATAAAATTTAATGACATTTTTCCTTTGTCTATTTGTATAAATGAACTTCTTGTTTTAAGAATTACTTTTTTTCTCCTATGTTTACCGTGTATTGATTATTGTTTCATGTAATGCTGCTTTAATCATGAAACATATTTTTTTAATAAAAAAAGTCTTCTTAATTAAAAAAAATTTAATTAATTATTTAGATTAATTTTGACCAACTCATTTATATTTAGTTAAAATTTGGGTTAATTTTTATTGATTTAAATTAAATTTGAGTTAAATCGGTTTAAATTTAATTAATTTTATGCCAGTTTAAAGTGACCAACATTAAATATCAATTATCATCTCTAATCTTTAGCGGTATCTAATTATCCATACTTAGTCATGGTGTTGAGATTGATTATACAAGTATTTTAATAGCTCGATAAATTTATTCTTATTAATATCAATTTTGATATTTTTAAACAATATGAATTTATTATTTATTGTAATGAAAATTATTATTATAATTGAATCTTGTAAAGACTTTATGCTTACTTTAATCTTTTATTAGTTTCATAATTAAGAAAAGATTATCATAATTTTAATTCTTTATTGTCTATGTTTTTATCTTTATTTGCATAGAAAAAATAAACATTGTTTATACTTTTTATTTATATAAGATTTTAACTTCAAGCTACTTTAGATAAAATAATTTATTTTTTAAATAATAAATTAGATGTTAGTTAAAGTATTGAATGTAAAATATATTAATGAGTAAAATTGCTAAGATCAAGTAAATTTGAATATATTTTTTATTAATTTATATTGTGAATGTAGTATTACTTAATAAAATAGAGAATAATTATTTATTCTAATAATTTGACAAAGGTCACAATTATAATTAATTTAAGTATAAAATAGGTTCAAATTTATTATTTTTAATATTACTCTTAATGAATTATAGCACTACGTTTAAATTTTTATACTTATGATTTAGTCAGCCCATAAGATGTGTATCATGGCTTTGTCCCTATTATTGTATATAAGTAAATAAAAATAAAATAATTAACATAATATTTTTTATTTTTAAAACATCTTACATTTATCTATCATATAAATTTAAACATATATAATTATATATGATCTTGAATTTATGTATCGTTGCAACACAAATATAATATTATAACTCCTATTACAATTCACGTACCTTTAAGTTTTTCTTTCTATTTTTCCATCTCAAATCGCATTAGTCATTAAGTAATATGCAATAAACTTGGATCATTTAAAAAAAAATTACCTTGGTTTTTTTTTTGGAATAATTATTTGCAAACTCACATATTCACGCATTTATTATTATTAATGAACTTAAATTTACTTAGCTTAAACAAGTAAATTTCTAACAATTTATTTTATTTACTTTAAAATTTAGACTTTTTTATTTTATTAATATATACATTGACGGGATTTATTATAACGTCATCTCATTGTTCACAATAAGCATATATTATTACATGACGATTGAATTTTTTAATTGTTAATAACAAATTTTCTTAAAAATATTAGGTGAATTTTTATTTTTAATTTTTAACTACAAAAATATACATGCAACGGCAACCACAGGATGTAGCATAACTCTGGAAAAAATATTGCTATGTATTTATTTTGATAATTACTTGCTCCTCCACTAAAATGTATATTCTAATTCACACAAAAAAAATTTCATTTTATGCATCTTGTAAAATTATACAAAGCATTTAAAAAATCAATTTTCTATCTATTTTACAGTTAATAATTAAAAAATTTATCAGAAAATAATCTTAAATATCAAAATTAGCTATCTTTATATGACTAAAATTTTAAGTTAATGTAACTTTTTGACAAATTGGATACAAATTGATGAGCTTTACTACATTCACACATTCTAATAATATGGATGAGAAGATACAAAAATAATGACGTGGATATCAACAAGATACTAAACCCAATTAAAATTAATTAAGCTGTAGTTATTTAAAAAAAAAAATTGTAACATTTAAACCATAGCACATTTTATTTTCATTTTAAACCCTCAACAACGTATCCATTTTATTTTATTTTTTGGGCTTTTTCACATTTTTTTTAAAAATTTATCTCAAATAATACTCTTAAAATTTAACAACATTGAACTAACTAGCTTTTAAATAATATAAATTTTATTTCTCTTTGTAATAAAAATATGTCAACTGAGTGTTCAAGTGTTGTTATAAGTATTGTTTTTACAAGGAGTTATTATTGTATGTTCTTAATTAATTAGTACTACACGATGGTAATGCTCGAGTAAAAGAGATATATCACTTGCTGCAAAGCCTATACAAGTTGAAGCAAATTGAGAAAGAGTATTACAATACCCGAAATCTGTATAAACAAATATAAGGTACCGCCCAGGGTGAAAATTTCGATGGTTACAAATATGTTGTTAATATAGTTCTTTGTGAATATTAGAATAAGGTTTTTTTTTTTTTTTTTGCTATGAACCACTCGTTTATTTGGTTCTTCAATGCTTAAGTCAGGTGAGGTAATAGCGATGAAAGAGAAGGCCTAAACCTCGATTCAATGGTAACAGAGAAAAACCGTGAAACCTAAAAAATATATAAGTTGTGTGTATTATTCTGTTGACCGTTACTTATCCAAAGAAGAGATAAAGTTATCGTAACATCAGAAATTATCTCTTATTAAATATTTAGGAAAAATTTAATTGCTTAATTATATAAGAGTATTTTATTTAATAATTGGACTTATTCGCTTACTCAACGCTTTTTAATTGGATCACGAGTTATAATGCTGAGTATGATTAATAGAAACATGTCATGTAGTATGTGTTATTTTATGTCCAATAAACATATTGTTCAATGTTGTACGTAACTAGTTTAATAATTTAATCAAATTGTATTAAAAAAATTAATGAGACACTGTTATTTAATTAAAAAGAATTTATGAAAGTGATATATATATATATATGCAATACAGTGCTAGGAACATATTTTTAACAATTGAAAGTTATTTGTCATATTTGCAACCGTTCTCTTTTCAAAACTATTTGACATATAATTGGTATTTATCTGAAAATGTATGCAAATACGTGTGCTTTTAACATTTTTTATTATTATATATAATTATAAGATTATGAAACTCTTGAACACACGTTTATGTAAATCTTTTATATATTCGTTCAAAAACATAATTTTTTTTTCCACCAAAGTTCTAGAAAAAATAGTTGTTGTACCACATAAAAGCCTTATTGTGTTTTTAAGAAAAAGTTGAGTGGACCCTAAATAAATAACATGTATATATATAAATTGCTTTGATTCAAAAATAAAATGTTATTTATATATAATGTTTTTATATAAGTTGTATATAATAGGTGACTCTAACCTAAATAAAAAAGTATGCTTTTAAATTTATGTATTAGTATGTATATTTTTAACTTAAACACTTTAATTCTCTTGTATATATGACATCATGTACAAAAAAGAGGACATTTTGGTTCTTAAATTATACTAAAATAGATTAAAATAAGATATTTTAATTTTTAAATTTTAAAAATTAAAATATATTAATTCAAAATTCAAAAATTGAAGTTTTCCATAACCATAAATTTAATGAACTTACTATCACCACATCCCAAACTAAATATATAGAGTTTTAGTACGATTAATATGTATCGGTAATAATTAAAATATGTTTAACAAAATATTATTATGGTGAACTTAATCAAAAGAGTTATGGGACTTAACACTAATATTGAACATTAACACTAATAGTATTTATTTTATTTAAAATATATAATATAATATTTAACATGTGTTTAACTTAGATATTTTTAAAACATTGTTTAATTTTGAATTTAAATTGACTTATAGAGCACAAAATAAAAAAGCAACCAGTAAATGAAAATTATAAATTTGTGGTAAATTATAAATTATATAGTGTAATATTATTGATAAAACAATCAAATTTATATAATTATATCTAATAAAAATTATTATATTAATTATAATTATAATATATAAGTGTTAATGTTATATAATTGTGATACATTTAAGTGTTTATAGTAAGAATGATACTTGTTATAGTAGTTGTTTTTTTTTTATTTTATTAATAGTTATAGACTTATAGGTACTGCAAGCAAGAAATAGGAATATCATGAAGAAAAAAAATGTTTTTATACAGCAGTAATGTAGAAAAAATGAATATATTTTATGAAAGAGAAAAACTCAATTTTTTTTAGCTTACCTATTTTTTTATATAGTTTTTTTAACACTTTTTTATTTTTATTGTACATTAATCTACCATATATTAGACTCTCAACTAAATTAACAATTATACTAAAATTAATATTCTCCAATTTCTGTATTCAATTCTATTCAATCTACAAATCAATAATAACAGTTCTGTTCCTTTCTTGACTTTCTTGAACTTGCGTATGTCTGCTCCAATTGCTCTAAAATAAATACAAATTTCAACAATAATTTGGCAACATATGACAAAATGCTAAATTTGAAGAGACGTCTTTATCCTTTAAATCCTATATATATATATATATATATATATTTTTTTTTTTTTAAAAAGGGCTCTAAAGGCCCCTTTTTTTATTAAATAAAGAGAAAACAACTCACACACCCGTGGTGGGATTCGAACTTGGGTTCCTAGTGGGGGAAAAGGGAGTCTTACCACTGGACCACAAGGTGTTGTTATATATATTCTTGCTTTTATCAAAAGTTATTGGAAATGTAAGGGGCGGATGCACATGTAATAAAACTTTAAAAACCCAAAATATTTGATAAAAAAATTCATTAACAAATCTGAATGATAAGCCATCTGAACGCATTATATGAAGTAATAATATTTATTGGACAGCAAAATATATGGATTCAAAGCTTAGAACATGAACTTTGTAATCGAGCTTTTCATTACTTTCCATTAACCTTAAACGGTTATAATCTTCTTTAAAGTTGGGTCTCACCTAATACCAATGATCAGTGATATGTAGGTATGATGTATGGATGTATGACAGTTGTCCTATCCTTTATTCACCTCCCTGGTGATATATTCTTTTGACAAAAAAAAAATATTTAGCTTTAATGTTTAATGTTCTTTAATTTTTAAGTTTTTCTATATAATTTTTCATTGTTAATTATTTATAAGTGTTCCTTTGAGTTTGAGTCATAAATCTGTATTGATAATTTAAAAAATATATTATTAATATATAAATATGGTAGAGCACTTTATTTACAAATAAATACCTCAATATAAAAATCTATGCTTCACGAAAGAATAATAATAATAATCATTTTAGCGCCAAAGAAACCATCTCTCTATCCTTGCTTTTACTATAAACTTTTAGCACAAAAGATAGACAAACCGAAGTCTCTCTTGCTTTTATTATAGGACTATAAAATCATCTATAAAACTAGTACTGTAAAGGCGTGGGATTTGGTATCACAGGTCCACATACTTTGATAAAACTCCTGCTGGACATAGATGGATCCACATATCCACTAAGAAAACCCGAAGTAGCCTTAAAGAAACAAATCCCTGAACCATCAGATAATGAAGTAGATCCAACACAAGAACCGCTCACAAGACAATTCAATCTGCAAGCTGTTATACCAACAAAGAAAACCTGTGAATCGTACTCTGGTGGGTATGTCAAGAACTGAGTATGATTCAAATCCAACATAGTTGCTTTATCTGGACAATCCTTAATCTCCACCTTCCTTTTACACCCTTTTCTGCTATCTTTAGAATCAACAAGCTCAAAATTCAAAGATGGACATCCACACACTGGATTTGAATGTTCATCATAAGTACAAATTCCCATATTCCCACAATATCCAAAAACTTGACACTGATCTTTAACAGCAGCCCATCTTTCAATTTTAGTCCCACTACTCCTAGCAGAGCTATAAATTCTCAAATTCCCATCACTATCTAGCTTCAAAAACCTTAGTATATCAGTACCTTCAGCATAGTCATTGCTATAAGCTACAATATGATCAGTTTTCAAAGAGGGATCAGAAATTGACAGAATTCCAATAGATTTCAATTGTAGAGTAGGCGAGGTTATATTTGATGGGTTTAACTTTAAGCCTGTGTTCCAATAAACAATAGTATTGTTCCACAAAAGGGTCAAATTACCATTGGGTAAAAGGGTAAATGAGTACATCCCTGACCGCAATACTTTACCAACGGTGAAGTTCTGAGTCGGAACAATTGAATCACTTGGTTTTTCAAAGGTCGACCAGACTACTGCAGAGCTATTTCGAAGAATCAAGTTGCCATTATCGTTGATAATGGCAGAGGATACACCTTGGCCCGAAGTACCAGAATCCCAGAGGGTAGTACCAGAACCATTAACGAGTTGAAGATTTCCAGATGAGAGGAAATGAAGGGCACCACCAGAATCAACTGTTAGAGGTGACCCATTAATGGAGGGAGACCAAATGGTTATTGATCCAACAGAGTAGGAAATAGCAGCGATGAAGGAAGGAGGGGAAGTTGGAGGATCAGTGGGAAAAAATCTGAGAGAATAAGTGTTGTTTGGTGAAGACCAGATTTGGGTTTTGTTGGAAGCGTAAAGGGTTGAGCCTAATGAGATTGTTGGTTCTGCTGAATTAGTGGAGATTAAGAAAAGGAGAAGTGAAGAGAGTAAGAGTAAGTTGGGAATTTGAAATATCATTTTCTTATGCATTTGGCTGATCTCTGAGATTCTATGGGAGCTCAGAGTAGTTTGAATCTTCTGTTCTTTCCTCTGTCTCTCTGGATATGTATAAAATTTTAATCTGCGTTTATATTGTTGGGGAAGTTGTTTGTTCTTCGTTTTGTGGTGGATTGGATCGGGAGAGAAAGAAGTGAAACGTTGATACTTCAAACTCGCGAATCGGGAAAGGAAGACATTTGACTGGAAAATACAACGCGAGTTTGAAGTCGGGTTCTCTGGTTTTACTTGGTCGTTGCCTTCTAGTTCCTAGCATTTTTTATTTTGCTTATAGGCTTCTAGTTCTTAGAATCTTCTGTGCTTGACGCGAAAATTAATATTAATAATTATTTTTGGTTAACAGATAAAACCCTTTAATTTTTAACTTTTAAAAAAACATATATTGTTTATGTTATTGAAAAAATATATATATTGCATTTTTAAACGTATAAAAAATATATATTTAAAACTTCATTTATAAATAATTAAATCTAAATAAAATTCATATAATTACTTCTATTTTTATAAAATGTAGTAATAATACATTTATGTCACATTTAATAAAATTTGATTAAATTTTAATCGAATACTTATTCAATTTTAAATTATAAAAGTTGAATGATTATTTAGTTAGAATTTGGTTAGCTAGCAATGTAACCAATTGGAATCAAATTGAACACATACAATTTGTCACAACCTTGGCACACTTATTAAACACAACCAATTTGTCCAACTTATTAAATTTCATTTTAATTATTTGAGTAAAATTGAACACATCTAACTCATGATAATTTTATTTGAACAATTTTTTAAAGATTTGTCAAAATTAAATTAATTATCAAATGAACCGTAAAAAATTCTACAACCTTGTAGTTAATAAAACATCTTTATACATACTATAACTTAAATAAATATTTAATCTTTTAATATATATATATTATACTATTCCCAATTTTTAGTTGGCAAAATGTTCAATACAACGTAACAAAATTCGACAGATTTCCAATCGAAAAGCTTAGAGCTCATAATTTATAATTGTTCAAAGTAAATATCAGCTTAAAATAAACTCACAAATCTTAGGTTGAGGAATATAATTCAAAACAATAAAAATCTAAATCCTGAAAAAATTAAAGCTTATATTGACTTTGTAAGAAATAAAAACAACACCACGAATTTACTCCATTTAGGGTCCAATTTTAGCATATTTTATAAATGCTGATGAGTAAAGTGAATTTTTTAATGTAGAGTCTTTTGTTGTTGTTGATAAATTTAATGTAGTGTTAAATGTATAGAAATTTCACATTTCGTGTGCAAAACCATACATATTTCTTACACATTATTCTGTTTAACATAATTAATTGGACATTATTATCGGAAAAGAATTTCATTAGAATATTTAATCTCCTAATTAAGTTTGATTTGGAATCAATAAACTATTGGTCTCTATAGAACCAGAACCATGGCTTGATATGGTTGATGACCATGTGGAATTTGATGTAGACCCAGAATTTTGAGCTTTAAAATTCTCTTGTGGGTAAAGAGAAGGCTTTGGGGGTAATTCTAAGCGTTCAACATCTCGTTCCAGCATCTCTATAACATTGTTCATTGAAGGACGATCACTTGGTTTTAATTGTATACACCACAATGCTACTATAACCATCTTCTTTATTATCTTCAACTCTTCTTCATCAGGAACTTCTTCATCTTCATAAACTATTATATCTTTTTCATCTCCATTAGTACTATTTATCAATTGGTCATGAACCCATAAAGGAAAATAAGTCGCACTTGAATTCTCTTCAATTGCTTTGAAATTCTTCCTTCTACTAGCCATTTCCATTAACAACATACCAAAACTATACACATCTGCCTTGTAAGAAACAACTCCAATGTTCTTATAAAACAACTCTGGAGCCATATACCCAATTGTTCCTCTTGCTGCAGTTAGTGTCACATTGTTTTTATCCGACGGGCACAATCTTGCCAACCCGAAATCGGATACCTTAGGATTAAACTTGTCATCCAACAAAATGTTATGTGGCTTTATGTCAAAATGTAAAATTTGTATGACACATCCTCGATGAAGATACTCAATTCCTCGTGCTATACCGAGAGAAATTTCAAACATTTTCGTACAATCTAAGGAACGAAATTTCATCTCTTGTACTTGAGAGTGGTAAACATATTTTTCAAGTGATCCATTAGGCATGAACTCATAGACTAAAGCATGTTTGGACTTCTCAACACAAAAACCAACTAGTCTAACAACATTGACATGGTGTATACGTCCAATTGTTGCAACTTCATTTATAAACTCTTGACCATTGGCTTTAGATTTGCCTAACATTTTTACTGCTACAAAATGGCCACTACTAAGCTTTCCTTTGTACACGCAACCATAGCCTCCTTCACCCAACTTGTCCTTGAAATTTTTAGTCATTCTTTTGATTTCTGAATATGAATATCTTATAGGCATAAGATTGTTTTGACTCTGTAGAAATTGTTCAATGCTGTTATATAATGATAAATGTCTTCTTCTCCATGTGTAAATCCAAACAGAAACTAAGCAAATCATCCCAAATGTGAATCTTGGTGTCACTAGTGATATCACTAACAAAATTAAAACAGAGAATTAAGTATAATATTTGTTCTGTTAAATCAAGTTTGACTATTTACTCTAAAGAAGATTTAGAGTACTCATACCAGTATATTTGAGTGCATTCTTGTAATGATCTGAAATAAGAATAAGTAAAATAATAAAAAGGTGATTAAATACAGTTTGCTTTAGGAATTGATACGATTAAGATAAAAATCCTTACCTCTAAGGTAGTCAAATAAGTGATCCAATAGGCCTGCATTATTCAACATAAGAAACAATATATATATATCATGTATCAGATGAGTATAGTAAACCCCAAAATATAAGAAACAAAAGAAATTGTCCGGTAGAAAACAAAACAATAAGGCTAAACAATACCTTAGCTTTTACCAATTCTAAATTTTGGTTACTTTAAAAAAAATTTGTTTGTTTTTTTTTTTTATCCTAAACTCTTCAATTTTCACAAATTTGGTCCAAAATGGACTAAATGTGTCAAATTTGAAAAAGTTAAAAAACTAAATCATACAAAAAAAAAAAAAAAAAATTAACACGTTAAGTCTTTAACTCCTACACGGTAAAATTTCAGCATAATTGCTACATTTGAATCCTTACCGCAAAATGCAATTGGAAGACCCAGAGGGCAAAAGGAGACACAAGTATCATTAGGATTTGCATAATTATAGGAATAGCAATAACCCCATCTTTTCACTGATTTTCCATATCCAGGGTAAGGTTGCATCCATGAAAGCAAAAACCCATTTACTATATCATTGTAAATCATCTCCATGTCGTAAGTTTTTGATTCATTAAACTGTGGTGTTAGCAGATACATCTGCACTATCCGACAAGAGTCCTCCAATTGAGAAACAGTACTTAAAAAACCCAGGTATATGACATAAGAATAGGAACTTTCCGGTCGAGACAAAGCAGAATCTGTTAACTAAAAAAATTAATAACATGCTCATTTCTCGATAGCTTAAGCTCGTAATATTTTTTTAGAGATAAATCAACTGACCTTGAATATTGGAGGAAGTATTATAATAACGTATACCAGTATTCCAACAGAGAGTAGAATTAACTGGACTATCACAATCCAAAAAAGCTATAACCTCTGAAATGATTTCCTTAGTAAAAAAGTCATTTTTTGATATATATTCCCCTAGCCAATACATATATGGATCTCCATCACTAAAGTTGTAATGAGACAAAGAATAATGAGGAACAATATTGGAGGAAGAAAAATTAGTCTTCTTCTTCTGATTATGAATCCCAAAATCCACAACTCGTATAGTTTTCTGAGTGTAATTGATAGAGTGGACATAGTATTTTCCAGAGTATAAGTATAATATGGTTTGGTTGTTCTCACAAGAAAGATTGTACCTTGAATCACCACAGTTGTCGGGATCGTTTTCGAGTCGAAAAGGGTAGGTTATGTTGGAGATGTTTCCACAAGAAGATGGAGCACAGTTATGATTTTCATTTCCTTTTATGGCGTTTGTCTTTTCATTGAAGATGATACAAACAAGAAGAAGAAGAAGAAAAAGCTGAGCAGCTTTGAATATATGGGATAAAGGTGTTCCACTAGTTCTCATCTTTTTAGAAATTATTAGATTAGATGCATGTGATTTTCTTATGCATTTGGCTGATCTCTGAGACTCTATGGGAGCTCAGAGTAGTTTGATTCTTCTGTGCTTTCCTCTGTCTCTCTGGATATGTATAAAATTTTAATCTGCATTTATATTGTTGGGAGAGTTGTTTGTTCTTCGTTTTGTGGTGGATTGGACTGGGAGAGAATGAAGTGAAACGTTGATACTTAAACGTGGGAATCGGGAAAGGAAGACTTTTGACTGGAAAATACAATGCGAGTTTGAAGTCGGGTTCTCAGTTTTGGTTAACTGTACGTAAAAGCAACGACAATAATTACTGAATATAAAATAAATATTATTATTAGTATGATATTTATTTAAGTAATATAATAAAAATAAATAATAATATTAAAATAAATATTATAAAATTATAAATTAAATTAAATTAAAAAATAAATTTTTTTATTATTAAAAGAGAAAAAATGAGAAAAAAAAAATTATACATAATTATACAATTTGTGAAAAAAATAGAATATTACAGAATTTTTTTTAAGAGATGCAGACGTAATAAGGATTACTGCTACTGCTGTAATTTTTTTATATTCTATATTCTATTATATAATACAATTAAACTAAATACAATAATATACTAAATAATTTTTATTACGATTACGATTATTTCAATAAAACGTGCCATTAATTCCTAGAACTTTTTCATTTGCTAATAGGCTGCTAGTTCTTATAATCTTGAACATGACGTGAAAATTAATATTAATAATTATTTTTGGTTAACAGATTAAACCCTTTTTATGTTATAAAAAATATATATATATATATATAATTTGGTTCAAAATGAAGCTCCATCAAAAGTAAATATTATATTATGTAATTAAATTTAAATAAAATTATATATAATCACTTCCACTTTTATAAAATGTGACAATAATATATTTATGTCACGTTTAATAAAATTAATTAAATTTTGATCAAATACATATTTAATTTAATTTATAAAAAATGAATAATTATTCGATTAAAATTTGGTCGATTAGTAATGTGACAAACTAGAATCAAATTGAACATGTCCAATTTGTCACCACCTTGGCATATGTCCAACTTATTAGATCATCTCAACCATCCGAGTTAAATTCAACACATTTCATGATAACTTTAATTAAACAATTTTTTAATCGTTTAAATTTCATTGACTTGTCAAAGTTATATTACTTACCACCTGATCTATAAAATTTTTTATAACCTTATGGTTAATAAAACAATTTTATACATATTACAATTTAACAAATATTCAATCTTTTAATGCATGCCACAACGTATATATAATGTTATTCTCAATTTTTAGTTTGCCAAATGTTCAATACAACGTAACAAAATTTGACAAATTTTCAACCAAAAAGCTCAAAGCTCATAATTTAAACAGATACTCAATTTTACATTCAATAATGGATAAATTTTTTTATCAGAAGAGAAATTTTATTTAAAAGTAAAAACAATACAAACTAATCATTCCAATATCCGTTATACACAATGCATATTCTAAAGAATAAGATAACCAACTAATTAGCAACATAATTAGCATAAACTCGACAATATAAGCAACAACAAATTCTCTCCCCAACAGTCCAGCTAGGCAACCTAAAAAAAAGCAATCAAGTTTATAGAATCGATACAAACAAACAATTCTCGTCAAATCAAAAAAACAACTAGAGTAATAACAAAGAAACAGGAAAAAAAACAACAACACCAATATTCAAGAAAACATAACAACTGAAAAAATAAAATAACTAGCATCAAGATCCAAACCACTATCCATGAAATCTTGCCTAAATCCCACACTTTTCTTCCACCGAATATTTGTTGACTTATCTCTTCCTGAAAACTTTGTCGAACTACAAATGAGCCATATCTAATCCATTTTCTCATGTAAACAACAAAATACTGTTGAATTTCCTTGATGCTCATTCCATTCACAATCCCAAGGTGTGAGAGATCACCTTGGTGAACAAAAAGGTCTAATAGAGCTGACCGATCTCTTACCATCTCCATTGTAGTTCCAATTAGCAAAATTCAATTAAAGCAAATTAACTCCAAAATTAGCTCACACAAAAGTAACAAATTTCAGAATCATATCACACAAGCAAATTATAAGAAAAGAAATAAACCAACATGAAGTTGGAAGGAGATATCCAAGGTACGTGACGCTACTCAGAGAAAATTGATATACTAATTTAACAATTAAATCTGCAACTTGAAATCTGAAGCTTCCACAAACTGATTATGCAAATTTAACGAATGAAAAACGGCAAAATTGTAAACCATAACTCAATTCAATCTTAAAGCTTGAAGATTAGGATAATGGAAAACGATCAAACACCCACAAGAAACGATGACCTTAGAATCCTCAAAACTTGCAGAGAAAAATGGAGATAATCTCACACAACAAAAATTGAATTAAAAAACAGAGAAGGAACCAAGGACAACAAGACCAACTAACCGTTCAACAGCAAAAGTGGAGGAAAACGTTCAACAGTGACAACCGATACTCAAGAATGACTGAAGGAAAGCAATGACGACAATGGGAAAGAAGGACAGAGATGGCGAGTCTCCTGATGATCACCAAGAAAAACCAGCAAAGATAGGGAAGAAATAGTTGAACTCATCAAGCAGAGCCCTATACTCCAACTTCCTCTGTTTTGTTATGTGAATATCTCTAAATGGAACTGGAAATCAATCTAAACCAAATCGAAATCAACTAATTTTTCAAAATCAATCTAAACCAAATCGAAAGATATATTGTAGTACTAGACGAAGAAACCTAGCACCAAAGAACTCGCAATCGACCAAATCCACTACCAGAACTTCAGAGAGGCAAACCGAGAATTTCGAAGAGCTTCAATGGTCTCATTAATGGCGTTACTAGTTGATCGTGAGGATGCTTGAGGTTGATGATGAACGATACTTGAGATTGATGATGAATGATGGAGATAGCAAACCTAGTAGAGTAAAATTTGGGCACGAAGAACTATTTCACTTCATTCAATAATGGATAATTGTTCAAAGTAAATATCTACTTAAAATAAAACTCGCAAATCTTAGCTTGAGAAATATAATTTAAAATGATAAAAACCTAATCCTGAAAAAATTAAAGCTTATATTAACTTTGCAAGAAATAAAAACAATACCACAAATTCGCTCCATTTAGGGTTCAATTTTAGCATATTTCATAAATACTGATGAGTAATGTGAATTTTTTAACATAGAGTTTTTTTTTTTTTTTTTTTGATAAATTTAATGTAGAGTTAAATGTATAAAAATTTCACATTCCTTGTGAAAAACCATACATATTTCTTACACATTGTTCTGTTTAACATAATGAATTGGACACTATTACCGGAAAAGAATTTCATTGCAATATTTAATCTCCTAATTAAGTTTGATTTGGAATCAATAAACTATTGGTCTCTATAGAACCAGAACCATGGCTTGATATGGTTGATGACCATGTGGAATTTGATGTAGACCCAGAATTTTGAGCTTTAAAATTCTCTTGTGGGTAAAGAGAAGGCTTTGGGGGTAATTCTAAGCCTTCAACATCTCGTTCCAGCATCTCTATAACATTGTTCATTGAAGGACGATCACTTGGTTTTAATTGTATACACCACAATGCTACTATAACCATCTTCTTTATTATCTTCAACTCTTCTTCATTAGGAACTTCTTCATCTTCATAAACTATTATACCTTTTTCATCTCCATTAGCACTATTTATCAATTGGTCATGAACCCATAAAGGAAAATAAGTCACACTTGAATTCTCTTCAATTGCTTTGAAATTCTTCCTTCGACTAGCCATTTCCATTAACAACATACCAAAACTATACACATCTGCCTTGTAAGAAACACCTCCAATGTTCTTATAAAACAACTCTGGAGCTATATACCCAATTGTTCCTCTTGCTGCAGTTAGTGTCACGTTGTTTTTATCTGACGGGCACAATCTTGCCAACCCAAAATCGGATACCTTAGGATTAAACTTGTCATCCAACAAAATGTTATGTGGCTTTATGTCAAAATGCAAAATTTGTATGACACATCCTCGATGAAGATACTCAATTCCTCGTGCTATACCAAGAGAAATTTCAAACATTCTCGTACAATCTAAGGAACGAAATTTCACCTCTTGTACTTGAGAGTGGTAAACATATTTTTCAAGTGATCCATTAGGCATGAACTCATAGACTAAAGCATGTTTAGACTTCTCAACACAAAAACCAACTAGTCTAACAACATTGACATGGTGTATACGTCCAATTGTTGCAACTTCATTTATAAACTCTTGACCATTGGCTTTAGATTTGCCTAACATTTTTACTGCTACAAAATAGCCACTACTAAGCTTTCCTTTGTACACACAACCATAGCCTCCTTCACCCAACTTATCCTTGAAATTTTTAGTCATTCTTTTGATTTCTGAATATGAATATCTTATAGGCATAAGATTGTTTTGACTCTGTAGAAATTGTTCAATGCTGTTATATAATGATAAATGTCTTCTTCTCCATATGTAAATCCAAACAGAAATTAAGCAAATCATCCCAAATGTGAATCTTGATGTCACTAGTGATATCACTAACAAAATTAAAACAGAGAATTAAGTATAATATATGTTCTGTTAAATCAAGTTTGACAATTTACTCTAAAGAAGATTTAAGAATACTCATACCAGTATATTTGAGTAGCATCTTGTAATTGTCTGAAATAAGAATAAGTAGCATAATAAAATGGTGTTAAATGCAGTTTGTTTTAGGAATTGATAAGATTAAGATAAAAATCCTTACTTCTAAGGTAGACAAATGAGTGATCCATTAGGCCTGCATTATTCAACATAAGAAACAATACATATCAAGTATATCAGATGAGTATAGTAAACCCCAAATATAAGAAAAAAAAAAGAATTGTCCATAGAAAACAAAACAATAAGGCTAAACAATACCTTAGCTTTTACCAATTCTACATTTGGTTACTTAAAATCTTTTCATTAGTTTTTTTATCATAAACTCTTCAATTTTTACAAATTTGGTCCAAAACGAACTAAATGTGTTAAATTTGAAAAAATTAAAAAATTAAATCATACAAAAAAAAAAATTTCAAAATAAATAATACGTTAAGTCTAACTCCTACTCGGTGAAATTTCAGCATAATTGTTACATTTGAATCCTTACCGCAAAATGCAATTGGAAGACCCAAAGGGCAAAAGGAGACACAAGTATCATTAGGATTTGCATAATTATGGGAATAGCAATAACCCCATCTTTTCACTGATTTTCCATATCCAGGGTAAGGTTGCATCCATGAAAGCAAAAACCCATTTACTATATCATTGTGAATCATTTCCATGTTGTAAGTTTTTGATTCATTATACACATATGTACTCCATAGCTTTGATGTTGTCAGATACATCCGCACTATCCGACAAGAGTCCTCCAATTGAGAAACAGTACTTAAAAAACCCAGGTATATGACATAAGAATAGGAACTTTCCGGTCGAGACAAAGCAGAATCTGTTAACTAAAAAAATTAATAACATGCTCATTTCTCAATAGCTTAAGCTCGTAATATTTTTTTAGAGATAAATCAACTGACCTTGAATATTGGAGGAAGTATTATAATAACAACTACTAGTATCCCAGTAGATAGTAGAATTAACTGGACTATCACAATCCAAAAAAGCTATAATCTCTGCAATGATTACCTTAGTAACAAAATCATCTTGTGACATATATTCCCCTAGCCAATACTTATATGGATCTCCATCACTAAAGTTGTAATGAGACAAAGAATAATGAGGAACAATATTGGAGGAAGAACAATTAGTCTTCTTCTTCTTCTGATTATGAATCCCAAAATCCACAACTTGTATAGTTTGCTGAGTGTAATTGATAGAGTGGACATAGTATTTTCCAGAGTATAAGTATAATATGGTTTGGTTGTTCTCACAAGAAAGATTGTACCTTGAATCACCACAGTTGTTGGGATCGTTTTCGAGTCGAAAAGGGTAGCTTATGTTGGAGATGTTTCCGCAAGAAGATGGAGCACAGTTATGATTTTCATTTCCTTTTATTGCGTTTGTCTTTTCATTGAAGATGATACAAACAAGAAGAAGCAGCCGCTGTGCAGCTTTGAATATTTGGGATGAGGGTGTTCCACTAGTTCTCATCTTTTCAGAAATTATTAGGTTACATGTGATTAATTTGTTATAGCTATTTTCTAAATATACTAAGACAATGTGGTAGCTCCACTTGCTAAAAAGAAACAAAGAGAGACCATGTGGATCTGCATTATAATAATATATATACACACACACATGTATGTATTAAAAAAAAAATCGCAGTTATATATATTTTTCTTTTGCTGAACCAATCGCAGACATATTTGAACAAGCTATAGCTGCTTTAATTGTTTGAATTTTAAAACGATGTTCGGTCGAAACTCGAATCTTAATTGCTTTTCTTAAAGTGAGTTTTAGTAAGGAAACTTAACCATACTTAAAAGCCTTGAATTAATTAGATTTGTGAAATCAATCTGAGACACGGATTATCATATGTTTTACCAAATTCGTTTGTTTTAGATAATTTTAGAAAAATAAAAAATGATTTATTTTTTTTAGATAGTTTTATCATATATTATAATATAATTAATATTAAAAAATGGTATTATAAGTCCTCTGATTTTGATAAAAGTAAATTTTAGGTCGATATTTATTTAAAAAAGCACTCACAAATATATTATTTTTAAGAAATAATCCATCATCTTTTAAAGAAAATGGACTCTTGTTGCTTAGTAGAAATTTATTACTTTTATAAAATAAATTTTTGCGATCTTTTCTTAAAAATAATAAACTTATACTATTAAATAAATACAAATCTAAATTATATTTTCGTAAAAAATAACAAACTTTATTATTTTTTTTATCCATTAATATAAATATAAAAATAAAAATAAATTTATTTCGTTATCGCATTTCTCAGTGAAACAAGCCTACAACTTAATTTATCAACCTACGAGATTTATCAACTTTTTTGGTTTTTAATGAGAAAAAGAACGAAAACAAATTATATGACCTTTTTAAATCAGTAACTATAAACATAAAATTAAACAATTTTTGAAAGGAAGAGGATCAATAGTACTCAATTTTTACGTAATTTTTTATATTTTCATATTCCAGATTTATTAGAAAATGAAAACATAAAATTACCCCTTTAAAATAGTAATGTTTTTGTAATTAAACATATTGAATTTAGAAAAAGAAAATCAATATGAAGAAAATTTTAGAATCAATGATAGGAAAAAAAAAATCTTAAGTTTGTATAACTTTAATTATTTTCCACGAACTTTTTCAAAATCAAGCCAAAAAATATGAAAATTTCAAATATTTCTCTTTCTTGTAAGTAAACATGTCTTTATTAGTTTCAAACATGTATGGAAGATAACCAAAACATATTACACTAAAGTTATGCCATTTATTTTCATGTATGGTAAAATTAGATTTTAATTTCATATTACAGTAAAGTTATTCATATAATAATAACAAATTTAAAAACATAAATCTATATATGTGTGATATCAATTGCTTTAATGACATATAATTAATTGGACATTAAAAGAACCTGGGTATATTTTACATGCATGCTACCATCAAAATATATTTCAAAAAAAAATATTAAGAAATTTGCATTATTTGCAAATGCACGAAAATGAGTTTGGTGCTTCTTCTTTCTTTTTGAAAAAAAGAAATACAAAAGAAGAAGATGAAGTATTATGCGGTATTTTTGCCCATTCCCGTAAGCATTAAGCCCGCAGCAAATGAGTTTAGACAAAATCTGTGAAACGTAGAAGTCATGGCACTGAAGAATAAAACCTCCATGCCAACATCTTCTTCACTATGCTCCGTGCTCACTCTGTTTCTCACTTTCAGTCTCCTGTGCTCACTCTCACTCGCTTTCTTCACATTCCTTTCCAACCCATCTCATCTCCCTTCATCCCCTTCTCTGATTTCTCACAAAACTCTTCAGTTTTCCTCAGATTCCATCAAAGTAAATGTAATAGACCTACCCAGATCCGTCAACTATGGCCTCTTGGAGAAGTATTGGTCCTCAGGTACGGATTCCATGATCAAGCAATATAGTGCCGAGTCTTGGATCTTGGGCTACCTGATGACCCCTCTGGAAGAGAGAACTGGGTCGTTTGCTAAAATGGTTTTCAATGCTGATGAAGCTGATGTAATTTTTGTTCCCTTCTTTGCTTCTTTGAGCGCTGAAATACAGCTAGGTAGGGAAAGGGGCTTTTAGAAAGAAGATGGGGAATGAAGATTATGAGAAGCAAAGACAAGTTGTGAACTTGGTGACCAAGACTGAGGCTTGGAAGCGATCTGGTGGCAGAGACCACGTCTTCGTTCTCACTGGTAAGTTGGGTTTTTGTTGAAAATCTATGCTTTGGATTTTAATTTTCTTGATTTGGGTTATCTTTGTTCATTTCGTTTATTGGGGTGAATGATGCGTGATTCTCATATTGAGAAATGCAAATAATACACATATTTGATCTTCTACCCTGTCATGTGTTAGAATCATTTTGGAAATCGGAGAAGTGATTCATGGTTAAGCTTTGTCATTTTGGTCCCATTTGTCCTTGCCTGGCTTTCATGACTTATTTCTAAAACTCTTCACTGTCAAAACTTGAATTGAAAAATGTAGTCTATTCGTTTTTTTTTTTTTTTTTTGCCTGATTCTTTTTATGTGGGAATTATTTAGTTTGCTCTTTGCAATGTAGACAAAATAGTCTAGATAAAGAAGCAGTGCAATATTTCTCTTGCTTTTGTTGACATGTGTGTATTTTCTACATGTAAAGCCAAACTTAACTGTAGTAATTTAAACTACTATTAGGTGCGTCTTTTTATAGAGTTCATGTTAAAACATAACAAGTTTGGCTTGTCTAACATGAAAACGGAAAAAAAGAGAAAAAGTTTTATGCATCATGTAGCAGCTTATAATTTAATGTCTAAATTGTCAGGTTATGTTTAAACTTGAAGCATTCTATGGCAGACCCAGTAGCAATGTGGCATGTCCGAGCTGAGATAGCTCCTGCTGTCCTCCTTGTGGTAGATTTTGGTGGTGGATACAAGCTTGATGCTAAATCATCTGATGGCAACTCAACAGATATGATTCAGCACACCCAAGTTTCATTGCTCAAAGATGTCATAGTGCCATACACCCATCTACTTCCTAGGCTGCATTTGTCTGAAAACAAGAAACGCCAAACTCTTCTCTATTTTAAAGGGGCTAAACACAGGCATCGAGCCAGTATGTAAGTTTGTAATTATGATCATTTGATTTTCTTTTGACAGCTTTTCCTTTGTGCTTATTGCTTACCGCTTGCAACTATCAATTTATTTGATTCCTCGTGCTCTCTGGATTGTGTTTTTAAGTTAAATAGGTTGTGATATCTTTGCCTCCTTTGGATTCTCTGGATAGTATTATTGCTTCTTCTGCTACATACTCTATGTTTTGCACCTGTCATTATCAATATTGTGCCTCTATAGGACAGTTTTGAAATAGTTATCATAGTCTGCTATGAAAAACATAGAACAGAGAACTTAGATAAATGATATTGCAATACATAATAAATGGTCATATTTGAAGGGAGCCTATAGATCAATGGCTTTTTCTCTGAAAATGGCGTCTGAAAGGTGTAGTTTTTATTTTGTATTTGTCAGTCATTAAGAATGGCTGTACGTGCCCAAAAAGAGGATTAAATTTATTAAATCCTTGTCTATCAATTATCATTAAAAATTTCTTCATGAGCAGGGAGGACTTGTTTGAGAAAAATTGTGGGACTCGTTGGTTAATGAGCCTGGGGTTATCATGGAGGAAGTCTTCCCTACTGCAACTGGAAGGGAACAGTCTATTAAAGGAATGAGATCATCTGAGTTCTGCCTGCACCCAGCTGGATACACTCCCACTTCATGCCGACTCTTTGATGCCATTCAAAGTCTCTGTATACCTGTTATTGTTAGTGACAACGTTGAGCATCCATTTGAAGGAATCATAGATTATTCGCAGTTCTCAGTGTTCGTGGCACTTGCGGACGCATTGAAACCAAACAAGCTCCTGAGTTATCTTAAGAGCTTTACAGGGAACCAGAAGAGTAGTTTTTGTCAGAAAATGGCTGAGGTCCAGCCCGTGTTTGAGTATGATAATGGCCATCTTGGTGGAATCGGGTCAATTGGGTTTGACGGTGTGGTGAATCACATATGGAGAAAGGTTCATCAGAAAATGCCTCTGATAAAGGAAGCTATTGTTCGTGAGAAGAGAAAACCGACGTTGTCACTGTACTTGACAGTATTTCATTCATGACTATGTGATTGTTATAGTTCCATTTGTGATATTCTTTATTTATTTGACAATGTAACCTTTTGAAGTGTTTTGCACTTACAATGCCCTGAACCTTGTAATCAATTTAGTTTTGTTTTAGGTTGTTAAATCTATAAAACTCTGATTATTTTTGCATAAAGAACCTTATGGATCTCAGTCAAAACTGGGAACTTGGAAAGACTCAACAATAAACAGTTTTTCTATCTATTGAGTGACAAAAGACAAAGCCAAACATTCATAAACAATAGAAAAGAACCAAACATGACATTTCTGCTTTTATCGAACTGATTGAAAGAAATGCAGCAATTATTCATAGAAGATAAATTAAACAAAACAACAAATGTTTCATATTTATTGGCTGAAAATTGCGACTTCTTCATTGATACCAAATTAACGGTCTCTTAACTGCAGCAATGAGCACTTGGGATTTACAAAAATAATAATGATAACAATAATACTTGGTGTACTTTAGCTGTGCATATTGTGTACCTATTGAATGAAACGTCCCCAGATATTCCCCTAAAAATTGCAGAATAACAGGGTTAATGCATGAAATGAGAGAACTTATTTACAATAAACAATTGGACTGTAGAACAAAGCAGCACTGATACTTTTGGTGTAAAAAATCATGAGAAAAGGTCATGTCAGGTGAAAGCCTTGGGAAGAAAATGGAGGATTTCAACCCATTTCTGCCGGGATTTCAGTGAAATTGTCATCTCCGACACCACATAGTTTGCAATCCTCGGTTGTTTTCTCCGAACACCAGTGGTCAGGAACACTCAAGAAATGTGTTGACATAAACTTCCTGAATCTAGTCTTATACTCAATTGGAGAGATGACAGTTGGCAAGAGATTCTTTGGAACAAGAGAAGATTTCACCCATGTCTCTAGTTGCTTGTCCCATGTGTATTGCCTGAGATAATCTATAATCCCGCATACAAGCTCCCGATTCTGAGAATCCACTCCCACAAGTAATGAATAATCCATGACATTGATCTTCTGCATTGACAATAACAATCTCAGATAAGAGGCTCCCTTTGAAATTTACATTATTACTGGTGCCAGATATAATTAGTGGTGCAGACTATTGACAGAATAAAGCCTAGCATACTCACCTCAAGGAATTTTGTGTCGTTAAAGATGGCACGTTGTAAGATACGTTTTGATTTGTTACTAACATACAATGGAGAAGAATTCATGTCATTAACAAAGTTCTGATCCAAAAGAACAACCCCTGAACCATCAGTAAGAATACATCGATCATGCAGAGCACCTTTAAGATCATATTGTCGAGTAATGTTGCGACCAAAAGTGAGATTTTCCATAACCATCAGATCATGCCTTGTCTCTTTTCCACTCTTACTTTGTCTAAAAATAACCTGCAAAAAAAATCAAATGCTAAGAAAGTCAAATGTCAAAAGAAGTAAAATGTTAAAAGTCATGAAGATATGAAACTCAAAAGCTACAAACCTGATAAATTCCCAGGACTTTCGTAAGGCAAGTTTGGTTCCCCAATTCAAATGACTGCTTAACGTAATTGAAGTAATCCTCAGCAAACTTCATAAATGACTCAAATTCTGTCTTCTTGATTTCTTTGATAATTAACCTATCATCAAGTGTCTTGGCAAAAAAAGATTTGCTCTTCCCACCTTTAGCATCCCAATTCCTGCACCGGCTAAGCGAAGCAATATAGTCTAGTTCAGACGGGCAACATCGATTCCGAAGATCACGAAAATGATTGGCATAGGGACATACAACGGTATATCTGCCCTTCGGAAGGGAGCTTGAAGCACCTAGAGGAACTATTGGGTTGAGAGTACCAGGTGGAACCAGAGAATCCAACAAGCTCAAACCATCAAAACTGGAGAAGCGTGATTCTTCTAAAGAAATGCTTGATGTTGAATGAACTGAATCAAAATCAAAAGAACCATTTGGAGACCAATGTGGGGAGGTAATGTTAGGAACCCGAGTAAAACTGTGTAAACTCTCAATCATTTTAGTGATTGCACCATTTGCTCTGCCATCATTATCCAGACCTTCTGCGTGAACAGGTAGATCTTTCAACAAGGCCAGTGCACAAGCAATTATGCTAGAGAGCTCATCATCATAATCTGAAACAATATAATTATCTGTTCCAATGGGAATGTGCAGCCTTTGTCCTTCCTCATTGATCAGCTGATGTGCTGTGGGTAAATTAATAGGTGTAAACTTACCGATACATTCAAATTTTGGCAAGTATTCTCTTCGGAGAATCTTTATGTCCATCTCACTAATTTCTCCAAATGGTGCCCAGAACCATTCACTTGAATTTTCTAAGTTGGATATATGTAGACACTGAGTTGAATTCTTCGACAAATTTGAGTGGGAAACTGGATCACACTTCCCATGTTTTGTGAAAATTGGGACAGTTCTATCCCCTTGATGATCGGACAATGGAAAATTGTCAGCCCTGCCATCATAAGAATTATAATGGTTCAGGCCATTAGACGCAATACTGGCTTCTAGGCTGGACAACTTCTTTTGGGTTAGATCTTCCCTACTTGATGTGTCAATACCCCCAGCAATATTAGATACATTAGATGGATCAACTGCTTTACATTCTTCAAGAGAACCCTTAACAGGAATTTCTTTAATTGGAAGTTCGGTCTTTTCTACATAAGCATCAGGTATAACTCTCAGGCTAGCACCATCATCGGTTTCAATGTCACCATCAAAAGCATTTTCCTTGCTTATAATTTCATCACCATTAGCTCTATCCATCTTATTCGTCATTACTTCTAGAACTTCTTTCTCATTAACACCACTATCACCCACCCAATGCTCTGGTGATAGTAAGGACTCCATGCGTCTGTCCCAAATGCATGACTCGAGAAGCAGCTCCCACAGTAATCGATTCAACCTGAGAAGCAAGTAATCAGCCTGTCCTGGTTTCGCACTTCTCTCAAAGGCTTCTTGAATCTTCTTCTGTTTTTATTATAATGATTGATCCAGAAAGGAGAAAGATATTAAGAGCCATAGAATAAAGGTGGCAACCTTTCTTTTGTATGGAATTTAAAGCCAAGAAAAGAAGAAATTTTCTTATATCAGAAGATTACAAGTAATGCTCAGTACTGGGATTTAGGTAATTTGCAGGTAACTAAGAGCATTATTTATAGCTAGTATACTTTGAGTAAATCAAACAATATCCAGCTACAAAAGCATTACAAGACAGTATTAATTAAATATATTATTTATTAGAATAAACTATATCATTAATTCCCAAACTTGAATTGCATTCACACATCGGTCCCAAACTTTTAAAACGTATGATTTGGTCTTTAAATTTTTAAAATTTCACACATAAATTCCTAAAATTTAAATAACACGATTTAGTCCCAAACTTTAAAATTTCACACATAATTTCTAAATTTTGATTCACAAATATGTACTTTAATAGTCAAGCAAGAACCTATATGTGAATTTTTAAAAATTTAGATACTAAATTATAGCACTTAAAAGTTTAGAGACTTCTGTGTAAAATTTTAAAAGTTTGGAAATTAAATTGTATAATTTAAAATTTTAAGGACCTATGTAGGAATTTGCTCAAAATTTATAGACTAAAAAGAGTAGTTAAGCCTATTTATTAAAGTTTGCATGGAATCAAACTTTCACTATGCCATTGTGAGATATTGCTTGAAATGCATACGGATGAAAACGATGAGTTGTAAGAAAGCAAATAATATAGAAAACTAACCTCAAACTCCTTTTTTTCCTGCTCTAACATCTCTTCAATATCAGAGAAAGCTTTTATTGAAATCTGAATATTCAAAGTCAGGCCTTCAAATTGGGATTTGACTTTCTTCAAAGAGTTTGCAACTTCAATGAACAACAATATTCCTCTTGCGTACACCTTGAAAAAAAAAATTAAAGGGCCATTTAAAGGGGAAAAGTATAAATAGAAAAGGGTACCTAACAAAAAATTTACAATAATAAAAAAGGTAATACTCGTCGTTAGGAAAAGATTAAATATTTACATGATAAGTTTGTTCCTTTAGCCACTCTTGTCTAATTGAACTGCTGAATGAAATCTTCTGAGGCGGCACAGACACAGTGTAAGTCTCAATAGGGGAATAACTAAACATTGCAACCATCCGGCCTAATCTGCAATGTTCAAGACAGCAAATGATGAGACCAGAACCAGAAGGACAATCTGTCTTAGAGGTGCAAATAACATAGCATAACAGAGATAAAAGTCCAAGAACAAGAAATCTGCTTTTGTATCTCACATTTTGCAAATATTGATGTAATATAATCATCTACTAGCAAAAAAACCAAAACAAACAATTTAATAAGCCTTTTAGTATTTCAAGTTAAAACATGACTAGCTCCACTTCAAATTCCACCAAATACTAATCTTGTAACAACCATCTAATTCATCTCACTTTTCCAAACATGTCATCCAGCTGTTACAGAAACTCTTCTACACAAAACTACGAAAACTGACTCCTTGAATAAAATGCAGATAGGGAACTGCATGAGAGGCTATATGGGTATTATTACTTTAAGGATCCTATTAATTCTAGATTTTCTTCTTTCTGACCGGGGTAAAAGGATGTATTAACTACATGAGAGATTGTAAATGATCCATACCCAAAGAAATAAAGAAAATCTCTATGCAATGAGTGGCCGCAGCTAGAAATTTTACTAGATGATGAGTGAAGAGAGAAACTAAGCTCCAGGAACTTTCCAAATGATAGACCTCGTGCTGCAGAAGAAATCAATCTTCTTTTTGAACCTTTGAAGGTCTCATTTGCAGCTTTACACTTCCCACAGCGACACCACATCCAAAGTTTTCCATCTGCTTCCCCATGTAAATGCTTGTCCTCAGGAAGTCGACTAACTTGTATAGTCAACTGCTTGTTATGATGAGCATAATAGTACAAGTGAGCTTCAGGCAATTCACCACAAGTCTTACACTGCCTTCTCTGCATGCAGCAATTTCAATCGGTGTCATTGAGCTTGACTAAACATAAATCTTTCTTTAGTAGCTCAAGTCAAAAGAAACCTTTGCAGGTTAAACAAGAGGGTCGTTTAAGGGATTAGGTTGGTGACTGAAAGTTCAAACAAAATGCTGGAGAAAATATAAAGCAATATTGATCTGCTTTAAACTTTAGAAAGTGATAAAATTGGTAAAACTACCACAGATTTAAGACATAGGCTTCATTTTATCAATAATCCCACCAACAAAAGACGAGCATACATGTAAATGTGCACCTGTTCGTTCACAAATTTAACTAAAAGGAAGAGCTGTCCATTTGGTTTAAACAAAAATCTAAACCTCTTCATTTTGATATTTTTGAACATTTGAAAACATAAGTGAAATATTAATTTGTCCCTTGGAAAACATGCACGTAGTAAATGCATATATATAGGCAGCAATGCTACCAACAACAGACAAAAAACCAAAGATGATAAAGGAGTTATTGGAAACCTGATTGAGTAAATTGTCTCGTAAAAAGTTCCCAAGTGGAACATCAAAATTCTTGTAGAACATAATATGAGAGAAGTGACTTTGCTCACAAACAGTCCCTCGCAAGGCATTCCGCTTGGACATCAAAACCAAAATACTCTGACAATCCAACAATGTATTGATATCATCCTTGTTTTGCATTTCTTCTTCAGCATTGTGGTCATCTTTTTGTAACTCCTGAAAGGCTTCTGAGCATTCCAAAGAAGACCGGACTTGATCCCCATTTACTGACTTCAATTCATCAGAACTGATTTTTTCTTCAATATCATAATGATTTCCAGCCTTTGGAGATGCTGAACCAGAACTAGATTTTGTAACATCACCATTTCGCTCTGCTCTGTTGAATCCCAAGTAGGAAGAAAGAGACTGATAAGAAGAAGATGCCAAAGGAAAATTTTCCCCAATAACTTTCTTTAAAGAAGCGGAAAGGGATGACAAGCCAGTTAAAATGGCAGGATTATATGGTTCATACAATGGAGAAATGCCTTCTATATCCTGTTTGAAGTTCTGGGAAACTCCATCATGAAAGCCGTTAGAAATAGGAATGTCAACGGAATCTGATTCAGTTTCACCAATAGCCTCCTCCTCAAAACTAGGAACACGTGAATTAGTAGGTAACATATTATCCACTTCAGAGAACAAGGCACTTGCCATTCCAGTAAAAGGAATCGTTGAGAACATTGCTCTCTGATCAACAAGGAAAGAAGTCTCTACTATTAAATGATACGCCATTATAACTGCACACTGCACCACACACTTAATCTTCTTCAGTTCATCAGAGTGTGCACCTTTCAGCAAAATCTGTAACAATGCACCAGACAGAAAAGTATCATCAGTTCACTCTGTCAAGACTAACAAAAGTCAAGTTATTCACAAATTTCAGGAAAAGATCGTGCATATTTTGAGTTGTTCCAAAAAATGGAAAGATCCAAGAAAAATTACCACATGAGATAATCAATTTAAGTTGGTAGTAAAAGGGTAGAGAGCCAAGAGGAATTAAGAAGAGTCCGTAGGAAAAGCAGAGGAAAATTTTTGTTTTCTATTTCCCCATTATTTTTCAATTTTGGGTTGTGACACGAGACATAAATATTGACAATGACAAAGTAGAAGGGTAACTTACTGGGAAAGATTGTTGGTCTTATTTTAAGCAATAGAAAGGGTTTTGTTGGTAGAAAGATTATAAAAAGTAGTGTTAACCATTCTAACTCAAGTTCCTCTTCAACAGAAATAAAAATGTTGCAATACATTAAAGAAAAAGATAGCAATTTCAAGTTGGAACCTGTAGTCCCAGTTTTAATCCAAGAGAAATCATATCATTTACAAGACTTGTCATTGTGAATTAATGAAGGATTCAATATGCCTTCCTCAACCTCTGACTATAAGTCTAAGAAAGAAGCAAGATAATCTGATAATTCTACCGAGTCCAAAAGAAGAAATAGATGTAATGTGTAAGTATCTTCACCAAATTGAAACAACAGCTAGTCCACCCAACAAGAAGTTAACTTTCATTTAAGAGAAACCCTCCGTATGATTTTAATCCAACAAAGATAGCAGGCTGTCTACTAAAACTGTAAGGCCTAGAGTGCCTTGGACTCCCATCCAAACGACAACCCAATGGGGCGTGGAGTTGGCCCAGGCATTTAAAAACACAATTTTTATGTGGACTGTTCCAATGTAAAAACTTGGTTGCAATTATTCTGAACAAAAACTTTTATGATGGTGTTGTTGCCAAACAAAGATATCTAATGACTTAAGAGAGAGGGGGGGGCAGAAAAGAAAAGAGAGAGAGGTAAATGCACATTTGAACAAAGATGAGAAAAGACAGACTAACCGTACAACCCTGATGTGTGGTACCACCTTCAACGAACATCAATGTTTTAGTCGGTTTCTTTCCTCCCTCAATAAGACTAGCATGTTCCTCCACAAACTTTTCAAAATGAAAGGAATCACACTGCTTAAGCTTTTGACTTGTTAAAGTATCAGATGATAAAATTGGAGAACCAGTGCAACGAGCTATTCTTTCTAGACGGTGAAGTTTCATATCAAAGACCAGTGTCATGCCTTTCTTAAGAATGAATTCTTGAATATCACGAGAAACAGTCTTCTCTACGAAAACCACCTTAGGATGACACAACTCCAACATCTCAATCACAGACTTCAGCTTATCCTTTTCCTGTTAGAATGGGAAGATGAGAATTGGAAGAAGCATAATTTCCTCATACAAATTCAACGAGTTAATACTCATATTACCTGTTCCATTGAATTAAATGATGATAGTCCGCTTGAAGACTGACCAAGCACACCTTGGACTAGCAATAACCTTGGATTCTTGTGCTTAGTTGGCATGTGTTTGTGGGCAGCATGCTTTTTAAAGACCAAGCCTTTAACTACTTGACTGTGTACCAAGAACACCGATTCAATATCTCAAAAATTAGATAAATAAGGCATCATCCCACATTTCTAATGTAGAATTTGTGTGGTGTCATAATAGCACAGCTACATCAAAATACATTAAATTCTCAGTAAATCCAATGTTTGATGTGTGCAAACACGCAGACATCTTTATACTTTAAGGATGCACCGACGTAAAAGCTAAAGAGATTGCAAACCAAATAAATGCAGCTATAGACTTGCTGCTTTTTGTGGAAAAGTGCTCATGGCACTATTTGAGAAAACACCATAAGGTTAAAACAGAGAGTCTGGAGCCAAAATGCTATAAAGATGAAAAATTAGACTAATAGAATTCTATGCTTTGTACTCAAATATCATACTGATTTAAAGTCAATATATGTATTACAGGGAAATGTTACCTTTGGCTGCGAGTACCAGTGGCAATGCATTTCACTTTCACGCATCCATTTGGATCCATTGTGTTACCGACAATAGCATTTGGTTTCAAAAATGCAGCAGCTTCCCATGACAAATAAGTCACTATATCCACCCAACTGTCACTATCGTCTCCAGAAAAAGTAACACCTATGGATTTAAGAAGCTGAGAAACAAAGACTTTAAACTTTCCGTTAATAACCTCTTCCATTGCTCTTTGTTTATCTTCTTTAAACCTATAGCTTCCACTTTCTTCATCTCTATAAGGACTTAGAGAGCTTGGCTTTCCCCATTTTGTGCCATCACCACCACACTCATCATCATCATCGTCATTAAAAGCCACACTTCCTTCCATGTCATCCTCAGGATCTTCTGGTTCAGGAGGTTCCCAAATTGGGATATTTTTTTCATCTTTTAAAGGTTGAGAGTTCTCAGTAGACTCACCGAAGGAACCAGTACTTGTTGCACCAGAGTTATCATTTGCTTCTGGGCCATTACTCTGCATAATCTCAACATCTTTTACAATGTCTTTCTCATTGCTATTATGGTTTTCCCGTAAGTTGCCTTCTGTATGTCTATCTGACCTATCAAGTCCATTTCCTTTAGAATCAAAGCTTGAGTTATTGTGGTCTCCATTAGACATATAACTGACATCCTCTGGTCTAGAATTTATCTTCTTTTCTCCTTGACTATACCTATCATCAGAGGCAAAAATGCAATTAGTTACCCATAGTACCACAGTATATATTCTAGTAATATCAGAACTCAAGGGCATAGGCACATACCTATCATATGAGTTCACGTCAACAGAATACTCACCTGAAATAGCAAAGCATAGAAAAGATTATGAAACTATAAGCATGTGTAACTCTTGAATTAAATTCAACCAGAATAATATCAAGCAATGGCAAGCAGATGGGATCTCACTACTACTAGATACAGTGCTGTCACAGCTAGACAAAGGGGCCACAGGACTGAACATCGGTGTTGAATATGGAGTACCACCTCCCTGGTTGATAGATTCTTCCATCTTTTTCAACCTGCAAAGTGTGCAGGATCCAATGGGTTCTTGAGTATTTAATTCTAAAGAATTTTCATTTTTGGGTATCTTCTTATCCTCCTTTGACTTTGCCAAATCAGCACCACAATGGTGACACATACTACACTTTCACTTCCTATAGAGAGTTTCAGTGAGCAGCCCAATCTTCAATACTACTTCTCAAGAAAATCAAAAGATCAGTTTAACAAATAGATAATCCTCACTGTGTCCATTATGCATTTCAAAAGTAATTTCTACAAGAGTACCACTGAAATTTTTGAAATTTCAATCCAAAATCAAGATCATGCAGTACATCAATCATTTCCACCTATTAAATTACTTGAAGACATAACCTAAAAGGGTATAAAAGGTAGTAGGTTTATAAGAATAACTTTAATCCTTTTGATTAGCTAGAAAAGTAAAAAACATCAATCGAGTCAAATTATCATTGAGCTACTATTTTCAGATTCTCTATGTACTTGCCAGGTAAACCACAAACATTTACACTGACATGCTCACGGACCAAGGTTAATAAACAGATATGTAGAAGTATATTCATTACAAAATCAACATGGAGGCGAAAGAGGACCAAAGGACTTTTCATATCATACAAATTCAACATCATATTAAGTGCCCAAAAATCTTGAACGAAAAATATTAAGCAGTAAGTATCAAAGTTGCTTCAGAACAGGGAACTCATTACTTCCAGATTAGGTCTGAAGAACCCAAACAATAATAACAAAGCAAAAGCAAAACTGATACAAAATCAGAGGCTAGAAAATTAAAACAAATAAATAAATAAAGATAACAAATGAAAACACAGTAGCAACAAAATACCTACCCCGATATATTAATTTTTTGACAAACATATTTGCATTAGAATCAAGCACAAAACTAAGTTTAATCAATTAATAAAGAAAGAGGAGAAACTAATAATAATAATTATAAAAAATATATATATATCTCCACTTGAACCGTGAAAAACACTGCAGTTAGGCCATTTAAATGCCAAAGAAATTATATCTAATAAAACATTCAACACGTTTAATACGAACAGACGTATAACTACAGAGAGAATTTAAACCCAGGGAGGACAAAAGAACTCGAAGAATATCAACAATTAGTATCCAAAACTTCCAAATCAATTATTATAAAAAAAAAATTCCAAATCAACAAGCAAATGAAATCTTGAAAACACTCTTCAACTGAACAATGACTTCACAAAGAAAACAAAAGAACTACCATTTCCAGCTCCAAACAAGCCAAGAAAAACAATTACAACAAGAAAGACAGACAGAAAGAGAGAGATAGCTAGATTTGAAATAAAGGGGAGAAAAAAAAACTTACTGTTAAAGCAGATCAAAGAACAAAGATATGGCTGTGATCTCCAAATCAATCCCTAGCATAATTATCAAATAAATAATCAATATATCCTTTTTTTCACTCTTGAAAAAAGGAGGAATTATAGAATTCGGCTAAGCCATTTGGAAAACGGAATTGTTGTTGTTAATGGGTGTGTGAGAGTCCACAAATAGTCTGAAAGAGTCACAAGATTTGGAGGTGAAGAGAGAGAGAGAGGATGATGAAATGTGGAGAATGAAGCAGAAATAAGAAAGAGAGGAAATTAGACTTGGAGGAAAGGTCTTCTACACTGGACCCACTTCAACAGTAAAATCTATAATAAAAAAAAAATTTAATTTTTTATTTAGATTCCTTTTTACGCATTTACGCAGTACAGGCCTACGCCCTACCGAAAGTACGTATGTATGTATGTAACGCGTCTTTTTACGTACAGCTAGATTTTGGATGTATTAAACAAATTAATACTATATACATCAAATTATAATACAAATTAATTATTATAAAATTAAAAATATAAAATGATAAAATAATTATAAAAAAATTTATTAAAAAAATAAATTAAATTATAAAATATAAATTAATATATATTATTGCTTAAATTGTGACAAAAAAAATTATATTAAATATATTTAAAAAAATAAAAATAAATTAACACTTTTCCTAAGCACTCATGTAATTTTATTTTTAAATAAATTTAGTTGATTATTTTATATTCACGTCTTCTAATTTAATGTTTTTTAAATTATATTACGATCATAAAAAAAAGTTTAATCTTTAACTTCAATTAAATCTTTTTAATAATAATTTTTTTATTTTTATTATTATAAGTTTTTAAAATATTATTTTTTTAATTTTTTAAATATTTAAAAAAAAGATTTTATGAAAAAAAAAATATATATGATGAATTTATAAATTTTCATTTACACCTCCGTTTCAAATATTTTTGGGTTCGTCCAAACAGATGGATTTTTAGTGGCTGTTATTTTGTTAATGGTTGTTACTTTTTATGATGTCAACAGACTTTTCAATTTATTTCCCCCCTTGAATGACTCAAAACAATTGAGTCCTGTTGTCATAAATTTTTCAATAACATAATAATTAAAGCAATTTCAAATTAAAATATTATAGTATATCTGTCAAATTTTAAATGGGTTATATGCTGTCATGACCCCCTATTTATTAAAAATCTGATATGACCCCCTCCACTTGATTTTTTTACATATTATGACAAAAATGCCCTTAATAACCCCTCAGTTGGACTACTGTCCAACTCACCTCAACAGAGTTGGACATGTGTCCAACTGGATGTCCACTCGCCGGAGCTCAGTTGGACGACTGTCCAACTGATGAAATTTTAACCGGCCGGCGACCCCACTCGCCGGAGCCGAGTTAGACATGTGTCCAACTGGATGTCCACTCGCCGGAGCTCAGTTGGACGACTGTCCAACTGATGAAATTTTAACCGGCCGGCGACCCCACTCGCCGGAGCCGAGTTGGACACATGTCCAACTAGATTGCCCAGAATAACCCCTCAGTTGGACGTATGTCCAACTCACCTCAACAGAGTTGGACATGTGTCCAACTGAAAACCAGAGGAGTATATTTACCGGAGCTCAGTTGGACACATGTCCAACTGATCGAATTTTGATTGGCCGGCGATTCCACTCGCCGGAGCTCAGTTGGACATATGTCCAACTACGTCCAACTTAAAATCAGAGAGCTTATTTCAACAGAGTTGGACGCACGTCCAACTAAAAACAGCTTATTTCAACAGAGTTGGACGTACGTCCAACTGATCAAATTTTGACCGGCCGGCGAATAAAAATTTAAACAAATGCTACCTAAAAAAATTGGCGAACAATGTACAAGAGATAGGCACGCAACAGGAAGAAATGAAAGTAAAATCATGCAGTGAAAGATAAAAACAAAAAGGCATGTAGAAATTTAGAATCTCCGTTTTCGTTTATTTCGCAGAACAAGTAACACAAAAACACAGAGCAACAAAAAAAACAAATCGGAAACCAGAAAACCAGAAAAAACAAATCGGAAACCAGAAAACCAAACCCTAGGTGGAGCTGGTTCTGAGCGATCTGAAATGCTTAGGTGGTTATGCGCGATCTGAGGTGCTCAGGTGGATCTTGACGGTGGCGCTGGTGGAGCTGGTGGTACCTTGAAGCTAGCGTTGGTGGAGCTGGTTCTGCGCGATCCGTTGGTGGTGGGTTGGTGGCTGGAGGCGCGGATCTGGGCGCGCTTTCTCGGACCAGACCTGACGACGATCAATGGTTCAAGGGTGGTGGGGAGTTCGGGCCATCTTTGTCGTCGGATGGCTTGACCCGCGAGGAACAGAGTGGAGGAGATGCTGGCTGGCACCCATTGAGTCCTCCAATAGTCATGGCTGGGCTGCTGAAGTCGCCGCTGTCATGGATTTGGTTCAGATTGTGTCAACGGATGGGATCGGAGAGGAATCGATTCATGTGTGAGTCGTCTTTGTCGTCTTCTTCGCCGTAACCTTCGAAATGGGAATCTGGAAACCGTCGAAACCTTCGAATAGGGAGATCTGGAAACTTCTGCAAGTACATGGAAACGAGAGACGTGAGAGACGAATAGGGAGACTATGGAAAGAAAAAGAGCCAGTATTTGAGATGGTGGAGGGGTATATTTGGAAGTTTAATAATAGGGGGTTAGTGTAGAATAAAATTAATAAAATGGGTCTATTGCAGCCTATTTCCCTAAAATATATAGATTAAATTGTGCAAATTTTAAAATTATAAACTAAATTTTAATATTTAAATTAAATTAAATTACGAACTAAATAAATAAATTCAACTTTGGTTTTTTAACTATAAAAAATAAATTTGTTGAAAAAATCAACTTGTTTTCTCTTTAAGTGTATCAATAAAAAAAAAAAAATTATACTATAACTTCGTACGAAAATAACAAAATTGAATTTTTTAAACTTTTATCAGCTAAAATAACACCCTCACGTATGGTTTATAAATGAGGGGTGAATTTTTTTACTATGGGGATGATTTTTTTTTTCAATAGTTTAAAAATAATTGTTAAATGAATAAGTATAGTAATTTTAATTTTAAATTAAGTAATAAAAAATTATAAGTTTTATTTTTATGATTTTTTGCTAAAATTATGTTTATAATATTATTATTTTTATTAACAAAAGTGTTTAAATAATAAAAAAAATTATTAGTAAATAATTATCAAATACTTATCATTTATTATTAGTTTTGAAGTTATCATTAATCTAAAAAATATTGTTAGATAATTAAAATTTTTGTTACTATAAATATATGTGTGTATGTGTGTACATACATGTATATGTATTATAATAAAAAATATATATATATAAAGTTATTGAACGGGGATAAAATTACAATTTTCGTCCAAATCTTCATATAAAGTTAAATAATTTTGTTATAAAAAAGTTAATTTAAAACAAATAAAGGTATATAACCAAATAGGGTAAATATAATAAAAACTCAAACTTTGTATAAACAATAATTCAACCCCAACAAATTCAAGTGATGTACCTTAAAATATTAATTAATTTCAAATGAAGCCCAACTTAAAAAATACCACTAAATATATATGTATCATATTCTTATAAGATAAAATAAAATAATTTTTTAAAATATCAATAAATTACATTTATAACTAAAAAAAATAATATAATATAACAAAAGAAAAAATTAAGTGGAATTTTATTAACAAAAACTTCACTTTCTATCCTAATCAAAACCTCTAATTATTTATATCACAAGATTTCTCATTTATCTTCTCTCCAAACGAAACTCAAAACTTAAACTCAAGTAACATTATTTCAAAATATTGATTTGAAAAAAAAAAAAAAAAAAAATCTTCATCTTTCGAAACCTTTATATATTATTTTTGTTTTATTAATTGATTTTTTATAAAAAATAATTTTATAGTTTTTAAATATATCAAGAATACACCATTACTTTTTTAATCCTATTCCCATCATATTGATGGTTAACAATATCAATTTTTTTTTTTTTTTTTGAAACATCAAATTTTAATTTAGTGATATTATTTTTTACACTTGAGATATTCTGGCTGTTCAGGTAACTTCAAGAAATTAAGTTATTGATACTTACTATAACTAAATTGTATTTAAGTTTTAATATAACTAAATATTTTCATTTAAAAAAAAAAGTATATATTTTCTTTTTATAATTTAATAAATAAGTATATAATTTTAGAAAACGATTGGTAATTTCCATCCTTTCTTTATTCTCGTATTATTATATTGATCCTCTAATCTATGTTGACGTAGTATTATCATGGCCTGTTAGATTTTATTTTTCTAGATATACATAGTTTTGTATTTTTCAATGAATTAGTTAGAAATATGAGACATTATTATTTTGATTTTTTATTTTTATTTGAATAATTTATACATCATTTGAATTACATGTTTTTAACTTAAATAAAAAAAAATTATTGAGATTAGAATTATACGTACCTATATTTTTTGTTTTGCCTTTTGCGTTATCAATTTAACCGATTTTTCTTTGTAATTGCTAAAATAAAGGATTTGCTTCAATATTTTTTCATAAAATACTAGCATGTTTTTATTATTATTATTATTATTATTATTATTATTATTTTACAATTTTTTTTTTATTAAAGTTAAGATAATTGTCACATTCTTCAAATTAAGATAATTTAAATTTTTTATCAACTACATAAAAAGATATAGTCGTATTCAAGTTTAATATTAAAATGTAAGTTTTAAATTTCTATCAACTACATAAAATAAAATAATATAATCATATTCAAATTTAATATTAAAATGAAGTTCCAAATTTGGAACCCACTTCTATTAAACTAGAGACTTTACACATAATCATCTAAATAGTGCTAACATCGTAGCTGTCATTAACATGCTTTATTTAACCCACAATTCTATTCACTAATCCCACACAAATATATGATTTGATTTTTTTTATTATTACATTTTATTTTTGTTCTTTTATTACAATTTACCCCTTTTTATTTATAATTGCTAAAAGTAAAAGATTTGCATCAATATTTTCTCATAAAATACAAACATGCTCTATTTGATAAGCCTATACCAAAAATATATTATTTTATTTTTTATTCTAAATTTCTAGACCTTTTTTCTATAAAAGATAATGTTGATAAGTTATGTAACATATATCATTCAATATTTAAACCTTCAATGATGTTTATTGCTTCTTAATTTATTCTCTTTTAATTTCTTAATTTATCGATAGTTAGATAGTCTAGTGAGTAATGCTATTGGGCTACATACACCAAATCATCCGTTTGAGGAATGAAAAAACCGTAATTGTGTCAAAAGATTCCTTATGACATGATCCTAAGGTGCTAGCTTCTGTCGGTACTCTCAATATAGGTGCTAATCCGGGTGAATTGAGAATAACGGGCATTATTCCGTCTCCCCCGAAGAGTCTTAATCTTTGTTCAAAAAAAAAAATTATTAGTTTATGTTTTAAATATTAGCCAACATTTTAAAAATAATTACTATTATTGCATTAAGAAAATATTTTTATTTCAATTCCACAATATTGTAAGTAATTAAACACAACTAAATGTAATTTAATTTTAATTCTAACCATTTTTAATTCCTTAATTATTATTTTTTAAATATGCTAACTTAATCCCTTTTTACTATTATTCTAATTATAAGACGACTCACACATATATAAAATATAAGAACGGTGTGTTCATATTAGAATAATATTAGTAAAAAAAAGGTTACTTTGGATTATTTTTCTTATTTTTTTCATTCCTTTTAAATTCCATTAAATCTTAATTAATAATACATTTGATATCTTTAAACATGTATTTAAACTAAGTCAAATAGAAACTTTCAATTTTTTTAATAAAAATTTTAATAATATTATGCTTAATTATAACTGGCAAATATTATGAAAATACTTTTAAACTAAATGGGTAAAAATATTGCAACAATTTAGATTGTTACCTCATTAATCATTCTTTAATAATGACAAATTTATACAATAAAAATAAAACTAAAATATAGTTAATTATAAAAATACAATACAAAATTTATATATTTTTATAATAATAATAGTTATGTTACTAATAAAGAATATAATCATTTAACATGTAAGGCAGGTGGCTTACACGTGCTCCAATACCTAATTATATTTAAAATAAGTAAATAGATAATGAATGTAAACTTTATGTTAAAATAAAAATATTAATTTTATAAGTTTTTTTTTATAATATAATAAAATGAGTTATTGTAAGAAAGATAGAAAGTAATGATGAATTATCAACTTCTACTAAAAAATATTTAATCATATACAATAATATTTGATGTATAATTTTTTTTTTTTTTTTATGAAAAACTTGTAACATTTTCTAAGTTATGTTTTACTAAAATTATTAAAAATCTACCTAAAAATGCCATAAATAAGTATCATAATATTTGTTGTATTGCCTAATACAACATTCTAAAAAATTCTGTAAAAAAAAATTATATTTCTAATAGGGCAAATACTTAAGGTTTTAAAAATTAAATAATATAATCATTAATAATATTATATTTTAAGTATCAATTTGCATAAAAATTAACATAATTTTATTCTCTAATGATATTATTTTTAAATTTGAGAACAATTGATAATTAATTAAAATTTAGGAAGGCCGTTGATATTTATATATAATATGTACATTGTATATGTACATGATACATGTTTGTAAATTTGAAATACAACTATTTTTTTTTTTTTTAAATATTGAAGAACTCTTCTTAGATTAATTCTAATAAGCAATAATTCTTTTTTTAATCCAATGATATTAGTAAACTAGACTCGCTCTATCTATCCATATATTGTCTTAGTAACACTTTTATTGACTAATTTGATTACTTTATATTATTTTTATATCAAAGTTTATTGCATTCATTTATGTTATTATTATTTTTATTTTATTTTTTCCATATCGGATTTTAATTAATTTTAAAAATATTTGGGGAAAAAAAGTCTTAAAACTATTCTAAAAAAATAATAGAAATTAATCTCCTTAACTTTTAAAGTTTTTAAGTTTTGATAAAATAAAATAAAAGTTTTTATCATAATATGAGTGTCATGAGAGGTGTACATAAAATCAAACTCTTTAACATTCATTTTAGATAAATAAACTCATTTTTTAATTTAAAATGATTAAATTTATTAACATTTTAGAATTTTTATTAACGTGTTTGCATTTATGTTTAATATATTTTTTAGATAATTAAACTTGTTTTTTAATTTAAGATCATTAAATTTCTTCAGATTTTAGATTTCTTTTTCACATATTTGTGTCACTTTTTTTTTTTTTTTCAAATCTAAGATAATATATAAAATGCAAATCATTGTTATTATCTTAAAAACTAAAACAATTTGTTCTAAAGAATTCAAGCTATGATTTAAAATTTTATATATAATCTAGATAAATATAAATATAGATTGAAAAAAAATATTATTTATTACCAATAAATTAATCAAAAAAAAATTCGTTACATAAAAATTAATTAAATATATGCTACTAAATTTTATATCATACTTATTATTTAATTAATAATTATTTTAATCATCATAACGGATTTGATAAATGTCACCAACATGACTTTAAAAAATACCTTTAGAGTCGCATATTTTGACGCCGTAGTATTATTATTTTTAATTTAAAATCTCTTTCTAATCTTTATATTGACGGCCCTCATATTTCCACGTATTTCCCGTTTTGCGCTTCAAATTCCGTTTCCTATTCAAATAGAAAATTTCGGAATTTACAAGAGAGGAAAATCAGGTGCAAACCCAAATACTGTAGAATATGTAACACCTGCACACTTGCTCGCTCTAGATTGGTTGATTTTTCTGTTTCTTGGAGTTTGCTCATTTGTCCTAGTCTAATGATTAGAAAGAGGTGGATAGCTGTGAATAAGGTAGGACGGCACGTGGTAAATCAAGGGCTTCTCAGTCATTTTGTGTGTGTTTTATTCCATATTCCGTGAAGCATCGGCAAACTTCATAACATATCGTGGCATGTTCTGATTGGAAGAATAGTTGATGGAAATCAATTATTACTCTTTTTTTCAAATCGAAATCAATTATTGTCTTCTAAAATAAAGCATTGCTATTATTGATCAATATTAGAGAAAAATAAAAGGAAAAAGACATCAGAGAAAAGATAAGAGGAGATTATTACCAGAGTTTGAGTACCATAATTAATTGTCTCGTACTCATTATTTTTTACATGTTATGAAATTGTTATATTTTATTGAATTTGATAAATAATTTTATTGCAAGTCGATACCTCTATAGCAGGTAGCCCATTTACATGAATAGAGTTGTCAATAAGACAATGGAGGGGTTGGATGATATCCTCGTTTCTTTGTTTAACTGGGTGAGAATTCTCCAAAATTTTCTAGGATCTGGAATTGGAAATTATCTATTAATAAAAAATTAAAATTTATTTATACATTGTGTGCTCATAATCAACAAAGTTTATGGCAAACAAATTGCAATTATTTTAATACATACGGAATTTATGGACATGGTATGCGATAAATACAATTAGAATAATTGTTTTGTTAGTTGTTAAATAATCAAATAAATATGAATCTTTTATTTAAATTGTTAGTTTTTGTAATAAACTAAAAATAATTATTATTTTCAATTATAGTTGAATTTGTAATTATATATATAACAATTCTATATAAAATTGTAAGAAAGAATGTTAAAGGCATTGAGACTTGCGGTTGGACTAGGGGCCATATTTAATTAACTTTATGCAATAATAATTAAATAAATTATTATTTTAAAGTCTTGGTTAATTTAAATAAAAAATATTTTTATTACAATTTAATATCTACATTAATTAATTTTTATTAATAAATAATTTTACAATTAATTTATCATTATATATTTTTAACATTACATATATTCAATAAAAAAAATATTATTTAAATTTAATAATAATTTAATACATATAATACTCATATTTATTATAGTAGTGAATTTGTGAAGTCATAAATTGATATTCACACGTGGCTAGTGGCGTTTACTGGATCACGCCACATTGGACCATGCACACAAGCCGTATACGCCTGTATTGGTTAAATTCCAAATTGGATGGAGATTGAATTTAATAATTATTAATGTAATTATCATATGATAATAAAAACTGTAATTATTTAATTAATTGCTTTGTAGAATAGAGTTTTAATTGAATAATAACATATGATTTAAACAAAATAAATAATAACATACAAGAGCACTAAAACCCATACGACATCAGCACATACCCAAAAAAAAAATCATAAAGACCCTTCAATACAAACAGACAAACAAAATAAAAATATCATAAAGATTCCTTAAATTTGATCATTTATATCATTTAATTTTTTAAATTATAAATAATATTATTTAGTCTATTAATTTAAAAAAAAAAAAAAAAAAAGCACATAATATTAATGATTTTTTAAATCAAACATTATTTTTTTAAGAGAATGTTAATTTAAAAGATAATATTTGAATAAAAAAATCATAAAAATTACATGTCTTATCCTTAATTAATTCTTTTTTTTTTTTTTTTAAATTAAAGGACCAAATAACATCACTTATAATTTAAGATACCAAATAACATAAATGACATAATCTAAAAAAAAAAATTATGGCTCTACTCCCTAAATCTTAAGACAAGGAATTGTGATTCTTATTTGAGCATAAAAATATATTTAAATATCAATTACAAGTATATGAATAATATAATTATTTAAAAATGATAATAATAAAGCTAAAGTACAATTTTAATCTACCAACTATATCACGTTTTACATTTTACTACCTTAATTATTTTTTCTTAAATTTTAGTTAACTAACTTTTCATCACGTCCAATTTCACAAAATTATATACTTTTCATTAAAAAATCTATTTTATATTAAACTTTTTCACATGTGGTGAATTAAACTCATCCTTAACTACACCACCCCTTAAACATCACAGCAACCGCTTCTCAGTTGCTTAGCATTTCTTTTTCTCACAAATGTTTTCCAATTTTTGCTTTCAATAATTTAAATTTTGTTCAAAGAGATTATTAACCAGAGTTTTGGCTAGGGTTAGAGAAGTTGTTTGCTATTGAAGTATGAAGCTCTTTGCATTTGAGAATTGAATCGAAAGTTTATTTTATGTAGATGTGGTAAAGACTAAAGAGTGAATTTCATAGTTATACTAGGGTTAGATAATCGATTTTCCTTAGATTAATCTTCAGCTACAATGACAAGCGATTTATCGATGAGCCCTTAGTTGGAACAGATCCATGGTAAAATTTGCGACAATTTTTTGAGCCCTCGCATATGTCCTCCGTTTCATTTGCTTTCTCATTTTGATCTTTATCTGTTGGAACAAATATGTAAAAAATAGATAAGAATGAGGTTACCAAAATACTAAAATCACATTGCTTGGATTGAGTTACAGACTAGGTCGCTCTCTTTAATACGTTTTACGGCTCTGCCCAAAATTATGCAAGCAAAAACAGCATCGTCGTCCACAGGATAAAACAACACAGCAAAATTCTGTCTCGGAGCTACACTGCATTGATGAACTCCAGAATGCTACACCCTGCAAAATAATTTTGTTGCTAGGAAACTAAAAATTATATTTAATTTGTATATTGGAAAGTATTTCTGGATTTTTGGTTTTTATTTTCTGAAATTATTTGTACTGTTCAATAGTTAGAGCGAGAGAGAGAAAAATGAGAGAGAGTTGAGAGCTAAGGGATTGATTGAAACTATGAGCTGAGGGCTCTATTTATAGGTGAGGGTGGTCGCAGAAAACGGAGCTAGAGAATGTGCAAAGTTTAGAAAAGGTCATGGATGACGTTCTGTAAGACTTGATCTGGAACGAAACGGATAATGGTCACGACGTGGGATAACGAATAAGAATGTGTAACGTTCGAAGGCAACGGTTCCGTGAGACTCGGTCTCAACGGAACGAAACATTAAAAAAATAATGGTTATAATTTGGGTAACGAAACTGTTGAAAAAATTAATTTAATAAATAAATTTTTATCAAAAAATAAAATGCCACCTCATCTTACACACGCACTAGGCTAGGCTAGGCTCGGCTCGGCCAGTCGGTAGGACGGACGGACGGCTCGCGCGTGTGTGGTGGACCCACAATTGCCTAGGTCCTTCCCCCTTCCACAAAATTGGGTGCCCCTTGAGGCCCAATCCCACTTGTAAATTTTTCCTTATATTAATATCTCCAAAGAGATATATAATACCAATGTGGGACAAGTTTTTTAAGAGGTAAAATTTTTGCATTTTTTCTCTTTCTTTTTTTTATTCAAATTCATTCACAATTTCCAACAATCCTCCACTTGAATTTTATATAAAAATAGTTTTCATTGAGCAACTGATCAATCAAAGATATAAGATTGTGCATAAGCAGAAGGTGTCTATTGACTTGAACCTTTGCATAGTATTGATGCTTTAGAATATACTAGAGTAACTCGTAGTTTTGAACTCTATCTCTAACAACATTACACACACAATCTTTCCAAGGTGTAGTTTGAAAAGCCCGTACTTTACGGCCATGCACGTGTATACCAGTATAGTGAATGCTCTAGTAATTTGTCCAAAATTTCATAGGAAGCGACCACACTTCCACATTCATATAGGTGAGTCTATCAAGAGTACTTCTGTAGCTATGTACTCCATTCCACTGTGTATAGAACTCATTAAGAGTTAACAATTAACTCATCCTTCTGTCGCTTCAGGACTTCATGGTTCTAACAGTATAGGATGGGACCCATGATAGCATGATTCATCTAATATCACTTCATGATTTGTTATTATACATTAAACTTATTTCTTGAGATCTCTAGTCTATAAGTAGGGTTACCATTATGAGTGACTTTTCATTCTAAGGGCATTAGTCTCATTCTTTTCGAGGTTTTGAAAACCTTCTCTCTTGCTAATCCTTTGGTCAAAGAATCAGCCAAATTGTCATCAGTACGTACATGATCTACTCTTACAGCTCCTGTAGAGAGAAATTCTCTAACAGTACTGTGCTTACAACGTATCTGTCATCTCTTACCGTTATAGTAACGGTTCTGAATCTTTGCAATAGCAGCTGTACTATCGCAGTGGATCAGGAGAGCTGGTATCGGTCTTTCCCATAAATGGATCTCAGCTAACAGACTTCTTAACCAGCCTGCTTCTTCACTAACAGTAGCTAATACTATCATTTCAGACTCCATCGTAGATTGAGCCAAAATTGTCTGTTTCTTAGACTTCCAAGAAACAGCTCCACCAGCAATGCTAAATATATAGCCGCTAGTTGCTTTGGAGTCTTCTGAAAGAGTGTTCCAATCAGCATCACTATATCCTTCTAAAACAGCGGGAAACTTCTTATAATGTAATCCAAGGTTCATTGTTCTCTTAAGGTACCGCATGACCCTTTCAATTGCATTCTAATGCTCTATACTAGGTTTACTGGTAAATCTACATAGTAGTCCCACGACATAAATTATGTCAGGCCTAGTGCAATCAGTAGCGTAACGTAAGCTACCAATGATGCTCGCATATTCAGTTTGTTTAATACCGTCTCCGGTGCTCTTGAACAACTTTACACTAGGATCATAAGGGATACATGCATGTTTGCAGTTAGAGTAATTATATTTCTTTAAGATCTTTTCAATATAATGAGATTGATATAGAGAAAGTCCCTCTTCAGACCTAGTAATCTTTATACCTAAGATTACACTCGCTTCATCAAGGTCTTTCATGTCAAAATTAGCACACAACAAGTTTTTCACATTATTTATAACATGAATATTTGACCCAAAATTAAGCAAGTCATCCACATATAAACATATAACAGTGCAAATGTTATTTTCTGTTTTATGATAAATACATTTGTCACTTTCATTCAATTTGAATCCATGTAAAATAACTAGATTATCAAATTTTTTATACCATTACTTAGGTGCTTGTTTTAGACTATAAAGAAATTTATCTAGTTTACATACTTTGTTTTCTTGACCTGGAACTACAAAGCCCTTAGGTTAGTCCATATAAATATCTTCTTCTAATTCACTATTTAAGAAGGCATTTTTAACATCCATTTAGTGCATCACTAAATCATGGATAACAGCTAGGGAGAAAAACACACGTATAGAAGTTATTTTTGTGACAGGTGAATATGTGTCAAAGAAGTCCACATGTGAATGCCAAAACTTTCATAATCGTGTGTGGAAGAATGATATTTTATAAAGTTATATTTTATTATAAAATAAAATTATATGTTTTAATATTAATATTTATTATTTATGTTATTTTATTAATTTTATGTATTATTATAATATATTAGTGATATAGAAGAAGAGTTTCGTGGGAAGACCTCATCGCTGGACAAACAAACACTTGTCCCAAAATATACATTATAGTAGGACAAAAAAAAAAAAAATCCAACTGATTTTTCTTTTAAATTTAAGGATTAAATGCACCATGAGTTACTGTATCATAGTTCTATATATATTTCCATATTCATTCGTTTTAGTTTCTGTAATATCAAAACCTTAACGATGTTAGTCTAAATCATAATTTTTCGTGTAAACCAACTTTAGTTAACCGTTATTGACTTCAAATTTATTTAAGAATAAAATTATAAACATATTATTTTAAGAAAAATAATTTTATTCTTTTTATAAACCCAAACTAAAAAACCTACTTAAGTATATAAAAGCAGAATCATAAAAAAAATTGTAGTATGGGTACGTATCAGTTTATTATTATATTTATTTAGAAGGAATAATCAGTTTATCTTCTTTTTAATAAAGAGATTTGAGAGTAGAAAAAATCTGAGAAAGAGGTAGGAAATTTTATTTTATATATTTTTTATTTTTTTAGATTTAATTTTAAATAATAAATAAAATTATTTTTATTAAAAATGTATTTATTATTTTATCTTCAACTTAAAAAAAAAAAAAAAAAAAGGCTCTAAATTCCTCTTCTTTTTATTAATAAAGAGAAAATACACACTCACACACTCGGATGAAATTCGAACTTGAATTTTTTGTGGGAGATTGAGAATCTTACCACCTGAACTACAAGAAATTCTAAAATAACAGTTTCCTAAACTTAGTTTCCATTAAATTAAACAAAAACTTTTACTTAACTATTATATTAGTTTCAATTTTAAATAAATTTCTTATAAATTAGTCTCTAAATTTAAAATTTTACACATAAATTTTTAAATTATACAATTTAGTTACAAATTTTTAAAAATATACACATATGTATTAATTTGACTACTAATACATATTTATAAATCAAAATTTTAGTATATATGTGTGAAGTTTTAAAATTTTGAAAACTAAATCACATGATTTAAAAATTTAGAGACTTATATGTAAAGTTTAAAAAATTTAGAGACTTATATATAAATTTAATTAAAATTTAAAAATAATTTAAAAATTAGTGGTATACTTTAACCAAAACTTTTACATAGACCAAAATGGATGTAATATTTTTAGAGACAAAAATGAATGGAGAATGATAATACGGTGCATTAATTTAAGCCAAATTTTCGAATGTAACTTATTTGCACATATCTAATAACTAGCAATAATTAATTTACGGGCTTGCACGTGGTAGTAATTAAATGTTAACCTAAATAAAAGATAATTTAATTAATTTTTCTATTTATTTTTGTGAGAAAATATTTTTCATAAAATTTAATATTTTATTAGATATAAATGCAAACATGAAGAGCTAACAAATAAGAATCCACTTGGATTAGATTTTTATATACAATATTTGTTATGTCAATTTAAAAAAAATTATAATACAATTTAGTTATGGAAGATATAAAAATGCAAACTGAAGTTAATAGTGATTATTAACCAAGATAACACTTTCTTAATATTAGTTTATAAATAATTAAATGTATTCATTTTATTTAAAAAAAATTATAAATAATATTAGTAGATTAAAATTATTGTTGCATTAAAATGATTAAAATCATACATGTGTCCGTAAAAAAATTACATTTTAATAAATAAATATATTAGTTATGAAGTATGTATTAAATATTGTGCTCATTTATTATGCAATTCGAGTTTAATGGTAATACTATTCTCTTAAAAAAATAAATAAATAATAACTATCTTTGATAAATAAATAAAAAAAATTATCTAATAAAATTAAGGGTGTTCTAGATTTTTATTTTTCAAAGAAAAAAGTAATCATTTGCATGGTAGAAAATAGGTAATTTATTATTAAAAAATTGTGAAAATATTATAATAAATTTGTTCAATTTAGTGGCTCTTTTTTATTTTATTTTTTTTTATAAAAAGGGGCTCTAAATTTTTTTTTTTTAATAATTAAATAAGAATGTTATTTAGTAAAGGCAAACATGAATTAAATTTTTTTTTTTTGTGGATATTTAATTGATATGAAAATTTTAGATCAATGACCAATATAAAAATGAAACAAACAAACATATTTAGAGAGATCACAAATTTACAATGAAAAAGAACTTACAAGAGGTTATCACGCTGCAATAAACACTATATGCTTCTGATTAATGAGGAATGAGAATGTAAAGTAAATTGAATATTCAACTAAAAAAATAGATAAAAAATTTAAATAGGGAAAAATATTAATTTTTTATTTTCTCAAATAATAAAAGTAAGCACAAAAATTAAACAGTGAAATAAAAATATAGTCATATAGTTGCATGAAAAAATAGATGAATGAGATAATAGCGTCTGCGTCTTGTATAATCAAATAATGAAAATACAATGTATGATCAAATAAGAATATTAATTAGTAAAAACAAACATGAATTAAAAAAATATATATGAATATTGATTATAAAAACTTATATCAATGGTGAATATAAAAATGAAAAGAAACAATCAAAATCAGAGAGATCACAAATCTACGGTCTAAAAAAAAACTTACATGGTTATCAAGATGTAATCAACACCATATGGATAATAAGAATATATTGCAAATTGAATATTCAACCGAATGAAATACATAAAGGAAAAAATTGAATAAGGAAAAAAAATATATTTTTTATTTTGTTAAATAATAAAAATAAATTAAAAAAATAAATAATGACATAAAATGACAGTTAGATGATCATCTATGTAGTTCAAAAATATGTATAGGATTAAACTAATTAAGTCATAAATTATTTTACAGCTTTTAACTTATATAGGTGAGTAAGGCATGAATTTAAACGACAATTGATATATTTATTACCCAAAATATCAATTAATTATATTTATTCAAACTAATTAAATAGAATATGAATAGTTCAAATAAATTCTAAAATAAAGAAATATGTTCATTAGAAAGAATGTTATTAAATCAATTTGTTGGTAAATTTAATTAGATAAAATAAATAATAGTACTAAAAAAATCATCATAATTATGCTCTCTTTTTTTTTTTTTTTTTTTTTACAAAGGCTTCATAGAATTTTAGGAGATAATATTATTGCCATACATCTACATCATTCATCGATTATGGAGTGAACTCTCACCTCAAAGAGATAGAATACCTACCATAAGAAGTGAGAGATCCGCGTGTAAACTCAATATTAAAAAGCAATTTTTAAATTTTAAACCTACATTTCGATGTCTAACAAAATTACAAATTTTATACAATTATTTAAAAAATAATTTTACTATTTAGGCTGCATGCTTAGGTTATAATTATGCATTTGTTATAAATACAAATTCTGAAAGCAAAATTTGAGAGCTAAATAAATAAATATATTATTATTAATATTGAAGAATGGCATTATTATTTTATTAATTTAGCAACGGTTGCAAGAAATTTTGATATGTGGTATCATTAAACGTTTCATAAAACTTCTAGATGTGATATTTAAATTTTATATTTATTAAAACTATTATATATTTAGATAAATGATTACACAATAAATTTTAAATTAAAATATAAAAGAGATAATTATGTTGATATAATTTTATTTGTATACAATAAATGAATAGCTTTTAATATAAGTAACATTTAAAATTAGGAGAATAAATATAAAAAGTACTAAAATTGTTAAAATATTAGACACATTATAAAATTATATAAGCAACAAAAAAAAATACTTATTTTTATAATTTTTAATAACACTTTGTGGATTGAAATTTTTTTTAAATATATTCTTTTAGCACATATTTAAGAGACTTTAATTTTTTTTAATTATTAATTTCACCGACTTTTTTTTATATATAATCAAATATTGAAAACACAAAATGTCAAATATTTTAGGAATCTTTTAACCCATATTTAGATACTTTTAATATTCTTTTTAAATTATGTAATAATAAATAATTATTATAATGACCACGAGTATTTTAATTTTTGATTTTTAATTTTTAATTTTTTACTTATAAAGAATTTATAAATTTTAAATGTATTTATATAGAATCAATTATTTTAGGAGCCTTTTAGTTTTGTTTTCTTCATTTAATTTTCCACTAAAAATTAATTAATGCATATAATCAATTTTTTTACATTAAATATAATTTAAAAAATAAATAAATTAAAATTAATTTATATTATGTGAAGGAATATATTAATACTTACCGTAGACCTCACCCATAATTTTTCTAAGTCTTTTAATTTTCTTTTTAATTTTCCATTTCATTGACTCTTTTACATAGAATTATATATTCCAACAACAAAAAATCAAATATTTTAGTACTCTTTTTATTTTTCTTTTTAATTCTTACAACAAAAATAATTAATACATATAATCAATTAATTTTATACTATATATAATTTAGAAAATACAATAAAATTTAACACATATTTATAAGAATTCTAGTTTTCTTTTTTAATTATTTAAGAATAGACAAATATTATAAATTATTAGTCTTTTGATTTTCATTTTTTAAATTTTCACTAAAAAAGAATTTATAAATTTTAAATATATTCATATGTAATTAATTATTTTAGGAGTCTTTTAATTTCAAGCTAAAAGATAATTAATACATATAATTATTATTTTTTTACACTAAATATAATTTAAAAAATAAATAACTAAAATTAATTTCCAGTTTGAGTATGTTACATGGAAGAATACATTGAAGCTTACGGCTGCATTTACAAATCAAAATATTACATATCACTTATAAAGTTAAAATAACATGTAAATTCACTCATTTATAATAATATAAGATAAAGATTCTTAACCGAGAACTAGCCAGTCATAAAATAAATGTATAAAAAATGAAAATTATTTTTATTAAAATGATACAAGAATATAATATGAAACTTGTTATTTAATTAAATTATGCACCTTTTAAACTCAAAAAGAAAAGGACAAAAATACATATAGAGAACTCTACAATAAAATCACTAATATCGAAGTAGTAATTTTATTTTTAAAAATAATAAAATATTAAAATTATGAGAAAATTTTAAATTTTCTCATGTGGGTAGGTAGGCAACTGATATGTTTATTTCAGAACGTCCTCGCAAAAATCGTTTACCTAATAGTCCGAGAACTCAATATTTACTCCAAATGGAGTATATATTATTAAAGTTTCTTGATATGCTTTTCAGTTTAAAGAAGACTTTATTTTGAACGCTTTCGGTTCTAATCAAACTTAATCTGTCCTATTAATTGAAAGATTTTTACCCATATTTGTTATGTGATAAAATAGAATAATTTTTATCATTTATTTTTATATATTTAATACGTTGATAATATTAATGATTATAAAAAATATTAGATATATTGTAATTAAAATTTATCTTATAAGGTTAAGGAAGGAAATTGCTTTTAAATAACTCACTTGTGCCACTTAATATATAGGAGAGCCGAACAAATAAAATAAAATTAAATTATTTTTACCCTTTTTATCTACTTGATTAAGGATAAGGGACCAAACTTATTTTGACTTAGGTACGGATAATAGAATATAAATTTTTAATTAACAGTGCATATTTAATATAAATTTTTATGAATTTTAATCCTAATTTTTTATTTTTATAAATTTAGATTAATTTTTTAAGAATTTATATAAAAAAAATTAAAATTTTTTAAAATTTTAATAAACTTTATTAAACTTTTTATTTTAAAATTTTATAGACTTATAATAACTTTTATTATCAATTCTTTTACATCTTTTTATTTCTTTCTTTTTTCTTTACTTCTTAAAAATATTTACATCTCTATTAATATTAATAAGTAAATTTTAAAGAACTCTTACACTCAACTCTACACTCAAATAAAAATTTTATATTATTTATATTTTACAATAAAATATAAAATATATCCATAAAAAAAATATTTAAAAATATCAATGATACAATTATTTTATATTAAGTATACAATAAAGCCAAAAATAATAGAAAAATAAATAAATAAATACACGTTAATAAAATTAATAATTAAAAAGCGTATAAAATTTAATTAATTAAGTATTAAAAAGTTTATTGTTAAATAATCTCTTATACTTTTAGAAATAAATTAAAAAAGAAAAATATTACACCCGTAATATTGAATTTTACGACATTGTTATCAATAGTATTTTATTTTATTTTTATAATAAAATTGTATAAAAATAATAATAAATAAGATAAAAAGATTGCGTGTATTGAAAGAATCAACTTTTTATACTAATAAATTTACAAAAGGATAAACTCTCCACATTTCTCTTTAAAACTTAATTTTTTCAAACTTATGAAATCCTTAATGTAAAGAATTTTCTTTCTTTTATTACGGGAACATCTACCGATAAAAATATCGATGTTTAAATTTATGAACGGAGAAAAAGACAAGGTTTATATTGGAGTTGCTTGTATAAGCTAGCATACTGGTGTGTAGTGTAGTGTTACTCGTATAATTATAGTTAGTTATATTCAGTGACGGATCTATGTTGTGATTTTACCCGACTTCAGCCCGGATGGCTTTCAATTTTTTTTTTTAAATTTTTATAAATATTACTAATATTTTTGTAAAATTCAATATAATATTTATATTTAAAATTTTATAAATAAAATCAAACCAATACACCACTTTATAGTCATATATTTTATATAAATTTGCTCCTTTTTTGTTCTATCATTCTGTTCTCTGCTGCATCAAGTTAAAACATAGTATTTTTTTTAATTATTAAAATTATTTATATTCTTTTTAAAACTAAATATTTAAATTTATACTCAAATCAATAAATATGTGCTATATATACTTTTAAAAATTATAACTTTTAAACTTTTTATCCATAAATATCATATAATTATTAATTTGAATGATATTGTAAATTTAAATTTGTATATATTTAGTAGTCTTCTTTCTTCATAATAATTTACCATCGTTTGATGAATTGTTAAGTTTTATGTCCTAAAGTATCATCATGCTTAAACTTAAATAAAAAATTTTGTTTACATTTTAAAAATATATATATTTTTAATATTAATTATAAATAAATTAAGATTGAGAATACAGAAGCATTTCTTAATTTTTTTAAAAATATATATTAGCCCACCTTAAAGAATATTTTTGGTTCCATCCCTGGTTATATTGCTTGGCATATGAGTGTGTTACATGTGACTTAAGTAAGACTATACGCAGGTTGTTGCTATTGTGTATGTTCTGTAATTTTGTTTTTCTCTATTCAATACAGAAGTAAAAGTTTCCTTTCCCTTCTTGTGCTTTCTTTCTTGGTAACATGACCTTTTGTTCTTGCAGTTTAGAGATATCTATAAATTTTATTGGAAAATATATTATTTTTATTAAATTTTATTTATACATAAAATGTTTATAATCTTCAAAAGTCTACTGAAATTTATTTAGAGGATATGTTATTTGTAGTAGACTTTATTTATAAATAAAAAATATTTAAAATCTTCAAAAATATATTATTAAGTGAAGTTTTTAAAAATTATTTACATTTTAAATGCCCTAATATTTTTATAAATTTTTAAAAAATAGTAATTAAATACACCTAAATTTTTATAAATTTTTAAAAAATATTTAAAAATTTTAATTGAATATTATAATAAGTCTTAAGTTAATATACTTATATTTTTAAAAACTTTTAAAATCCACAAAAGTTACTAAAATGTTTTATTGAATACAACTCTCTGACATGTTGATATCATTTCGAATGAAAGAGAAATTAGACGAATAATTTTTTTTTTTAAAAAGGGCACAAGTTCGAGTTATGCCATAAGCATGATCTGAAATTAGTTCCTATGTGTAAGTATTTGATAAAAATACCTAATTGTTATACTTATGTGTAATTATTCTTGAATTCTGTCAAAGATTGATGCTAATTATTCTACTAATTAGTAATTTAAGATAGTACCTAATTATCCTGCTAATTAGTGATTTAAGATAGTAATTGATGCTTAATTTGATGAGATTTTTTGTTTTAAAAAAAGGAAAGAAAAAGAAAGAGGTCCCTTCGAGTATAGAGCACTATTTTAAGAACAATGCTATTTCACCCAACATTGATGTGTCACACGTAGTACGCCTATTAATTTTTAATATGTATTTAATAAATAACTAAACTTGTATCGAAAAATAAAAAAAAACTAAAAACTATTATTGAGATTTAAAGTCGGAACAACAACCGACACAGATGATCAGAGAGTTATTCCTCTTTTTATCACATTTTTCCTAGGTAGATATTATTAATTATTATTAGAGTATATTTTATAATAATTTTATTAATTATTATTTATTAAGTAGTTATATTTAAAAAAAATTATTATATTAATTTTAAATATTATATCATTATTTATTCTAAATAATTTATAGCAGTGGGGGCAGAGGGGGACAGATTTAGGTGGTTGATTCATACAAAACACAAACATTTATTCTTAAGCTTTCAGCGGACCTATTTGCGTTTACACGGAAAATGTTGTCAAGAATTAAAAACTCGACCTTTTTCCTTAACCCTTCTTAGAAGGAAACTATAATAAGCTTGAGAATTTACCAAAAATAATATTTTTAAAATTTATAGTAATAAAATTAACATTTTTAATAATATTAAATATTCAATTTGAACGTGAAATATTGAACGAGTTTAAATTGTCATCGTTCAATTCTAATTGAATGAGTGTTAAAAAAATGATATATTAATCATTTTTTTTAATTATGAAAATATAAGTTTGAATATAAATGGTACTAGTTTTGTCATTACAAGTTTTAAGGGGCGCTAATTTTGTCATTTTCTCTTCTTTCTTTTATATTATCGGAAAAGATATACTCACAAGTCATGTTTCTTGTAGCTAGAGTAAAAAGAGCCCCAAACACTAGCACATTTAATAAATAAAAGTATTTTATATTTAAATTATCATAGATTTAAATTTTAATAGATGTAAATTTTATTCAAATCTTCTCGATATAAAATTCACTTCATAAATCTCCATAAATATATTAGGCTTGACTTCAATGACGACAAGAAAAGAAGTTAGAGGAAAAGATAATTATAGTTAGGTTTCAAATCAAATTTTTTGAATTCAAGCAGAGAAAAAATAACAACTCATTTGTAGGTTGTGGGGACTATTATATAGTTTTTAATATTTAAATTATTTGCCTCCAAATTGTCTTCAAATCCATGTAAATATGTAATTACGCCCCATTAGTAGAAATAAAGGTCACCTCAGCTGCAAGCCACCCCATTTTGCTAAGCAGGAGAGTAAAGCTTAAAAATAACACTCCAATTTTTATATTATTTAATTAATTTTATTTTATTTTTATAATTTCTTTTCATATTATAAAATATATATATATATATATATATATATAGTAAAAAATATGTTAATCACATATTAAAAATGCAATGTGTGTGTGTATATATATATATATGCATATATACATTGCATTTTTAATATGTGATTAACATTTTTTTTTTTTTACATTATAGAATAAAATATATCCATCTCATAAAAATTAAAAATATGACTTTATATATGAAAATAATTATGTTATATAATTAAATTAAAATTAATTAATTTTTACTTGAAATTAGTATTAAATAGATCGATTTTAGTTGATTGTATAACCTTAGTTTATTTTATATGTTTCCTGTTGAAGTCGATTTTTGTTTTATCATGTTTTTTTTTTATACATCAATTTTGTAAGTCATTAGAAAATCACATCAAGAGTGATGATACCATGGGATATTATATTTTATTCGATATTTAAGTCAGTTTTTTTTTAAAGAATATTAAGATTAGAGTGAAGTTTGAGGGATTTAAGAGAAAGTAAGCTGTGAGCTTTGACTTTTTTACGCGTATTTTTTTTAATTATAATAATTTATTTATATATTTTTGGTGGATAACATTTTAATAAATAATTTATATTAATTAATATTTGTATTATTAATAATAATATAAGTAATTGTACAATTAATATAAATTATTTAATAAAAATTTACATGATTATGTATCGACTGTATTATTTGACTTTTTAATTAATAACGTAGATCACTTAAATGGCATCATTCGTATTACTACCAAACACAAATCTCCTAAGTTGCCTAGGCCACTTTGATAGGTAGTTTAGTTTTTCTCAGGGGTAGTGTGACTTAGCAACTGTTAGCTATAAAACGTTTTGATTGAGATAGGTAGTTATAATCTCAAATATTTTTCAATCATAATATTTTATAATCATAAATTTTTCGATGCCTATTTTCACATCTCAAATAAAAAGTTATGATAGATAAAAATTTCGAAAGATAAAAAAGTCAACTACAAACTTGCGAGTTTAATTTCCTAAAATTGAACTCATAAATTAGGTTACACATTTTTTAAGTGCTAAAATATTATAAAAGATTAGCAATCTCAAACTAGATAGAAAATCATAATTATATTTTTTTAATTTGATGTTCTTGGAAAAACTAAAAGAAAATACATTGGTTGAATATGTCAAGCATAATAACCAATATTGCTGAGTACATTACATGCGAAACACCTTATTATTTTTATTCAAATAGGTTTGTTTAAAAAATATTCAACTTGCTATATAAAATTTCAAAGCATAGTCTACTCTTGATCACTGTACTTTTTAAGCCTTTTATATATATTATCGACAGAGGGTGATACAATGTCATATGACAATAGTTTCGGTTGAAATCTTCAATGCTCATCATAATTAATTGTTTAATTATATATCAATACAATGTAATAGTAATACGACTTTCCTTAGAGATATACTATACAAAAACAATGGCTCTTAGAGTTTAAAAAACACTATAAGGAATTTAGGATTTCTGTTAATATTCATTTGAAAATTTGCATATTCTTTTTAAAAATTAAAGTTTTAGCCAACAATTTCATATTAATGAAAAAAAGGTCATATTTTAGTCAAATTATATTTTGTCATTTTGAGGAGTCACCTATCATCGGCATACATGTTAAAAGAAAAGACAAGTTTGAGTGAAGATGAGTCTTAGTAGAGAAAAAAGAATTGCTGTGAATCAAATGAGATGCGAACAAAACCTAGGCTATAGACATGAGTTAGTTGTTACAGGGTTTATTCTAGATTAACAAATAGAAAAGATACATATGTCTCTTAAGTGCAAACACTTGTTATGCGCATCAGAGATCCTGAGGATTCTAGGTGTTAGAAGGCACCACAGAGACACACTGTTGAAGTGTTGGCTACACTTTCTTATACAGTCTTTATGGAAATTTCAAACTCATTTTGCATTTTCACCAATAAGTTGATGAAATTTTCTAGAACATATGGTGGCCAAGAAGTTGATAACTTTTTAAAAAAGCACTCTTAAAATTTATAATAACAAAAATAGTAGATTTTATATTCAAATCATATATTTATACAATTAAAAATAGTTTTTACATAATTTTTCTTTGAATGCACATCTAATTGAATGCGTTCAAATTAAATTGTTACAATTTAGACTCATTCAATGTTACATGTTTAATGTTATTAAGGTACTAGTTTTGCTATTATAAATTTTAGGAGTATTATTTTTGATAATTTTTTAATTTTTTATAACATCTAATGGTAGAAAAGTGATAAGTGCTAGAAAAACATTAATATTTTGTGATTTATTGCGCTTAATTATTTAAAAATAGATTTGTTATTATTGTTTATTTGACTATTTTTCATAAATCTATCAATTCGAATCACGGGTATGTTTTAGTGTATTTCAGGTATTTTTAGCGTAAAAATGAGTTAAATAATGCAAACACTCAAAGACGGAACACTTACGGCACTCGGATCACGAGTTACGGGCAAAACGAGACAAATATGTAAGCCTTACATAACGAGCAAGCACATGTGTAAGGGGGTAAATGTGAAGAAAGGAAAGGCGACGCAAGCCGCGGCAAGAAAAATGTATGCTGCGGCGAGGAGCTCTCAAGTTTCAACCAATATTTTCCAATTTTTGTGTTGCGCCGCGGCAGAAAAATGTATGCCGCGGCGCGCCTATTCCTATGGCAATTAGGAATTGTGTAAACCCTTACATCTATAAATACCCCCTTTAGACTCCAACTTACATACAACTTTTACACACAACAATTTTGCAAGTAAACAAGAAATCTAATCAATTTTAGGAGCTTTGCCACACTCAACGAAGCAAGAGAAACCATTTTAAGGATCCAAAGAAGCCGTTGACGATAAAAGATTAAGCTTTTGGAGAAGAACGCTATCCCATCCATAAGCGGTATTTAAATCTAAGATTTTCTTGTTGTTATAGAATTCTATTTTCTTCTTCTTTTGTTGAAGTGTATGATCATATTATATTTGTCTATGAATTTTAATATGAACATGATCGGACTAATTTTATTATGGATGTTTAGTTTGTGTTACCACGTTTGCTAAAATTGCTTATGGTGAATGTTTTATTGATTTAATATAAATAAATTACCTTTTGATTAAGAGCATGTTTAGATAGTTAATTATGAATTTTCATGGGTCAATTTGATATTTATTGTTAGGTTGAAAAATCTGAGAATATAGTTTATTGATTTAATATAAATAAATTACCTTTTGATTAAGAGCATGTTTATATAGTTAATTATGAATTTTCATGGGTCAATTTGATATTCATAGTTAGGTTGAAAAATCTGAGAATATAGTTTGAGGAATGTCACCTTGACTTTATTCCGAAACACTTAATCAAAGCTTCAAATTAGTGACTTAGTCATAACATTAGTTTGATTGCATAAATTCTTGCGCATAATTTGATTCTATTTGATATACCCGATCGTAGGATGTTAATTAGTTAATCAACAAAGAGAATTACCCCGACCGTAGGCATTCTCGTAATAAAAAGGAAAAGTCGGTAAAATCGTTTATTAGAACGTTCATGTTATTTCACCATTACTTTTCGATGCAAGCAAGGCCAACCAAACTAAACGTCCATACATCCTCCATTGATTTTCAAATCTACTTGAATTGATTGCGAATTTGCGTTGTTATTTTCGTTAATTGTTCGTACCATTGATCTCGTTACAAAACCAAACTTCTTTTTACAGTTTTACTAGGTTTAGGACTCTAGTTATTTAGAGTTTTAGTTTCACTAAAACTCTATTTAATTAGTATTTTACTTGCTTTAGAACTCTATTTAGATTAAGAAAAAGGTTGTTTAGAACTATTGCAATTCTTTGAGAGACCGACCTCGGAGGTTTGCTTGTCACTTTTCTACAAGTGATTCGTACACTTGCGAGTACTATAATTTGCACATCAGAAAGCTCACATCTTGAAAGGTTTGCAAGACATGTCTGGTTAAAATGTAGGCCAAGGTGCACAATCAATAGGGACAAGCAAAGGTTCATGGCACATTCGATGGAACAGGGGAAATTGCACAACATAACCTATTATGGCTCGACATGTCATAGAAACTTGCCTCGAGCTAGACGACTATATTTGAACAGGTTGGCCTAATTGACTCAATGCAGGCAACTTAAATAGAGTAGTTCAACTTGGGCAGCTTAACCAGGGAGGCTTGATCCTGGGTGATGGCATGTCTTGTTTGATGCCGTTGAAACTACACAGCCTGAAAGGCGATAGTTGATATATCTAGTCATGATAATTCACTTCCATGTAAAGTTATCCTAGAATATCTGGTCACTTGATATACGGTTAGAGTGTGAAGATCAAACATTAAGTTTTTGTATGAGTTTGGTGAAGAACACAAGAAAGTAACGATGAACAAACTTTGACTTTCTTAACCAATAAAATACAATTTTGTGTTCCCACATATGACACTAGATTTTGATGTCATTTTTTGTTCCTCTTTCCTTCAATAATAGAGAGCACGCTAGAGCCTTTGGACTAGCACTTGAGTTGGTGTATGTTTGATATGGTAGTGCTTTGTTTGTAATTTTCAAAATAAAAACAACTTTCAAGAGATGCATGCGCCGTGCAATTTACATCAACACATACGTGAACCTTACATATAATACAACCGCTGCAAATTTTTGCCGTCTCCAAATCCATAATTGTCAACAAGCCAACAACTTGCTACCAAAAAGAAATAAGAAATGTTTTAAAATTAAAAAATAATAATAAATCTCATGTAAACGTATTTGTTAAGAATGCAACTTGGATTTTTAAATTCTTATAAAAAACTTGGATTAATAAATTCCTATAGAAAAACTTGAATCGATAACTTTGATATATTATTGCATTTTATTATTTTACATATCTGCGTTTTTCAAATATCAATCTTTATAACTAATTTTATATATCGTCGTTAACTACTTTTTAATAATAGTATGAATTTGATCGTACAAAATTGTTTTAACCTTTTGCTAGCTGATCATAGGAATAATAGCACGTAATAGAATTTTGAGAAGGGTAAGTGACAGATATAACCTACAGAAGTAACAATATTTATGTTTAATATTAATTTTTCTTTGTAGTTTAATTATATTATTATTAAAATTCGCAAAATAACAAATGATCATTTTTAATGTTTTCAATTGTAATCATTTACTTAAAGCACTCTTGCCTAATGTGATTGAAAAAGTGAAAAATAAAATAAAAAATAGTTGTAGAACTTAAGTGTAGCAATTTGTTATTCTACAATGACTTTTTAATAACAATGATAGACTAAAATAAAATAAAGCTCGAAAAAACTCTTTATTTTCTTCTTCAAAATAACAAAGTCTCTTGTATGAAATGCATATAGATTGAAAATGAAAATTGATGTGGGGGTGTCATAACAAGTTTCGAATAAGAGTACTATTAAAAACTATTTATATTATTAAGCCCATGTTCAGTTTGGGCTAAAAATATTGGCAAATTACGCAGCTCTAAGCCCAAGAAAAGGGCTCTTCAAAGTCACAAAACACAAATGAACATAACGAACCAAGGCAGCTCTAAGCCCAAGAAAAGGGCTCTTCAAAGTCACAAAACACAAATGAACATAACGAACCAAGGAGAGCATAGCCTTCGCATAGAAGGTATTTTGTATTTTGGCCTAGTAGCATTTTTTTCCAAAGTGCTTGATAGGGGTGAACAAAAAAATATAGAACCCACCCAACCCAATCCAGAAAAGTCAGTTCTTAAATTTTATTGGTTTAGTTTGGTTCGATTCTTCATAATAAAAAATCGATTAATATTAGGTTGGTTTGATTTTCATTTATTAAAATCTTTAAAAAAACCGAACCAACCCATTTATATTTATATTTATATTATAGAATTATTTAAAAAATAAAAAATTTACGTTTCACTTTTCAGTCGTTCACCTTAGTCCTCACAGTTTATATCCTTCCTTCATAGTTAATTAGTTATTAAAAAATTAAAAAAAATTTCGTTTCAGTTGCCTCCTTTTGTTCACCCCTCAGAATCCTAAAATATAGCTCCTGCTTCTTTTAGTCACGATGCCTCCAACCTCAGCACCAGCTTGAGTCGCCGTCTCCTTCTATGTGCCTCGCTGTATGCTCGTGTTTGCATATGGGGTTGCTTCGCTTTCTATTTCTCTTCAAGGTATTTTCATTCTTTTTTTGGATTTTCAAATCTCAATTTTGATTAAATTTTATTCTTGTGTTTTGACTTTTGATTTTTGGTGTTTTTAAATGTTGTTTACCTGTTGACTTGATTCATTCAAAAGTTTCTGCATTAAGGCTCTTACACCTCTTTTTCCTTTTTAATTAATTCTTCTTCTTTACCGTACATTTAATTCATTATATGACTAATGTGTTTACGTATTGTTGTAGGTAAATAAAATTTTTTGGGTTGTCTCGATATATGCTTTTCAGTAATATTTTCTAGGATTAAAAAATATTAGGAATGAAAACTCTTTGGAATTCAAATGTTTAATGCCTAAACTCTGTTTTTTTTTATTATTTATTTTTTTAATTTTCCCTTTTCATTTTTGGGTTGATTTTCTATTTTGGTTCTTTTTTTCTTGGGTTTTTCTTCTTGTTTGGTTCTCTGAGTAAAGCTTTTGGGTTTTTTCTTTTCTAGTTTGAGATTGTCCTAGTTTAGTACTATGGTCTGGATATAAATTGTAGGCTAGCAACATCTTGAGCTGTTTTGTTTTTATGAATGTTGCTAGACAATAACATTATAAGAAATAGCAATTACGTAAAGCTCCCCTTTGGGCAATTATGTTGTTTGGGATGGGTAAAGTATTTAGATTGTCACTATTGGCCTCAACAAGATAGTTTGAGGTGCTTGCACTGGGGTTTTCAATTTGCAATGACAATTTCCCATTTTTCAGGAAAAAATAAAGATAAAATATTCATTACCGAAAAAAGAGAAATAAATTTCCTTTAACCAACCTAAATCAAACCAAAAAATTTGGTTCGGGTTGGATTGGTTTTTTAAATTTTTCGGTTCGGTTCAGTTTTTATTTTTAAAAAACTGATCATATTGAGTTGGTTCTAATTTTAATCTAAACCCAAACCAACACATATATGTTCACCCCCAGTGCTTGAGGACTTCGTTTTGATCCATCAAATTTACACTTTTATCCTTTACTTGCTATTGATCTTTGATGTACATCATCTTTCATATTCCCAAATTTCGCAACCATATGCACAAAGTGTCCCAAATCTCCAAACCAGTCTAAGTAATGTGAGCCATAATTCAACAAGTCCTCTCTACCAGTATCGAGGTCAATAATAAAGAAAAGAAGAAGTTGAGATTAAGCTTTGTTTTTCTTTTTGAAGTGTTGCTCCCTTTCTTTTTTATGTATAGATTTATTTTTCTCCTCCATCTTTACCGGATCTAGTTTTCTTTTTCTTGATTACTCAAATGAAGCTCTAAGATTTTACTTGTTACCTTACTCCTCTAAATGAATATTTCACATTGTTCTTAATTTTTTCCAAAGGAAAGCATGGTTTTTGATGATGACGAAGATCACTTTAACAAGAAGCTCTTAAGGATTGGAATCACAAAGTCAAGAAGCTTCTTACTTCTGGAACCAATTTAGCTTTTGTTGAATCTTTGCTTATGCCTCTTGTTAGTTTTCTATCTCTCTTTATGTGACTGACTTATATTTTGGCCTGAGTCTAATGGATGATCTTGTTCTGAACATGTTCAAGAAATTGTTCTCTCGACTGATATTTGATAATGAATGTCGAAGATGTTGGGGAAATTTTCTTGAACTTGTTGTTGAACGTTGATCTCCACGATCTTCAAGTCAAGTCTTTATAAGATTCAATTGTGACATTGCAAAATCACTATAAATAATACTGCATTTTAAATTTAGCTTCAAGATACGACTTTAAGTCACTGTCCTTAAGATGTTATTTGCCTACATTAATTCAGTGAAGCACTAAAGTTTAACAAATACGCCTCTAGGATACAATGAAGCCTCTTGTTGTCTGCAGTGTGCATTCACGAATACAACTCAAGAACACATTTAACTTTAAAGAGCATTCAAGATATTTAATGTTCTAAATCTGCAATATTTAAAACATTAACTTTATTTGTACAAAAGTCGTGGTGAAAAATGTTAGAGAATATTTTTTATCCATTTTCTTATTCTCTCAATATTCCCTTAATGGTCAAAATGAATGGCCTATTTATAGAATTTCATGCACTCCTTCAAGTGGGTTACAACTCTTTGATGAATTGTGACTTTTCTAAAAATCATATGTCTTTTAGAACATATGTAATTGTTCATAGCAATTACAACTTATCAAAAAGTCATATCCTTTTATTTAAGTCACAATCTTTCAACATAACATTTTACTTCAAAAAGTTGCAACTATTTAATATGTTTTTTGCTAAAACGCACTTACCAACCATTGCAGCTTTTTAGCCAAATGCTATGTTTTTTCATTTTAGAAAATGTTCTAACAATCCCCCACTATTTTAAAAAATATATATAATTTTGAAAATAGTTTTGAAAACTTTTATCTTGAGTATGCTCTGAAGACTTATGCATAAATAAATGTGTCTTTTGGACTTGAACCTTTACTTAGTGAAAACACATCAAAATTAACCAAGGTAGCATGATAGGCAAGCCTTTGAACCAGCGATCTTATTCAATTAATCGGATATGTCTCACACATAAGCCCTCTTCATCTCTAATGTTCTTTTATTTGTTGACACATGGATTGGCCTTGTGTCTTATATCTTGGTTTTTCATGAATGCTCTAGTAGCTAGCCAAACTACATAGAAGACGGCACCATCTCCGACACTAACATAGGTGAACTTATAAAGGATACTCACGTAATTAAAGTATCCCACATACAATTTTGTTATAAGTTCATTAAATGCTAAATAGCTTATTTTCCTCGTTCCGTTATGTGTACCAAGCACATCTTCTTTTGGGACATCTATTTATTTATTATTGTGCTTGCAATCACAAACATATAATGTACTTTGGCTAATTGAACCCAAGATCTTGATGTTTCAAGTGTTGGGTTGAGTTTTAATCATTGGTGATTTATTTGAGATTTGTTTCTGTCCCATCCCCTTTACATGAATATGTAACTATGTTCCTTGCAAGGCTTTTTATCATTAGGGACTTTTCAAGTTCTTTATTACTTTTCATAAAATAATGCTCTTACATGAGCATCAATCATACATAATTGTATATGAAATTTATGTACCAATTACTCACATTACATCTGGTTACATGCATCAAAAGAAGAACTTATCTTGTTAGTATACACATATAATTATACAAGATATATTAACTTAAATCATAGAGGAATACTTACAACCATGATTTCCAATCATCTAGTTTCTGTGTTACATGAATCTAGGATAATCATGTTAATTACCTAGGTGGAGCATATGCACATGCAAACTTGCTTTTTCTGGGATCCCACAACATAGCTCTTCCACCATATTAACTTAATTACTCTCTTAGTAATCAATCAAAATTAGAGAATATATATTCTTCCTCTATATTATTTATAAGATACTAAAATTCACTTTCACTCTTGAATGAGTGCTTTTACCAATAATCACAACCCTTTTCAATGGTCACAATCTTTCATCAAGTATCATGACTTTAACTAAGAGTCACGACTTTTCATTATTAGTCCTAACCTTTTACCAAGAATTATGACTTTCTCCAAGAGATACAACTTTTCATGTCACGACTTTTCATTATTAATCCTAACCCTTTACCAAGAATTATGACTTTCTTCAAGAGTTACAAATTTTCACCAAGAGTCATGACTATTCACCAAGAGTCATGACCATTAACCAAGAGTCATGACTTTTCATTAAGAGTTACAACCCTTCACCAAGAGTCACGACCCTTCAAAAGAGTCATGATCCTTCACCAATAATCACGACTTTTCACAAAGAGTCACGACCCTTCATTAAGAGTCATGATATTTCACCAAGAGTCACGACTTCTCAGCAAGAGTTACTAATTCTTACCAAGAGTCACGATCATTTACCAAATATCATGACTTTTCACTAAGAGTCACGACTCTTCACCAAGAGTCACGACCATTCGCTTAGAGTCACGACTATTCGCTAAGAGTCACAACTATTTATCAAGTGTCACAACCTTTTACCAATGGTTATCATTTTTTTATTAAGTATCACGACCCTTCATTGAATATCATGACTTTTCACCAAGGATCACCACGTTTTACCAAGAGTCACGACCCTTTATCAAAAGTCATGATTCCTCTCCAAAGGTTGTAACATTTTCGTCAATCATAACTTTTTATCAATGATCACAACATTTCACTAATGATTACGACGCCACCAAGAGTTATGACTATTTAACACATACATATTATATGTATAATATGCATCAATTAAATTATATAATATTTAATTTTATATTCTAATCATTTTTCATGAAATTTGATCAATGCATATAACTATACATATATTCATTATCTTAATTTCAACATACATGCCTTTAAAACGATATTAAATTCAAGATACTTCATTAAGACTTCTAATCATTCTTCACAAATAAATAAAATTTAGAAATTAAATTTCCTTACTAATTGTAAATCCAATAACAAGTTCACATGTTACAAATAGCGTCTTAAGATTATTGAAAAATTTTTCTTGAACTTGTTGTTGAATGTTAATCTCTACGATCTTCAAGTCAAGTCTTCATAAGATCTAATTGTGATACTGTAAAATCACTATAAATAATACAACATTTTAAATTTGGCTTTAAGGCACGACTTTAAGTCGCTGTCCTTAAGATGCTATTTGCTTCCACCAATTCGGTGAAACGACTAGGGTTGTTCAACAAATACGCCTCCAAGATACAATGAAGTCTCTTGTTGTCTGCAGTGTGCATTCACGAATACAACTCAAGAACACATTTGACTTTAAAGAGTTAAGATAATTAATGTTCTAAATCTGCAGTATTTAGAATACTAACTTTATTTGTACATAAGTCGTGGTGGAAAATGTTAGAGAACAATTTTTATCCATTTTCTTATTCTCCAATATTCCCTTAATGGCCTAAATGAATGGTCTATTTATAGAATTTTATGTACTCCTTCAATTAGGTTACAACTTTTTGATAAGTTGTGACTTTTTTAAAAGTCATGTTTTTTAGAACATATGTAATTGTTCATAACAATTATAACTTATCAAAAAGTCATGTCCTTTTATTTAAGTCACAACCTTTCAACATAGCATTTCATTTCCAAAAGTTTCAACTATTTAATATGTCTTTTGTTAAAAGGCACTTACTAACCATTGCAACTTTTTAGCCAAATGCTATATCTTTTTATTTTATAAAATGTTTCAACAAAAGAGAGTAGCTAACATGAGGTCAATATTGAATGGTAAGATTTCTAGGAGTCTTGGATTTAAACTATTAATTTTCACTACCAGTATAAATTAAATTTTGTTTCGAGCAAATAAAATTTGCTCAAACTAGTTTTTGCTTGGTTGAAAAATACTATTGTTGTGAAGGTCTCAACAACTTTGCTCATTTTCTATACAAAAAAAAAAACACAAATTTAGTTTTATTAACTCTATTTTTGTATATAATATATTAATATGTTGTATTTATATTTACTTTTGTACGTAACATATTATATCAATATTTATCATTGTATGTAACATATTACATATACCTCCGTTGAATATTATATACATCTCTTCTGTTATATGTAACATGTTACATACACCTCTTTCGTTATATGTAATATATTATATATCTATCCGACAAGATCATCGAAGCTCCGGTGATGTCATTAGAAGAATCACCGGAGCTTCGGTATATCTGTTTGTTAACTTTAAATAATATTTTAATAATTTGTATGATTTTTATATAATTATAATTCATAATTTTAAATATATTTTTGTTAATTTTAAAAAATATTAACTTATAATCTAAATGTAAATTATTTAAGCCTAAAAGCTCCAAACCAAGCACCGTCATTGAACAAAAGTAATTCAAAGTCCAACAATTTTGCGATGGAAGATTAATAAAGCATAACAAATTATATTATGTCTCTGAGATAAAATTTGGGCCATGAATATTATAATTAAACATGTGTTTAAATTAACTTTATATTTAATACATGTAAAATTTTGTGTATGAATTAAGTGCACGTTTTTGACAATTACACTAATTTTGTACATTCAAGAACTAATTGCAAATAAAAGGAAAAAAAAAATAATTAGATTAGCCCTTAAATTATACTTAAAAATGTATTTAAGTTTAAAAATTATTACCCTAGACTATCTTTTTAATGGATTAAATTAGTCCTAAGTGCTAATGATATTAGTTAGTTCGGTTAAAAATAACCGTTAATTTAAAGATGATTAAAAAATGAGATAATTAAATGACTTGATATCTTTTTACTCTAATTTTAGTTTTTTTTTATATACAATCTTAACTAACTAATAAATTAAATAAAAAAAGAAAATGAACATAACCTATTCCCTGTCTCTTTTTCTCATTTTTCCTTACTTATTTCCTAGCAAACCCATTCATAAAAATATTTGAAAGATTATTTGTAAAAATTATTTTATTTTAATTAAATATTTAATTTGAATAATAATAGAATGTAAAGTTATAATATTTTGGTAGATAGTCTCATTCTCATTTTACAAATGACAAATTTTAAAAATATAATATTGAATTGTTACAATTTTAGGAATTCAATATTAAGTTAAAATAGTTAGAGTTACAAACTTTAAACCAATTTTTGTTAGGTTGAAATTCATTTTGTAAATTATATGCAAAGTTATTTTATGTTAAACTTTCAAGAAATATATGGCGAATCATATTTTTCTTTTATGTTTATAATTTTTTATTTTTTTTTACCATCCAATTATATTGTTCTAATTTCAATAATATATTCATAACATACCATGTTTTTAAAAATTGAAAAATATAAAATTTATAATCAAATTATCTTTAAAAATTAACAAAATTTATTCAATTTTTAGAGTCAAATTACACTAAAATAAGAGTAAAAATTGATCAAAAACATTTAAAAAATGATTTTTTTTTTATTTATTAATACCTTTGAGAATCATATCACCGTTAATTGTTTAACAAAATTTTACAAATATGATTAATTTTGAATTTTTTAATAAATTATGGGACTTAAGATGCCCAATTCACAAATTTCAAAATTGAACTTTTTTTTTAAATAATTATAGGATTTATAATATCATGCACTCTAAATAAATATAAATAATTACCTCAAACAGTACATTTAAATCATATAATATAATTATAAAAATAACACCATTAATTTAAAGGACTAAATTACCCCCAACCCAAAATATGCCTACGAGCATATCTCTCGTTTTTACTTTCTCTCTCTCTCTCTTATGTACAAGTGAAATGAGCATATCCGACCCTTGCCTCTATTTCTCTTATATATAAGTGAAATGAGCATATTCATGGCCGCGGTGACTTCAATGATAGTGGAGAGTGACATTAATGGTGATTACAACACCAACAACATGACTATATATGGTTGGAGGACATGGATTCTCTCTCTCTCTCCCTCTCCCTTATTTCCCTATTTAGAATAGCAACACCTAAATGCAAGAGTTATAAAACATTCATCCACGACATCTCACAACATTTTTAATCTACAACTTTACACTATTTTAATGCAAAAATTCACTATTTTTTTCATACCTAACTCATGACGCTAAATATGACACTAAAGAGTATATTATTTTTTGTAGAAGGCATAAAAGATCGTATAACTTTTATAAAATAAACATTTTAGTCCTATTCTTTTTAAGTAGAGTACTTTAATCTCATAGTTTAAAAAAAAAAATGTGTACTTTAGTTTTAAAAGTTTAAAATTATGAGACTTATGTGTACCTTTTTTAGAACTAAAATAAATTATCTTAAAACTAAAATGCATTCTTTAAAGTTATAAGATTAAAGTAAAAACTACAAAATTAAACCACTTCTTTATCCAAAGCTAGAAGGTTACTGGCAACTTTCACCCTTAATTTTGATTTTTCTTTGAGTGAAACTTTTGCAATATATAAATATATATAAACAAAAATTGAAAAAGTATAAACAAAAAATAGCGGGTAAATAATATCGGCCAAATATAGCATCATACTGCATTATTTTACTGTAGTATTATAGAATTTATTTAGAGCAATTTTTAATTAAAAAAAATTATAATATTTTAGTCTTATTAGAGATGCCTACTGCCGATCTCTTCGGTTGTTATGAAATGTTACTAATTTAATCTCTTTCCATCTCAAGAAGGTTCGCATTTCTTCTTTGATTTTATGTTGATTTTGTTTATTTTATTACATTGATTCTTGAACCGAAGAATTTATGTTTTTCTTGTTATTCATCTTAATTTGACACAATATTGCTTTAATTTTTAGAATTTATTGTAATTTATTTGACATTAAAAGATGTTCGAAAGTTAAATATTTAATCGTCAGAAGCTCAATAGTAAATGGCAACCAACATCCATCAATGTTAAATAATGTTCAACTTCTTATGGAGTTTTGGACTGAGTTTTTATGTTTTAAGTGGCAAGGTCAGTTTTGCCAATTTGTCTTAATTGGCAAGGTAAGTTTTGCCAATTTAAATAATGTGCAAGGATGTAAATGTTGAACATATAGTTACGACAATATCTCTATTTTATATATTTTGATATTATATATTTTAGCTAAAATATCATAAAAATATTGAGAATGTCGCTAAAAGTATAGTAAAAATATCGTTGTCATTAAATTGTTATTTAAATGTCTTTTTTTTTTTACTAAAATATCTTAAATATTTTAAATATTATTTGCTAAAATGTCGTTAAAATGTCAAAAATATGAAATTGATTTTTTCTCTCTTTTTTCTTCTTTTTTACCGATCCTTTATATCATATATTTTTACTCACTTTTATTATTAGAGAATGATAAATTATAATAAAGAACAAAATATATTATATTATTTTATATTAATATTATAACAGATAGATTGTATCAAAAGATAAGGCTTGTAATATCTCCTCTAACTATTCATACTTTTAAATAAATAATTAATTAATTAAATTTTTTTTTATATTGTCAAAATTTATTTATTTATAATAGTTAATATAATTAAATATTGTACTTAATTAATTCAAATTTTTTTACTAATTATTACAAAAAGAATATATAATTATACAATATATTAATTAATTAGTTAACTTATTGATTAATATAAATATTATAAGTATTAAATAAAAAAAATACTTTAAAATATAAGCAGTTGATTATTTTCTTAAAATTTATATATTGAGATTTTAATTAATATCAACACTTCAAATTTTAATTATGACTTAGTTAGTGGTGTTTGTTTTATTATTATAAATTTTAAGAATATTATTTATTTAAAAATAAAAAACTTTCAGGCATGTCACTTTTGCTCGGTACACAAGAATCACAAATTTTATTTTGGTATAAATCTGATTAGAAAAGAAAATTAACGTGGGATGACTTTTTTGCGGTTGATATCTAATTAAATAAATGATAATTAGGTATATTTTATATATATATAAAAAAAAAAAACGGTATATGCATGTGGCTGTTGAAATTTTATTTTTGTTCTTTTCTAAAAATTAATTCCTTTCTTCAGCTTCTTGCTTCCCGTTTGGTGCAAAACGGCAAACTGCCAAAACTAGTTTTGAATTTTGATTAAATTAACGTACATCATCAGAAAATACAAATATTCTTCTTACTTTATGTTTTATTTCTTTTAATTTCTAATTTACATGGACCACGTTGAGCTTGAGAATTTGAAGATAATATTTTTATATTGTATAGAATAAATTTAAAATAATATATGGTATTTTTTTTCGCGGGAAAATCTTGTGGAAATAAGTAGTATATATGCAATTTAAAAAAAAAAAAAAAAGACATTTCCGTTAAATTAAAAAATAATCTCCATTCACAGTTCTCTTACAAACACCTGCAATCCACCATTTTAAAACAATCCTTTATGATTCGTAACAAAACTCGAAGAAAATCAAACCCAATTTGGTCTTCTTTGTATTTTTCTCAAAGTTGCGAATTTTTCATAGTTTATTCATCCTTTTAACTAACGCATAAATGATATATCAAAATAAGAATCTACTTCTCACGAATTTCATGGTGGAGAGTTTGTTAGTCGATGAAGGCATCAAAAGGTGATTGTGGCACTTGAGTTTGTTTGGGGGTGGGACTAGATGGTTTTGTTATTTTAGTTTCATTTTTTATTATATTAAATTATAAATGTGTCATTATTATACTAATTTTAATAGTCAAACATGGTATTTTTAAAGTATTTTAAAAGTATAAATGTATTGTTGAAGTATATGAATGAGTTAATATTTGAATTTTAAGTACGAACCGAAAAAAAGTAAATCACAATTATATTCGGTCACTCCAAAATTTGAAGCTGATTTTACTTTCAAAAAATATTTTATTAATGTTGGCAATTTCTAAAATTATTTCGTGAATATTATATTATATAAACAATAATGGCACACAGCAGCTGTCACATAATAAATATAACAGATTAAATTAGTTTAAACATTTTCAGCATTGTCGTCTAATTTAAAAAAAAAAAAAAAAAAAAAATGCATAGAACAACAAGGAGAAAAACAAACTTCACTATTCATAATTAGTATGCTATTAAGATATCCAAGTTAAGAATAAATGCACAACTGTTTAGTACAATAATCATTAATTCATTTGATTATAAAAAATGCTAAATCAATTAATGACATTAAAGAGGCACCAAAATTTTAAGCTGCCTAATCTGTTTGCTTGAATCATCTCTTCCTTCTATTATTATTATTTTTTTTTTTAAGAAAACAATAGTTCATATTAGGAGTGTCCAAAAACCAAACCAAATCGAAAAAAACCGAAAAATTAAACCAAACTGAACCGAACCAGACGGTTTTATAAGTAAAACGGTCCGGTTCGATTTTTTATTTTCCAAACTGTTTGACTAACGGTTCGATCCGATTTTTCAAAATTTTAAACCAAACCGAACCGAACTGAACCAAAAATTAAAATTATTATATATATATATCCTTTCCTGCAGCTTAATCCATTTTCCCCAAATTCCCAATCCTCAAAACCTACGAAATCAAGCGCCGCCAGCCGGCGCCCCTCCCCCAACTTGCGCCACGCCACTCCAGCCAGCGCTGTCTCGTCCGCGAACTCCCCTAACCAGCCTCCGGCACTGTCCCGTCTGGCTCCAGCCAGCGCTGTTCCTTCCCGATCGGTAAGTATGGCACAACTGAATCAATCATTTGATATGTTTGTCCTCTCGAGGGCTTCAGTTGGTATCTCTGTTTCGTGAGTCTTATTAGGCTTTGAATTCTTGATGACATTAATATTACACTCCTGGTATCTGAAGCATGCAACTAAGTGATTGTTAACCATACTAGAGACTTGCATGAATGAATAAATCACAGTTGTTCCAACACAACGAAAGCCTTTTTGCATCAAATCTTTGCTAATCACTTCTGCTTTTGGAGACTTGACTGGTACCCGACGTGCATATCGAAATCTATTCATTACAGGCTTGTGATTCACAAAGAGCCAGATGTAGTTATTGAAGGAACCAAAGTCCTGTTGAATTTGCATATATAAATACATATTCAGATTCTCAAAATCTGAACAATTACCATATTATAGTTTAAATTAAAGAGGAAAAAAAAATCGATCTTGTTCTGCTTTTATGGATTCATCATGAGTAACATGTGATGGAAGGTTTCCTTATTATTTTGATATTTGATATATAAGTAGTGACTTATGCAACTTTATTAAGTGCTTTCGTTTAATGCTGCCTTGTATGTTCTATATTTCTCTAATTAGTTGATCGGAGGATTTTCTATTTTGCCTTAACATGAATATGCTCTGTCAATTAGTATTGACAGATTTTCTTCTTCTTCTTTAGTACTATATTTATAACATTCGTTTCAGGATCAATCAAACTTGGGATTGTTATTGTAGCAAAAAAAAAAAATCGTTATAAACCGTTAACCAAACCGGACCAAATCGGATCAAATCGTTCGGTTTTAAAATTTTATTAGTCAATCGGTTCGGTTTGATTTGATTAAATTAATATGTTCGGTTCGATTTGATTATTTTTTAGCTAAAAATCGGACCGTACCGGACCGCGGACACCCATAGTTCATATAGCTTTTTTAGATTTTTGTTTTTAAAACTAAACAATACTATTAATTCTCTAATACTTATATATTTTATACTTTCTTTCCTAATTTTATTTTTTAATATTTAATCCCTAACTTTAAAAATTTTAGGTTTTAATTTCTTAATTTTAATAAATTAAGACTACTTTAATATAAAATTTATTTTAAAAATGAATTAAGTGTTAGTCACATTCTTTAATTTTTTCTTCTCAAACAAAACCTTAATAATACTAAAATTTTTCAATTCTATACCTTTAAAGTACAAAAAGGAAACTAAAACCTAAAATTTATAAAAGTTAAGACCATATATTAAGAAAAAATTAAAGAAACTAAATATTAAATAAAGAATTAGGTCCCAACAATATATATATTTGATTGAAGTTTAAGTAATAAGATTATTGTCATGCATCTATATTATTACGATTTATTAGTTATGGAGTGAGTTCTACTTCAAAAAAGTTGTGTATTTATTATAAATAGTATAAAATTTGTATGTAAGCTTGACATTATTAAAACATAAATTTTAATTCTTAAATTTATATCATACTATCCATCAAAACTAAAAACCCTAGGCAATCGCCCAAATAAATGAATAATTTTGCTGCCAGCTTAGGATGCTTACCAAACAATACTTGACAATTATTATTTAATACCAACTGTTGATTCTAATCATAAAGTTTCAAGTCACAAGTTTGTATTCTGCTGTTCATCAAAAGTTCAAAACTACAAATCTTATAGAATCAGCCGGATGAATATTTTTGCTGCCAGCTTAGGATAAGTATCAAACAATACTTGTCAATTATTATTTAATATCAACTGTTGATTCTAATCATAATTGGTTTATTTAAGTAATTATTATTTTCTCAGATCATTTCATTTCATAGTTAAAAGATTAACTAAAAAAACACAAAGTACTGTTGACCATTATGTGCAGGAAATAGTTAACGGTACTTAATAAAAATATTTTTCTATGATATCTTAATTTAGATATTAATGAAATAATTTAATTCACTTTTTAGCTTAATTCATATAATAATAATATAATTTAATTAATTTTTTTAATAAAATATTTCATAATTATTTTATTATTATAAATTATAAATTTTATATTTAATTAATAAACGATATGATTATTAATAAAAGATAAAAACATAACTATTTTTTTTAATTAATCTTTAGCTACGAAAAGAAGTATTATGAGAAATTAATAATTACGATCATAATCAACGATTTATGTTAAATAATAGAATAATTTTTTTATTATATCATAATTTATATAATATAATTTTATTAATAAATAATTTTATAATTATATCATATTTTAAATTTTATATTTAATTAATAATTGATAATAAATAAATATATATATATATATATATATATCACCTTAAATAATAATTAGCAATAAACAATTGTGATCTAATCATGGCAGTGAAATTCCACCTCGATGAACAAGACAGGATCACAAAAAGGCGGGAATGTCGCTATCAATGTTTGAAAAAAACCCACGAAGAAGACAACTCAAACTCAACAAAAATATATATATATATAATAAAATAAAATAAGAAAAGTCGTCTATTCATTAGAGGTTTCACATCATCACATGGTGAGTTCTTACTTCTACTTTCGTACCCATATTTTCAAAATATTTATTTTCCTACACAATATTTATATTATTTGATAAAATTTTACTGTCTGGCAATTCTCAACATATGCTCCTACAGTCCCTATTTTCTTCAGACATTCCTCAAAAACTTCTGCAGATTGTTTGTGTTCCGTGTTCACACTGTTTTTCTGGGCATGTCCTAGTTTCTTAGCACAATCAAAGGTATTTGATTTTCTATTCAAGTGATTTGTTGAATCTTTATCTTTTTGTTCTTTTCTTTTTTCACTCGTAATTTGAAATGAGTTTTCGTTTTTTTTTTTTTTTTTTTTTTTTCTGTTTCTTCTTCTTCTTATATTTTGAACTGGGTTTTCAATTTCTTAGGTTGAGGCGTTATTTTAAAATTGTGTATTTGTTTGTTTTAACTTTTAACCTCTGTGGTCCTCTCTGTTAACTCTATCTCTCTCTGTTTTTGTGATGGAAATGGTGTGGCGTAAAATTTGGACTATTTGGTTGGTGTTGATCTGACGAGTTGTTGAAGCTCTGTGTTTCAAGTAATTATCAAGAAACATTATTAAAGTTCATATATATATCAAAAATCTCTATCGTTATAGTTCATTTCACTTTCAATTTTTAATACTGTGTTTTTCCTTCTGAATATGAGCATTTTACGGGTTTTAAGGTCGAACACATTTTCTTTAGTCTTTAATTAGTCGTTAGATAGAATGAGGAGTGGTTTCTAAGCTAAGCTTAGAGTTGCCTGGAAATCCCTTTTTGATGGAACAGTTTGGGTTAATTCGATTTTCATTTATGGGTTTTGCTTACATTTTTTGGAAGTTAATTTGCTTTTAGATCTTACAAATTTTGCGAGAAAAATAGAAGTAGAAGATCTAGGTTTTAATTTATGGATAATCTTAACTTTTCTTCTATCAGAATCAATCTTCTTAGTTTCAAGCTTAAGCTTTTTGATATTGCTTTTGTTTTCTTGGGATACAGGGATAGTCTTGTGAATTTGCAAATGAACAAGTTCCTCTGAAGCTTACTTTCAAGATGGACCGAAGAAGTTGGCTGTGGCGGAGGAAATCTTCTGAGAAGAGTCCTGGTGAGACTGAGAGTTCTGAATCCATTTCTTCCCATTCTGAAAGATTCTCAGATGAACAGGTAAATGACATTTACACTGCTTGAAGAGTGAGCTTACCTTTTTATTTATTTATTTATTATTTGTTCTATGAAATTTGGAAGTTTCAGGGCTCTGTTTGACAAATTCTTGAATACCCTTGCCTATTTTTTGCCAATTCATATGGCTTTTCCTTAAATTTTTCTTTGGTTCAAGTCTTGGCTACCAGGAATTTTTTTTATTGGAACTGCTCAATCCCAAAAGGTTAACAAGACTCTGTAATTTTTATAAACACTACCTGGTGTATCAATGTTGGACTTTCCAATTTTACCTCTAACAATTCATGCCCATTGCATAAGGAAATTATACTTCTTCAGCATTGAGAAGTGAGTGGTCTCTAAAGGAGAAAGAATAGTGGTTTCTAAAAGAGAAAGAATCATTATGGGCACATGTGTTATTATAGGCTTCACCATCTTCTCTTTACCTTTGTATTTGTCTCTCTTTAGAGGAGCATTCCACGTGTATCGGAAAAGTTATCACAGTCTAGGGACTGAATTTGCATGTCATTTTAGGGTGATGGGTTTGCCGTAAAGACGGTATGCTTATAACATTTCCTACTCACCATTTCTGGATGCTCAAAGTTTCTGAAAGTAGAAAGGCAATGCTGGCATCTTCACGTACTTCAGAGGCTACCCATTGCCACAGAGACATAAGATCACATTTCCTTGTTTGCTTATTTTATAGAGTGTTTTCCTTTGACAGTAATGATTTAAGGGTTGCTTTCTTGTCTATGTTTTTATTGTCTTTTGTTTAATTGATTTGGCTTCTGAAAGTTTAATTATGTTCCTCTTTGTTCCCAAAGGCATATCCAATTCATACCACGCAATCACAAGAAGTCACTTCCAAAGCTGCACCAAATGAAGATGAAGTTAATGAAAATGTTAAGACTTTAACTGAAAAATTATCGGCTGCTCTTCTTAATATTAGTGCCAAGGAGGAGTTGGTAAAGCAGCATTCTAAAGTTGCAGAAGAAGCTGTCTCTGGTATTAACTTCTTACCATTTATTTTTCTCCCCCTGTAAAACTTTATTATGTTTCAGAAAGTGAGAAGGGATCATCAGGACCAAGACACCCAAAAATGAATTTTTGAATGAAAGATTGCGCCATAATAAATGAAGGTGAAAGGATTTTTATTAGAAGTAATGCTTCTCTTTTGGTTCAATGCTTCAATATGCATCATATTTTTCATGTAATTCAATGATAATTAATTCAGCATTGCGTTATTTTATATCATTGAAGCATTTTTACGAAACTATCTCTGTTTTCCATTTGTTCATCTTAAACTGGAAATGGAATGGCTTATCTGTGCTTTTTATAGTTTGGGTATTCTCTTGGGTGGTCGGTAGCGAGGTAATAATTTTTCATATAACCTCAAATGCAAGGTTGGGAAAAAGCCGAAAATGAAGCATTGGGTCTGAAAAAGAAACTTGAGGCTGCTAATCATAAGAATTATGCTCTTCAAGATCGCCTTGGTTATCTTGATGGAGCACTGAAGGAATGTATGAGACAACTTCGACAAGCAAGAGACGAGCAGGACCAGAAGATTTGTGAAGTTGTTGCGACAAAAATCCTTGAGTGGGAATCTATAAAGACTGTGTTTGAGAGTCAGCTTGTTGAGCTCCAAACACAACTTCAAAGTGCAAAAATGGAAGCTGCTGCATCAAATGATTCTGATCTTCGAGTGAAGCTTGAGGCTTCTGAGAAGGAAAGTACAGCCCTTAAACTTGAGCTAATTTCTCAAGCTAAGGAGCTAAAATCAAGAACCTTAGAAAGGGACTTATGCACCAAAGCTGCTGAAAATGCCAGTAAGCAGCATCTAGAAAGCATAAAGAAGGTGGCTAAACTTGAAGCTGAATGCCGCAGGTTAAACGTCATTGCTCGTAAAGCATCCCCTGGTAATGATCAGAAATCCTTTTCTGCATCATCAGTTTATGTAGAGTCTTTTACAGATAGCCAGTCAGACAGCGGAGAGAGGCTATTGGCAATTGAATTTGATGTTAACCAAACAGGCAACATCGAGAGAAATGGATGTGAACAAAGCCAATCAGATTCAGATACATCTGCTCTAGTCAGAGAATTTCAATATCAAAATGAAAAGGTTATTGGAAGAAACCGAATGGCCCCTTCAGTTGAAATCAATCTCATGGATGATTTTCTTGAAATGGAAAAGCTTGCTGCATTACCAAATATAGAAAGGGGCTACAGTGAGGTGGAATCTGTCTCTGATCAACATGATTGTGTAGAAAGTCCTTTAAAAGCTGAACTAGAAGCTATGATTCAAAAGACTGCAGAACTAGAAGAGAAATTAGTGAAAATTGGGGTAGAAAAACAGGAACTTGACATGGCTCTAACTGAATGTCAAATGCAGCTTGTGACATCCCAGGCTCTACTGTCGAAAGCAGAGACGAAGTTACAAGATCTGCAAAAACAGTTGGTTCTCGCAAGAGAATTAAAGTTAGCTGCAGAAGAAGAAGTAATGACATCTAATACAAAGAGACAGGAGGCAGAGTCACAACTTAGAGTTGTTGAAACTGAGGTCAAGAGCTTGCTTTTGAAAATTGGTTCATTAGAAGAAGAGGTTCAAAAAGAGCGAGTTATATCAGCTGATACTGCAGCTAAATGCCAGGAATTAGAGAATTTACTTTTAAGCATGAAACATGAAACTGAGATTCAGCAGTTAGCTGAGCTCCAGCATCTGGCCAGCATTAGTGGCGATTTGAAGACAAAGCAGGTCAGTTGCAACTACTTTACAGCTTAATAATAACTATTTTCACATTTGATATTAAGAAAAATAACTGGTTTTTGGATGCGGAAAATAGCTCTTTTAGTTTATTTGTATTTTCAGTATGAGTGAAAACTTTTGTCCAAACATGAAGTTGTTAAAGAAAATATTTGACATCCATGGCCATGTCCTGAACTGAGATTTCTATCTGAAAATGTAGCTACTAGATCTAACTGCAATGAGCTATTTCTCTTAGGAATGTAAACTCAAGAATCATATCTCCTAAATTGCTCATTTTCAGAGTCGGTCTTTTTCTTCACCAATGAAAAGCTGATTGATTTCTTGCCACCCAAACTAGTTATTTTTAGGATAAAGTGCATTTTTAGGTCAAATTTCAGACGATCACAAACATATTTAAAAGTACTTACGGTTTAGCATTGTTGACAAAATTTTATGCCAAAAATGAAATCAACCTTTCATTGGCCAATAAAAGAAGAAATAAGATTTTCTACAAGTGATACCGGTTGTAGGGCTTTAAACACAATCACCTTCCACTCTAATACTGTGTTAGAGTATTTTGGTCATCAGTCCTCGCTTAAGATGTTGGAAGATGAACCAACATATCATTTATAGCCTAAAATAGCTGCTGAGTCTGGTTTGCAGTCTAAGAAATTGCGATGTCTGGCTTGCTTCACACTTAAGCAGTTTGAAACCTGGGATTACTGTGAATTGGCCATTTTCCTTGGTCACTATGTCATTACATTCTTCGCATATCCTCTTGTTAGTTGCAGGAAAAGGAGCTGGCATTGGCTGCTGATAAGTTTTCAGATTGCCGGAAAACGATTGCATCTCTTGGCCAGCAGTTGAAATCTCTTGCAACATTGGAAGATTTTCTACAAGAATCTGAGAAAGCTGCTGGAGCTCAAGAGTGAAGCCATGCAGTTTTTAGGAGAACGTTTTGGAAGCATGAGAATTGCATTCAGATAGGAGCATTCCGATGTTCCAAAAAGCAGTGAGAAATGGTAATCAAAAGACGGTGGAGTTATCACTAAACCCTAGACCTCGACCATTGCCTCTGAAAAGAGACAATCATCGGAATCGGGTAGTTATTCCAAAGAAGAGTGAGACTTGATTTATCATTGAGAATCACAACAAATGATAGATAGCTAGATACCATTACTAATTTTCTAAAAAGAAAGTTGGATACATCTATTTTGAAATATTTCACTTTGAAGATATTAAAGAAATGTTATCAATGCATAAAATTGACAGGCATAATAGCACCATATAACCCGAATCCCTACCCTATTCCCTGTATAGCAAACATGTCCACAAGTATCTCTCAAAGTAACAAGTTATATATGGCACAGGCACTTGATTGTTTCTTAAGTTTCAGAAGACTAAAATGGTATGTCATACTTTAGGGTCCAAGCGATAATCACAAGGTTCACATTGAAATTTGGCTCAATGTGAAAAATTCTAAGAATTATTTAGAAAGCCTCAGATGCATACTAATGCTTTCCAGCTACTGTAAACAAAATCAATCTATTATCATAACTTCATTCATAACCATTTTCAATCAAAATAACATGAATTCATAATATATCTCCTACAAAGGAAAGCAATACTACTTAAAACTTACCTATTGGGTCAAATGTCCATGGACATTACACAACTCAAAGGAGACCGAGTAATACAAATATTTGCCCACAAACATTATGGGGTAATACTGTGTCCAAATTTTTTTGAAAAATCGATATTTTCCCTTTTTTTTTTTTTTTTTTGCAATATGATACAATATAATTGATTTGAATACAAATATCAAATATTTGTATAAATTTATGTATTTTTAGTAGTCAATTTCCAAATAAACAACGATATGAAATTTCAACCAATACCACCAGTTTTATTACATTTTCAATATTTACTCAGATTCATTTTCAAATAAGCAAATAATAATAAAATTAACAAATTTATCTTTAATTTTATTAAATTTATTGCTTGAATATCTTGTTTAATATAATTAAATGTGATTTTAATAATTTGAAAACTGTCTTTCCTTTTGTTTTTACTGTATAAACTAATTGCGTTTTACAAATTTATGCTAATTAAAACACCTACATGGATGAAAATTCAAAGGAACTTTCAGAAGCACCCGAAAATGGTTGAAAATGCAAACCATGGACAAGTAAAAATTGGTAAACCTGTACCACATCTAAAAATTGTGTTCGAATAGGTATAAAATTATAAAAAATAAAATTTACTCCCAAAAATACCTATCATTTTATTAAAAAAAAAATAATATTATATACATTAAATTATTATTATTATATATTAATTATGAATTAAATATAAAATTAAGATATTAAATTGTAAAATAATTTTGCTAAATAGAAGGTAGTAAAAAGTGTTACTAAAAAAATTTGGTGGACCTGTCTCCCTCTTGTTTGCTTTTTGGATCCTATACTCAACTACACAAAACCAGCCTAACAGCGAGAAAGGTGTGTTCAAATCTTCTATGCCACCGAAGATTTTTATACAATATATTAATATATTAAAATTCTAAAAATAGTGGAGGTGGCTTGGAGCCGAGGAAGATACCATCATAATTCATACAAAATAGGTACAAAAGAAAAGAAAAATAAAATCAGCGAAAATCAGGTACCCAAACTAAAAAGAAGAAGAAGAAGACGACGACGACTGAGCTTGATTTTGAACAATGGGGGACGGTAGCTCAAACAGAAGTCTTTCTTCCACCAATAATTCTAACAGTAATAAGCCCGAATGGTTACAGCAATACGATCTGATCGGCAAAATTGGAGAGGGCACTTACGGTCTTGTCTTCTTAGCCAAAACCAAGTCGCCTAACAATCGCGGTAAATCCATTGCCATTAAGAAATTCAAGCTTTCCAAAGATGGTGATGGCGTTTCCCCTACAGCCATTCGCGAAATCATGGTCTCAGTTTGGATAGTTTTCCTCAATTTCTATTTTTTGTTGTTTTCCTTATGGAATTTTTTTCCCCTTTTTTTATGAATTGAAGTATCTTTTTCTTTGATCTCTTATATTTTTTCAATTGGATGTTTATTTTTTCCTTTTGTTTTTTTTTTTTGGGGACTATGGGACGAAGAGAATTAGGGTTTCTATTAAAGCAACTAGGATTTCGACTAGGAAGAAACCAGAATGATAATAATAATAATTATTATTATTAATTCGTGCAGTTGCTGCGAGAAATATCGCACCAGAATGTGGTGAAGCTGGTGAATGTTCACATCAACCATGCTGACATGTCGCTATATCTTGCTTTTGATTATGCAGAGCACGACCTCTATGTAAGGATATAATTCAAACTGTTTCTTTTTATTTTATTTATGAAAAATACATCTTGAATTTGTTTCCATAGTTACTTGTTCATATTTTGTTAGGGCGCTTGTGCAATTCTATGAGAAACAAGACTGATTCAATTTTCTTAGCCCAAAAATAGTGGGGGGAGGTGAAGAGAAAATGATTCCAGCTGGTGTTACATTATTATGTTATGGCGGAGGGAATTAATGGGATTTTTCTTTTACATCTATACTTGAGTTCCCGTAGTGTAGACACTTGTAATAACATCTGTACTTGTGAGTATATATACAAACAGAGAGCTCGAAAATATGGGCTTAGTTGCTTAAACGTGTGATAAGATCACTTGGGAGTTTCTTACTCTATTACAGATCTTATTCCATATCGGGCATATTTAAACAATATTCAGTGATTTTCAGAAATTTATGTGTGCGTGTTTACTAATTTGTTACAAAAACCGTTTGATAAAGAAACACCTAAACAAGAATGTATTTGAGTTACAATGGACTGGAATGAGGTGATTCCATGCTTTTGAATTTTTTTCGTCATTTACCAAAGTAAAAAATGTGTTTCCTTAAATTATTCTCGAAATGAACATAAAGTTGGTTGCATTTTGGATGTTTAATTATCGTTTTGCTAAATTTTGTCTTGTAATGATTGCCTTGTCGTGTCAACATCTCTGGAGGGATAATATCTAAATAGGATATCAAGTCGGGAGAAAAAGTAATGATAGAAAAAGAAGGTGGAGCCAATTCTAGTCTTTAGGCCCCATCTTTATTTAAGAACCTCGACAAACATATGGAGCTATACATATGCGTATCCCTAATTGCTTGCCCTTTCAAAATAGAGTAAACAAATGAAAGGAATTGGCCCCTTAATCCTCATTGTCATTCCCAGTTGGTTAAGTGGTTAACATTTAACAATGCCCTGAACATAATACATTTGTTATAATTGATTCACAGGAAATTATTAGACATCATAGAGACAAGGTTAATCATGCTATCAATCCGTACACTGTGAAGTCGTTGCTCTGGCAGTTGCTCAATGGATTGAATTATCTCCACAGGTGGATTTTGGATTGCAGATGTTCTGATTGGATTTTACATAATTGCTTCTGGTGATTTACTTATTTCAAACTTTTGCTGCAGTAATTGGATCATGCATAGAGATTTAAAGCCATCCAATATCTTGGTAGTATGGCAGAACTTTTTCTTATGCTTATGTGCTGTATAGGTGTCAGAAAGATGCATGTCTTTGTGAACCTTTATGAGTTGCTGTAGTGTTAAAGAAAAACCTATTTTTGAATCAGGTCATGGGTGAGGGAGAGGAACAGGGAGTTATCAAAATAGCTGATTTTGGACTCGCAAGAATATATCTAGCTCCCCTGAAGCAATTGTTTGATAATGGGGTTGGAATCTTTTTATCCTTTATTTTGATCTTTTGCTTATCCATGAGGCTGGTTAGTGTTTGCATTTATAATCATAGATGCAATTTTGAATTTATAGGGCAATTGTTAACGTTATATTTCTTTCTCCTAACAATTGGCACAGTGTTATAATAAGCTTATTGTGTGGATATGAATATGCTTATATGTTGTTTCTCTGGCGTTTTCAGGGTTTTTAATAATTAAGAAGTCATTTAAATCCTTCTGTCATGTATTATCGCTGAAATTGCTTTAATTATGCTTACTGCATTACTAATTTTGTTCTCCCTTTTCCTGTCAAAAACTAAAACAAAAAGGAATCAAATCTTAATAATAATAATAATAAGCCAGGTGATGTTGAATGTTTATTTTAACTTAAAGTTCAGAAAGCTATTGCGTTTGTGATTAATTCTTAATTACTGTTTCTTTCAGGTTGTTGTAACCATTTGGTATCGTGCACCGGAGTTGCTTCTTGGAGCAAAACACTATACTAGTGCTGTTGGTATCCCTGGATGCCAAATTTCATGTTTAATGAAATTTTATTTGCATCTCAGCTTCAATTTTAGAGTTCCTCCAGAGTGAGATTACTTGAAATTTTTAGCTAATTTTATGGGACAAGGTGCCAGATTGCTTGAATATATATTTGAAAGTTACTTCAGCAGTATCAGATGTGACAACGTTCATGGTCACAAAGGAACATAATGCAACGGATGTTGATAGAAAAGAAATAATCTTCAAAGTCTTTTTGCTACAATATTATATTACATGCTAGTGTCCCATAAAAAATGCATGCATCTGTGTGCTTGCATATACAGTTTAAATGTATTTTTGTGTGTATGTTTATATACCTATCTCTTGTGCACTAGATATACGTCTGAAATTTTGTCATATTTTAAGTAAAAAACAATGCCTCCTTAACTCTTCAACTAGATATGTGGGCCGTTGGGTGTATCTTTGCCGAGCTTTTAACATTGAAGCCTCTATTTCAAGGAGCAGAAGTGAAAGCCACATCCAATCCTTTCCAGGTACATTTGTTGTAGTGTAATGTACTTCCACAGTTTAGTGACGTAGCGTCTGCAGAATTTTACTTTTTTGCAACTCAAATTCTCACTTGCTTTTAATTCCTGCAGCTTGATCAGCTTGATAAGATATTCAAGGTCTTAGGTACATTATATAGCTAGCCTTTGTGCATATCACATATTGAAGCATTATTGCACAAGTCCCTTACAGTTCAATGTTATTGCATCAGGCCATCCTACAGTAGAAAGGTGGCCAACACTTGCTAATCTTCCACACTGGCAACAAGACCTACAAAATATTCAAGCTCACAAGTAGTAAGTTAATATAAAAGTTATAATTAGTGTTATAACAGTTTTGTGTGTTAAATAAATTATATTCCATCTCTTTCCTTTTGAGATTTTTTTCCTCGTCTTCTTTTCCTTTTATTAAACTTCAAAATTGTATGCTTTTGACAGTGATAATCATGGACTCCATAGTATTGTCCATCTCTCTCCCAAAAATCCTGCATATGACCTCCTGTCAAAGATGCTCGAGTATGTGGTGTCTTTTATATATACTACTTTAATGCTTAATTCTGCTTAAAATATTTTAAATGTTGATATGAAAGTATATCATCGCTGGACACAATCAAGAAAAAATAATTTTCTTTTATTTCTTGTTATGATCTCTATCATGGAGTTCTTTCACATGCACATGTAAGTAGCTTTCTTATGATAAGTAAAATTTTATATAACACTCGAATATCTCTTTTCTAGGAAGCTATGAACTGTAGGGCATGTTAACGTGTCTTTTTCTCAAATCAGAAGCTGGGTGGTTGTTAGATACTAGGTTTTTTTGTAGAGTTTATATACTTTGCCACATTTCATGTGATTACCTTTGCAGATTCAGTAAAATTTATGCTTTTCAGTATAAACTTGAATAATTTATTATTATTCTTTTTCAAATATCGTCAGACTGCTACTATAACTTGATTGCAGATATGATCCTGAGAAACGCATAACAGCAGCACAAGCTCTAGAGCATGAGTAAGGATCTCTATAGATAATGTTTGTTGCTACTTCACTATCTACACTTTAAACCATAAATGGCCCACTTATAGAGCCATATGCTCTTAAGAAAAACTTTGGGAAATGATATGCTTCCTTCAGTTATCTTTGTTGCATACCATACACGGTAGGTTTTATTTTAGGATTAGTAACATGCGTGATATTTATTATTAAGTGCCTTATTTAAAGCTTCTGTTTTTTAAACGTGTCATTTCCTTTGAAAAGTTTTCTTATTTTAAGAATTTTCCCCTTTTTATCTTTGGAGGTTAACATTACTATTATTTTGAGGCACTTTTCTCATGAACATAAAACTTATCATGAAATTATGTGGCATTATGGGACTAAAACTATATCAAGAAAATTGATAATATCAGGTGTTATGCTTTTCGGTACTCTGGACTCTCACCCCCAAAATCATGAATTAAAAAATTCAATCAGTTGTCATATGACATGAAAATATATTCTTAGCAAATATCACTTTTCTAATTAACTTCAATTTCTCTTTAGGTATTTTCGCATTGAACCTCTACCAGGCCGCAAGTAAGCTCTTTTCATTTATTCCAGTGTTATATTTTCTTATTTCTTTGGTTTATTTCCTGTAAAATATTGTGCTGGTACAATTTTTTTTTTGTACTGTTTTTAATTTTAACGCTTTGAAAGTTTCATGACAACTGGATGAGATTATATAATTACATTAAATATAATTTTGTCTCAGTGAAACTTATATTGTGCCCATATCAGTTCATTTTGACCAAGTATATAACATCAATGATCAGTGCACTTGTACCTAGCCAAGGAGAAAAAGTTAACTATCCTATTCGTCCAGTAGACACTACAACAGACTTTGAAGGGACAACCAGCCTTCAACCTTCTCAACCGGTATGGATGATCAAAAAACCAAAAAGTAAATATTTGTCGGTTTCTATTATGGTCAAATCTTATCTGTTTGTCCATCCAAATCTATTACTCAAAATCAAGTTCTCAAATTTTTTTTCTCCTGTTCCCCTCTCCCTTTATTGATTTGCTCTTCTTGCAGTTTGCAACACTGACACTCTTAATCTCTAATTTCTTGAATAGCATGCAGACACACGTCTTTCAATATATCAGACAAGATAATCCTTTGCCATCATGTTTATATTCTGGCTTATATGTGCATGCTCATGCCTTGAATATAATTGGGACAGGTATCATCTGGAAACGCAGTGGCTGGAAACATGTCAGGTGCTCATGGAGTGGCTAGTAGATCTGTTCCCCGGCCAATGCTTGGTATGCAGAGGATGCAGCAGGGTATGGTGGGTTATAATCTTACATCACAAGCTGGAATGCCTGGTGGAATGAACCCTGGAAGCATCCCAATGCCAAGAGGTGCTGCTGCAGCCCATCAACAGCAACAGGTTTATTTCTTGGATTTCATATTATATGATGATGTTTTCTGTGGCATAGAGTTCCATTCATCTTATGCATGTCTTGACTGTTTGGACAGTTGAGAAGGAAAGATGCAGGAATGGGGATGAGTGGATATCCTCCACAGCAAAGGCAGCGACGAATGTGAGGTAAAGTAGCTTTTGCTGAGCTGTTCACCTATGGTGTCTTTTTCACAGTTAACAAGGAGTTGATAATATCTCTATAATCTATAAAACAGCAGTCAGAGACTCGCCTTTTCTAAGCATTATTGATTAATGCATTTTTTTCCTTATGCTATAACATTGGGTTTATAGGAGCCAGAGTGAAATTAGTTTTACATTTTAATATTATTATATATATATATACTCTCTCCTCGCAAGACAACTAGGAAATCCTGAATGGGATTATTCCCGTATTGTACAAAAAAAAAAACCCTGGAAATCGTGACTTGTGAAAATATAGACAAATAAATGAACAAGGAAATGAAATCGTAGATATTTAAACTCAAGTTTCCTGCTCTAGTACCATGTATAAGTGTTAGTTTCCTTAAGTTAGTCAGGCACGACTCAACATTAATTCGGTATTATTCATTCAGGGGTTGATGGCAGAAGTTGTATCGGTTAATACTTGAACTCATTCTTGACATTTCACTTTGCAAAAATGCATCTCAAGTCCTCCAAACTTATAGGTGAGGGAACTGGCCTTTGTCACAATCTGAAACTGAATGTTGTAAATTCAATTAATTTTTCTCAGGAAGCTGGTGGTTAATTTTTGCAATTGTTGATATGTACATAATTATCAACTGATATTAGATAACTAGGTCCTTTACTCTTGTAGGGATTAAGCACATGTTTTGTCCATGATGTCTCCTCCTTGGATTAGTTCTTTTGAGGTCTGAGAATGCGTTTCTTTGGATTGGTGGGTGGCGTACAAGCATGGTTGTTCGTTTCATGTATTCTAAGTCTCTTACAACTCAGGCTCGATCAATCCTGCGTTACCCACTTGGGTGTGATAGCTGGTGCCTTGAATTAGGCGGACAATTTTCACTACTTGTATTCTTTATGTAAAACTTGTTTAGGGTTGATTAGCTTCAGTCTGTGTTGCCTACCTGGGTGTGATAGCTTTATTGATTTACCGAACAATTGGGATGATGATTTATTAAAAATTTTAGATTTATAAGCAACATGGGCTAGTCAGACACAAAAGAAGTATACTTGTCATTTTACTTTCCAAAGGTTGTTTTGTTTTTTCCTTGCATTATGTTTAATTACTACATGCCCTCGTTTTTTCTTAAGAGTATTTTAGTCTTCTTAAAGAATACTTTAGACCTTCAATCAAAAAAAAAAAAAAAAAGGAAAAAGAAAAAGAAAAAAAGTATACTTTAGACCCATAAATATGAAAGTTAAGTACTTAAGTTCTCTTGTTTTATGTGATTTTAAACTTTTTTTTTTTTTGAAATATTAGACTTGACTTTTTTATAAGTACTTTTCTTTATAATTATTTATATTATATATAAGTTTGAATTATACATATAAAATTATTTATATATTTTAAATTATTGGCAATAATTACTCTTGATCTATTATTAAAGACTCTATACTTGATAATCGAATAAGGATCTCATTCAATTAGAATTATAATCACATTGATAATTATTATATAATAAAGACTTTAATTATATAATGATTATCACATTTAATAAAGACTCTAAATATTATTTTACTTTTATAGTTAATTTAGGAGTATAAGAATATTAGTTTTGTATTTATTTTAAATATATTGTAAAAATTAACTAAAAAAAAAATTAAAATAAGTAAAACAATTATTTTTAATAAATACCGGTAAGATTAAAAGTGCTAAATTTTCATAATATAGGACTATAAATGTCCAAGCTAAAAAAAAATCCTCAAGTCTCATTTTATCATCATTATGGGACTATAGGACTTTTTCCCCAACTGCGGTGCTGTGCACTACAGCTCATGAAGCAAACAATCAAGCAAACGGTTGTAACTATGATAATATTAATGTGTAATCGAAGGGTACATTTTTTATGAATTGACCCTCCATTTGTTTTTAGAAAACTCAATTTCTATCTTTCTAAGCACAAGTGCATCATAGAATTTAAAAAGTTAAGGAGTTCGCCAGTGCAGTTTGTTGAAGTGTTTATCTTTGTTTTGCTGATCAACTTTTGTATGTGAAGTTCCTGCATATTGAATATAGCAGAAGAAAGCAACTATGTGCAAGTTGCAAAGAATTCATGTGTATAAATAATATAAAAACAAGTAATCAATCTGGTAAAGACAAGATATTTCTTCATGGACATAGTATTGATATATATATAACGAATAGAGTTTCTGTAGGCATCCAGTATCCATCGTGTTGTCCTAATTACCTTCTTTTCCTCTTAAATTTCCCAGAAAATAACACTCATACTTTGTCCATATATGTAATGAAATATAAATGCCCTGAAGTATCTCATATGGTTGGTTTTGATGTCTTTGCAATATCATACATACTTATCAAAATAATATTCAAGTATTTTTTTTTAACTAATCACAACTATATAGGAGGTTATGGTCTAGTAGTACGACTCATAAGTTCTCCTTTAAGTCTCAAGTTTACCATATTTGCACTGTTGGCACATTTTTTATTACATTTAACACAAATGCACATCATGGTAATTAAAAGGAGAAGTGTGATCTTTTCACATGTTTCCATCAATTGCCAACAATTGTCTTCATGTCATCTTTCTCTCTCAGTGCTAACTCTCTTGTCTCTCCTTTTCTCATAGCCTCTATCTAATTTTTCGGTTAGACAAAGGAACAATCAAGTCAAATAGTGCCAAACTATGATTATGGAAGACAAGTTGAAGGGGTCTAGAGAGAATCTATACAACATTTTCGGCCCTTTTCTTTTTAGCCTTTCAAATAGGAGAGGTTCGTTTCGTTATATAATGTATTCTCTCTCTTTCAAATATCACATCACATAGAACCCAATATTTTTTAATTATAAATATAATAAAAATGCTGCAAGTTACACAAGAAGACCATTGGGGAGGAGAAGGAGATAACAGAGTACAAATCAACAAGATTTAGTGGCAAACTCTTCAGTGGTCCACTTGTCCACACCATAAGCTAGTTTATGAGGATCTCTCCCTTACAACTTACAAGAAGATATCCCAATTACAGTAGTAGTTCATGTTGAACATTTAAGTCAAATTCTAAGCAAATTAGATCTTGTTTGGAATCATTTTTAATGCAAAAAAGCAGCAAATAAGGTCTGCAAGAGCTAACACTACATATAATTACCGATGATAAGGAGGCACGAAGGCAATTTTCATAACAGAGAGAAGATGCCATGCAAGAGGTAAAAGTCCAAGTCAAGTTCATCACCTCTGTAAGCATATACATCTAGAATATTTCCATCTTTTAGAAGATTACAGTATTTGATCAGCAGCTATGTTACATACTTACATACCTATGTCCAACGGATATAGCAAGAGTAATATACGGGTACTTGACACTCTAAATGCAATAAAACTTACAGATAATCAATCGAGGCAAATATTTGTGTCTAACAAATAGATACATAACCAAAATGGACTCTAAATGAGTCCATACCACTAGTACATTTTGCACTGCACAATATAATTTTAGCTTTACTATATAGATAGATCATTGGGGTTTAACTCAGTACTCATAGTACTCATACTCCAAATACAAAGTAAATAAGGTGTTTGTGTGATGCACAAATCTTTGCAGTAGAGATTCACGGTTGAGACAGTAGTGTATGATCAGACACAGCCTCAGCATTGTAGTTACAAGCTACATGTTCCATTTATCCAAAAACCAACTTACATAGCTGGTTAGAAATAAAATCTTGCCATGTTTAGCAACTAAAAAGAAAACGATGAATGGTACTCATTCAGTACTACTGAAGCACAGATAGTCAAGGCTACCAAAAAGAATTGCAGCTATCAAATTTGCTAAAATTTATTTGAGCCCTAAGTACAATGGAGACAAATAGGGAATTCAACCAATATCAACTATAAACTGAAAACAAGGAAACACACAAGTGAATTATAACTGAAAAACAGATACTCCAAAGAACACAAGACACAAATGTATGCTTCATTTTACGGTATTGATTCATCCTTCATTAACATTATTAGAGGATAAATGAAATAAACTGATAGAAAAAGGATCAAACTTCAAAGGAAAGTTCACTATGTATAATTTGTAAGCATTAAATACAAACTATAAGAGCCAGAAAAGGCAATGAAATGAAGCGTTAAGAGCAAAACATACCAATTTAAGCGAGATAGAAGATATCATCAGTCATTAAAAGAATGTACTGCAAAATCCTCAAAGGGGCATTCCTAAAATCCAATTGGGGCAACCTCAATTCCCTAATTCTACTCTCTCCAGAAGTAACACTCCCGCCATTATTTCTCCACCCGACCCGGATCCGATTGGCATAAACCTTTCTAAATAGATATACTGATTTCGATTTTACACCAGAAATTCGCCAATTGCTTGAACACGTTGATGGGTTATCTTTTGTCCTGAAAAGGGTCCAACCATTTCCAGCCATAGACTGACAAAAGCCCTCCATTGTTTCAATTCGGTTACCAGTAAGCCGCGAAAAGAGAGACATCGAACAACAATTCCAATTACTACCATTGCCAACACTTGACTCACTGGTCGTACAATTAGAGCTGGTCATAAACACAAGCTTGAACAAACCTTTAGAGAGTTTAACGAAGGAGCGAAGATGGGACAAAGAGGCTGTGGCTAGTGAAGGGAAGGGAAAAGGAACAGAATTTTCTGGTAAAGAAGAAGAAGATGATGATGATGATGATAATGAAGAAGATGACCATGATGGAGGAAAAGAGGATGGTGATGATGAAGATGATGATGGGTAGGAGAGAATGATGTGAGAAAGGGAAGGGGTTGGATGTAAATCCATACCCATATCTCTAGCTATGGTTGCTAATCTGTAGGTGTCTGCGACGAGCTCTTTGGTAGGAAGGAATAGAAGAAATGGGGTTCTTGATTTAGAGTTTTTAATGACGTCGTTTTGGTCATCGTCATTATCGTCGTAATGGTGCTGGGAATTTAGGGTAAGAAGAAGAGGGTTGTTAATGGTTTCCCCAAATACGAAAGAACGTACCAGCTTTAGTGGGAGCATTTTGCTTAACTTTCTGTCAAAGAAGAAGAAGAAGAAGAAGCATCTTCTTATGTTGTTTGACGACAAATAAAAGCATTATGTTTTCTCGATATGGTGGGTCTCATTCTCAACCGTTCATCTTCCTTGAATTCTTTTTCCTTTTTTAAGATTTTGACTCACATGTGAGATCCTCCTGATTTTAATAAAATTTTAAATGACTCACTCAAAACTGAAAACATAAATTTTTAATGTGAATGTGTTAAAAAAAATTTAACGTAACAATTTCTGAGTCATGAAGCTATTTAATATTTATTAACTTCTGCGACAATCATATAACGGCATATTAAATGTGAATAACATCAAATCTGTTGAAGAAACGATATCTAAAACTAGATATGCAAGCATTTAATCGCATGAACTGTGAATTATTATTCTCTCTCTTTTGATCATATGACAAGGCAAGAGATTCAATCCTGCAAGCTTCTGTAGTTCTCTATCTATCCCCTGGCTAAAAGGCATGATGTACACATTTACCACTTGCTTTTTTTTTTAATAGGTGGTGGTAATCAACACATGACTTAAGCAGAAAAAAAATATGTCTCCGACGTAAACCTCTATTGCACCTTCTATATTTGTGCCAAATAGATACTAAATGGATGCATGTTCAAGAAAAAATATATACCGTGACATTAGCCATTCAACGGTGGCACACGGGTTATGGGTTACGATATACATAAAACCTCCTCTATTTCCTGCCAATATCATCCTAGTTAACTGTTGCGCAGCAATCATGTAAATGCCATCCTCTTTCGTCTCTATTCTCTCCTGAAAGCCTTCTTTTCAAATTATCAGCTAGTCCTTTCTATAATGTCCCAGAAACCTGTGATAACAAGTACTACTTCAATTTCCTGCTGGTCGTACGGGGACTAAAATGTCATCTCGCAAATAATACATGTCAATCAAGTTGTGTTCCCGAACTTGAATTTACTGAACGAAGACATAGTTTGAAATAGACTAGAAACCTTTTGGAAAGCAACGATCATATTATTGCACAGTTCCAAGGCTCAATCAAGAAATTCACATTGATGGCAATCTATAAGACTATAACTTATGATAAGGTAAAGATAACCATAACACTTGATTAACAAACATAAGGCATGTCTTGTAATGTCATGTCGTATGAGCACTATGTGTCCGTGAAGCCCATATACCAAACACAAGAAACCAAAATAAAAACAAGATTGCCCAGTAGCGTGCAGGACCATACTTGATTCTGGTAAGCACAAACTGCAATATTGATAAGCAAAAATGTGTAAATCCAATGGGTACAGATAATTAGATACCACAAACGTAGTTGTGTTGCATTAAAACAAAAACAAAACAAAAAAAATTTAAATTCTTGTAGCAGTATGAAGATAAATCATTTTCTAGTTACCTTTCTGATCATAAATTAACCTTTTAATGCAGATTTATCTATCTAAACTGGAGAGGGGGACCACCTTTGGAGGCATGTTTCTCTCCGGTGGAGGGTTTCCATTTTTTTCTTCTTTTTCCTCTGCATGTTAGTTTAGGTTTGTTGTGCACTCTTAGAGGGCTTTGTAAGCACTGTTATGGCATTCTGCGAGATGTGGTTTGTTGGTGATCAACGAAAATTCTAGATGGAAGTTCACCTCAATGGGCGTCTCACCGTGTTCACAGACTTAGATTTCTTAGTGGAATTCCAATAAGGTGCTGGGTTAGTTGATCTCTAATAGGTAAGGTTTTTTCTTTATGGCTTTAGTGTGAACTGAGACTAGCAGTTCTTTCTACTTCTTGTATTCTCTATTGAGATTTTGAAGCTTTTGGATGTAACGTAATACATTTTTACATTTTTACGTCTTCCATGGTGCATGACGGTTATATTTGCTATATTGTTAGGTTCATGGCCATGGATGTTTTTCAAGAGTTTTTCTCACATACTTTAAGTGTAATGTTTATTTTGATTCATGAAATGCTTTTATTTATGGTATAAAAAAAGTCAATCTCAGTGCCCAAAAGCCAGAAAAGTGATTAAAAAACTGAAGCAATGCATGCAATGCCAGATCCCTAAGATCTTTGGGTTCAAAGACTAAGCTTAACTATTTAATTTTCCTATCAATGAAAATGAGCATGATATGTGCAGCAGCCAGCCACAAGTAACAGGTATCTATCCAAGTAAATAACAAAAAAAAAAAAAAGTAACCAAGGCACTTACAAAGCGAAAGAAGACCACAACCGTTAAAGCACAGATGCCTCCAAGAAGAATATGAAGACCACTTCTAGCAGTTTTCTGCACATTCAGTTAGAATTTGTGAATTTTAGATTATAATAAATGAAGGGAAAGAAAAAAAAATTAAAACAAAAAACGAAGAGGCTATGCAAAATAAAGTTTAGAAACATATTAAAAACCAGAGAAGAAGATTAGTGAACGTATCATTGAAAATTTGAAGAGTTCAAAGCAGCAGTTCGAAATGGAATACATATTGAATGGCTACCAAAAATGATAATAGTACGGCGGCCATTTTGAGAAAAACCAATCAGTACTTCAAGTCCAAGAAGGTTAAGACTTTGGCATGACGTAGTCAGAGGAACCCTATTGGAATGAGCTTGTTTGTAGACGTAATGCACAATATTAATTGCATATGGATGTTTTGATCCATTAAACAAAAATTTTAAAAAAAAAAAAAGAAGCCTACCTTCCCAACACGAGGAGCTATGAACCATGCAATAGTAACAGTAAGTAAACCCGTGGCCAGCAAAATCCCAGTGCCTTCTACAGCCCACTTTGTAGCAGGATTTTCAGCAGGGACAACATCTTCAGTAATAGTATTCAGAGATTGTTCAGGTTCAACCTGAGAAACTTGTGCAGAGTGATTACTGATGTTATTATGTGGACTAAACCATAGTGAAATCTCACTCAGCCTTTGCCTTCGAATGGCAGCTACAGCATCAGGATCTATACCAGTACTTGTAGGCACCTGGGCTGGATTGGGTTCCCCACTAACAGTCCTTTCTCTCAATGCTTCATACTCTTTCAAAGATCCTATAACCTTTTTGAAGTCTGCAACTCTAACATTTTTTGCAACACAACCACAGATTTCACAGACAGTGGATCCATGGTTAACAAACCACTTGAGTGCACAAGCATAATGAACTAGAGCAAGATCATTCTTGCAAGAGCATCCAAGCTCCACTAATGTATCTTCATGGACATATGATCCCACTTCTAAATCAGCATTACAAACAAAAACCTCCCCATCAGGACTTATAAACTCCATAAATCCAGATTCACTTCCAACATTATTCTTGACATTTGCATGGCCTCCAACATCTTTCACAACTTCTTTGTTTTCAGGCTTTATCTCCTCTCTTCCTTCATATGATTCTTGTGATGGAGGAACTATACCCAAAAACACCAATGCAGCATCTCCTTTTTCGTCAGATTCAGTACACTGGCACACACGACAGGTTTCCGAGACAGCCTCCTTGTCAAAACTACAGCGTGGATAAGACCCTACATTATCACTTTCACTAGGTGAGCAATCTCCCTTTCTAACTCCACTGTTAGTTAGTGGTAAATTTTCTTTACCCATAAAATCAGTAGGGGATTTGAAATCAAAGTTATAATTGGCAGCTTGAAGTTATTCCATCAATCAAGGTGCTATCTTCCTCCAGTCGAGCTAATGAAGCCAATTTCCTTCTACTTCCATAGAAAAGACAATAACATGCCAACATTCCTATATAGAGCTGACATGCAATACACTACTCCAATAAGTTGAATGAATAAAAGACCCTTCAGCACAAAATAGATCCTTGAATTAAGTACAGGGTAAGACAACAGAAAATCACAGAGAATACAACACGTCCAATTTCTTAATTTCCTAACTCTTTACCATTCCAAATAGAGATATAAAGCTTAAAATGTTCCCTTGCTACACAACAAAAGTGTACGACCTGTGAAATCAATAGTATGGTAAAAATTAATCATGAGACATCTAATGCTATAAATATAGAAATATATCAACAGCATAAACTACTCCGAAAAACATAGAGGGTCAGAGAAAGTGAGAGCTTTAAGTCATTTAAATATACCACTATGTTGATTAAACTAAATGATTTCTCTCTTCATTACTCAACAAAATTTAAAATACAACCGCAATCCATTTTAATGTGAAGCAACACAAGTTTGGTTATCAGATTCTACTTCAAAGCAAAAAGATGGATAACTCCCAATACAGTGGAGTAGTTTCTTACACATCTATGAGCTGCCTCCAGAACTATATTTTATTACATTGAACACAATCTAAATGGATTTGCCAACATACAAACAGCAGAAATGCATTTGAATTAAATAAAATTCACCATTAGAGAATGAAAGATGACAGCACATATACACTTTTAACTAGAATATCGTTTCATAGAAACGATTAGACCAGGCACTGAAATATATCCGATGAATCCTTTTAATTTGAGATTTAAAGCTCTTGAGCATGTTTCGAATGCGACAATAACAACCTTATACTAGACCACTGGAACTAGAAATTTACATAAATCTATAATTACAATTCAAAACCCTTGATCAAATCACATCCTAACAAGTACATTAGTCCAACTGCAATCAACAACATTTCAATAGAAACAAAGCTAACAAGAAAATAAATAACAAATTCAAAAGAAGAGGATAATTATACCAGTCAAGACTCTTCAAATTCCAGGCAAACAAAACGCCGGCAAGAAATGGCCAAAACAGAAATTCACAGCAAAAAACCGAAATAATTTCAGAGAACTCAAATCTAAATATTCAAATCAGTTTCTTAAACTGTGTTCGCATAATGAAAACAAACCTTGCTTTTCGTACACATCTCAATTGATTCTTTGATTGAAGAAAGTAAAGAAATGGATCGAACCAACAAACGGTGACTACTGTACACTGCTAGCGAATTCACACACACTCTCTCTCTAAATTTTGTTATCAGATTGTCTCGCGATCTTTCTCGTTGAAGTCTACAGAGGATGACCAGATGTCACGAGATTATTCACTTTCTATCCTTATCATATGTCTATTATGTTATTGTTATTGTTATTATTATTATTATTATTTTTTTGTTCTTTCTCATTATATCCTCCTATTTTTAAAATTTTTTTATTAAAATTAATATTCTTAAAATTTATTAAAAAGTACGTAAGTAGTTGACAATTTCATAGATAAATACAATATATATAATGTTTAAACTTTAAAAATGACTCATCATCTTTCTTGTTTGATTCAAGTATTTTCAAGTTGCATTTTTGTTAAAGCCTAAAAAACTCTCAATTTTAAGGTAAAAATGATCCAATTCACATGTGCTTTACATAAATTTTTGTTTGGAGTAATTTTGATATGTAAATAAAAAATTATGTACATTTTAAAGAAGCGGGATCCATCCGCCTCCTATTTATGGATCAATCCCAAAAAGATCTCGATTCGATTCAGTTGGAGTATATACTCTTTTAAACTAGTGGGTATAGAGAGAGGAGTCGATTCCCCTATACGTAAACGTAATAGTATTTTGGGACGATTGGATCGATCCCAAGCCTCGTTGACATAAATTTTTCAATTTTGAATAGATCCATCTCAATGACGGATCGATCCTGCCGACAAAAATTAGGTTTTTTTCACGTATTTTTAATCATAGTCAGCTCCTAACTGCCAATGATATTTTGACACATCATCAAGTGACATATTCATGCTTAGGTTTTCATAAAATGATACGACGTATCCTTATTTGTATATATATATGTGCCTAGGCTTTGACTCAAATATGCTTGCTGATTTTCTAATTCATGTTCTTAAAATTAGCTTATTATTTTCATCTTTTACATCTATGTTAATACATGCGTGCTTTTTTCATTGATCTTAAATATATTATACTGGCATGATTATGTTAGTATAGATTTGAACATATTTATTATATCGTGAATCATTAATTACGAAACTGTAATTAAATTTATTTAATCCTTGGTATTTTGCGTGATCATGATAGTCAAGGTCTAAGTTTATTTATTTTATATATTTATGTTCATATAACTTCTTCTTGTTTAAGTTCTTTCATGATTAATCATTGATATTTAAAAAAATTATTTTTGTTGAACATATGCTTAATTATTTGTTTTAGGATTTGCTAGAGATTTGATTTATTTGATAAATATTTTGAATCTTTTAGTTATGATTATTCTTTGTTAAATCCGTTCTAAGACACACCTTGCACTTGTGCTAACTTTTCAGGTGTGAAGGTTGACGTGTTCAGTATTTTGTGTGACTAGATTTTACGGAAGGTCGGTCCAGATCCGTTCGCACCAACCTTGTAGAGATTGTGAAGATAGAGCAAAAGCTCATAAGTAAAGTACATTGTGACTTTATTTGTAAATAATAGTCTAAAACTTGACTTTCTATTTAAACATTAAATTTTCATAGTGGATAAATAGGTGGTCCTGTGAATTGGTGGTTTTCCTCTTAAGTTATTATTGTGGCCTAGGTTGTTTTAACTTAAAAATCACGTGCGTTATTTTCTATTTTCGGACTTTATTTTTACAAACGATTGCATATTTGGCCATTGTGTTTATGTTATATAATTAAAGTTTAATAAAATTGAAAATAATCTACCCTCTAAGTATATTTGGTCCTTAACTTAAAACTTACATTTATAGTAATAAAATTAATACTCTAATAATATTAAATATTTAATTTAAACGTGCAATATTAAACGTTCAAAATTAAATGTATAAAAATTATCGTCATTTAATTTTAATTGAATGATTATTTAAAAAAATGTAATATATTAATTATTTTTTTAATTGTAAAAATATAAGTTTAAATATAAAAGATATTATTTTTGTTATTATATTAAAAAAATATTTTTTTATTATTATTATTATTGTTATTATTATTTAACTATGGACAAGAATGGTCCACCCAGCTTTTTGATGGGTAGAAACTTAAAACGGACAAATGGTACACGCTGTAAAGTGCACTAGATGATTTGAATTAGGGTAAAAATCTAGTGTTATTATTAGTATTGGTGTTGTGTTTATTTTGAATTATTAGTATTTATATTTTTTGTGTTAAATTTTTATATTAATTAATATATAAAAAAATTATTTTTTTATATTATCTATTTATAATAAAAAAATACTAAAAATATTATCAATTAATTTTTATTAATTTTTTTTATATATTTTATATTTATATCATATTATCAAGCTATATAACATTTTTAATTTAAAATTTTTAATTTATTATTTTAATTTAAAAAAAAATTAATTTAAATTATGATAAGATCATAATTAAATTATCAAATTTTTATTGGCTAAAGAGTTCAATCACAAGATATTTAAAATCGGTTTGAAATATTTTACTGCAGTTATACATTATTATTATTATTTTCTGATAAAAAAAAAAGTTATACATTATTTCTCTCAATGTGGGCCAATCAATTTCATTGTATTAGTTTGATGGTCGAGTCATGCTTCTATTTTGAAAAAAAAATAAAAAAAAATAGTGCTAAGTATCACAAGGTATGTGATATTAAGTTAAATAATAAATTAAAATTCTACAATTATTTTAGCTTAACAGGACATATATAAGTTTTATTTTTGTAAATAAAATTCTACTATTTTATTTATAATGTTTAAAAATTTATAATAAATTATATTTTTTATATAAAAATATATACTTTTATTGAGATTTAACATATATTTTGATATTAGCAAAAAAAAAAAAAAAGTTTAATAATAAATAATAAAGATTATTGATGGACTTGTAAGCTAGATAATATAGTATTTTAAACCAATTAATTGATAAGTCACTTCACATTCTTGAAGGAAAAAAAGTTTAAAAAACAACAAAAATAACACTCCTTAAAACTTGTAATAACTAGACTAGCACCTCTTGTGTTTATACTTCTATTTTTACAATTAAAAAAATGACTAATATGTCATTTTTCTTTGAACACTCATTCAATATTTCACTTTCAAATTGAACGTTTAATATTATCGAAATACTAGTTTTGTTATTATAAGTTTTACATGTGTTATTTTTTGTAATTTTCCAAAAAATTGCATAAAAAATTACATTTAGACTTGAGAGAAAAATTGATATATACCAATTAATTGATCTATAATACTACACAATCTTAGAACAAATCAATAGATTCTCCTAAAAACTTGCAAGAAATGTCGAGATAGAGCAATTGGATGGCATGATATAAAGGGTCAGCCATTAGTTTCTCACTCTAGTTCACAACCCAAAATTAAATGCAACTTCGAACTCCATCTCAACCACATACACAAAGGGAATTGAATTAGTTAGTGAGGAGCGAATGAAAACACTCTCACTCAACTAATATAAAAATGTTTAACCATTTAAGGCAATGCAGATATAATTAAGCCAGGAGTTGTTTTTTTTTCTTTTCTTTTATTTTCTTTTCTTTTTTCATTCAAGTTATTCATGGAGAAATCAATTCATGTTCATCACTTATAGAGAAGAAATGTTCATGATCACTATCTTTTACTTTGACCTCATCAATGTTGTCTACAGCAACTTTAATATCAGGTCTCTTCTCTAAATCGCCTTCACAACAAGTCATACCAATCTTCAACAGTTTAAGCATTTGCCCCTCACAGTTCTTTGATGCGCCTAAATCTTTATCAAACACCTTGTTTCCCCATTCCTCTTCAGGGAAAGAGTTGACCCATGTTGACAAGTCCTCTTGATCACCTTTTCCCTTCCCTTGTTGTAGAAACTTGGAAGGGAATCTACCAGTCAGAATCTCAAGTATCAGCATGCCTAGAGCCCATACGTCGGTCTTCTTCGTAATCCGGCTTTGTTTTACTGATTCCGGCGACTTGTAGGCCACCATTAGCTCTTGTGCGCTCTCTTGGTTGGTTACTGGGATTAAAGCATAATCACTTAGGAGAGGCTCATAGTTGACATCTAGAAGGACATTTGAGGATTTTAGGTGTCCATGAGGTGCAATGAGACTAGGAAGCTCTTTGTAGAGGAATTTCAAGCCCCTTGCTACTCCTTTCACGATTTTTAACCTGGTTGCCCAGTCTAGGCTTGGATGCCCTGCAGCTTTTTGACCTGCAATATTAACCAATTGTTTCAATGGTTAGGAACTTAACATGTACAAGTGAAATAGATCTATCTCTATCATAATAAGCTATGTTAAGACCAAATACATGGTTTGTTTGCTTCCGCTTTTGACACCATATAAAACATTAAACAATGTTTTTGAACAAAACAGGAAGAAAAAAAAACTTTCAGATTTCAGAGCTCAAAAAGCACGTTCTTTTTCCTTTCAGGGTGAATAATATATATGCTTGTTCTTGAAAGCAGATTCTAGTCATACAAATTTTTACATAAATTACTTTTGACAAAAGCACGAAAAAATGGATCCACGATCTCATATCACACACTCAAATGTCAACTGTCGTTTCGTAATGTTTTTTGTCCTCTGTTTTTATTCATAATTTGGGATTGAGAAATAGGATTTCTAGTTTAGGTTAATGTAAATTGACAATGGTAGTGGTTTCATATTTCTATGACTAAAAGGCACTAAAACAAGAAAACAAATATTATCAAACTAGTTTCTAATACTCTACTCGATTCAAAAAGTTTTGTAGTGTAATAATATTTGCTACTTACAGTAATTAAATGACATAAGTTCGAATCCGCCATTGACAAGTGTGTGGCAAATATTCATTTTACTAAGCAAAAGTTATAAAAAAAAAAATTCATACCATGGAGACGAGCAGCTAGGCTGCCGTTTTGAACAAAGTCAGTGACAAGGAGCTTCTCTTCCTTCTTATAGAAGTAAGCAACAAGAGGAACTAAATTAGTATGTTCCAATCTCCCAATCCTTCTCATATGCTCATCAAACTCCTCTCTACCGACATTGTTCATCAGCTTAAACCTCTTAACAACCATGGTTGGTCCACTGGGCACAGTAGCCTTATAAGAAGAACCAAAACAACCACTACCCAAAATCTCAGCCGAAGATTTCAACAAGTCTTGCATATCAAACCTCCCTCTGTCATCTCTTACAAATGATAGCTTTAAACCATCAGATTTCTTTCCACTTCCGCTTCCATTTCCTCTTGATCCTCTTCCAGATCTATCTTGTGAGCTTTGAACATTGGAAGTAGCCTTATTTTCCCTTTTTCTTGTTACTGGAGCTTCTACTGAATCGGATGGTTGATTTCGACGTTGTTTGATGAGGAAGAAAGCCAGAACACAGATGATTAGAAGAACAGCTACGACGACTACCATGATGAGGATGATTTTCAGAGTACTGTGCGAAGAAGAAGAAGAAGATGATGATGATGATGATGAAGAAGAAGAAGATTGAGGCGAGGAATTTTTCCCTGAACATGGTTTTAATGGTGCTCCACATAGGCCTTTGTTACCTGCAATAATAAAAACAATATACACAAATTTATCAACAAAAAGGGATATTTCATTATATTATAATTTTTTTTTTTAGCACATTAGTTTATTTTTATTGGTAGCATTTTTTTTCCCAATGAATGTTACTCTTAATTTTCTAACTTAAGGGAAGGAGAAATGTGCTTCTAAAATCACTAAAAGTTGATCAATTGATTGGTAGTATTGATCAACCGAAGCTTTGTAGAATAGGGTCATTAGGGTGTTGGAAAAAAATGGAAAAAATGACATCTTCTTACATAGGGTTCATCAGAATATTTATAGATGGGTTTTTCGAGTGAATGATATACCTACTTTTTTTAATTATTTATTTTTTGTTAACTTAAAAAAAAAAAAAAAAAAAAATTGGAGTGCATAATGACTCACATACATTCATGTCGTATCATTTAACCCAAGTACTTTATCAAAAATAAAAATTATTAGTAAATTAAAAAACATCAATATCATCTCAAGCAAAATGTGGAACACATTGTTTTCCTTTCGAGCTTTAAAATAGCATAAAGCTATACTATTATTCTTAATAGAATCGAATTTAATTATCCATATTTCACACTATTCATCGTTAGGATAGTTGAGTTGAAAACCATATTCGCTAAATACGAGGTACGAGGTACAAGGTACGTGGTGACTATTCAGATAAAAAAAGTCAAAAATTCAAATTTTGAGAAATGTACAAGTTTCTTTGTTAAAATGCTGATATTTTAGTACGAATTATCAAGCTACCATGCCATCTATTCTAAGGTGGGTACTCTGGTCCATGTATGATCAATAATATCCAATAATTCAAAAGAAAATATGTTAAGTGTATTTACAAGCATTCACAACTCTCCTCTTTGGTGAAGTTTTTGTCATGCCAAAAAAAAAAAAGTTCATTATACTTTTACTCAAATTATTCTTGATACATACACATGCATTTTTACGTACGCATATAACATTTAATTTGTTTTTGTTACATATTCACCCTTTTTTATTCCCACATATGACATTTGAGTCTCACAACTTTTTCTAATCCAGACTGTGAAATTCCTACTTTGTTATATAATATTTTTAAAAGTTGAGAGTATTATGAGTGATTACTATTGGATTTATCAACGACTCACCAGAAAAGGAACTTGCATCAACTTCGCTAACGCTTTCAGGAATTTGGCCTTCCAATTGATTGTTAGACACATTGAAAGATAGCCATTTCCTCTCTTGAAAAACAGGCATTGGACCATCAAATTGATTCCCTTCAAGGTTCAACTCCACAAGCTTAGGCAACAAAGTCAATGAAGCAGGAATAGGACCAGTAAATTGATTCTCTGCTAAATACAATTTCTTCAATGAAAGCATTTTGGAGAAAGCATCACCTAGAATTGGCCCAGAAAACTTATTATTTGATAAATAAATAGTCTTCAACAAAGTCATTTGTCCAATATCTGGCAAAGGACCCTCAAGATCATTATCCATTATACTAATAGTCCTTAACTCTGGTAAACCCATAAGAGCAACAACATCAAATTTTCCCTTTAATCCCATGTTTTGAAGTTTCAACCCCCAAACTTTCCCTTCATCACAAAGAACACCTTCCCAAATGGTTTTTTCATCACAAGGATGGGTGCCTTTAACCCAACTAATCAAACTCGTGCTATTCTCAAGAGAGTCCTTGAACTTTTGGAGTGCCTCTGCCTCCACCGTTAATAGCGGCGGAGACATTAAGGCGTTCGCTGAAACAATCAAAACAACATTGCACCAGAAAATTGTAAGGGTGGTCACAACAATCTTAATGTTGGTAGGACGCATGGTGTAGCACAAGGTTGGGTACACGCACTATGTGGGGCGGCGTGTGCGCCCTTAAGAGGGGTGCTGCAGCTACAAACTGAAGAAATAAGTGTTATGGGGAACAAGAAGGGCTCTCAAATTTTGATGGCTTTGAAAAAAGAGAGAGAAAGGGGAAATGGATAATACAAGAACATGCCTAAGAATAGAAAGTTTGAGAGGTTGTTTACAATTTGCATGGGATTAAATTGGAGGAGTTATGAGAGATAAAGATGTATATGGTTGACAAAGTCTTTGTATTTTATTTCTGAGAAGTAATTTGTTTGCAGGAGAATTATTCGGACCACCTTTGTTTCAAGCTGTAAAATGTCCTATCTGTTTCATCTGCTTGTTATTTATGACTATGTCTTACTAATATAGGCCACTCTTGCAGCTTTCCACAACTCACAACTCCATATGACTACAATCTGTATTTATCAAGTTTTCTTTTTCTTTTTCTTTTTCCGTTAAAGAGTTATTAGGTGTGTGAATATATACTTAGAAGATGAATTGCTCTTAAACTTTTAATTAGAGCTCCATGCCCAACAACCAAACCACAAGGCATGGAATCGAATCAGGTGATTCAGGCCAAGATCTTGCACAATGGACATCCCAGGTCTTACCATATTTTTATACAAAAGAGAAATTTCATTAATTGCAGCAAAAGTTACATCATTTAAATTGCTACATAACATAATTGAGTTTGTGTCACAAAATAGTAGGTTTGTTTGTACAATAATATACATATTTAATTTATGAAAAAAATATCTTTAGAGTCCACTAAGTTAAATTAGTGGTACACTTTTGTTAAAAATTTGTTTACCGAAAGTGAAAATTATGTTTTCTAGATCCCATGTTGAATCAAGAGAAGAAGAAGAGATTATAGCGGAAACGTACCAGAATCCATAGCGTTCTTCTGTCGAATGGGTTCAGATCTTCCAATTGATGCGTAGTTGTCTCAATGGATTTTCTCTATTGATGGGGATACAGAGAAAACTTGTGTTCTACAAGCACTACGCTCAAATGGGGACCATGACCCCTTTATATAGATAATCGCCAAAGGCGGTTACCAATTATTGATATTTTCAAATTGGCCCCTCATCAACTTAAAAATACAAGTCCGGTCTCTACACATTAATTCCACGATAATTTAATACCCGATAGCCAAAATTAAACTTTATAGATCACCTTTTATTTGGCCAAACTATAAGATAGCATAGCACAATTAAAATTACATGTGTGGCCCCACATAATAATAATAATTTTCCAACAATCTCCCACTGGGCCACATATGTAACTTTGTAAATGTGCATAACCTTATGAGCTCATGAAATTGCCATCACAATCAGGGTACTTCCGAACAATCTCGTCCATTAATCATACTGATACAGGATCAAAGCGATCTTCGTCACATTTATCGTGACTAAATCTATCAATGGTCACATATACCAATACAACCAAATGACATAGATCAATCATGGATGTGTAGCATGAAAATTACATGTAATGTGATCCAAACATGTCTATTTTCAACTAGTCCTACTTTATTCTTTATTGAGATCAGTATTACCACATTACTTAACAGAGTGTGTTAAACCAAAACTTTACTTCTGCAGAAAGTAAACTGAATAACATATGTATATAACAAAACTGAAGTTCAACATAAAGCAACAAATCAAATTCAAACTCCCACTAAACTAAAGTATCCTCAGACAGAATAACACCCATATGAGGGGTATGCTCGTGAAAGACCTTGGGTGGTAGTCCCTTTGTGAGCGGATCCGCTATCATGGAGTTTGTTCCAATGTGCTCTATAAAAATCTGACCACTCTGCACTCTTTCTTTCACAACCAGAAACTTGATGTCAATATGTTTCGACTTCGTTGAGCTTCTGTTATTGTTAGAATATAGAACCGCTGATTTATTGTCACAAAATAATTTGAGTGGTCTTTCAACACCCTCTAAAATACGCAGCCCAGTGACAAAATTTCGCAGCCATATTCCATGATTTGATGCCTCATAACAAGCCACAAATTTTGCGGCCATGGTGGATGAAGCCACAAGTGTTTGCTTGGCAGACCGCCAAGAAACTGCCCCACCAGCCAACAGGTAAACATAACCTGATGTGGATCTCCTGCTGTCTTGGCATCCAGCAAAATCAGAGTCGGAGTACCCAATGATCTCTAACCGATCTGATTTTCTATATGTGAGCATATACTCCTTTGTTCTCTGTAAGTATCTCATAACCCGTTTGGCTGCTTTCCAATGATCCATGCCTGGGTTACTTAAATATTTGCCTAACATGCCAACTATGAACGCAATATCCGGACGCGTACATACTTGGGCATACATTAGACTCCCTATAGCCGAAGCATAAGGAATCTTCTGCATTTCTTTAATTTCAAGGCTATTCTTTGGGCATTGGCTGAGACAAAATTTGTCTCCCTTAGAGACTGGGGTTTCACCTGGTTTGCAATTTTGCATGCCAAACCTATTGAGAACTTTCTCAATATAATTCCTTTGTGACAGTCCCAATATACCCCTAGAGCGATCTCGGTGTATCTCAATTCCTAAAACAAAGGAAGCTTCACCAAGATTTTTCATTTCAAAATTCTTTGATAGAAATCTCTTGGTGTCATGTAAGATGCTATGTCATTTGTGGCAAGTAAAATGTCATCGACATACAAAACCAGAAAAATATGCTTACTCCCACTAAACTTGTGATACACACAATCATCAACGACATTCATCTCAAAACCGTACGAAACAATGACTTGATGAAACTTGAAGTACCACTGACGGGAAGCCTGCTTGAGTCCATATATGGATTTCGTCAATTTACAAACCATATTCTTTGAATCTCCTAACACAAAGTTTTCTGGTTGTACCATATAAATTGTTTCTTCAATGTCACCATTGAGAAACGCTGTTTTGACATCCATTTGATGCAACTCAAGGTCAAAATGTGCAACTAGCGCCATAATTGTCCTAAAAGAGTCTTTCGTGGAAATCGGAGAGAAAGTTTCTTTAAAGTCAATTCCTTCCTTTTGAGTAAAGCCTTTGGCTACAAGACGTGCCTTATACCTCTCCACATTACCCTTTGAATCCCTTTTGGTTTTAAATATCCATTTACAACCAACAGGATTCGCACCAGCCGGTAATGGGACAAGTTCCCAAACTTTATTGTCTTGCATAGACTTATACTCTTCATTCATGGCTTCAATCCATTTATGAGAGTTGAAACTTTGCATGGCTTGGCGGAAGTTGATTGGATCATCTTCCGACATTCCACTTTCTACCTTATGTTCCTGGAGATATACAACATAATCATCTGAAATTACAAATCTCCTTTCTCTCGTGGATCGCCTTAATGGCGCGGGTTCTTGAGGTTGTTGAGGTTGTTCCTCAGGAATTGGTTCCTCTGGAACAATTACCTCATTTTGTATGAGGGGTTGAATAACATTGTCTTGTCGAGGATCTGAATTCATTTCTTGATCAATGACAGGTATGGAAACCTGCACATCGTCAAGAAAAGTAGTAGCAGGAATTGGGATTACTCCCTCTTCCTCCTCAAAGACAATGTTCCTAACTCGATTTCCCCTCCCAAACTCAACATCCTCAAAAAATGTTGCAATTCCCGTCTCAAATATAACCTTACTAGTAGGATCATAAAACTTGTAACCCCTTGATCGTTCTGCATAGCCAATAAAGTAGCTGCTAATGGTTTTGGAGTCCAATTTTCTTGCATGAGGTTTATAAGGCCTCGCTTCAGCAGGACATCCCCAAATACGCAAGTGCTTTAGACTAGGCTTTCGCCCAACCCAAAGTTCATAAGGCGTTTTTGCAGCTGCTTTAGTTGGCACCCGATTCAGGATATAAGTTGCTGTCTTTAGAGCTTCACCCCAGAGTGACTCTGGTAAAGTAGATTGACTAATCATACTTCTTACCATGTCCTTAAGAGTCTTGTTTCGTCTCTCAGATACACCATTCATGCTAGGCGACCCTGGCATAGTGTATTGAGGGACGATTCCACATTCCTCTAGGTATTTAGCAAAAGGTCCCTGATGTGTTAAAATGTGTACTCGCAAGTGTACGAATCACTCGTAGTAAAGTGATAAGCAACTTTCAAGGTCGGTCTCTCAAGGAATTGCAGTGGTCTTAAATAACTAACTTTTTAATCTAAATAGAGTTCTAATGAAAATAAAAGACTAATTAAATAGAGTTCTAGTAAAACTAAAACTCTAAGTAACTAGAATCCTAAAGCTAGTAAAACTGTAAAAAGGTGTTTGATTTGTAACGGGAACAAAGTACGAGCAATTAAACTAAAACAAGATCGCAATCAAACAATCAATCAAATCAAATATCAATAGAGGATGTATGGACGTTTAGCTTGGTTAACCATGTTTGCATCGAAAAGGTATGGTGAGATACATGAACGTCCTATATAAACAAAACTACCGGCTTTCCTTTTAATTACGAAACTCCTTTTGGCGGGGGTAGGTCTCTTTGTTGATTAACTAATTAACTGCCTTTGGCGGGGGTAAATTAAATAGCAATCAAATTATGCGCAAGGAAAACATGCCAATCAAATTAATGCTATGACTAAGTCACTAACTTGAATCTTTGATTAAGTGTTTCGGAATAGAGTTAAGGTGACGTTCCTCTAACTAAATTCTTAGGTTTTTCAATCTAACTACGAACATCAAATGGGCCCATGATTATTCATAATCAAACATTTAAACATGCTCTTAATCAAAAAGTATTTTATTCATAAGTCAAAAAGATACACCATACACAATTCTAGCAAACATGGCAACACAAACTAAACATCCATAATTAAATTAGCCAGACATGTTCATATTATTATTCATAGACAAATAAAATATGATCATACACTTTAACAAATAAAGAAGATGAATTAATTCTATAACAACAAGGAAAACCTAAATCTAAATACCGCTTATGGATCGGTTGACGTACTCCTCCGTAAGCTTTATCTTCGATTGTCGTTAGCTTCCTTGAATCCTTAGAATATTGTCTCTCGCTTCGTTATAGTGTGCCAACGCTCTCAAAACTGATTGAATGTCGTGTTTTGGTCGCAAAATTGAGAAGAGGAAGAGTTGTGTATGAATTGGTCAAGTTATTTCGAGTTGTATGTAAGGGGGACTCTAAGGGGGTATTTATAGATGTAAGGGTTTACACGAATCCTATGTGCCATAGGAATAGGCGCGCCGCGGCATGCATTTTTCCCGCCGCGGCGCAACACAATTTCTGAAAAATATGCAAAAACCCGAGAGCTCCCCGCCGCGGCATACAATTCCCTCGCCGCGGCGCGCAATGCTTCTATGTTTTCAGGATCAAACCCGAGAGCCTCACGCCGCGGCATGCAATTCTCTCGCCGCGGCGCGCAATGTTTTTCCTTCTTTTCACGTCCCCCCTTACATATGTGATGGCACTATATGTAAGGCTTACATATTCATCTTGATTAGTCCGTAACTCGTGATCCGAGCGCCGTAGGTGTTCCGTCTTCGCGTGTTTTCATCATTTGAATCATTTGACGCTAAAAACACCTGAAATGCACTAAAATATACCCGTGACTCCGAATGGATAGATTTATGAAAATAATCGAAATAATAGTCATAATAAATCTATATATCAATCAATCAAGCATAATTAATCACGAAATATTAGTACTTTTCGAGCACTCATCACAACCCCCAACCAGCTTCTTGCTAGTCTCTAGCAAGTGAAGCGACCTAAAATAAAATTAAAAACAAATGAAATAAACTAACCTAACCTAAATCACTTCCGTAGATTGTCACGGTTGCATTTAGCGTATGCAACAAGCCTTTAAACCCCTAGGTGGCCCTAGTGGACGAGTTATAGTCTCGTGAGGGTTTCCAGTGATGATACCCGCAAACATCGTAACTGACACAAATAAATAAAAGACTCAAAACATACTTGAATCAATCCATGCATACATCTCAAAAATTGTTAACAACGAATGATACATGAAATAGTTAAACATCACCTAAGCTCAAAAACAGTCCAAACATCAAACTCATCATGGTAATCGAATTTTGAACAACCAATCACACCACAAACCCGTTAGTTATACTATCTGACCGTGTCATGCATGATATTCATAGATTACATTTCAATGTCTCATAAATGTGCAAGTAAAATATGAATGTGAATTTTTGCACTTATAAACTCCATATGCTCATTTTTCAAACTCATCTCCACTAATATAGAAACTAAACAACCTAGAATCAATAGGACTTCATCAAGCTTGTAAAGTTATGGCTAGGTGTGTGATTATGAAAGTACGAAAATGATGTTTTCATATGATAAGAGTACTTTTTATTTCACAAACATATTTTCAACTTTTTCCACTAATTGCGCCTTTTCATCCTCCCTTAAATTCATATATTCTTTGAATCTTTTTGCTTGATTTTCTTTCTCTACTTTTCTTGCTCGTTATTTCAATCATCATCATTTTTTTTTTTTTGAAGCAAGACAAATATAACATAATTGCTCATGAAAACCAAATATTACATCGAGTACTCTTATCACTAAGGGTAGTACAATGTATGTCAATGTTGAGTTCAAGGGTGTGCTATTGATAAAATATTGCGGGGAGGCATGAAAGGTCCAAACGGTCCAAAAATGGCCTAAATCACTTTCTAAGTGGCATTTGTTTCTATTATTTCGCTTCAACGTGTTTTCAAATGAGTTCTAGAGATTGTTGAGACTTAAAACATATCATGAACATGCATACATTCCATAAATCAGAATAGTTAAACTAACCATGCAAACTACCACAAGTACCACAAAATTCTCAAATTAGATGAATCCAACATTTATGTGCTTCGTTGCTTAGGTAAAAATCTAACATCTCTCATATGTCATCGTCATTACAATCATGTTAATATCATAGATTTCCGGATTGAATCAAGTAGACACGACACTAACTAAAAACAATTCAAGTGACAAAGTTAAAAATTTAAAATTGGTCATATTTCATGCTCATGGAATATTCTTCCCACCCCCAACCTATTTTCTGCATTGTCCTCAATGTAAAAAGAAGAACAAAAGAAATTAAGAAAAAGTGTAAGAAGTTACCCCCCTTTCGTATGAAATTGTGTCGTTACTCGCTATGCTCCGGTTCACTGTTCCTCGCTTCTCTCATGAAGAATGTATGAACATATATTGAACCTCAAAGTGTATGCAACACAATTCACATTCAAACCCAATTTTTAATTATAACTAAGGCAATTGAAGACACAAAAACATCAAACAAAGTTAAACAATCCAAAAAAAAAAAAATAGAATAAAAATAAAAATAAAGGAAAATAAAAGAAAATAAATGAAAAAGAAATAAAAGAAATAAAGACAACGAAAGAAATACGATACCGAATGGGTGCCTCCCATTAAGGGCTTAGTTTAACGTCTTAGCAAGACGTGACTGATCTCGTGTCAAGGGGGGTTAAATATGTAATTGTACTGTTTATCTCCTCCCTTATCTTTCTTGAAATGAGCTTTCGTCCTCCAAGTCGAGTTTTTGTAATTAGAATGCTTAATGCGTTCTTTGTAGGCATCATCCCGACTTAAATTTATCAGTTTGTCCTTCCCTCTCCATTCAACGTTTCGAACCTCAATTTTCTTACTTATGCTATTCTGCAATTCAGTGTTAGAAGAAATAGGGGAGGATTGAAAAATTCCAAACTGTACAGTCTCTCCACAAACCGTCATTGATAACTTCCTATTATGGACCTCAATAGTTGTCTTGGTAGTGGCCATGAATGGTCTACCAAGAATAATTGTATGTTTCTTGTCTTGAAGAAAATTTCTGTCCATCTCAAGCACCACAAAGTCCACTGGTACAATAAACTTGTCCACCTGTACTAACAAATTTTCCACTATTCCTTTTGGGTATTGAATAGAACCGTTTGCAAGTTGAAGGGTCATCCTTGTTTCTTTAAGCTTTCTTAATCCTAGTTGCAAGTATACTGAATATGGCATTAGGTTTATACCTGCTCCTAAGTCTAGCATAGCCTCGAATACCCTCTTATCTCCCATAGTGATGTTAATGTGGAAACTACCTGGATCTTTCATTTTGAGAGGTAAGTGCGGTTGGATTATTGGACTACCAATTTTTGACTTTTCATTCTCTTTGCTTCTATTCTTCTTGATGATAAAGTTCCTGCAAATTGGATCATAAGTTGAACTGTTCTTTATAATATCCAAAAGAGGTAAATTACAATTAATTCCAGAAAATAAAGCAAGAGTGTCAGAGTATTGCTCATCCTGATTTTTCTCCTCAAACTGGTTTATTGGTGGTATTGGTGGTCGGTATGGGTCCATTGACTTGTGCAATCGAAAAATGTTGGATGTTTCTCCAATTTCTTTCTTGGGAAGTTCATTAGGAGTGGTATTAGACTCATCATCTCCCTTGAGAGTTGAATTCTCACCTTCCAAGTTACCTGTACTAGACAACAAAACATTAGAATTATCAGGTAAATTTTTAGGTACCTCCTCATCACTTTGAAGGACTGTGATCGCCTTTGCTTGTTCAGGTTGACTAGGCAGCTTTCCTGTTTCTTGTTTGTACATTTGTTCCGCTAGCTGCCCAACCTGTATTTCCACTCTCTTCACTGAAGCTTCTATAGAGTCCATCCTTCCATTACAAGAGTGTATGAAATTGTTCAGGGTTTCCTCTATGGTCGGTTTATTTTGTGGAAATGGTCGGTTTACATTTTGGCCTTGAGCTTGGTTTTGGACAAATGGTTGGCTATTGTTCTGTTTCCATCCAAAATTAGGGTGATTCCTCCATCCAGGGTTATAGGTGTTTGAATAAGGGTCGTTCCTAGGTCTAGGTTGGTACCCTTGCATTGAATTCGCCTCCTCAGTAGTACCTGTATAAGGATCACCTGCAAAAGAACAAACATTAGCTCCATGTCCATATGAACCACAAACTCCATATACCTCGTGTTTTGGCATTTGATTAACATTTGAGGTTGTGAGAAGTTGCACTTGTTTCGTCAATTCAGCAAGTTGCATGGCCATTTCATTGTTGGATCCTAATTCGTGGACTCCAGCTCTTCTTCCTCTAGCGCTCTTTTGTTGGGAGTTGGCTCCCAACATCTCGAATAGCTCGTATGTTTCATCCGCTGTTTTCTCACCCATAGCTCCTCCTGCAGCGTTGTCAACTGTGAATTGACATTGTAGTGTCAATCCGTCGTAGAAAAACTGATTCTGTAACTGCAACGGGAAGTGGTGATGTGGACATTGTATCAACAGCAATTTGAATCTGTCCCAAGCCTCGTGGAAGGGTTCTCCGTCCATCTGCGAAAAAGTAGCAATTTTTGTTCTTAGATCAGATGTCTTTTGATGGGAATAGAACTTACCCATGAATTTATTGTAAACATCGTCCCATGTGACCAAAGAACCGGGTGCTAACGTCATTAGCCAAGACTTAGCTATATCCTTGAGAGTGTATGGAAAACACCTCATGCGTAGTTGATCTTCACTAAGTCCCTGCAATGGAAAAGTTTGCACAGTAGCATATAACTCACGCATAAAATTTAGAGGATCTTCATTAGGGATACCGTAAAAGGAGGGAAGCATGGAATAATGAATATTTTTCAATTCATAATTCCTAGCCGCCTCTGTAAGTCGAATGCACGATGTGGCGGTCCCAATGATAGGTCTTGCAAACTCTTTGTTCATCATTTGCCTAGCTACGTTGTCACCCATTGTTGCTTGCAATTGTTGTTGGACTTCTTCCTCTTGATATTGATTATCCAGTTTCGTTGATCGGTGTTTGACTCTGTGTATGTTGTCAATGAAAGGAGAGAGTTCCTTGTTAAGTGATCTCCTACCCTGCATGCACAAATAAAAAGCAAACAAAGATCAAGGTAGCAGTGAAATTTGAAATTAAGCACTATTTTTTTGATTTTTTTATTTTCTGATTTTTTGGATTTTTTTTTTTTCGAATAAAAATAAATAAATAAAATAAAGAAATAAATAAAATAAATAAACAAATAAAAATAAATTAGAAACTCTAAAAAATTAAAAAGAAAATTATTTAAAACGCCAATTCCCCGGCAACGGCGCCAAAAACTTGATGTGTTAAAATGTGTACTCGCAAGTGTACGAATCACTCGTAGTAAAGTGATAAGCAACTTCCAAGGTCGGTCTCTCAAGGAATTGCAGTGGTCTTAAATAACTAACTTTTTAATCTAAATAGAGTTCTAATGAAAATAAAAGACTAATTAAATAGAGTTCTAGTAAAACTAAAACTCTAAGTAACTAGAATCCTAAAGCTAGTAAAACTGTAAAAAGGTGTTTGATTTGTAACGGGAACAAAGTACGAGCAATTAAACTAAAACAAGATCACAATCAAACAATCAATCAAATCAAATATCAATAGAGGATGTATGGACGTTTAGCTTGGTTAACCATGTTTGCATCGAAAAGGTATGGTGAGATACATGAACGTCCTATATAAACAAAACTACCGGCTTTCCTTTTAATTACGAAACTCCTTTTGGCGGGGGTAGGTCTCTTTGTTGATTAACTAATTAACTGCCTTTGGCGGGGGTAAATTAAATAGCAATCAAATTATGCGCAAGGAAAACATGCCAATCAAATTAATGCTATGACTAAGTCACTAACTTGAATCTTTGATTAAGTGTTTCGGAATAGAGTTAAGGTGACGTTCCTCTAACTAAATTCTTAGGTTTTTCAATCTAACTACGAACATCAAATGGGCCCATGATTATTCATAATCAAACATTTAAACATGCTCTTAATCAAAAAGTATTTTATTCATAAGTCAAAAAGATACACCATACACAATTCTAGCAAACATGGCAACACAAACTAAACATCCATAATTAAATTAGCCAGACATGTTCATATTATTATTCATAGACAAATAAAATATGATCATACACTTTAACAAATAAAGAAGATGAATTAATTCTATAACAACAAGGAAAACCTAAATCTAAATACCGCTTATGGATCGGTTGACGTACTCCTCCGTAAGCTTTATCTTCGATTGTCGTTAGCTTCCTTGAATCCTTAGAATATTGTCTCTCGCTTCGTTATAGTGTGCCAACGCTCTCAAAACTGATTGAATGTCGTGTTTTGGTCGCAAAATTGAGAAGAGGAAGAGTTGTGTATGAATTGGTCAAGTTATTTCGAGTTGTATGTAAGGGGGACTCTAAGGGGGTATTTATAGATGTAAGGGTTTACACGAATCCTATGTGCCATAGGAATAGGCGCGCCGCGGCATGCATTTTTCCCGCCGCGGCGCAACACAATTTCTGAAAAATATGCAAAAACCCGAGAGCTCCCCGCCGCGGCATACAATTCCCTCGCCGCGGCGCGCAATGCTTCTATGTTTTCAGGATCAAACCCGAGAGCCTCACGCCGCGGCATGCAATTCTCTCGCCGCGGCGCGCAATGTTTTTCCTTCTTTTCACGTCCCCCCTTACATATGTGATGGCACTATATGTAAGGCTTACATATTCATCTTGATTAGTCCGTAACTCGTGATCCGAGCGCCGTAGGTGTTCCGTCTTCGCGTGTTTTCATCATTTGAATCATTTGACGCTAAAAACACCTGAAATGCACTAAAATATACCCGTGACTCCGAATGGATAGATTTATGAAAATAATCGAAATAATAGTCATAATAAATCTATATATCAATCAATCAAGCATAATTAATCACGAAATATTAGTACTTTTCGAGCACTCATCAGTCCCGGACGTTGTTCACCTGATTTGTCGTATCTACCGTAGTATTCACCACCACGGTCAGATCTGACACTCTTTATTCGTTTGTTGAGTTGTAACTCAACTTCGGCCTTAAATGTTTTGAACACGTTCAAAGACTGTGATTTCTCATGTATAAGAAATAGATACCCATATCTAGAATAGTCGTCTATGAATGTTATAAAATATTGTTGACCATTCCAAGATGCTGTAGGGAATGGACCACAAATATTCGTGTGAATCAATTCTAAGACGCCCGTAGTCCGATTTGCATCTAATTTCTTCATTTTGGTCTGTTTTCCCTCGATACACTCAACACAGACATCAAAATCTGAAAAATCAAGGGATTCCAAAATCTCATCAGACACAAGTCGCTCAACTCTAAATTTAGAGATGTGACCTAAGCGTTTGTGCCATAATGAGGCTGAAGTTTCCTTATCTAATTTTTGCTTTGTACCTCGTGACTCGACATGCAAGGTTTCATTATAAGATGAAACAGTTTCCAGCAAATATAGATTATCAAAAGTATTAAGTAAACCAGTATCAATAACATTTGAATTTAAAGACAAAGTAAACTGAGTATTTTCAAATGAACAATAATAACCCAATTTGTCCAAAATAGAAATGGAAATTAAGTTCCGTCTAAAAGACGGTACAACAAAAGTGTCTTTCAAATCCAAATAACAACCAGTTTTTAATAACAATCTAAAATGCCCTATTGCCTTCACTTCCACCGACTTGCCGTCACCCACAAAGATACGTCTTTCAGCATCAGTTGGCTCTCGGTAGTTTAGGCAACCCTGCATAGAAACACAAATGTGAGTAGTAGCACCAGAATCTACCCACCAAGTGTTTCTTGGTACAGATGCTAAATTGATCTCAGAACAGACCAAAACATGAATTATACCTTTCTTTGCACGCATGCGCGATATTTGGCACATTCATTCTTTTGATGTCCAGGCTTACCACATAAGAAACAACAGTCATTACTTTTCTGTTTCTTTTGCACTGGACCCTTAGGAATAGCAACTTCCTTTCCTTTATCCTTCCTTTTACCCTTGCCCTTAAAAGTGCTTGACAGATGAGCACTTTCAGTCCTCTCTTGCTTCAATCTCTCTTCCTCTTGCACACAAAATGAAATGAGCTCATTGAGAGTCCATTTCTCCTTTTGACAGTTATAACTGACCTTAAATTGACTGAATTGTGCAGGAAGAGAGATCAGAATTAAATGCACGAGCAAATCATCTGATAAGTCGAGCTTTAGTGCCTTAAGTTTTGAAGCAAGATGAGACATCTCCATGATGTACTCTCTGACATTACCTTTGCCCTTATATTTCATTGAAATCAAGCTTGCTAAAAACGTGCTTGTTTCAGCCTTATCGTTTTTGACAAAACGATTCTGAATTTCCTCAAAGAACTTACTGGCAATGATATTGTCATCTGTTGTTACACCTCGAAAGGCTTCTGGAATCCCACGCTTCATGATCATAAGACTTAGCCTGTTCGAACGGTCCCACTTTTCAAAGTACGCAATTTTCTCAGGGGTACTTTGTGCAGTGAGATCATTCGGTTTTGGCATTCTTAATGCCAAGTCTATGTCCATGCAGCCAAGAACAATCAATATGTTCTCTTTCCAGTCCTTAAAGTTTGTTCCATTTAACATTGGAACATTATTCATGTTGGCAGATATTGTAGTAGTAGACATTAAAGCTGAATAGAGAACAAAATTAAATAAATAAACTATGCTCACATAAAATAACCAAAGTAAACATTCATTAAATTGATTAATTACATGACAACATTTCAAGATACCAAGCACAACATTAATACCAAGCCTTTGGACAGTGATATTAATTGTAAGTGGTACTCTTGTTGCAATGATCAAACAATGACAATAAGTTATGTCAAATAATAAATCCATGTTTGCATCGATTCATTATTCACATGAGGTTACCTTAATAATTGTCATATGATTATCATCGCAGGTGCGTGTGTAATTCGGCCAAATATGAACCCCTCTTTGGATTGGTTAATATTCGCATGAATTACACATACACAAACATCATATCCAATTATTCTCCCAAAATCAATATACACAAGAGTGGCCACTTTGGTGACATCATGTATAAATTGAATTAATTAGAATACAAGATAAGTGTTAAAAAAAAATGCGTATATAATTAATCAAAATTTTAAAATGTCTTAATTCATGAACCAAACTTCATCAATATATGTAATTTGTATATATATATATATATATATATATATATATATATATATCTGATAAATATATAACCTTTATAAAAGTACTTCAGAAACCAAAACAATTGTTATATATATATAAATACCAGATAGAATGAATTAAATAGATATGTATTCTTACATAAAAGTACCAGAACGAATTCACAAAACAAGATATATATTATATATATTCTCAAACATAATTCATTAAATATATATATATATATATAACTCGTGGACTGAACCAAATTTTTTTTTTTTTTATATATATATATATATATATATATCCGAAAAGAAGTTGGGTTCTGGCACTTTTGTATATATCCTAAAAGAAGTTGGGTTCTGTCACGTTTCCTTTTTTTTTTTTTTTTTTTTCTCCACATGTGCAGTTGCACGAACAAAAGGAAACCCAAAAGTAAAAGGAAACCGAAAAGCAAATTTTTTTTTTTTTTTTTTACACGAAAGCAACGCAACTGAAAGCAATCGGTGGGAGAAACTGAAATCAACTGCACTTTCAATTTCTCAAGAACCGAAAGGAACTGTTTTTTTTTTTTTTTAGTTTCTCAGAAACCGAACAAAAAAAAAAAAAATTATCACTTTCAATTCTTTTGCAATTTTGCAGAAATAATTATGTGGGCACAGATACTTTTGTTCTTTTACTTTAAAAAATAGTAAAGTAACAATACAAGATGCGACGCCGATCGTGAAGCATATATATATATATATACAATATAGGATGCCTATCAAGATGCTGATCGTTTCAGAAATATATACATACATGTATCAAGCCAATCATAAAAGAAACAGATTTATATATATAAAAGGCACAAATTTTATGAAGTGCAGACATAAAATCAGCCGCATATATTTTCCGAAAAGACACAGTGCTCACATGACAAATGTGACAACAGACGCACCAAACAAGATTCATAAAACATAAATTAATCTCTAAAATTCATAGATTCTTTTGAATCAAACATGGGTAGGCTCTGATACCACTTGTTAAAAATTTGTTTACCGAAAGTAAAAATTATGTTTTCTAGATCCCATGTTGAATCAAGAGAAGAAGAAGAGATTATAGCGGAAGCGTACCAGAATCCATAGCGTTCTTCTGTCGAACGAGTTCAGATCTTCCAATTGATGCGTAGTTGTCTCAGTGGATTTTCTCTGTTGATGGGGATACAGAGAAAACTTGTGTTCTACAAGCACTACGCTCAAATGGGGACCATGACCCCTTTATATAGATAACCGCCAAAGGCGGTTACCAATTATTGGTATTTTCAAATTGGCCCCTCATCAACTTAAAAATACAAGTCCGGTCTCTACACATTAATTCCACGATAATTTAATACTCGATAGCCAAAATTAAACTTTATAGATCACCTTTTATTTGGCCAAATTATAAGATAGCATAGCACAATTAAAATTACATGTGTGGCCCCACATAATAATAACAATAATTTTCCAACAGGTACACTTTAACCCCTAACCTTTTATATATGGTATTCTAAAAGTTCATTGACTTTTAATATTAATATACTATCAATTCATCATTTATATTTTTATTAATTTTAATATTTATAATATTTAATTCATTATATTATATTATATGAAGCGCATTTTGTGTTTGCTTAACTTTCCTAGTGTCCCCACAAAACCTAGGAACGAAATCCTTCTCAACTAGCAGTAAGAGATTGCAAGTTTGTGGCACAAGCTGGTTTTAACCATGTTCGGCACCATTGGTCAGAAAGAGGAGTGAATATGGATAACAGTGCTGAGAAGTATGCTTTTTCTTTTCACTGCGATTAACTATGTGGGGTTCCTTTTATTGATGCTTTTTCTACATGGCAACGCTTGTGGTGCCAGCGCCTCAAACTTGTCAAATGTCATTCAAAAATGTCAAAACAATCTGATAATGTTTGTGATTTGGGTACCTTGCAGAAGATCATATTTTCTCCTCTTTATTTTCGTTTAAACCTTTTTTTTTTATTTTTATAATCTCTATTAATTGATTAAAATATCATCGGTATAATTTTTTTAATTTCATAATTCTTATAAACTTTTAAAATATCATGTAAAATATAATAGACTAAAGTATATTATTAATCAAAATTAATAAATCGATCAAATATTTCAATTAATATACGCTCTATATATTTTATGTATTGATATACATATAATATTTTTATATATTATTTTAATATCAATTCAAATTATGCATATATTATCAATTATCTAAACCAAATCCAATATATAAAAAAGATACCATCTAAATATAGGGATATCCATTCTCATTCAATCTTAGCTTAGCTGGCGTTTTGGAACTTTTGGTAATGAAGAGATATGAGGCTTCGAAGTAAAAAAAATTGGTGTATAACTGTATATCACGTTTTTGTCAAAGCATGTCGACCCCACAGGCTACATGAATCTTCTTTTTTCTTTTTAATAAATATTTTAAGGTTAAATTATACAATTATTTTCTAATTAAATGTTACATTTGACCTCTTAATTATTTTTTTTAATATTAAATCCACTACCATACTTTCAAAAGTAACATATTTCAAATATTAAAAAATTAAACTAATTATAAAATTTGACTTCTTATATATTTTTGCAATTAAAAAAATTCACCATATTATTTTATATTAAATATCGTTTAATTATATTTCATTTAAATTACTAAAGTATAAAAAAAAAAACTTAACCTAAAGTCATTTAACACGTTCAATGTTAAATTTTGTTTAATTAAACTTATTACAATATTATTGGATGGGTTCTTATAAATTTTAAAAATATTATTTAATATAATTTTTTTAATTTTTATTAGTTCTCTTTTAATTAAGGTTTTAACGATCTTGGGGTGGGGGATTCGAATTATAAATTTTCAGACATTGGTTTTTTTTATGTACATTTTCTTTTTTTTATTAAAAATATTGAAGAGAAGCACTAATTTTTATTTTTAAAATTCATTGGTTCTTATCATTACCTTAAAAAGTATTCATCATTTCATTTAATTTACTTCCATAATTTTCATTAGTTATATATATATTTTTAGAAGCATTAGTTATTATAATTGGAGACTATTCATTTTATCTCTATAACAAAACTAATATTTTAAGATAATCTTCTTATTTTCTACCGATTTGTTTTTTATATAATAGCATAATGTTTAGTGGTACATTCATTCACATATGTATCCCATAGATAGATATTCACATATTTATTATTTTGTTTGAATATATTTATTTTTACAAATGGGCAACAATCCTTAATTAAAAAACATGTATATAATAATCATTTCATTAATTAAGAGGGGATTAATATTTATATATAGTTTTTAATTTTTTTTTATAGATAAACTATAGTTAATATAGTTCAAACTTATTACTTGAATTTTTAAAAAAATAAACATGTGACCTGAAACGAAAAAATGGTGAACCTTTATGTCATATCATTATGTGTTAATTTCTAATTTTTTTTTTGTTTAATCTTGCAGTTTTTTTTTTTTTTGGTAATAAACTTAATCTTGCTACATTGAAAATTTGTAAAATGTTGTTCTGCTCTCAAAAAATAAAATAAAAGCATGTTGTGCAGTTTAAGTTAATCATCCATCATAATATATAATTCTGTAACTCATATGTCACTACTAACAATTATTATATGCGAAGGTCAGTCCCTTCTATAAACGTCTAATTTTTTACGCTAATGAGTGCATCTAACATCTCTAACTCATACATAGATACAATTGATGAAAACCAAAAGAGGAGATAATGTGAAGAGGAGGAGGGCTAGCTAAAGCATAAAGATAGATCAGAAACGGAGGAGTTTACAAAGAAATTGTGTTTAATAAGAGGTTGAATAATAAAACCTAATAAATAACAATATGTTGTGGTACAATAATATATACTCATCATAAGTATTGAAATGATGTATTGGAAATCTATTATTATATATGTGTGTATTGTGTGAGTATATAATTGTTATTAAAAAAACTAATAAATAATGTACGAACAACCATACATATCCCTATATTTTTTGCATTTGGAGCACTCCAATTCCCTAGTTAATTCTTGCAATAATTTAGTTTTGTTGTTGCAAAAAATAATAATAATAATAATAGCACAAAACAAATATTTTTTTTTTCATTTTATTTTTTTTCTTCATATTTTCAACTGTCCTTTACTGCTTTACATATCATCTCATAAAATAAAAATAAAAAGAATTAAATTTTTGTTTTTGTATTGTCTTTTTTATACAAGAAAATGATTAAACAACTGGATGAATAAGTAAGATAACTAAGAAATATTAAAAAATAAAAAATAAAAATAAAAAGAAGAAGAAGAAGAAGAAGAAATCTTAAAAAATAAATAAATGGCTAAGTTGTTGTAGTTAACATCATTAAGGGACCAGTAACATTTGATCCTAAGTGAAAAGTTATTATATACTTAAACAAAAATTGGCCAAGAAGAGTATAAAGTAATTCTAACTTCTAAGCTATGATAAGTACTTCTCTGGCAAAATGGAATAAATTCATGTACAAGTAAAACCATGCAAATTTCTTAAAATGGCATATAGGAAATACAATTTACAAATAAGATGTTCTTCAAGTGTGTTTCTCTGTTTATTTATTAAAAAAAAAAAAAAACATATTTTAACATCTTAAAATTGAATTTCTAAGATCACATTTAAAAAATATATATATAAATAAAAAAAAGAAAGAAAGAAAGATTCTCTCTCTTCCTGGGATGCAGTTAAAAGTCAAAATAAGCAAAGATAAATATAAGAACTCTCATTTTGTTTTGAGAGTTTCTTCAAAATTTGGATTCCAAATTTTTTTTTTCTAGGATCCAAATTGGGATTTTGTTTTTACATTAATTTATTGAAGAAATCCTAGGGACAAATGATGAACAGAGGAGGACAAGCAGAAAAGAGAGAAGAGAATGTGGTTGTGGCAATTGACAAAGATAAAGGCAGCCAACATGCTCTTAAATGGACTGTTGATCATCTTCTCTCAAGGAATCAATCCCTCACTTTGCTTCATGTTAAACAAAAACCTTCTGGTCATAGCCAAGGTACGTACAGATCTATATACTTTCTTCTATTTTCTCTTCTATTTTCCAATTTAATTTTGACTTTTTGATGTTAACCCTATATTTTCTTATTTACCAGAAAGTTTATGATCAATTTGAGGTAGATCAACTGTCTTTATGAACATGCATTGAATGTACATGATTGCTAGGACAATTATAAATAAAATTTTATGAAAAAAAGGGATTATCCAAGATTTTTTTGCCCCATCATTTATGTATGATACGACCTAAATAGAATGCATTTTGCAAATCAGAACGGTCAATTTTCATTTTCAATAGAATAAATAAGACTGTTGTACAGTATCATACTTACAAGCATATTGAGCTAATTAAATTTTTAAAATGAATTGAAAATATTTATGTCAATTAATTAGTATTACTTTTTGAGTTTCTTCTTATGGCAGCGAGCTTCGATGAAGAAGATGGTGGAAGAAATATAGCCAGGGAATTGTTCCTTCCATTCCGTTGCTTTTGTACGAGAAAGGACGTAAGTTTTGCTTGCCTACATAAACTGTGATTCTCCGCATTTTTAATAAGAATTATAACAAATCAAATAATATTTTGAAACTTTTTGGTTCTTGTGATGAAATCTTTGGAACAGATAAAATGCAATGAAGTCATAGTGGAAGATACTGATATATCAAAAACTCTTATCAACTATGTTGCCTCTAATGCAGTTGAGATTTTGGTGCTCGGTGCACCAGCTAAGAGTGGCTTTGTCCGGTAATTACAAGATATCAAAAACCTAAACCATGATACAACAATCACTTCAATATTTCGAGAAAAATAATTTAAGGATTTATTTGCTTGTGCTTCTAACATAAATTATGGTTACTAAATACTAACCTAAGCACTCCAGAAGAAAGCCTCTTAGAAATCACATATTTTTTGTGCTTCCTAAGAAGAGAAGCATAAAATATGTGATTTTTTGAAACTTGAAAGCACTTTTTTTTTTTTGTTGGTCTTTGATTCGAAAGAGCTTTTTATAAGGAAGCATAAAATGGCCATTCTTAATGAGCCTCAGATAAGATAGTAGCTTTATTAGTTCATGGATATTTATTCTATGCTTCATATTTCAGCATGAGAATGAGTTATAATAGGCCTCATTCTTGGAGAGTAATCTTATTCTTGTTTCACAGAAGATTTAAGGCTGTAGATGTCACAAGCAGTGTATCAAAAGGAGCACCTAATTTCTGCACTGTCTATATCATCGGCAAAGGAAAAGTCCAATCTGTCCATTCGGCTTCTTCGCCACCCCCTAAAACTCCCTCGCGTAATACATTGCATTATCAACCTAGCCATTTATCTGAATCAATTTATTCACTAGCCATGCCTAACCAAATGAAGCAGATGAACCAAATGACACCTAGAGGTATCATACTATTGAGTCTAACATCATCTAAACCCTAACATATATGTACATTTTCTTTCATCACTAACAATAGTGCATTTGATACTGATGCAGCTATAGAGAGATACACAAGTTGTAGCCCTCGTCTAAATGAAGACATGGAAATCAAGTAAGTTACTTAAAACATCGAGTATGTTGAGGAGAGAACTATGAACAACTTACCATGAGCGATTCTCTTCCTCGTATTTCATCTAGAATGTTTTTTAAGGATGCTTTGGTGTGATCTCCTTTTTAAATCATTTCTTGAATGCTCGTTAACAGTAAATTCAATTGCATCTTCGATAGGTCTGAGAGTAATCCCTGCTAGATAAGGAATAAATGGTTAGTTCACTTGATGACATAGCCATCATGAAATTTAACATAATATTAGAAAAGAAGTTAAATGATTATAATAGTTTAGTTACTCCAAAAACTCAATACCTAACTAACGTCCTAAGTGATAGTGAAATGGTCAAGCTAAGTAGCTAATAGATTTCCAATAAAGTAAATAAAAGGGATTTTGGACAAGGCATGTCAGGTAACAACTATATTGAATCTAAAATGGAAGAAGAGGTCTTACATTCACATGAAACAGGTCACCATTCAATAGAGGAAAAACTTCAGTTAACAAATTATACGAGCTCTCACCTGACACAGACATATCATTTGTGAGTAGTGAAAGACCAAGCACAGACGGCTTGTTTCCTTCATTCTATGATATCATGGATTCGGAAGCAACCCCTCGTCATTCAACCGGCTCCGACTATGACATAAGAAGTTATTTTTCAGGAACCAAATCACCAGACATAAGAGTTCCACAGCAAGAAAGCACATCTCACTCATATGAGAGCGGAAGATCATGGTCATCACAGAATATGGTAAGATCAAAAATCCAAAAAAAAAAGTGTTCATCATGTAATGTATACCACAAAGCCCAATCAGAAATATTTATGTATTAATATTGTTTTTCCTTAAAAATTATAGGATGATGTGGAAACTGAAATGAGAAGGCTCAGGCTAGAGCTCAGGCAAACAATGGATATGTACAATTCAGCTTGCAAAGAGGCACTCACAGCTAAACAAAAGGTATCTAAATCTTGAGCTGGGTTTGTCCTCTTTGAATGCACTTTGTTTTTCAAAGCCTCATTTTTAATGGTATTTGCTTATACATTTTAATTGACATGAAAAGCTTTTTAACCGCAGGCAATTGAGGTCCAGCGCTGGAACATAGCAAAACAACAGAGACTAGAAGAGGCACGAAAGGCTGAAGAGGCTGCATTGGCACTTGCAGAAAAGGAGAAAACAAAATGTAAGGCAGCAATGGAGGCAGCTGAAGCAGCCCAAAGGCTAGCTGAAATGGAAGCACAAAAAAGATTGAATGTAGAACTGAGAGCTAAGAGAGACTCCGAGGAGGGTAAGAAGTCAATGGGTGCCATGAAAGAGGGCAATCTCAGGTACAGGAGATACACAATTGAGGAGATTGAAGTTGCAACAAATGAATTTGCAGACAACCGCAAAATTGGGGAAGGAGGCTATGGACCTGTATACAAAGGTGAACTGGATCACACACAAGTTGCAATAAAAGTTCTTCGCCCAGATGCAGCCCAAGGACAATCCCAATTTCAGCAAGAGGTAACCTAGAATTTTTCTTACTAATATAGTTTTAATTCATCATGCATCAAATAAACGAGATATGTAAGTTAAAAACCTAAGCGTTGCTTCTTGATTAAGCAGGTTGAAGTATTGAGTTGCATAAGGCACCCAAACATGGTTCTTCTCATTGGAGCCTGTCCAGAATATGGTTGTCTAGTTTATGAATACATGGCCAACGGGAGCTTAGAAGATTGTCTCATCCGACGGGGCAATGCCCCAATACTTCCTTGGCAACTAAGGTTTCGAATTGCAGCTGAAATTGCCACCGGTCTCCTTTTCCTTCATCAGACCAAGCCAGAACCCCTTGTGCACCGAGACCTAAAACCTGCTAACATTTTGCTAGATCGTAACTATGTAAGCAAGATCAGTGACGTAGGCTTAGCCAGGCTTGTACCTCCTTCAGTCACAGACACTGTCACTCAATACCGCATGACATCAGCAGCGGGAACATTTTGTTACATTGATCCAGAGTATCAGCAAACTGGCATGCTTGGAATTAAATCAGATGTCTACTCACTTGGTATCATTCTCCTACAAATACTAACATCCAAACCACCAATGGGCTTGACTCATCATGTTGAACGGGCTATAGAAGGGGGCACCTTTGCAGAAATGCTTGACCCAGCTGTCTCTGATTGGCCAGTTGAAGAGGCATTAGAAATTGTCAAAATAGGTCTTCAGTGTGCAGAACTAAGGCGAAAAGACAGACCTGATTTGGGGAAAGTAGTACTGCCTATGCTAAACAGAATGAGAGAAATGGCTGAAGATAATATGACAAACATGATGATGACCCAAGCACCTAGAAGAGGCGCAAATGCCTCAGTCCAGGTGAGTTGAAACAAATAGCTGGTATTTCATTTAATTCAAAAAACAAGTCATCCCTTTAATCCTTTGCAAATATTCTAATTTGTTTTATGGTAACTTGTTTTCTTTCAGGATGTAATGAGTGATCCTAGTCTACCACGATCTGGATATGATAGCTCAAGAAGCCCTTCAAGCACATCATCTTCAATAGGGAGACAGTAACTGCAATTTTGTAAAACATTCTTTGTTGAAACTTGAGTTGTTTTAAGCTTCCTGAGAGTCCTCAATTGAACCCGAACCTGTTCTAGGTAACAGGCTAACATCAATTCAACGACTTTGTCACATAATTGGTTATTCAATTTTCCATGTCGAAATTGCCAAACTGTACATTATTTCATCCGAATTAATAAAAGTGGAGATATCCAGCAAATTAAAATCAAACAGCATAGAGAGTCTCAGAGAGGAGGTAGGAGAAAGACAGCATAGTGAGAACCTTTAGTACACAGAACACTTTGTGAGCATAGCTGACATGTTCTTTTAAGTTTTACCAATCTAGTAAAAAGATTTTTTTTTACCCAAAAATAACTCATCAATAATTCCAGAAGATCTGATTCTTCCTATAATGCTTTTTTACGTACATAGCAATTAGCTTCTTGTAAGTCCAGTTCTGCTTCTCAAACTCCAAGAATGCCTCTGAACTTAAGTGAAAGTCCCCTTTGCCCAAAACTTCGAAGACAAATGGATCAGTCAGTACAACAGGAGAGTCATTCAGATTCATTTTATTTTTAAAACCAAAGTCCAAATTTTTTCCCAGTCTCCTGTCCAGGTAAGCATCCACAATACATCCACAAGTCACAAGATCAGGAATAACATGTTCATGGTTCATGTGCTCAAGGGTAAGATGAAGATCCCATAACAAACACATTCTAGAAAAGGCCAAAGCTCGTACATTGAAGGTCGTAAGATTCGGATGGAACCCGCATTCGATCATATTCAAGAATTCTCTCTGTAAGCTCTTCATCTTAAAGTTAGCAGCATAAGACAATAGCAGAAGGTTCCACAGAAGGTTCCCCACATTAGTTCTCCGAAGACCAACATCCTTCAAGAACTCACGTAATCTGTAAAACTTCTTTTGTTTCAAATACGCAAGAGACATTGCTCTTATGCCATCTTTGTCTATGAGAAGCCTAGCCTTCTTTAGGCTGGCATAAGAAGCCTCCATCTCTGGCAATGACCCATAAGTGCTGTAGTACAGAATAAAGGCATTAGCAATGGTAGTATCTACCTCATAACCCCTTAACATCATTTCTTGCACTGTTCTCTCCATCAATTGGACCTGACCAGCCTTTGCAAAACATGAAATAGCTAGTGAGAAAGCCTCAGGTACATGATTGAACCTGATCCTAGAGCTTAGTTGAGCCAAAACTTCAGATACTTTATCAAAACGTCCAGCCTTTGCATAAGCTTTTAACAATTTAGAAATAATCTGTATAGTTGGCATCCAAGAGCTGTTGATCATTTGGTCCCAAATTGCCTCTGCCTGAGAGAAACGACCATTTTCTACAAAACATAGCATCAAATTTGAAAATTTTGAATTGGACATGGAAGATAAATAGCCTTGAGAGTTCAGTTCAAACATGAGCTTGTCAGTCAGATAAACCATTTTTTCTGTGCTCAGCTTTTGCCTCAGTGGAGAAACCCGGTTGCTTACATTTGCCAAGCTACCATTTTCACCCTGAAAATTTCCTAGTCACTATTATCGAACCCAAAATTTTGATTCATTATAAAACACAACAAACAGAAACGCAATTCTGTTTTTATTTTACTTTTTTTCAAAAACTTATGTATAAAAAAAGAAAATAACTAATAGAGACTGACCTCGCGAGCTAGAGCTCGATTAGTTGAATGGGGTTTGTGGGAAAATCCCATGAAGAGCTTGGGATTAGGGGAAGATGCTAAAACCATAGGAGTCATTTCAAGCTATACGAGTATTCTGATGGCCCTAGTCGTTCCACATATTCACCATTCATGTACCGTACATCTCAAAATTGACCAGATTCTAGTCCCAATTTCATAGGTAACAAGCCAATTGATGTTTTCCTTTTTCAGTGTGAAGTTGAAAGTGAACTATGAGTGTGAGTAAAAGCAAAAATCCACGAAACTCAGAAAAAGCAGGCTTTGAAGTTTGAACTGAATTAGACGAGGAATTAGAAGTGAACCCCTCTTTTCACATTAAAGCTCCAGGTGTGAATTGGGTGGTAGGGGTGGGATGGTAAAATCGAACAAAAATTATTAAATTTGACTAAAACTGTTAAATGATAAGTAAAAAAAAAAAAGTAAAACACGCTTTGAACTGAATTAAACGCTTTGAATGTAGGAGTTTTGTCTAAAATAGGCAAAATTTGTGTAAAAGTTTAAAAAAGGGCAACCTTGTGTAAAAGTTTAGAAATAGGCAAAATTCTATTTACTCTCCCAGTAGCCGGTTTGGTTGGGTCATTTAGTTTCCCACCAAAATAATTTTCTTTCTTCTTCTCCCTCCAACTACGCACCCTCTCTTTTTCTCTTCACTGATCTTCTCACCATTGTTGCGTGTCATCGTGGAAAAATTATAAAAATGAGGTTAGTAATATCTTCCAACAATATTTGCAATTTTTATTAAGATGTAAATGTTGAAATTTGTACCAGGATTTTTAAATAATAACTACCAGAAAAATGCGATTGGGACTGATATATTTTCGAAAAATTTCCAACAATTTGCTTCATACTTTCGCGAGGAACTGATATGGGTATTATTTAAACAGATTTTTGGTTGAAAAACCGTATTAAACTGTTACCCCAATTCAATAATAATTAATAGAAACATATATTTTTGGCCGCGTGTAATCGAAACATTTATGAAATGCTATATTCAGTTTTTTATATGTGGGGGTATATGTGGTATATCTGGTATATCCGGTATATCTGGGAGTATATCTGGTATATCCGGTATTTCTGGGGGTATATCTGGTATATCCGGTATATCTGGGAGTATATCTGGTATATCCGGTATTTCTGGGGGTATATCTGGTATATCCGGTATTTCTGGGGGTATATCCGGTATATCTGGTGGTATATCTGGTATATCGGGGGGTATATCTGGTATATCTCAGGGTATATCTGGTATATCGCAGGGTATATCTGGTATATCTGGTATATCTCAGGGTATATCTGGTATATCTCAGGGTATATCTGGTATATCTCATGGTATATCTGGTATATCTCAGGGTATATCTGGTATATCTCACGGTATATCTGGTACATCTCAGTGAAATTATGGTATATCTCACGGTATATCTGGTATATCTCAGGGTATATCTGGTATATCTCACGGTATATCTGGTATATCTCAGGGTATATCTGGTATATCTCACGGTATATCTCACGGTATATCTGGTATATCTCAGGGTATATCTGGTATATCACACGGTATATCTGGTATATCTCAGGGTATATCTGGTATATCTCACTGTATATCTGGTATATCTCAGGGTATATCTGGTATATCTCATGGTATATCTGGTATATCTCAGGGTATATCTGGTATATCTCAGCGTATATCTGGTATATCTCAGTGAAATTATGGTATATCTCACGGTATATCTGGTATATCTCAGGGTATATCTGGTATATCTCATGGTATATATGGTATATCTCATGGTATATCTGGTATATCTCAGGGTATATCTGGTATATCTCAGTGAAATTATGGTATATCTCACGGTATATCTGGTATATCTCAGGGTATATCTGGTATATCTGGTATATCTCAGGATATATCTAGTATATCTCAGGGTATATCTGGTATATCTGGGGGTATATCTGGTATATCTCAGGGTATATCTGGGGGTATATCTGGTATATCTGGTATATCTCATGGTATATCTGGTATATCTCATGGTATATCTGGTATATCTCAGGGTATATCTGATATATCTCAGTGAAATTATGGTATATCTCAGGGTATATCTGGTATATCTGGTATATCTCAGGGTATATCTGGTATATCTCAGGGTATATCTGGTATATCTGGGTATATCTGGTATATCTCAGGGTATATCTGGTATATCTCATGGTATATCTGGTATATCTCAGGGTATATCTGGGGGTATATCTGGTATATCTGGTATATCTCATGGTATATCTGGTATATCTCATGGTATATCTGGTATATCTGGTATATCTCAGGGTATATCTGGTATATCTCAGTGAAATTATGGTATATCTCACGGTATATCTGGTATATCTGGTATATCTCAGGGTATATCTGGTATATCTCAGGGTATATCTGGTATATCTGATATATCTGGGGGTATATCTGGTATATCTGGGGGTATATCTGGTATATCTCAGGGTATATCTGGTATATCTCATGGTATATCTGGTATATCTCAGGGTATATCTGGTATATCTCAGTGAAATTATGGTATATCTCACGGTATATCTGGTATATCTGAGGGTATATCTGGTATATCTGGTATATCTCAGGGTATATCTGGTATATCTCAGGGTATATCTGGTATATCTCATGGTATATCTGGTATATCTCAGGGTATATCTGGTATATCTCACGGTATATCTGGTATATCTCAGTGAAATTATGGTATATCTCACGGTATATCTGGTATATCTCAGGGTATATCTGGTATATCTGTGGGTATATCTGGTATATCTATGTATATGTTGGTATATCTCCATCTATTACACATTTAATCAGGTATATATGTTATATACTAATAACGCAGTTCAATATGTTGTATATTATTTGATATATCAATTAAACTTTACGTATTTTTGAATGAAATAGACCTAATTATTTTTAAACATTTTACAGAATGGATAGCCTTAGTATTCTAATCATTCACAATGGTAAATGGTCATTGAAGGATGGTAAAAAAGTATATCAAGGAGGTGAAGGTTTGGTGATGAAGATAAAAAAAGGATGGTTGTATAATGAACTTAAAGAAAAGTTGTTTCTCAAGTTAAAGATGGATAAGTTCAAGTATGAACTTGAAGTGAGATACTTCTATAAGAATGATTTGACATTACCATCTGTTTTAATAGGTGATGATGAAGAATTGGAAGAGTTTTTTGACCTTCACGTTGAAGATAATGAAAGGAAGGCTGTTCTATATGTCACAAAAAATGAGATAAGATCTGTAGGTACAAGTCATTCTATTTGCCATGAGCAAGTTTTTAATACCGGAGGACGTAATGTAAATTTCTTGAGCGATACTAATATGCAAGAAGGATCTCAAAATCCAAATGGTGGTTGCGATAATGTACTTGATAGTATTCGTGATGATGTAGATCACAATTTAGTTCCGCCGCAAATGGGTGATGAAGGAGATATTGATATGATTAGAGAATATGAATTACCAGATATACCTGTCAACGAAAACGTTGATCATGATATGTCCTCAATGGGAGGTTTGCATGCAATTCATAATGAAAGGACACAAGTTGAAACAGAAAGGGTCATTGTTAGAAATCATGAGAATTATGGTTTATCCCAGTCTGAAGGAAGAACTGTAATTGGAAACAATAATGAATTACGTATCGGTCCATCCAGTACACCCACAGAGATTATTTCTAATGGTGACGTTTCGTCGTCTGTGGCACATGTTGAGCTTGATTTGAAAGTTGATCAAGTGTTTGACAATAAGATAGATTTCACAACACATGTCGGTCTTTATGCCATAAGAAACAGATTTGAGACGAGGACACTGACTAGTAGGAAAGACCGTGTTCTAATACGTTGCATTCAATCTACTTGTAGTTGGATGATTAGATGTAATAGGATCACTGGATCTGATAGGTTCAGGGTAAAAGAATACGAATCAAGACATACTTGTGATCCTAACAATTACATGAGGAAGAATAGGACTGCAACCTCAAGAGTGATAGGAAATGCCATAAAAATGAAGTTGGTCCGACCAGGAAGAATTTATAAGCCCAAAGATATTATTGATGATTGTCAAAATGAGTTTGGGATTGAGATTGGTTACACCACAGCATACAGATCTAAAGAGAAGGCTCTTTATTTGCTACGTGGCAGTGAAGAGGAATCATTCCTGAAGCTTCCTTCCTACTGTCATGTTTTGAAGGAAAGAAATCCTGGTAGCGTGACACATATTGAAGTTGACCAGTCCGGAAGATTTAAGTACTTTTTTTTGGCACTAGGTCCATGTATCAGAGGTTTTTTATCTTGTATAAGACATGTAATTACAGTCGACGGTGCATTCCTATCAGGTAGGTATGCTGGGACATTATTCGTAGCAAATGCTTCAGATGGAAATAACAACATATATCCATTGGCCATTGGTGTTGGAGATTCTGAGAATAATGAAGCCTGGGAATGGTTTTTGTTAAAACTATCCGGTATATTTGGGCACATTGATGATCTTGTTATTGTTTCAGATAGACACCAAAGCATTATACAATCTGTTCCTAAGGCATTCCCCAATGCTTTGCATGGATATTGTGCATTTCACATGGAGATGAATTTGAACCACAAATTTAAGAATCCTGATATCACACCTTTGTTCAGATGTTGCGCAAGGGCATATACGAAGCGTGAATTTGACAAATACATGGGGGATTTGAGACTGATCGATCCTGATATAGAGAAGTACTTATTGGAAGCAGGTAAAGACAAGTGGTCAAGATTTCATTTTCCTGGGAACAGATACGGTATAATGACCACAAATGGTTCAGAGTCATTTAATAATGTCATGAAATCTGCTCGTGAGTTGCCTATAACCATGCTTGTTGAGTACTACCGTAGCAAAATACAACATTGGTTTGTCGAACGTAGGGAGGTTGGGATGAGATGGGGAACTCGATTACTTACCGATGAGGTCGACTCAATTATGCGTGCAAATCACAATAAGTCCTTAAGGTACAGGGTTTTCAGAATTAATGCACATGTTTTCCAGGTATGAGATTCGTACATCATTATATTGTTATTGAATTTTTAAATATGTCAATTTAATAGCGCATGTGTTTTAATTACTTCTAATGTTTAAACCATCTATGTAACTAGTTCATTTATATGATGTCAGGTTGTACACGGTGATACTAGTCAAGATGTTGATCTACTGAACAGAAGTTGTAGCTGCAGGGAATTTGATGTTCACAAAATCCCCTGTTGTCATGCCATTGCAGTAGCCCGTTTTCAAGATGTTGATGTCCAGTCCTTGGTTGACCGATTATACACAGTCAATTGTTATATTATCGCATATGCGGAGGCAATTTTTCCAGCAACTGACAATGGTCAGTGGGACATTCCACAAGAAATCATGGACCTAGTTGAACTTCCTCCTAACACAAAGAAAAAATCTGGCAGACCACGAAAGCGACGCATACGTTCACATGGGGAAGTAATAAAGAAGTTAATGTTGTGCAGTCATTGTGGAATTAGTGGTCATAACAGAAGGACTTGTAATGTTTTTCGTCAGATGATTGTAGAACCTTCCCTACCTTCTCAAGAATGAACATTTTCATGTACCCTGTAATATTTTATGCTGATTTCAAGTTGAACATTTATGTATCTGAATTTTGCATTAATAATAGTGTTAAATTATGCCCTGTCTCTAAATTTTCATGTACCACGTATATGAGATATGTGTTGTTATATTATTTTATAAGATATACCATGAGATATACGAGATATACCCTGAGATATACCAGATATAACAGATATACCCCCAGATATACCAGATATACCAGGAGATATACCAGATATACCATGAGATATACCAGATATACCCTGAGATATACCAGATATACCATGAGATATACCAACATAATAATCGGATGGGGAGACATAAGGCACGAATGAGATTTTTCCTGCCATTTCCTGCATATTTAACATTTACGGAAAACAATTTCATTAATACTTGTGAACAGGTATACAAAAATTACAATATATATGCGAAAAACATCAATCACATTAAACCAACATAAAAATACATCAAATTTAGGTTCATATAAATGAAACTTATAGAAATAGACCAATATATACCACATATACCTTAAGATATACCAGATATACTCCGAGATATACCAGATATACCATGAAATATACCAGATATACCATGAAATATACTAGATATACCAGATATACCAGGAGATATACCATAAAATATACTAGATATACCAGATATACCAGGAGATATACCAGATATACCGTGAGATATACCAGATATACCCTGAGATATACCAGATATACCATGAGATATACCAGATATACCAGATATACCATGAAATATACCAGATATACCAGGAGATATACCAGATATACCAGGAGATATACCAGGAGATATCCAGATATACCATGAAATATACCAGATATACCAGATATACCGTGAGATATACCAGATATACCCCCAGATATACCAGATATACCCTGAGATATACCAGATATACCCTGAGATATACCAGATATACCAGATATACCAGATATACCATGAGATATACCAGATATACCCCCAGATATACCAGACATAACACAAAATATACCAGATATACCAGATATACCATGAGATATACCAGATATACCGTGAGATATACCTCAGATATACCAGATATACCATGAGATATACCAGATATACCGTGAGATATACCTCAGATATACCAGATATACCAGATATACCCTGAGATATACCAGATATACCCCCAGATATACCAGATATACCATGAGATATACCAGATATACCCTGAGATATACCAGATATACCCCCAGATATACCGTGAGATATACCAGATATACCATGAGATATACCAGATATACCCCCAGATATACCAGATATACCCCCAGATATACCAGATATACCATGAGATATACCAGATATACCGTGAGATATACCAGATATACCCCCAGATATACCAGACATAACAAAAAATATACCAGATATACCAGATATACCCCCAGATATACCAGACATAACACAAAATATACCAGATATACCATGAGATATACCAGATATGCCGTGAGATATACCTCAGATATACCCTGAGATATACCAGATATACCCTGAGATATACCAGATATACCAGATATACCCCCAGATATACCAGATATACCATGAGATAGACCAGATATACCATGAGATATACCAGATATACCCCCAGATATACCATGAGATATACCAGATATACCCCCAGATATACCAGACATAACACAAAATATACCAGATATACCATGAGATATACCAGATATACCGTGAGATATACCTCAGATATACCAGATATACCCTGAGATATACCAGATATACCAGATATACCCTGAGATATACCAGATATACCAGATATACCCTGAGATATACCAGATATACCAGATATACCATGAGATATACCAGATATACCATGAGATATACCAGATATACCCCCAGATATACCAGATATACCATGAGATATACCAGATATACCCCCAGATATACCAGACATAACACAAAATATACCAGATATACCAGATATACCATGAGATATACCAGATATACCGTGAGATATACCTCAGATATACCAGATATACCCTGAGATATACCAGATATACCCTGAGATATACCAGATATACCAGATATACCCCCAGATATACCAGATATACCATGAGATATACCAGATATACCATGAGATATACCAGATATACCCCCAGATATACCAGACATAACACAAAATATATGAGATATACCAGATATACCATGAGATATACCAGATATACCGTGAGATATACCTCAGATATACCAGATATACCAGATATACCAGATATACCCTGAGATATACCAGATATACCGTGAGATATACCAGATATACCATGAGATATACCAGATATACCACTGATATACCCCCAGATAATGTTATTCATGATTAACAACCAGATATACCAGAAATCAGATTATCCATCCATAATTACAAAATCCCAATATTACAAAACCTACATTTTACATAAACATTTAACCTTAAACCAACATTTTACAAAAAACCATACAAAAATAAGGGGTTTTCGTTGAGTTTCAACGAAAACCCAATTAAAAACCAAACTGCATAGCTTCAAAAGGTGAGTAATGGTCGAGTGTTTTCGTGCAAGGAAGACAAATTTGTTTAAAATACTTACCGAATAATGCAGAGCTTCAAAAGTTGATAGTAAGGGTCGAGTGTTTTCTGCGTTGATACTGTTCGTCTTCTTCCTCAATCGAAAATGGGAGAGCTTCGCTAATACTAGATAGTGACGAGGGATTCTTGAGAGGTAGAGTAATGCTCAGAGTTGTGGGTTTGTTTGAACTGTTCGAATTCTTTATTTCAAACGGTTTAAATGAGTTACCGGCTACCAAATGGGTCTTTGGGTGGGCGGTTAAAAAAAGCCCATTTTTAAACTTTTACACAAGGTTGCCCTTTTTTAAACTATATTAAGGATTTTGCCTATTTTAGACAAAAACCCTTGAATGTAAGGACTATAACCCGAATCATATAATACCTACCTTATTAAATAATATCTCTACTCATATTATAAATAGCGGTGACATTTTAAAATATTATTTTATTTTTAATTAATTTAAAATATGCAAAAATGAATTTTGTATTTATTTTAAATGTATTTAAGAAATTAGATAATGAGAAAATTAAAATAAATAAAATAATGGTTTAATTGTATGTCATAATTTCATTTATGTATAATTTTTTTTATTAAAATAAATAAAAAATAAAATTAATTAAATAATTGAATTATTTATATATTAAGGATAAAACAATACATACAAAATATATATTTTTAATTAATAAATAAATATACATGTATGTGTACAAACTTAGTTCATGGGTCCTTAAAATACTTGTATCCTATTGTCTTAACTTTAATGTTAAGATGATTGGTTTAAGGCTCGGTGAGAAAATAAATAAATATGTGTACTTAAATTTTTAAATATATGACTTGATTAAAATTTTAAAATATATAATTTAATTATTTAATTTTTAGTATTTTATAGATAGATCATCAAATTGTAATTTTAAATTGTATGACATATTTATAAATTTTTAAAAATTTAAGAAATAGATTGTATGATTTAAAAATTTTAAAATCGATACATAAAAATTTAAAATTAAATCATATACTTGGAAATTTAAAAACTTCTAATTAGAAACTATGAGTAATTGCATTGAAAGTATAATATCATCCAATATTTATGATGAATAGTACGGAGCTCATTGGAATTTTAGAGAATGAACTCACATGAATTCATAACTTAATAAAAACATAATTATAAGTTCGTATTGAGTCCATAATTTCACACCATCTCAAGAATAATGCATTTTTGGGACGGATTAAATTATGTTTATATGCCCGTTCTTTCTTTCTTTCTTTCTTTTTTCTTTTTCAATTTTTGATTTTCAAATAAGGAAAATCTCTCAAATTGTCTAGAACATATACATTCTAACAAAGTAAAAATGTAATTCAATCTTCATTCTTCAAACCCGTCTATGACAATTTTCAGTTTGACTACAGCTATGTTCGTGTCGAAATTTAAGTATAGAGAAAGTGGGTACACGTTATTAGAAAAAGACTCAAACCTATCTAACCTAATTACTTTTTAGGTTTTTCACAATTTTTTATTTCATACATTAATCCACCATGTATCACCCTCTCCAGAATAGTACATACAACAGTTGCACCGAAATTATTCTCGTTCATGTGATCAATCATTTTAACCAACCAGACAATTTTTTATACTGATAATACATGCAAGGAAGCTTGGGAAGAGCACCAACAAATTATTATTTTTTTTATTTTCCATAGACTAATGACTTTCTCGCAATTAGATGCTTAGTCAATTTCCTGTTAAACAATATCAATTAAGGTCCAACAGTAATGCAACAATGTGTTCAGGTCATGGATCAAAACATTCATAATATTATAGATATATCACCGATATATTCATTTATGGAAGGGCACAAGAAATATCCATCCACATTTTCAATAAATTCTTTTAATATTTATAATCTTTTCCAGACGCTTTCGTCAATATCAATAATATCTTCTATATTTACGTAAAATTAATTTGTCAATGTTCCTGTAAACACAATTTGGTTCAGGTGTACATCCATTCACTTTTGGCTCAAAGGTCAGAAGTTTTATCATTCCATATGTAAACTGTCTAGCAATCTATTTTGATCACCTGTCATAAACTTGTGACTTATAAAATTATAAATCGTGAGTATGCTAAAAAAGTTCAGAAAGCAATTCTACCTTTTCTCTTTCAAATCTGTTTCTTAGTAGATTCCTCAGTCGACGAACCTGCACAGTGATACATAATGTCAAAAACAGCCATAAGAGGATAGGGATAGATAACGATAATGTATTAAAAGAACTCACATTGCATTAGTCCTCTTTGATGGTGATCATTTTCTTAAATTCAGTAAAGCTTTCCTTGACGTGTCAGCCAGCGACGTGTAAGCCTTAACAAGTTCCTCTTTAATCATGAAAAGTACAGATGCTGCAAAAACACTCTGTACGATCTTTGTACTCATTCCCTTGTAAAAGCCTGGTAATCCTTCGTACCGGATCATCTTGATTATCGCATCAAGTGTACCTGTTTGTCAAAATTTAATAATCATCACTTATTTGCAGAAGATGATGTGTTCTCTGAGTCTAAAAGAAGCGAAATTAACAAGCCAAAATTAAATGAGATTACATAAGTAAACTATAGGTCATATGAAGGGTGGTCAAAGTTTTGATGATTAAAAACAGTGATTGTAAGATATTCTTCCATTTTGTTATGTGCTTTTGTGAATCATGAAAGGAGATCGGGATGGCAAAAAAATCTGTCAGATAGGAGCTCAGTGGATATCCAATCCACATCTCAGCTTTGGATCAATTTGTACAAAAAACGGATTGCATCTTGGTTGCTAGAAGATGGGGAAAAATGTATATTTTAAAAATAAAAAAAAATCAAAATGTAATGGATCAAGGGATCAGAATGTCAAATTTTGGATATCTGTAGATAAACCGATCAAGACGGATCATATCAATTCAGATAACTTTAATAACAAAATATTGTTAACACACATTTCCAAGAAATGAAGGGTTATCGAAATCCAAGAAACTAAACTCATGTTCAAGACTTAAGCAACCTATATAACTGAAAAAAGCAAACCTGAATATCTTAATGAAATATTTCCACCAATCTCTTGCTTTGCTTGCAACCTTGACTGCATTTGTTAACACAAAACAATGACAGGCTTTAATAGCTTGCTTTATCAATGTGAACCAGGCAATATTAAATTAACCTCTGATAGTGGTCATATAAAAACTAAGATGCCAACGAGAAAACTCAAACAGAGAAATTGTGTTTAATTTCCTACACAGAAGTCTCTCAGCCAAAAAAAATAAATAATAATAATAATAATAAAATAAGAATGAATAAGTAGTAGACGTTAAAGTGCGTATTCAGACAATTAAAAAACGTGCAAGCCAATAATACAAAGTGATATTACAAAAATTAAAACTTGAGAACTACCATTTTATAATTACAAAACCTTCACAATCAGCATGTGGAAATTTTGATAATTTGTACTTTTTGCGAGGACGGTAGTATTTTTTTTTACAGTAATGAGGTTCACAGAGATATATTATTCATCCCAGAATTGTTATGGAGAGCATTATAAATGTTGGACATTCCTCGCTGCCAAAGAAATAAGAAATATAGCCGAAGAGGTGAAAACTAGCTCAGACAGGTTAAGTCTTGTGAAAAGCCAACTACTGCTGTACTTTTACCTTGACAACTAGCAATGGGTAAGTAGTGACAGTAGCTCCAAGTTTTGCCAATGCCCCTAATAAGAAAACCTATACACAATAAAGAAGATTATGAAGAGTAAGAATGATAGAGAAAAGAGTCAATCAATCAACACTTAGACTCCACAGCATGATGGCCTGCAAACTCATGAAAAAATTAACGGATCTATCATTGTGGGTCAGTCCCTTACCTCTAAAGCAGTTATGGTTTTTGATCCCTGCTTGTTGGCAGCACGTTTCTCCCTTAGTCGCTTGAGTGAACTCTCATAAATCATGAACTGGATGGATGGATTGCACACCTAGCAGAGAAACTACATATTATGCCAAAAGTAACTCACACATCTCATTTTACACATTATGCCATGAGTAACTCACGCGAGTAAATTTAAATATTATGCCACAAGTAACTTGCATATCTAAATTTACACATTGTGCCACAAGTTACTAGCACATCTAAATTTACTGAATCGTACAAACAACTAACCATGATAAGTGTTGGAATGATGCCTTTCCAGAATCCAGTAACTCCTGATTCAGTATAAACCTCATGTGCCTAATAGCAGGATATAAATAAAGGCAGAGACATCAATATGATGAAGGTGTTCATATAAGGATGACATCAATCATAAATATGTGGAACAAATCCGTATGGCTCAGTGAAATAAGAGGGGAAGGGGTGAAAGAGTGACAGAGATAGTTTCTTCTCAGTGAGAACTATTCTTACTACTGGTATTGACAATCAAAATACAATGAAACGAAAATGTATGAATGGAAAAATAATTGGAAAACTAACCGCCTGCAGAGTTCCATAAGGCCGAGGTTTTAGTGAATCAAGCTCAGCCAATTTACCTTGCAAGGTCAAACTAATCAAATGGCTTTCAGAAGCTTCCTTCAGTAAAGCTTCTTTTCTTTTCTCAATAATTTTTCTTTCTGCTTGGGTTTGCGTCTGAAAAGATACCAGTATAGGGAATATGCAAGCTTAAAAACAAAGAGACAATACTGCAAAGCAAAGCATGGATATTTATTGGAAACTAAAAGTTGTTGTCTAAACATTCAATGATTATAAACTCATTCTAGTATATACGTTATTTCTATGTGAAATTTCGTAAAAGCTTATGTCTTAGCCCCATCACTACGCTTATACATGTATTCCAGTGGGGTGTGTCATAAAAAATGCACGCACTTAAAACAAAAGGAAATATTTGGCCAAAAAATTTTACCATATGGAATCCAGAGAATACACTCAACCACAGAAGTCAAAGCCACGTAGTACTGGTAGTCATATAATGAACATAGAACATGCTGATTAATCCTAAATCTTACTCATAATTTCAATAAATCGTAAGATAGACTAGAGAACCTAACAGTAAAGAAAGGGAAAAATTTTAAAACATCATTAGCGAACTAAACTATCACAGTAACTGTTGTCAGCAGCTGGTACAAAAGGAAAAGGAAAAATAAATTTTGCAAACCATACACATGTACTTAAGATACCTGCATTCGAGTAACTAGAACCCATATTGGATTTGTCAGCAACACATTCAAAGAACTGAAAAAAGATAAATCTTTAGTTAAATTAAAACTTAGACATAGCCATCACATTTAATTAAAAAAAAATTGATGCCACAAACATAACAACCAGACAGCAGCATGAAATGTTCAACAAAACTCTCAGACAAACCTCCAAAGTCTCTCAAGATACGTATCTCAAAAGGAAAGTAGTATAAAACTAAAAGTATAAAAGAGAAAACTATTATGAGGTGCAATGTATTCCTAAATATTCATTCGGTTGGCTCAAGAAAATTATGTAAATCTAAGGCCTTTAATGACTTGGGCTTTTGCAAATTGCAATCTGGTTTCTTAAAAAATAGCCAAGGTACAAAGAATTTTCAGCTAGATGCAGTAACAAAATTGTACATAATATGCTGCTAGAGCTAGTCCTTGAAGTGGTGCCTGTTCTTTGTTCAAATGTAATTAATGGTGGCAAAGTTTAATGGACCATTTCATTTCTAATGAAAAGGGAAAGACAAGGAGAGAGAAGACAACTAATCAAACAGTACAAATTTCAGGAGTCACAAGAATGGATCCATTACCCAGCAATAGCTGCCACAACAAGCCACGAAAGCATACCAACATTACCATCACCAAGCCCTTTCTTTCGACGGGTAGTTGCAATTAACTCAGCTTTATTTTTGAAAATCTGATAAAAATAGTAATAGATACCCTGGAAATAATGATAACAACAAAACTTTTAGAACAGCGGAAGAATTTAGCACTGTTGTTATCAAAAATTGATCCCGTTAAGTACAAAGTAATTTTTTCATTTTCTCAACTGTAACAAACAGAGGCAGTTTTGACTTTAATAACTGCATTTGAAATAATTGAAGAAAAAAATTAAATAAAACAGTGAGGGGTAAGAGGATTAAAAGAAGACGGAACCTGAGAAGCAGCAGTTCCGAACAGAGACGGCTTCAGACCGCTGTAAAGTCCTCCCCAACCTTCATTTCTTATGACCTGACATCAAATTCAGCAACCAAACAAAACTCACAAGGTCACAAACAAATTAAACAGCAATAAGCAAAAAAATACCAACAACAAAAAATATGATATGGGTAGTAGGAAAAAAAAAAAAAAAACCTGTACGATTTGAAGAAGAGTTCCCGAAGAAGATGGAGGTTTATCGCCATCGGAATTGGAATTTTGCAAGCCTTTTTTGGCGCATCTTTCAGTTTGTTGGCGCGTATTTACCTAAAATTTAGTCAGAAAACAATTTGGTACAAATTTTAAACACAATAATAGTAAATAGAGAGCAAGAGAGAGAACCGTTTGAAGAGGATAAGTAATTATTTGAGCGATGATGCCACCTCCAGCTCCAGCCAACCCATTGGCTACTGCGTTCGAGCTTGACATTCCTTTCTTCTTCTTCTTCTTCTTCCTCTGTCTTTTCTACTTCGATTTTTCTCTCTGCCCAACGTTCCCGGAAATTAAAACCTCGTGCGCTCAGTTTATCACTGTTTATTGTATTTTTATGTTTTCCAAAATAAAATAAATTTTCCGTTCTGTGTCTCTCTGATCTGATCCGATGACTTCTGTTGCTCCTTTAATTCTATTTATATTTTATATATTATTTATTTTCCCCTTTATTTCTTTGAGTTTTAAGTTTAACTATGAAAATATGTTTGGCATCTCGACTTTCATTTTCTTTATGAAATTTCTTTAATATGTTCAATTAAATTTACATGACCTCTAATTTTAATTTCATGGTAGAATTCCCTGTTTGGTAATGAAATCAGATGCGAAAATCTAGGTAGGAATACATCACTAGGGTCAACTTTTAATTTGTCAGGATTTACCAATTACTAAATAGAGATTGTTGTAATTTCTCTGTTGATTACTTTAATCCCACAATTTTAATTCTAGTTTCACTTAAGTTGACCTTAGACTAAATCTTTATTATTCTCTTCTTTTCAGGGTATGAAATAAAAATGTTCATTCTTCTGGGTAGCTACAAGATGAGGTATTTTCCTGAGTTTAATATTTATTTTATGATATACACCTCTGTAGTCTTCGCAAGTTTGAGATTCTGCTTAGGCTAATGACCAAATTATTAGTATAGTATTAAACTTTTGATGACAGGTTACTGTCTGGTTTCTTAGCATTCTACCTCATGTACGTGCACACACATTTACCATAATCTATCTACTGTTCATCTTTGGCTTCAAACATACTTGAACATTGTCATCAAAGAGAAATTCATGATCAAAATTTTTTTGTTCACCATTTTTTCCATTATATGTTTTTTTTTATTGTGATGTGTTCTCTATCTTCATTTATGGATTTGATAAGCATCAAAGATTTATATGAAATTCTTTTAACTATGAGTTGTGCAAAGGGAAAGAGAAGAAAAACTTGCACAAATCTTGAAAGATCGACTCCAATATATAATAGGAAACAAAGACAACTTTGTGAATCATGCCGGAGAGTGGAGAGGCTTTCCAATGCAGGTAAATTTCCCTGCCTAATATTGTTTTAGGTGAGGAGAAAAAGGAAAATTCAGGGTAGAAAAGGAAAGGGACCAGACTAAATCATAACTAGATAAGACAAAGCATTTGTGCATACATTGCCTGTTTTAGATACTTGTTTTACCACAACTTTACTTAATCACATTTTAACAAATTAAAAGCTTCAACGATTAATGTATTTGTTAGAGTTAAGCTTAAGCTATTTGAAGATAAATAAATTACTCATTTATACTTTATAACAATTTCTTCTGATCGTAGACTTTATAGTAATTGAAGGTCGTAAGAAACCACCTATTCTGATATCTTGATAGCATTTATTGTTCACCAATTATTCCACAATTTTAAGCTATCATTGAAGTCTCATGACCAGCGAAGCTTTTGTCAGATAGCATTGTTAATCACCAATTATTCCACAATCTTAAGCTATCATTGAAGTCTCATGACAAGTGAAGCTTTTGTTAGAGTACTTCTTTCAGCCTTTGCTTGGATAATCGCTTCAATTTGAAAGAGGGTTCCTGTAGTTTGAATGGTGCAGTATGCACAACAGCAAAGCAATTACTAATTTTTTTTTTTTTTTACATGTATTAAAAGTAATTTTACTTTTTGATTAATTGTTTGATTCTACAGCTTATGGTGTTCATATGTTGAATACAATTGGCTACATATATGTAAGACAGGCAGCAAAAGAGCTAAGGAAAGAAGGCAATTTATTTGGGTGTGCCATTTCGTTCACTAAGTAACGAAATAGGTTTTTTTTTAAACAACAAAAGTAACATCATTCAAAATTTATAATAACAAAAATAATACATTGTGTTCAAACTTATAATTTCACAATTAAAAAAATGATTGATATATTATTTTTTTTTAAACGTTGATTCAATTGGAACTGAACGATAATAATTTAGACCCATTTAATGTTGAACGTTTAATATTACATGTTCAAATTGAACGTTCAATATTATATATTCAAATTGAACGTTCAATATTATTGAGGTATTAGTTTTATTATTATAAATTTTAGAAGTGTTTTTTTTTTTTTATAAATCCCCTTCTTTTTTTTCTTTCTGTAAGAGTTTGTTTGACATTTTGATTGTACTAACTACTAACAAATTAACAGGAACAACTTAGTTTTTTTTTTTTTTTTCCCTTTTTTCTGGATCACATTACTTGGCTATTTAGTAGGCTTCAAGTGAAAATTGGAGAAATTTGCTAGATTCAGGCACACGAACTTCACTTTACTAGTATGCGCAGTTCAAATGCAGGAAAATTTGCTAATCTTGCAGGTAAATTCGTTCCCCTTGATAACTCAGGTGATAAATCATTTATGATTTGTAATTATTTGTGATTCAGAGTGGAGATTGATGTAACAAAACCTATCATCATTGACTGTTTGATTCCTAGAAAGGCCTTAGCAAACCAAAACTTTAGCTCAAGGATTTGGATCGAATTCAAATATGAAAGACTTCCAAATTTTTGCTTTAAATGTAGTATTATGAATCATACTACTAACTTGTGTGATCTTAGCTCAGCCATGAAATACAAAGTAAGTGATTCCACTTTTATTCCCTTGTATAGGGAATGGTTATGTGCAAATTATGAAATGCTATCTCCAATGTCGATTTTTTGGTCTCCTTGTCCCTCTAAGATTACTAAAGATCCCCCAAGGTTGAAAGCAAATCTTGGAAAAGGCACTTCCAAACAACCTCCTTAAAAAACTGCTAGTTTCTATTCTTTGCACAGAGCACCTCTAGCAGCATAATCGTCCTGTCCAGCTTCTAAATCAATTGACATGCAAGAAAAATTATCAGATAAAGCTGAGAGAATTCATAGAGAGGTACAAGAGCTTATTCAAATGGTACAAGTACTTGATCTCATAAACTTTGCTGCCTTCTTTAATGACTGGTATTTTCGACTTAGTGAAGATAATATTGACATGAATTTGAGGTTTAAAATGATTGTAAAAACAATTAGAATTACAGCTGATTTTGATATGAACAAAAGTTGATTCAATTTTCACACCTCACAAATTTTCTACATTGCTCAAGAAGTTCACAATTATATGCTTTTCACCCCAATTGATATCTCCATACCCATTCTAAACAGCATATTCCAATTTCACAAAAAAATTCATTGACAAATGAAGACACCATACACTTCGTCAAAATACTCCCACTTTACCTACGCAAGCTTGGTCTCCTTCTAATGCTATTACAGAACCCCAAGATGCAAACAACTCAACTGATCAAACTAACCAGATAGATAAAGGAAAGCATATTTCACAAATGCAGTATGCAGGTAATTCAATGATCAAGAGAAAAGCTCATGGTTTTCTCAAGACTAATAATAAGAAGCTTATTGTTGGTGAAGGCAATAATCAAAAAACAATTTCAAATTCAACTTCTCTGGTATGTCTCAATGATCACCAATCCACAGAAACTCCATGGAACTTCAACAAAGCTGAAGGCAAGGAGGCGGCCTTTAACCTGCTCTCAACTAAAAAATGATCATTCTCAGTTGGATGGTCGAGGTTTAGGGAGAACTAGAGTCAAAAGGGCCTTGCACTACCTGTTAAGAAGAAACAAACTTGATGTGGTTTGGTTAATGGAAACAAAACTCAGTGCAGAGGGCTCACGTTTTTTGAAACAATCAATTGGTTTAACAAATAGTCACATTAAGAAACAAAGGTGGATTTATCTTATTTTGGAATGACAATTATAACACAAAAATCATCCATGTTGGAGAAAGTTTTGCCTATTTTGAATTCACCTACCATGATAACATTTATGAAAAGATATGTTTATGTTGTGTGTATATTACCCTTTACCATTCTCTCAACATTCAAATTTGGCAAGAACTTACAATTTTTTTTACTTCTTTAAACATCGCTTGGGCTTTAATTGGTGATCTAAATAACATCACAAAACAATTAGAGAAATTGGGAGGCCTTCCGTTTAAGATACAATATTAACCCACTACAACATTTCATCATGACCACCAATGCAATTGATATTGGAAGTTCTGGAATTCGGTTCACTTGGTGCAATAATAGACATTCATCTGAACGAATCATTCAAAGATTAGACAGAGTTCTTACCTCTTTAGAATGGATTCTACAATTCCCCAATACACATGTTTTTAATTTACCCAAATTCACATCAGATCACAATCCAATTTTGTTCCATATTCTTGGTATCCAAGAACCTTATAGAATAAGACATTTTCGTTTCATGGCAATGTGGTATAGAAATCCAAATTACAAACAAGTCATCCATGAAACTTGGAACAAATTTCAAGCATATATTGATTTCTCAACAAAACTCCAGTCACTTTCTTTAAAGTTGAATCATTGGAATAAAAATCAATTTAGTTTTGTGCAACAAAAGATAAGCAAACTGGAACAGAAACTAAATTTCTTACAATTATGTGCGATAACTGAAGAACATATCCAAATGGAAAAAATGGTACAAGAACAGTTGAATGAACAATTAAAAAGACAAAATTCGTTATGGAAACAGAGATCAAAGGAACTATGGCTTAATGAGGGAGACATAAATACCAAATTCTTCTATACTTCTACAATCATTCGAAGGAAAGCGAATTTTATTCCCATCTTGCAACTTGACGATGGCGAGATTACTTTGAACAGAAAAAAAAATTGAGCAAGCTTTCTCAGTATATTTCAGAAATCTTTTCTCAACTAGCAACTCAAACCCTAAAGAATACATAAATGAACTGTTTCCTAATGTTATTAAACCTCATCAAAATAATCACATAGCTAGCATACCCTCACCCAAAGAAATCAAAGATGCCCTTTAGGAAATGCATGCCTTAAAAGCCCATGGGCCAGATGGTTTCTCAGTCATCTTCTATAAACAAAGCTGGGATACTATTAGAGCATATGTGATTAAAGAAATTCAAAGTTTCTCATTACTGGGGAACTCAATCCCAACTGGAACCAAACTTATATCACACTCATTTCCAAAGTCAAGAATCCCATTAAAGTAGTAGATTATTGACCTATGAGTTTGTCCAATGTAAATTACAAGATTATTGCCAGAATCCTAGTCAAGAGACTAAGAACTTATATTCAAGGCCATATTTTCCCTTATCAAGCTGCTTTTATTCCCGGAAGATGAATTGCAGAAAATACTTTATTAGCACATGAACTTGCTTATAAAATTCAAATGAAAACTAGAGGTAGAGAATGATTGATGGGCATTAAACTGGACATGAGAAAAACTTACAACGTAGTAGAGTGGAATTTCTTGCTAAAAATAATGCATCTCATGGGTTTCTCTTCTAAAGTCTGTAATCTTATCCATTAATGTATCTCAACTGTTTCTTTCTCAATCCTTATAAATGGAGCTCCTCATGACAAGTTCAAACCTCGACGTGGTCTTCAATAGGGAGACTCTCTTTCACCTTACCTCTTTCTTATGGTCACTGAATGCCTTTCCATAATGATTATTAAAGCAAAATTTTAACAAACCTTACATGCAATTAAAGTGTCACCCACAGCTCCCTCTATTTCAAATTTACTTTATGCAGATGATATTCTATTTTTTTTACAAGGTAACATTGAGGAAGCACAGCAAATTAAGAAGATCTTGGATTTTTATTGGTTTTGGTCTAGACAACAAATAAATTTTTAAAAATTTAATTTTCTTTTCAAAGAACATGGGTGATAATTAGAAAAATATGATCTGCCAAAATTTATCTGTTACAAACTCAACAGAATCTATTACTTATCTGGGGCACTCTCTTCTTATTGGTAGGAAAAGGGCTTTGAAATTCAACAGAGTTTTAGAAAAATTGAAAGGCAAATTGGATAGCTGAAAAACCAAACTTTTATCTCAAGCAGGAAAAATGACTCTAATAAATTCAATTTTGCACAATTTAACCATATACTCTATGAGTACCTTCAAAATTCCCATAAATATATGTAATTTTGTTGATTCTATAATTAGAAGGTTTTTGTGGTCCCATAACACAAGCACTGCTCATTACTACTCCCCTCTTGCTTGGGACAATATCTGTTTACCAAAAGTTTATGGAGGCCTAAGTGTTTAAAAAATGGAGGATTTCAATAAAGCAATGCTCTCTAAAGCAGCTTGGCACATTACAATTAAATTTGACAAACTTTTGGTAAAAGTTTTTAATGCAAAATACCTAAGATATTATAATTTCTTCACAGTTCAAAAACGCTTAAGGGATTCTCACATCTGAAAAGAAATTTTATGAGTAAGAGACCTAATAAAGGCTGGTAGCTACTGAAAATTAGGAAATGGACATAGCTTCAACTTCAAATTTGACCCTTGGATATCGAGGTTACCAAAACAAAAATTGCCAATTCTTGTTGCTAATAATTTACAACAAACTAATCTCATTATCGATCTTTGCCGATGGCAAAATCTTTGGATCTGGAACTAAAAGAAAATAATAAATCTTTGTGAAGATAACATTGCTCCTTTCATTGCAAATGTAAGACCTCCTTCAACCAGTTCAGACAAGATTGAATGGTACAAAACATGTAAAGGGATTTATTCAGTTAAAGATGCTTATTGGATTTTAATTTCTTCAAGACTTCCTCCAATTTCAAATTCTCCAATATGGAAAAAGCATTGGAAAGCCAAACTACATGAGACATAAACTCCTTTTATGAAAAATTGTAAATAATTGCCTGGGAACAAAAAAAAAAAAGATCGGAGTGTTTATGCCCATAGAAGATCCTTTATGTTTGCTTTGTCGTAAGGAGGTAGAAGATTCTGAGCATCTTTTTATCCGATATGATATTCTTCGCTTATGGTGGCTTAACTGGAAATGGAATATCAATTGAGTTTTTTTTGTGGAGAAACTTGACATTTATTCTTACATAAGTTTCATTTTAAATCCACCAAAAAATGGTTAAGTAAAGAAATACAACCTGAGAAGTTCACCCTAGCCTCAACAATTATGATAGAGCAAATCTAGTGGTTATGCTCAATCCACATCAACTTCTTCATAGGCTAAACAACTGAATAGAGGAATTCAATATCCTTCTTGAGAAACCATTGACTAAAGAAACTTTAACAGGAGATGTTGTTGTTATTCCTTTTACTTGGCAACCTCCACCATTAAATGCTATAAAAGTAAATTTTGATGCAGCTTGAAAAAATGAGAAAATTGGTTTGGGTTTCATAGTCATAGACAACTATGGCAAAACAATTCATGATTAGGTAGGGTACCAAAATTCTAGAAGTAGTGAATAAGTAGAAGCTTTAGTCTTTTTTGTGACTTTTCATTACTTCTTGAAATTTTCTCACATTTCAGTCTATCTAAAAGGAGATAACAAAACCATTATTCAAGCTTTCTTTGAATAAAATTGGCAACAAACTTCTCCAAACACAAAGCAAATCCTGTTAGACATGAATGATAAAATTTATTGCTTTAATATGATTTTCATCAGATGGATACCACGGGAGCTGAATTTCAAATCACATGATTTGATCTAATGGGCACACAGAAATAAAAAAGTAGGCGACATAGATATTGATCTCCTACCGTCTACAATTACGAAAACTCTTAATACGTGTTTTTCCCATAGGCATTTGTCACCCGACAATATGTCTATTTGATGTAGAAAAAAAAGTAAAAATTGGAATCCCACAAGTTACCCGAACACCACGTACACGTGTGTGTGTATATATACATGTTTGAAACAAAATGAGATAAAACAACAATAATTAAAAATAAGAGCAATAAAATAAATTCAATTTATTCAATAAATAGATAAATAAATTAAATACATAAAAATAAAATTTAGAGATAATTGAAGCTTAATTTTTCACACAGTTTTTTTAAAACAGATTTGCCATCTTAGGTAAATGCTTAAAAATCTATGAACAACTAACAAAAATACGAAATTGATTTTGACGAACTGTGATTGTTCGATTCTTTACTACCACTAAAGCTTAAGATTGTACAAAAATTTTGGAATCAAAAAAATAAATTTGGGGAACGGTTTTTGGCATCAAAATTATACAAGAATTGTATTATCTCATTTTATATAAATCTGATGGGATAAATTGAGAAAATAGAAAAGTTAATTTATAATCACGGGAGAGTTTAATTCTAATCCAACTCAAATAATAATTATCTTTTTATTACAAGTTGGTTCTAACGGAATACAAATCAAACTAACTTATCCAACAATTAAAAACTTGAACCAAAATAAATTCAAATTTTTTATAACAATATTGTTGTTGTATATATCTCTTTACATTCTAAAAAGAAATATATATTGAATTGTTTATATTTATTTAATTTATCTAATTTTTATTTCATTGAATAATCTTTTAAAATTCAATTTTTATTCAATCAAATTTAATTTTAAGCTTATTAACCACTTGTAAAAAATGAGTCTTACTTAAAATTAAATCTCATAATGCCAATTTTCCAACAACACATTTGTCAACGGGCTAGTTCATATCAACCAGGTTCAACCCATCTGAAACCCTGTATACGTCATCCGGTCATTGTAGTCTTATAGAAGAGCATTGACATAGGGTAGTTCTTTAGTTCTTATGTGCTTTAAGGATATGTACTTTGAGCTTGTTCCTCCATAATTGCCCATTGACAGAAGCAATGTGTGCTTATTTAGTACCATTCTGAAGGGTCAAGCTAAACTGGGCCGATCCAGGTCAATTTAGTACCAATGATGCATACATTTAGCAAAACCTCAAGTACATACCCTAAAGCAATTAATAGGGTAATTAAATTGATTGGGGTATGTAATTGGGAATGTGCTTGCGTGTTTTGATTGATTGACTATAGATTTTAAAAAAAAAAAATAATGAGCTAAAGTATTTAAACTGAAAGTTACAGACTACAATACTTCTTTAATTACACATACGAGTATCCTCTTCTTTCTTAATAAATTAGTTATTCAATGATTTGTTGGATGTGTGGCTCTAGAAAATAAATTTTTTTGGTGGAGTGCATTATAGATGTAATAAAAAAAAAAAAAAGACTAAATTCATTTATGAACACAAGGGAATCGACATGCTAGTGCCAAAAGGACCTCAATGGAAAAGTTTTGGGTGTGGGGTTGGCCTATTTGTTTGGTGGCTCATTCGTTTTAATACAGTCTAATTCTATTTAGTATTGCATGTGTCGTTAATGCCTGGAGTAAACATAAATAAGGCAAAGTGAATTAAAAAGTAAGTTAAATGTTAATATTGCACGTACTTTCACACTTAAGTTTTTCATATATCAAACATCAAAATTATTTTAAAAATTAAAAAAGTAAAATATTTTTTTTAATAATATTAACAAGTGTTATAAAATAATTAAAATAAATATAAACTTACATGTTCTTTAATATTTTTCTCAAAGTAGAGATATCACATAACAAATATTTAATTATATATATATATATATATATATTTTATAATCAGAACAAAAATATGTTCATTTTTTTTATAACATAAATAAACGCATGTTTTTTTAACTTTTGAAGAAAATAAATTTTATATATTTTTTAGGTTTAAAAATAAAATATTTTGATAAAAAAGTTGAATATCTCAATAGTGCATGACCGAAGCAAAAATGATTGTGTTGGATATTGTCGAGCAAGAGCAAGTGGAATACAAACAGTCACAATTGTGATACACAAATTCTGTGGCGTCTTTAATCATATTCGTAAATTTTGACAGACAGTTGTTAAAACAAATGGATTTCATGGACCTCCCTTCACAGCACATGTCATTCGTAAAGTTGCCACAATCCTCTTTGTAAGTGCGTCACAATTACGACCACATTTAGAGCAAAAGTGGATGTGATCAATATGCAAAATTAGAAACCAATATCCACATAACTATCCCATGCTTAGACTTCACTAAATTCAACAACTTTCTAATGGATATAATGAGTTTGCTAGCAGTAGGCCTTTATTTGCTCCTTCACCTTGTTATTCCCTATGGCCCTTCACTTGTAACTTGAGATTTTAGTCTATACTTGTTCAGAACATGATTTTTATTTAACTTGTGGTATATCTCAATTCATTTAATTAGCACAATTTTGTTATCCCATGTTAATTAGAGTTCGCACAATCTCATCTCTATTCTTTAGATTTTCTTTTGGTTTTTAATAAAAATTGATTAATCACTCAATTCTTCGCTCGAATTGAACACGAAATGAACTCAAAAATTGAATCAAAGATGATGAAAAAAAATCAATAAAAAAAGAAGAATGATGAATTTAACGTGATTTTATTTTTTTACATCTATGAATAAGAGCAAGAACAAATTCACTATAAATAATTAAAGATTGCAAGAAATTTTCTCAACCTAAATCAAAGACTCTGCTCTCTCAATCTCTCCATAAATGTGGATAAAAACAAAGCAGTTAAAATATTAAAACTAAAATACTCACCCACATGGCTTATATACACATGATCTACCACAAGGCTTATATACACTTGATCTATTAAGCAACTAAATATATGTATAACAAGTTAATTTGAGCCCAAGAAATTAACAAAATTTATAACTAGTTAACTCTAACAAACTTGATTAACAACTCTACGCTTTAACGAATCAATTTTTGTCAAAACTTATACTTTAGAGGTCTTTTATATAATGCTCATGCATCATACTATAATATTGTGGTCATTAGTTGCAAAAAAATTTCACAATTTCCTTAATTTAGCTAATATTTCAAAAAAATCAGTGATGAAAGTACATCAATCATACTATTAACTATTGGAAAATGAGGCTTTGACCCATAGTTAAGTGTCATTTTGAAATATTATTTTGAGTGAGACCAACTTGATATAAGTATATGATCGTGGTTGATTTGGGTTTTTCTTCGTGAACGTTTCGAAATTATATATTTACATGTTCAAAATGATAATAGATTGAATGAGAAATTGAGTCTCAAAGTTCATCCATTGAGAAAAAAAATAATAGTTTTATTTGTCTCACATAGAAAAAATAACAACATATGAAATGCTTTAAATAAAATTTGTTTTCCTATGAAAGGTAAGCTTATGTAACAAAAATGCTCTTTTTATATGCGAGCACATGAGGATGCAAATCCTTAGATGTTTGGCTTGAAAATTTGGAACTTCAATCGTTGCTTGCACATTTTGCAGATGCATTGTCTTCTAATTTTGACTACGTAATCCAATTCTTGGTTTTTTTTTCTTTACGATCCTGAAGAAGATTCTTAGAGATTTGAACTTAATCAATTTAGTTTCTTGAATAGGATCTTTCTTAGTTGAATTTAATCTCTATTGTGGAGATATTTAGAGATGGGTTCTTTAATGAAGTACATAATTGAAAATTTTGATGGTAGTGGAGACTTTGGTCTTTAGAAGAAAAAAATGTTTTCGATCTTTATGCAATAAGAAAAGATGTTTTCAGTCTTGGTGCAACAAGATGTTGCAGAGGTTATTTCTAAAACACCTTAATTTTTTGAAAAAAAATGACTGATCTTTAAAAGAAGAAAGTGTTGCATAAAGCATATTCATGTATGCTTTTGAATTTTGTTCATATTGTTATTCGACAAGTGACTAAAGAAAACACAACTTTGTATTTATCGATTGATAAAAAAAAAAAAAGGACATAACTTTGAAGGTATAGAATAAGTTGGACTTTCTGTACCTTGTTAATCTATATTTGAAAAAGATTAGCATGAAAGTTAAATTATTTCGGTTTAAGATGGATCCAACAAATAACTTAAAAAGTAATCTCGATAAGTTAAAAAATTAATTTTTGATTTAGCTAATTTTGGAGAAGAAAGTAGTGATGAAAATCAGGCAATCATAATATTAAATTCATTAAAGACCAAAAAAATCCTAACATCTATAATTAATATGATATTTGCATCTCATTAGAGATAAGATACACTTCAAGTTGAAAATTATCAAGCATTCCCAATATCTTTTTAAAGTCAAAATCTCCTTGCTCTTCTCCAAGTTGGTATCATTCTCCAACCTAACATTGTACACTTCAATAATCTTTTATCCATATTAAGATGAATAACATTGTTTTTTAAAGTTCAAATGTATAATATTAATAGTAGTTCTATAAAGCAACTATGACTATGTCTTATTGTCTTGGTTGTCGGTCCAAGCCCATATAAAGATAAGGGTTATGATAAGACGATGAATGTATAGAAGCATAAATTCTACTTTAGGTACGTGTAGATAATTGACAAGTTCTTCAAAATTTTAAATCTTAGTAAAAGTGTGGTATTGTAGTAATTAAAAAACAATACAAATGGTTTAAATTTGGATATTTTAATAACATGTTAGGTTGTACATAATTGAATTAGACTTAAATTAGATTGTTAACTTTTACATAAATGTACATACTTAGATTACATACAATTTATACATGGTGTATATAAATGATATGTATACGTTATGTACAATTAACATACTATTTTGGACCAATTCACTTACTTTTCCCAGGTTTACGCATTTTTTAGCATGCTCCCAAAAATCAAATATTGGTTTACTTGTATGTCTTAATGTTTATATTTGTATCATCAAAATATAAAATGTTATGTTTGATCGTTAAAGTTAACACTATAGTGAAACATTTGTAATTTAATGTGATGCAAAATTCTATAATGTAAAAAAAAAAAAACCACCTTTGAATTTTTTTCCATCCAAAAACTCGTATCCCACCACCTAGCTGCCACAATCATTTCTCCCCAATCTTCTCCAACACCTTTCTTATTGCAGGCTACCAGACCCTCCATTATCAAGTGAGTGAAAGGTGAATTCTTATTTGACTAAACTATTTTCAAAATAATAAAAGAGGTGAGTAAATTGTGGGGAGTTTAACACAAAGTTTGGGATAGAAAATGATTTTGGCTAGGTGTATTAATTGGCGCTATGAAAAATGGTGTTGGGTAAGAAAGTTGATAGGGTGTGTAGGGTGGTGCAAAAGCTGATTTAGGTAGTGGGTAGTCTCTAATAGTGGCACAAAGGGTGGTTTGGTAGAGTTTGCAACATTGAGAAAAAGTTATTAAGTGATGCAGTGGCCAAGAAGGAAAAAATTGGGTCTATTTTTCTCAAGTTGAAGTCACAAATCATAGACCATGAAATTGGAAGGGTGGGTTGTTGAAATATTGTGGCTCTAATTAAGCCATTATTCAAAATTGGAGGAGTAGATGAGCTCATTGCTTATGTCATTCAAAGGGTGAGCTTATCCCTTATGTCATCAAGCCCACAAAAAAAGAAATTACAAAGAAGTGTTCATACATGAACTAGCTCAGTAAATTTCTTCTCTATAAATAGAGCAAGTATTTGCTCATTTGAAATCATCCCTAGCAATTCATAATAAGATTTGCATTTGAGAGAAGGAGAGCAAAATTAGGAAGTCTATTCTAATAGCTTCATAGTGTTAAAGATAACACATTTGGTGATCTCTCTTATTTGTTAGAGAGAAATCTCTAAATTAGGTGTATTGGGATATTGGGGTATTTGAGAGTTTGTACCCACTTTGTAAACACCATTTGAATAGTGAATTATTCTCCTCGTCTTTGCCCATGGATTAGGTCTTACGCTAAACCATGTAAAATTTGTGTATCCACTGTGTTATTTATTTTCTCTACGTTTCACAATTGTTTGTTACTCAATTGAGTGCTTACTATTTAGGAAAGTTCTGTCTAAGAAGATTAGAATTTAAATGGCTCCGGTATGACCCTCCAATCTTTCCTAAGAGCTTTCTTATAATAGTGGTATTTAAGTGGGTCTCACACAACAAGTGATATCAGAGCCCATTCGATTCATATTCGGCAAATTGTGTTGTTGCGAATTTGTGAGTAAAAGGAAGTATGTCAGAGTTTTTAGATATTGTGGCACCAACATCTGCACCTTCTTCGTCAACACCAGTTAGAACTACGGTGACAAATGCAAAATTTGAGGTGGAGAAATTTGATGGTACCAATAATTTTGATATGTGGCAATGTGAGGTACTAGATGTATTGTTTCAACAAGAATTGGACCATGCTCTTGAGTACAAACCTGAAGACATGGATGAGAAAGATTGGGCAAAACTCAATCGTCAGGCATGTGGTACTATTAGACTGTGTCTTGCCAAAGATAAAAAAATATTTTGTAATGAAGGAGACTTCAGCAAAGAAGTTGTGGAAGACATTGGAGGATAAGTACATGTCGAAAAGACCTCTTAATCGTCTTTTCTTGAGGAAAAAACTCTACAAGTTCACGTACACACCTGGTACGTCATTGAATGATCATGTTAACTCATTCAATAAGTTGTTAGCCGATTTGTTCAATTTAAATGAGCAATTTGGCGATGAAGATAAAGCCTTAATGCTGTTAAATTCACTTCCTCATAATTATGAGCAACTTAGCATCACGTTGCTGCATGGGAAGGACAGAGTTTATTTTGATGAAATTTGTATAGCTTTGCATAGCTATGAAATCATGAAAAATAACAAAATTGTTCATAGAGATGCAAAAGCAGAAGTATTGACAGCAAGAGGTCACTCTGTGAGTCATAAACCTGGAAGAAGAGGCAAGTCACAGTCAAAAGCAAGACTTGCTAAAGATGAATTTGCCTTTTGTTGAGAGAAAGGACATTGAAAAAATAATTGTCCTAAGTTGCAAAAGAAAAATAAGGGCAAAGCAATTTCTAATGCTTGTGCAATTGATCAAGGAGATAATGAGTCTAATTATTCCTTGGTTGGCATGTCTATGATATGTCACGTCGATGAGTGGATAATGGATTCGGGTTGCACCTATCATATGTGTCCAAATAGGGAATGATTTTCAAGTTACAAAAGCTTGATGGTGGAGTTATTTATATGGGTAATGATAACACCTGTAAAATAACAGGGATAGGTACTGTCCATTTAAAAACTCATGATGGATCAACCAAAGTGCTGAAAGATGTTGGTATGTACCGAGCTTGAAAAAGAATCTCATATCACTTGGAGCCTTAGAATCAAAAGGTCTCACAGTGACTATGAGAGGTGGAGTCCTGAAAGTTGTATCTGGCGCACTTGTGTTGATGAAAGACATAAGAAGAAACAACTTGTATTATTTACAAGGAAGTACACTTGTTGGAGCAGCTGCTACTGTTTCTACAGAAGATGCAGATTCAAAAGCAACCAGATTATGGCATATGCGTTTGGGGCACGCTGGTGAGAAAGCTTTGTACAATTTGATAAAACAAGGCTTGTTGAAGGGAGTAAAAGCAAGCAAATTTGGCTTTTGCAAACATTGTGTTTTGGGAAAACAAACTAGGGTGAAATTTGATTCAACAATCCACCGTACTAAAGGGATTTTGGATTATGTTCACATTGATGTCTGGGGCCCTACCAAAACAGCTTCATTTGAAGGGATGCATTACTTTGTCTCTTTCATTGATGATTTCTCCAGAAGAGTCTGGACATATGTAATGAAGGAGAAAAGTGAAGTCCAAGATGTTTTCTTAAGATGAAACAAAATGATTGAAACTCAAACTAGCAAGAAGATCAAACGACTCAGATCTGATAATGGTGGTGAATACAAAAGTGATCCATTCTTGAAAGTTTGTCAGGATGAGGAAATTGTACGACACTTTACAATCAGACATCCTCCACAACAAAATAGGGTGTAAGAACGCATGAACTGAACAATACTGGAGAAAATTCGGTGTATATTGTCCAATGCTGGGTTAGGCAAAATCTTTTGGGCTGAGGCAGTGACTTATGCATGCCATCTCATCAATCGTTTGCCATCAAATGCACTTGATAGCAAAACTCCTATGGAGGTATGGTCGGAAAAACCTGCTGCAGATTATGATTCCTTACATGTCTTTGGTTCCGCTGCTTATTATCATGTAAGGGAGTCTAAGTTAGACCCAAGAGCTAAAAAGGCTTTGTTCATGGGTATAACATCTGGAGTAAAAGGATATCGTCTTTGGTGTCTAGAGTCAAAGAAGATAGTTTTCAGCAAGGATGTAACTTTTGATGAGTCTTCTATGTTGTTACAAGAAGAAAAGAAAGAGTCTCCAAAGGAGAATCAGACCAATGGTACTCCACAGCAAGTGGAGTTAAAGAAAGTGTCAGTTGATCCAGTTGAAGTCATGGAGGAAGACAATAATTCTCTAATGACAGAAGATAATGAAGAGGTTCCCACCCAAGAACCTACACAGCAACAAGATCCAATTGCAACTAGAAAAGAGAAGAGACAAACTCGCCTACTTGCTCAACTTGTTGATTATGACTTGGGAGCATATACACTTTCAATAGTAAATGATGGTATTCTGGCCACTACAAAGAGGTCATTGACAATGTTGAACACCAACAATGGAAACATGCAATGGAAGAAGAGATGTAATCTCTTCATAAGAATGAAACTTGGAAGTTAGCTCGACTTCCTAAAGGCAAGAAGGCAATTGGATGTAAATGGATATTTGCAAAGAAAGAAGGATTTCCTAATAAGAACAATGTGTGCTTCAAGGCAAGGTTGGTAGCAAAGGGTTATGCTAAAAAAGAGGGCATTGACTACCATGAAGTATTTTCTCCAGTTGTGAGACATGCTACTATTTGAATTTTGTTGGCCTTGGTTGTGCAATACGATTTGGAACTAGTTCAACTTGATGTCAAAACTGCATTTTTACACCGTAATTTGGAAGAGGAAATCTATATGACTCAGGCTGATGGGTTTAAAGTTGCTGGAAAAGAAAACTGGGTTTGTAAGCTGAACAAATTGCTATATGGTTTGAAGCAATCACCAGATAGTGGTACAAGCAATTTGATCAATTCATGATGGAGCATAAGTACACAAGAAGTAAATTTGACCATTGTGCATACTTTCGCAAGCTGAATGATGGATCTTTTATTTATTTACTTTTATATGTTGATGATATGCTGATAGCTTCTACAAATAAAGATGAAATTAGATTGTTGAAGCTACAGTTGAATCAAGAATTTGAAATGAAAGATCTTGGTGAAGCTAGCAAGATTTTGGGTATGGAGATTCATAGAGACAGAAGAAGAGGTAAAATTTGTTTATCTCAAAAACAATATTTGAATAAGGTATTACAACGTTTTGGCTTGAATGAACAATCAAAACCTGTTAGTACATCACTTGCCTCTCATTTCAAGCTTAATGCTTCTTTGTCTCCTACCACAGATGAAGAACAAAAGTATATGTTGCATGTTCCTTATTCAAATGCAATTGGCAGCTTGATGTATGCTATGGTATGTACTAGGCTCGATATTTCACAAGTTGTTAGTATTGTGAGCAGATAAATGCACAATCCTGGAAAAGGGCATTGGCAAGCTGTGAAATGAATTCTTCGGTACAATAAATATTGGTTTGGTGTTCTAGCAGGATGAAAAGTTGGTGGTCGGTTATGTTGATTCCGACTATGCTGGTGATATGGATAAGCGTCGGTCAACTACTAGCTATGTGTTTACTTTTGGTGGAGGACCTGTAAGTTGGAAGTCTACACTACAACCCATAGTAGCTTTGTCAACTACAGAGGCAGAGTATATGGCAGTTGCTGAGGCTGTTAAAGAAGCTATATGGCTACAAGGGTTGATTGAAGAACTTGGAATTGCACATGAACATCTCAATGTTTACTGTGATAGTCAAAGTGCTATTCATTTAGCAAAGAATCAGGTCTATCATGCAAGAACAAAACACATAGACGTTCACTTCCATTTTGTGCAGGAAATTATCAACGATGGGAAGATACATCTTTCAAAGATTGGAACAGCTGATAATCCTGCATATTTGTTAACCAAGGTAGTGACATCAGTCAAGTTCAAATTTGTCTGACCTTGATAAACATCCTGCAAGTTTGAGCAATGATAGATGTGTGGCAAAGATATGGAGAATCATCACTTGAAGTTCTTGGCTCAATTTGATCCAAGATAGAGATTGTTGAAATATTGTGGCTCTAATTGAGCCATTATTCAAAATTGGAGGAGTAGATGAGCTTATTGCTTATGTCATCCAAAGGGTGAGCTCATCCCTTATGTCATCAAGCCTACAAAAGAAGAAATTACAAAAAAGTGTTCATCCATGAATTAGCTCTTGAATAGTAAATTTCTTTTCTATAAATAGAGCAAGTATTTGCTCATTTGAAATCATCCCTAGCAATTCACAACAAGAGTTGCATTTGAGAGAAAGAGAGAGCAAAATTAAAAAGTCTATTCTAATAGCTTCATAGTGTTAAAGATAACACATTTGGTGATCTCTCTTGTTTGTTAGAGAGAAATCTCTAAAATTGAGTGTATTGGGATATTAGGGTATTTAAGAGTTTGTACCCACTTTGTAAACACCATTTGAATAGTGAATTATTCTCATCGTCTTTGTCCGTGGATTAGGCCTTACGCTAAACCACGTAAAATTTATGTGTCTACTTTGTTATTTATTTTCTCTACGTTTGGTTACCGCAGTTGTTTGTTACTCAATTGAGTGCTTACTATTTAAAAAAGTTCTATCTAAGGAGATTGGAATTTAAGTAGTTCCGGTGTGACCCTCCAGTCTTTCCTATGAGCTTTCTTATAATAGTGGTATTCAAGTAAGTCTCGCACAACATGTGTCATAAGAGTTAGTGAGGGAACTATTAATAGAGGTTGTTGGGTAGGTATGATGAGCTCTGTGTTAGTTGGAGCGGTGTTTCGAGTGAGCTTGAAATATTAGATGATGAGTTTTGGTAGCACGAAGGGAGGTCCATGAGTTGAGGTTAGTTTTCGACAAGATTATATGATGGGTATGGATTTTAGTGGTCTCAAGGTGATGGCACCTTGAAATTTTCGGGAGAAAGGAAAATTGATGAAAGTTAGTTCGACAATAATGAAAAGAAGTAGGGAAGATTGGTTAAATTTATTTTATTAAATATTAATTTTGTCATTAAGTTTGGGCTTTTTTTTTTTTTTTTTTTTTTTTAAGATTATGTTAATTTAAGATATATGATTGATAAAAGATATCATTTTTTTAAAAGTGCATAAAAACAATGCGTAAATTTAATAAAAGTGAGTAATATTAATCCTATATAGTAAAGATAATAAAGTTTGTTACCATCCCGGGGATTAAAATTTAATAAATAATAATAGTCTCTAACTTAAAAAAAAAAAAAAAAAAAGAAATTAATGTCTATTTTTCTTCCCTAAATTATTTCTTTAAGTCCCCTCTTATTTCTTTTCGTTCTTTCTCTCCTGAATAATAATTTTAAAAAATTAGCTTATTAATCTTCTATTCACAAGTCACAATAAAGTAGTAAATTATCTCGATTAATTATGTTTGTGTTATATTTATCGTATTATATTTTAATGTGATAATTAATTTATAAAAAATATTACTTCAAATTTTTTATATTATTTATAAATAATAATAATAAATAATAATATATTTAAAATTATGAAAAAAAATTATTAGTTAATTATGATTAAATTATTTTAATGATATTATATCATATTTGTACTATATTAACGTGTCAAGTAAACCACAACTAGAAAGCATATATAGAAAGCACCCGCGACCATCCCGCCTTTACTGTTTTCTATATTAAGACAAAATAAAAATAAAGAAAAAGAAAAGGCATCGTCACTCTTGCTTTCTCTTTCTTTTTCTCACTTCAATCTTTTTCACTTTTGTCTTTCCTTGTCCTTCGATCTCCTTATCTCGCCATCTTTTTATATTTATTGTTATTATCTGTTATTTTCATAAAGATATTTCTCGAGTATATTTTATATTTAATAAAAATGATTTTTATTCTTATATGTATAATTTATTTAACATTTATTAATATATAATTTCACAAATTAATTATATAATATATTTATAATTTTACAATTAATAACCGATAATTACTTAATACATTCACATAACAATATTCTATATTTTATCTTCTTCGTTTCTTAGTATTTTGAATAAGTTATTACGAAGATTCTTATATTTAATTTATTAAACTATAATTAATTTTGTTTAATTCTTTAATTTTATAAAAATAATTAATTAATAAAAAATTATATTATTTTAATAATTTTATAATTAAAATAATATTATATAATATCAAATGACTAAAAATAAAGTTTAATATAAAAATTTTTAAGAAGAAAATTAATAATAATGTTTAAATAAAAGATTATTTAAATATAATTTTTAATAAATAAAAAATTTAAATTAATAAAATATTAAAATAAAACATTAAGAATTAATAAATATTAAAAATAAATATTTATGAATTTTTTTAACATGACTTCTTTATTATGAAAGATTCATATTTTAATTATATTAAATTGTTTGATAAAAAAATAATAATATTTTAATAAAATAATTATTAAAATAATATAATTATTTTTTTTTTAATTTAAGGTAGGTCGCTTTTCTTCTGTCGCAATCTTCTCTATTATTTTCCTTTTTTTTCTTTTTCTTTTTCTTTTTTTATAGCATTCCTTTCTCTCCTTTTATGAAAAAGTAAGTTATAGCTCAAAGACGGATATATTTGTGGAGAGTGGAGACTAAGAGAACAAAATCCAGATGGTGTCAGCTTATGCTTTTTCTGCAAATTAATTCAGCTTAAAGAATCAATTCGTTAATTGTAAATACTATACATAGAGAGGAAGAGAGAAGTGAAATGACTGATTTTATGTTTTAGATTTCCGTTTTAATGTAGTTGTTTGTTGTAACTGTGAAATCGACGAACATATAATAGGAGTAGTAGATAAAATTGAGTGAGTGAGAAAAACTACTCAAACAATATGATGGGTTCTGAGCAGAACAGATTTCTTCACCCGGAACGCGAACGAGTATGGTTTCTCGTACTATGTCTCTCAACTTTATATATATTTTTTCTTTCTGTTTTCAATCTTTTTGTTGTTGTTTTCTTCCAGGTATAAAGTGGGTCATTGCCTCATTGGTGGTGGAGAGTGAGGGTTTTAGACTTTTAGTGTTAGATCTGAGTTAGGATTTTGGATTTACTTTATCTGGGTAGTGCATTTTGTTGTTTTTTCCTAACCATGATTAGATCTGGGTTTAGGGGCGTATATTTTCTTGTTTTATCTAGTTATATCGTGCTTGATCTTGATTAAGCTATGCTATTGTCTTGCATTCTGATAGATTTCAGTATGAGCTGAATGGACAGGTTCTTGTTGTTTTTCCAATTATGATGGGCTCATTTTTTTGTAGCCAATCACGATCTAGTCCTAGATCAACTTAGTGAGTTTTGACATTTTGCTGACTGATATTTGTTAGTCGTTATGTTATGGATTGAGGTTCCTTTTGTTTTCAACTTTAAGGAATCACAACGAAATGTTTAGTGGGAACCCATACTATCTGTTGACTGTGGCTACAATTCCCTTTTTCGATTGGCCTCCTATTTTCTATGAATTTTTGGAAAACACTTGTTATAGTCGCACTTTGTACTTTAGTGGGAACTACTAGTATGTGAGCTTCATGTGTTTTTGTAACAACCACTACAAAACCGGCTTGTAAGAAGAGGGTGTCCAAGTGGTTATTATCTCACCTACTCATCCCATTACAGTTTGCTGGACTATGATTCGTAGTGACAATTAAATTAGACCCCACCTGGCCTCTTGACACTGTTGGTTCTATCTTCTTTTGTGCTACTGCATTTTGGCCATAGTCGTGTATTTCACTTCCTTTTCCTTGGCCATATCTTTTTCTTTCTCACAGTGAGTCAGTCATGATCATCCTTTTTCTTTTTGGTCTTGTGACTGGAACTGGAAGTTGCGCTTGCACATTGACATTTTCATAGTATGTATTATTGCTACCATATAAGCAACTCGGGGTTGGAGATTGTTATGCATAAAAATTAAAACAGAAACAGACCATGAAAAGTTGGACTTGCTAAATTGCTATGATTGCTCATTTAGAGCTAGTGAGAGCGTTGTTAGTTCTATAAGGAAATAACTAAACTTCTTTAGTAGGAATTGATTAGTGCTAAAAGTTGAAGGTTTGAGGTGCAAGTAAATGCATGATATTGCATGGTTTAGGTGTGAATGAGAGGATGCCATTAATAGTTCACCTAATGGTTTGGTGGAAAGACTCACCTCTATCTTGTTTCCAATCACAGGATTGAATCATACCAATTACCATTTGATCTTAAAAAAAAAAAGTGAGGATGACATTAATCATTTAATCTTGTTGTATTTTATAAAATGTTTTCAGTACTTTTATCTTCCTTGCCTCAAAATTTTGGAAAATAAAATAAAACTTGTGTATTGCAGGATGTAAACATCAAACATGAGAAGTTCAAAATACGAAATCTTGTTTCCCTTTATATTCTTATATTTTTCTTTTTGAGCTGAAAATATGCTTTCTTCGTTCTTTTCCTCATTAACTATTTTGCATTCTTCCAAGAACTCAATAGTTACTCTTAAGAAGTTTGTGCTTCTTAGTTTGCAACTTTTAACTCATTTGCATTCTTCCCTTTCTCTTGATCAATTTTGATTTGAAGTTGTCTATGGCTCTACACGTACCTCTAGCTTCAACTTCAAATACTCTATCAACAGAGTCATAGGTGTAGCCACAATGGATGCTTCATGCTTATATGGCTATATTTTGGTTCTACTAATTTTGTTTTACAGGGGATTTTGGACTGCTTGATATATACATGAAGTTCTGCCTGACAAATTACCTTCTTAGCATTCATAAATTATACAATAATTGTCATCTTCATTATATGTGTCCACTAATCATGATAAGCTAATTCTATTTTGAGTATTTTCTTTTTGAAATATTGTTTTCCTTCTAATAACAATTTTTTTTACATAGTTTTCCATTTTTTTTGTTTGAATTCACTGGATAAAATGAATTTAAATAATATACTTCCATGGGACATCATTAAGGGGCTCAAGGATATGAACTGATTATGTTCATTTTAACTTTTTCTGTCAGTACTTCCAAGTCATTTATATTTTGGTGCGTTCACTTTCTTCTATGGTTGACATAAATAATTTGAGTATGTGCTCATTTAAGAAATAAAAAATTGGATCAGATATCCATATTGGATCCGCTCATTTAATTACACAAGCTGAATAATTTTCTGAGTTTATTTGTTTGCGTTTGATTCTTAGTTTTGAATTCAATTTTGGTAATCAATCTTATAATCTCAAATTTATTTGACAGCGGAAGAGATGGAGAGGATGTTGGGGTGCATTGTCTTGTTTTGGTGCACAAAAAGGGGGTAAGCGTATAGTACCTGCCTCTCGAACTCCTGAGGGCAATGCATCTGCAGCCCAGCCAAATGGGTCCCAAGCTGTTGGTTTGATTAATCAAGGCACAGCATTAGCTCTATATGCTCCGCCTTCTTCTCCAGCATCCTTTTCAAATTCTGCACTTCCTTCGACAGCACCATCCCCTAATTGTTTCTTGTCATTATCTGCCAACTCACCTGGAGGTCCATCCTCCTCCATGTTTGCCACTGGGCCATATGCCCATGAAACACAACTGGTTTCTCCACCGGCCTTCTCAACCTTCACAACCGAGCCATCAACTGCCCCTCTCACACCCCCACCTGAATTGGCTCATCTAACTACCCCGTCTTCACCAGATGTTCCTTATGCTCGCTTCCTCTCATCTTCAGCAGATCTTAAAAACAGAGACAAAACCAGTTACATCACTCCAAATGATCTTCAAGCAACATATTCACTCTATCCTGGAAGTCCTCACAGTGGTCTTGTATCACCAATTTCAAGGACGTCAAATGAATGTTCTTCATCGCCTTTTCTAGAGCGAGAGTTTCCCCAAGAGTGGGATTCATCACTTTCTCCCCAAAATGGAAAAAGTCCAAGGAGTGGTTCTAAAAGGCTTTCTGGACCAGATGCTACTGCTGATGCCACTGTTGCTTCTAAAGATTCAAACTTCTTCTGCCCTGCCACATTTGCACAATTCTATTTGGACAATCCACCATTCCCTCATACTGCTGGGAGGTTAAGTGTTTCAAAAGATTCGGATACTTACTCTACTAGTGGAAACGGACATCAGAACCGGCAAAATAGAAGTGCAGTGCAAGATATGGAAGAGATAGAGGCTTATAGAGCATCCTTTGGGTTTAGTGCTGATGAAATTGTCACTACCGCACAATATGTGGAGATTGCTGATGTCAATGATGACTCATTCACCATACAACCCTTCTCTTCGAGTAACTTTCCTATGGAAGAAAGTACGGAATTTGCATTAGGTGGTGGACTAAAAGCAGTAAAAACAAAGACAAACTTGCGTAGTCAGAATAGTCTTAAAACTGAATCAATTTTAGCTGATGGTAGACACAGTGATATGCCAGCATTATCTAATGGATATGAAGGTAACTTTTGCCACTTGATCTAAAAGATGTCTTACTTTTTTTTTTTTCCTTCACTTTTTCTTCTATAGTTTTCTAGAAATCCGAGGGAAAAAGAAAATAGTTTAAAACTTCAAATTTTGGATTCTCTACTCGAAAAACAAAATTGAACAACTGGTTTGACCACAATGCAGTCAATTTATTGGAATTTTCTGTACTTTATTAACAATTTTTGGAAAATTATGTTTTTCTATCCTGTATGTCTCAGACCATAAATCACGGTGGCAACCTGGTGATGTCTCTGGGCCAAATTCACCTGGAAATCGTATTGTGAGTGATGATGAACACATATTTGCTAAATCTGGATCATCGAAAATGAGCAGAAAATATCAGTTTGGTTTGTCATGCTCTGATGCCGAGATTGATTATAGAAGAGGAAGAAGCTTAAGAGATGGCAAAGAAAATTTCGAATGGCACAACTAGAATCTGCACGGAAACAATGTTTGGTAGCGTCATGTGTATTAATTACTCCTGTTCGTTTTTCATATGCTATATATTTGAAGCTTTGTGGTAGTTTGATGTTCTTACATATGATCTAACCTATTGTCTCCGAGGCTTGTGACATGGCCCCTCTGATTGATGAATGCATGTTAATGCATCGTATTTAATGTGTACGTGTTGAAATGCCTTAGAGTACAACAAGAGTTCGATTTTTCTTTTTCTTTTTCTTTTTCTTTTTTTGGTTCATAATAAGAGTTGTATTTTTCTGGTTGTAAATTATTAGCCATTAAATTATGAAATAGCCGCAATGCGGAAAAGTCTTGATGCAAGTAAAAGGGTTATGGTTGAAACGTGAAAGGATTCTTTTTTTTCGCGTAAACTATTTATTTAAAATAACTACGACACTCGTAATTGGACTTATACTTCGTTGAGCTACAAGCTCTTGACAATGTGTAAACATAGCAAAACCAGAAGCTTCACACTTCTTTGCGTGATTCAGCTTAACAGCAGCGCCGACGGAACTGTAGGCATAAGTATGGAAGGAGAAAAGACCGTCGAACTCGGGACAATCTTTGCCAACATTGAAGCACATGAGCTGGAGCAACCTGTCCTGTTGAGACTTGGGAGTTATGGTTTTAAGGATGTAAAACCAAAAAATAAGACTCGCCTAAATAACATAGTTCTACAGTTACAAGGACTTATTGAACCCATTTAGAAAATATAAAAAAAAAAAAAAAAATTGAATGGCGGCATGAGTTTTATAGCTTATACATATGAATTACTATTTTATCCGCCAATATCCGATCTAACGGATTAATTACTTTTGGGGACGATTTTGGGAAATTTTGAGCGTAAATTATCAGATTTTGGGGCGGAGACGGTTATACTTAAAATCGTAACCGTATCCACCCGTACTCAAAATTATTAAAATATTTTAATTTAATTTAATTTTAATATAAATAAAAAAATATTTATTATTAATATATTTAATACCCAAAATTATTAATATATTTGATTTAATTTTAATATATATTATTAAATCGGATTTTAGTTTTTTTTTTTTGTATTTGTCCCCTCCCGATCCCTGACTGGTTATATCCGTCCTCGAACTATAGCAATTTTTGGATAATTTTGAGTATACAGTTATATGTTCGATTTTCGAGACAGATATAACAAAAATCGTCTCCGTATCCATTCATACTTATACAAATGAAGCGCATAAGACTTGTAAATTTGTAGTTAATGGCATAAGTCTTGTTGCTTTCATAAAATTAACACTAGAGTCTTATTTTGACAGTTGACTGAGAAATTGGACCAAATTTTTTACTAAACTTTTAAAAATATTTATAAAATAACAATTTTATTGAAATTATTAGTATAATGTCAAATGACTAGAACTTTTGTGATATGATAAAATCCAACTCAAATTTTCATTAACAATCAAAATAATACTTTATTGTTAATTTATTAAAGTAAATATACTTATATGTGATACTAAAAAGCTATAAAATTTATACACCTACTTATATAAGCTTTAAAAAACGCCATTAAAAATTTACTTTTTCAACTCAAAACCTAAAACAAGTAATACAGGCGTGTAGCTACACTCCCTCTCTTATTTACTGACCATAAAATCTGAATGCAAGAGAGGGAAAAACAATTACTCTAAATAATGAACCCCTTAAAATAATATATTTACATCAAGAACACGACTCAATCAAATGAGTTTAAAATCCCAAAAGTGGATTCTATGATTGGAAAAAGAAAAAAAAAAAAAGAGTTTAAAAAATAAGCAGTATTAAATATTTATTAGGTTATTCAACATAATATTTTAGGTGAATTTTTTCCCCTGCCTTTTTATGCCTTTGATTTTTCAATGGTAAAGCACTGTGTATGTGATGGATACTTGGTTCAGTTATTTTCTAGTACTCCTCTCGATAGAAATGCAGCCACTTACCAGCCAGGCTTCTATTTCCCCTGGTAATACCTTGTTCAAATCCACACCACAATTATAGTAGGATAAAAATGCAGCCACGTAGGCAAGTTCATTTCAGTCTAAAATCTAATGTAAATGTACTGAGCACTTTTATACATAACTTAGGTGACAGTTTCTAAGATACAATTATTTAAATTTAATTATTCTTACTAATAATAATATTGATAAAAATAATTTTCCAAGTATAAATTATAAGTTGCTTGCCACGTCACAGCAGCTCTATATACATGATCTTTTTCTAACGAAAAACTCAACATATTTCCATTAAAAATATCTTATACGAATTCCAAGAAGAAGAAAGAAAAGAAAAAAAAAAAAAAACAAATTACGTTTAGAAAGATGATTTTTTTTTTTGTACTTTAGAAATAAGAGAGCTCAATATTTAGACACCAATTATTACGCATAACAAACCACTAAAATGAATGACTATATATATATATATATTTTTATTTTTTTTTGCTAGGAAGTAATATAATTTTAGGACTCTAAATGAAGAGTTTTAAATATGGAAAACTTAATGAAGTACAAGAATTTTAGTTCATATATCATACTATTAATAACTTGAATGATAGATTGTTTTATATCTATTAATTCTTTTAAAAACAAATAAATAAATAAAAATGATAATAAATGTTATTATTTTAAAAATTAAGGATAATTTTGTAAAAGAAATTTTTTTTTTTTAATTATGGATTAGATAGAGTTTTTGTTCAACAATAAGTCTCCTTTCAACGATATTATAAAGGCCGTACCTTTTATGTCAGATTGGGTATTAAGGAGAGTATATTCGATTAAAAATTTCATAAATTTTTAAAGAGTTATGAATTTATTTTTATTTTTTTTATGAATTTTTAAAGATTCATTTTAATAAAGTGTAGAGATTTTTTTACTTATAATTTTAATTAAAAAATTATAAAATAACAAATTTTTTGAATATCACTAGTTTTTTAAATATTTATATAAAATTATTATTAAATACACCTAAATTTTTATATATTTTTAAAAACTTTAATAAAAATATAAATGAATACCCTAAATTTTAAAATTTAAAAAAAAAAAATCATTTAAAGTATTAATTGAATACACTCTTGATTTGTTTGCATAACTGGAATTAACTAATTTTTGGAATTACAAACATAGAAACTTATTCCTGCTTGGATTACTAAAGCAGCTTGTCACACAATTGGTTCTCTGGGATCTATCTACTGTTAGTAATATTTTGCTAACTAATTGATTTTTTTTCTTATACAATATATAATTTCCTCGTTACTTGTGTACAGCTCCTATCAGAGTAGAAACTTATTAGATAATGTATTCATGTTTTAAGCCTATTGTGTTGTTTTTTCTTTAATTATATATTTTCTAGTTTTTGCTATTGTTTTTTTTTTAATTTAGTTTGAGTTGTGGTATGTTATCCTAAATTGTTACGAGAATTTTTTATAGATAAGGTGGTAAGATTTTCAATTTTTCATTAGAAATTTAAATTTAAATTTTATTCATATGTGTGAGTATATTTTTTTTTTATTAATTAAAAATAAAACTTTAAAATCTCTTTTAAATAAATAAAAAATGTTGTCTCACATTGTTCGAAAATTCATCGTTCATTATTGAATAGAAATTTTGAGAAGGAAGAAACGGTGGAAACGTTTTTTTTTACTTTAATTCATTTCTGTTTTTGTTTTGTCCGTTTGTGCTATTGTTTTTAATTCCTTACTGGTTGAGAGCTCTATTTATCTATATATAGATGAGTAGCCTCACTTGAAGAGAAGAAGAAAGAAAGAAAAAAAAAAGACAGCAAAAAAGGAAAGAATACTAGAAAAAATTTAGTATCAATTTTTATATTTTAGAGTTAGTTCCATCTCATAGAGTTCAGATATTTAAAGGTTTATTGGTAACAAACTGTGGTATAAGTTCATTACTAGTTCATCGTTGTATCTTAGGAGATAATTTTATGAATTTCTCAAACACTCATAGCGAGCGGAAAAAATTATCTTAATGAAATTGTATGATACACAGATCTCGATCCTTTTTTTTACTTAATTTTATTTTGTATTTTTTAAATTTTGTATTGATAATTTATTTGTATTTGTGATTATGTAATTCTAATATAAATTTATAGAATTGTTTATTGATTACTTGTTTGTCTATTACATTATCTCTAACAATTTTAAGATAATTTTTCTCCAAAATCTGTATTTTCTGAACAAATAATTTATTACAGAATTAATTTCCGATTTCATTTTGTGTTACTGCTAAATTCACTTTCAAATTTAAGAAACTTTCTCGCTTACTATTTTCAATACCTCAGTTTAGCTTCCTGAATGGTTTTTTTATCGGACATTTATTCTCATTTAACGATAAAAATTTTCTATTGCTTTTATATATATATATATATATATATATATATATATTCTCTTTTTCTTTTATTAAGTTTTTATATTACCTGAATTACAAATTTTTAAATTACCTTCCAATTTGATTTTGTTTATTTTACTTTATTAATAAAATTATTTTGTTATTGTTATCGTAGGTATTTTGATCCATTAATAAAAAAAAATATGATCAAGTTTGGCCTCAATTTATGATTTTATTTACTTGATTATTTAATATTATTTTCAAGCTTTTAACTGTTAGATGTATTCTCTGCATAATGTTTATTTACTCGATTATAGTTATACTGTTTAAGTTTCTTTTTTGTTGATTTTACATATTTATCAGTTTATTTTAGTTTTGTTTCTCTAATATTTTAAGTTAGTTGTGCAATTTTCTTCAATACTATTTCTGCTTGAGCTTTCTTTATAATTGATATTTGTTTTACAGATTTATTTTAATTTATTAATTACTTTTTATTACTGTTTAAATATTTATTTTCTTTTATATGTTGCATAGTTTATATTCTATTTTCTGTATTACTAACTTTGCTCGACAAGGACCGTTTTATGTTGTTTGTTATTATCATATTATATACTTTTTGCAGGTTTAATTTTTTAAGGTTTTATTTGGTTCATTTTTTTTTATTAGTTTTGATATTTCTTTGTTATAATTTAATTTTTGTATATTCTTTGACTGTTGTTAATCTTTATTGTTTTGCAAGAATGTGTTAACTTTAATAACCTCTTTTGTAATAATTTTCATAGTCTTTATATTATTATTTATTATTTTGTACCGATTATAATAGATTTCATCTTTATTGCTTTTTATTTATCACATTCGCATTCGTTTTCACTGCTTTTGCTCCTTTTAATTTGCATTTACTACTATTAGTACTTCAACTTTTCTTAGTTTACTGAATGCTTATTTTTTTATTTATAATTTTGGTTATATTAGTATATTATTTTCTCCGTACAGTTTATACCACTTTTAAATTAAGGTGTTTATATTTTATTCTACTAACTAAGTTATCCTTACGATCTCTTTGCCAACTACAAAAAGAAGAAAAAAACTTCGTTATTAATACTATTATTATTATTATTATTTTGTTGAAACTTTATAAAATTTTTCTATATATAAACTAAAATAATTTATTTGTATCAATTGTGATACTTATTTGATATATAAATTAAAATTTGGTAGTTTTAACACTTGTTTGTTACTACAATTTTTCAGAAAAAAGAAAAAAAAAATCTGAGATGACCACTCTTATGTTCCAAATTAAGACTCCAGGTACAAATGTTGCTAACCCTTTCAAACTAAGACTCCAGGTACAAATGTTGCTAACCCTTGTGTGAGTGGTCCTATTGTGAATCAAGTGGTGAGGTCTACTGTGGCTTAAGAAGTTACCTCAATGTTACCGATTTTGGTTCCTTTGAACCATGTTGTGGTAGAGAAACTGAAGAAGTTCAATGGATTGAACTTGAAGAGGTGGAGGAGTAAGATGTTGTTCTATCTTACTACTTTGACTGAGGAATCTCCCAAATAATCTGAGGGTGAACAAGATTTTCAGTCTGCTAGTACTATTGAAGCATGGAAGCATTATGTTTACTTGTATCGGAATTATATTCTAAATAGCCTAAGTGACTCCTTATATAATGAGTAAAATAAAGAGAAGACGGTTAAAGACTTGTGGGAGTCATTGGACCGGAAGTATGAAATGAAAAATGTCGGTGCCAATAAACTTTTTGTTGGTAGCTTTCTTGATTATAAGATGGTGGACAATAAATCAATTTGCAGTCAAGTACGTGAACTCTAAGATATCTTAGCAGAGATACATGATGAAGAAATGGTACTGAATGAGACCTTTCAAGTTGCAGCTATTATTGAGAAGTTGCCCTCTTCATGGACAGAGTTTAAGGCCTACCTTAAGGAAAAGTGAAGGGAAGTGTCTATGAAAAATGTGCTTGTAAAGTTCAAAGTAGAATAAGATAACAAATCTCCAAACTGCACGTTTCTAAAGAGAAACAGAAACTGTGAGGCAAATATGGTTGATGACACTCAAGACTTTTATGATAGTGATTTATGTGCAGTTGTCTCTGAAGTGAACCTGATTGGGTCCAACTCAAGAGAGTGGTGGATTTATACTGGTGTGACTAGACATGTTTGCTCAGACAATGGGCTATTTACCACTTTTAAAGCTGTCATGGAAGGTGAAAAGTTATTTTTGGGCAACTCTGCAACCTCTGCTGTTGAAGGGCAAGGAAGAGTGATATTGAAGATGACCTCTAGAAAGGATCTGACTCTGAATAATGTACTGCATGTGCCTGAGATTCATAAGAACATTGTGTTTGGTTCGTTGCTAAATAAACATGGCTTTAGAATTATATTTGAGTCAGATAAGGTCGTGTTGACCAAAAATGGTATATTTGTGGGCAAGGGTATGCTTGTAATGGATTTTTTAAGCTTAATGTAACAACTTAATACCTAAGAAAATTAATAAAGTTAATTATTCTGCTTACTTACTTGAGTCTTCCAATTTGTGGCATGGTAGACTAGGTCATTTTAATTATGAATTTTTGCATAGATTAATTAACATGGATCATATACTCTCTTTCAAATCGATTCCAAACACAAATGTTAAACTTGTGTTGAGGCAAAAATGATAAGGTCATCGTTCCATTTAATCGAAAGGAACACAAAACCTCTTGATTTAATCCATAGTGATTTATGTGATTTGAAGTTAATTCAAACAAGTGGTGGTAATAAGTATTTTATTACTTTTATAGATGATAGCACAAAATATTGTCATATATATTTTCTTAAAAGTAAAGAAGCTATAGAAAAATTTATTATCTATAAAGTTAAAGTTGAGAATTAACTCAACAAAAAAATCAAGGTACTACGAAGTGATCGTGGTGGTGAGTATGAAGTACATTTTGGTGAGTTTTATGTAGAACACTAAATCATACATGAAACCATAGCACCATATTTGCCTCATCAGAATGGAGTAACTGAGCAAAAAAATCGTACCTTGAAATAAATGATGAATGCAATGTTACTAAGTTTTAGGTTACTCCAGAACTTGTGGGGAGAAGCCATTTTATTGGCTAACTACCTTTTAAATAAGGTTTTCAAGAAAAAGGCACAAAGACACCGTATGAGTTATTTAAAAGAAAGGTACATTCCTATAAATATTTACTAGTGTGGGGGTGTTTTGCTAAAGTAGTCATACCTATACCTAAGAAGGTGAATATAGGTCCGAAAATGATAGATTGCATTTTTATTGGATATGCACAAAACATTAACGCTTATCATTTTCTTGTGCATGAGTCAAGAATCTCATACATACATAAGAATACAATAATAGAATCAAAGAATGTGTCGTTCTTTGAATATGTATTTTCATGTAAATCTTAAGGGAAATTGAGTTCGTCTAAAAGAACTTATAAGACTATGAATGAAGATAATTAAGAACAAAAATCTGAACAAGAGGTTAAAGTTGAGGTTGAACCTAGACGTAGCAAAAGGGTTAAGATAGAAACGTCATACGGTTCTAATTTTCTGACTTATTTGCTAAAAAGTGAACCTTAAACCTATGAAAAGTCTATAAACTCTTCTTAAAGTCCTCAATGAAAAGAGGCCATTAATAGTAAAATTAAGTCTATTCTGCAAAATCATACTTAAAAACTAGTTGATTTACCTTCAGGTAGTAAAATACTAGAATTCAAGTGGATTTTCAAGAGGAAACTTAGACCAGATGGATAAATTAAAAGGTACAAGGCTAGGCTTGTAATTAAAGGTTACAAACAATGACATAGCCTTGATTACTTTGATACTTATTCTCCCGTGACTAAAATAACATCATTTAGGATGATAATTGCAATCGCAGCCTTGCGAAATCTTGAGATACATCAAATGGATGTAAAGACAGACTTTTTTAAATGGAGATTTAGATGAAAAAATCTATATGGATTAACTCAAGGGTTTTTCTGCCCCAAGGCAAGAAGGAAAAGATTGTAAATTGGTGAAGTCATTATAAGCACCAAAAAATAGATTTAAGATTAATGAATATGACAAATGTGTATACGTCAAGGACACTAAAGATGGTTATGTCATCTTGTGTCTGTACATTGATGACATGTTAATTGTAGGTAGTAATGATCAAATGATCAAATCTACCAAAAAATATGTTGAACTCAAGATTTGACATGAAAGACATGGGACCCGTTGATGTAATTGTAGAAATTAAGATATCAAGCAGCCTTATTCTTAGTCAATGTCATTATATTGACAAAATCCTTAAGAGGTTCAACAAAAGTGATTATGGTATTGTTAGAACACCGATAGATGTTAATTTGCACCTATCAAAGAATAGATGTGAGAGTGTGTCTCAACTTGAATCTTCTAAAGTGATAGGAAGTCTTATGTACTTGATGAATTGTACAAGATCGGACATAACTTACACTGTAAGTAAACTAAGTAGATATACCAGCAATCCAAGATCTGACCATTGGAAAGGTATTACTTAAATACTTAAGATACACACGTAGCTATGGACTGCACTACACAAGATATCAATTGTATTAGAAAGATACATCGATGCAAACTGCATATCTGATATGAAAGACTCTAAGTCTACCAGTGGATATGTGTTCACACTGGGTGGTGTAGCTGTTTCATGGAAGTCATCTAAACAGACTTGCATAGCTAGATCCACGATGGAATCTGAATTCATTGCTTTGGATAAATATAGTGAAGAGGTTGAATGGATACTTAATTTCTTAGAGGATATTTCAAAGTGGCCTAAGCTTGTGCCTGCAATTTGCATCATTTTTGATAGTTAATATGCAATTGGTAGGGCACAGAGCAACATGTATAATAGTAAGTCTTGACATATACGTCACAGTTATAATACCATTAGACAACTACTCTCAACTGGGATTATTTCTGTTGACTATGTAAAGTCAAAGGATAACATAGTGGATCCGTTAACTAAAGGGTTAAATTGAGAGTTAATTGATAAGTCATCGAGAAGAATGGGGCTAAAGCCCATGAAAGAAAAAGGATTTACAAAGAAAACCCAACTTAGTTGATTGGAGATCCCAAGATCTAGGTTCAAAGGGACAACCTAGTTGTAAAGACTTAGTGAGATCACTGTAGGGGTATACCCTCAAGTCCATTTCTATGATGAAATATAGTGATAGCCGTAAGTAGAGGTTAAGTTAAGTTTTTAATAATTCTTACGAAGAGAATACTGAACGAAGTATTCGGGTTACTCTTATAATTAAGAGATCATTATGTGAGAGAGAAGTGGGGCCGCTTCAAAAGGGTGTTATATAGAGCTCAATTCTTTAGAAACTCTCGCAGAACCAAGTAGTGTTCATGGCCAAAATGAACACAATAGTGATAACTGAATTGTGTCAGATGAACACAACAGTGAGAACTGAATTATGTTTGTAAAGACTCATGTGTGAAGTATGTAATCGCTTACATAAACGAAAGGTAAATATACTCTCATAAGGGAAGATTCAAAGGTTAACACTCACCTATTCTATGCAGGTTTCGAACCTTTGAACTCTATTTTCATGTCAAAATTGATTTGAAAATTTCGTCAATTTTCATTCATTTGAGGGATTGTTGAAAAATTCATTATTCATTATTGAATGAAAATTTTGAGAAGGAAGAAACGATAGAAACGTTTTCTACCTTTAATTCATTTTTGTTTTTGTTTTTGTTTTTGTTTTGCCTGTTTATGTTATTTGTTTTTAATTCCTTGCTGGTTGAGAGCTCTATCTATTTATATATAGATAAGTAGCCTAACTTGAAGAGAAAAAGAAAGAAAAAAAAAAAGACAGTAAAAAAGGAAAGAATACTAGAAAAATTTTAGCATTAGTTTTCATATTCTAGAGTTACGTTCTATCTCATAGAGTTCAGACACTTAATGGTTCGTTGGTAGTAAACTGTAGTGTAAGTTTGTTAGTAGTTGACCATTGTATCCTGTGAGATAATTTTTAGATTTTTAAAACACATACGATGAGCGAACAAAATTATCTTAAGAAAATTGTGTGATACACGGGTCTCAATTCTTTCTTTACTTAATTTTATTTTTTATCTTTCAAATTTTGTATCGAAAATTTATTCATATTTGTACTTATATAATTCTAATATAAATTTATAGAATTATTTATTCATTACTTGTTTATCTATTACATTATTTTCTACGTAAATGACATCAAATAATTGTATTACTTGTTAAAATTTGATTCATCACAACTAATTCTTCAAAAATTTAACATTTTAAGTAACATGTTTAAATTATAATCATTTATTCTAATATTCTCTGGATATGATTGGATTTCATATTCTGTATACCATGCCTTAGTTTTATTTAGGGAATTTGTTTTACATTTACAAGCCTGACAATATTAATATATTTTTCGGTCGTTTGCATCTAATAATAATTTTCTTCAATGGATCCACTTATTTAGGAATATTAACAATATAAATAAATTTTTGAATAAAAATTAATTAATAATTTTTACATATTTTATTATTAATTTTTATTATTATAAACAGAGAAACGACTCTACATATCAATAATGGTAATACATGACACAAACGTGATAAATACGACACGTGCTTTGTAAATGACTTTGGGCCACAATTATGTGGAATGACTTTGCACCATGTTTGGTGTTTGACATTTAACATTTGCTATCTTTTATTTTTGCAAGACAACAAAAATATATTGCGGATCCGTAGTGTTGTCGTCGTATTGTAAAAGAGTCAATATAGCATAGACTTATTAGTAAAGTAGTTGGAAAAGCATCTGTACAAAGACACTATTTATTGGTGATGATTGTGATTTCACATACTTTCCACGACTAGTGCTCCCAACCTCACCAACACCACAATTCCATCAATGTCTTCTCTCTCAACAATTTCGAAGTGACAATGCCAGCATTATTTTATTTTAATTTTTATTATTTGTTAGTTACTTAATTATAATAGCTCATCTCAAATTTTATATTCATATCTTATGTCTTATGTTAATGGTTAATTTACTTTTCTACTACTTTTAAAACCGTTAATATGTTTTGGACGTCTTAATAATTTTACTTCGATTGTAACACTTGAGTTATAATTATGACAATTGATGCACTTTAATTATTTTTAACTTAAGGTGCAATTTAATTCAAGCAAAGTGAGAGACTTTTATATATTTTAAATGCTAGTAATTTATTGGACTTTAAACAATATATATCTATATATATATATTAATTTTAAAACATTTTAATGAATTTTTTCTTAAATTTTCACACTTGTAGTAGAAAATTTTAGAATATCAAGAGTAGGCAAACATACTTTAATTGAATAGGGACACGTGTCCATTTTAACTTGCTGTAAAAATTATTATTGTCGGATGTTTTACATGAATTCACATTAAATCACTTGTGATTTCACATTACTCCTTAGTGCAATGTTCCACAAAGATTAGTACGTGGGTGTCATTAAAAATATGGCTAAATTTCTAAAAACTACTAGTACATTCGCACATATTTTTTTTTTCGTTTAATTTTTTCTTTAATTTTTAAAATTTTATACGTAACATTTCAATCTAAAAATTTTAAAACTTTACATATAAGTCGTAATTTAATTAATAAAATGCATTTTTTGATTAAAATATTTTTGAATTTGTGTGTAAAATTTTAAAATTTTTGGGAGAAATAAATGTATAATTTTCAAGGTTAAATGTGTCTTTAAAATAGTCAAAATTTGCAACTTCCTTTCAAATGGCAAACAGCCATTTATCTATATGATTTGGTTCCATGTTTGCCAAAAATATCAAGAGATACGCCAAGTTTCAACAAACAGCGTATTTTGGGTCCTGTATTGCAATGGCAAAAAATTCGTAGAGATTAACTTGAAATGCAATTAGAAGATGGATCTTCAAAGACCGCAATAGACATCCAAAATGCCTAAACCATATTATGGTAATTTGTTGGTAACACACAAATAAACAATAATGCAAATTCACCCATCACAAGTCTAAAATTTTATTAACTGTGACTGAAAAATTAGATCAATTTTTATAAAAACATTTCTAAAATAACTTTTATTGAAGTTGTTAAAATGAAGTTAAATTACCAAAAAGAACCTTATAAATTCAATTACATAATAAAATTTAGTCTAATTTTTCAATCAACGGTTAAAATAATATTTTAATATTAATTTTATAAAAATAATGGGACATATATGGTCAACAATAAATAGTTGATAACGCAATAGGGTTATATGTACGAGATCTTGGATTTGAGGGATAAAAAAGTCTTAATTATGCAGAAAGATCGTTTTAATGACAACCTTAAATACTAGCTAATATTAATGCTCTTAAAATAAAATATTGATTTAAATAATGAAAATTGAGGGATAATAATCCGTCTCCCTTCAGGAAGATTTTTTCCGTTAAAAAAAAAAACTATAAGCTATAAAATCATTTTTTTTTTTTTTTTTTTTTTGACTTTTTGTACCTAAAACAAGTAATACAGACATGTAGCTACACTCCAATAATTATTTACCGACCATACAAATCTGAATGCGAGAGAGAAAAAAACAATTACTCTATAATAACGAACTCTTGAAAATAATATATTTATATCAGGAACACAAGTACACAACCAGGGGCGGAGCTATGTGAGGGACTAAATGGGGCTGCATTTTTGATTAATTTGTTTACAAAAAATTAATTACGTGTATATTTTTAACATTAAATAAATATTTTATTAGTAGTAATATATTGTGTCTAATTTTTCTGTACATATTTTGATATATATTAACAATATTTAATAAATATGTAGATAAAAATGACATAAATTGTAAATAAAGTAGTTAAGTATAATTTTTTTCATATATTTGGTAACTATTAATACCAAAAATAAAATTTTAGTCGTATATTACATAAAAATTCTTCTTAAATGTGATAATAATAAAAAAAAATTAAATATTTAACTTTAGATTCAATATTATAAAAATAAAATTAAAAAAATAAGTATATGATAAGCTTCATATTAAAACTTTTAAATTTATGTTTATTATATTTTATTGCAACTCAAATTTTAACTTTATTTAATATTATATTATTTGACATTTTATTTTAATAATCTTTTAGAATTTATTTGAAATTATTTTTATTATTATTAGTTATTCTTATTTTGTTTATAAACATATATTTTTAAATATAGTCTCAAGCTTAAAATTATAAATTATATTTTACTTTTTATATTTTTATATGTTTATTTTAGTTTTAGTCTTAACAACTATAAATTTTGAGGTGTTTGATTGAGCTTTTAATTTACTTAAATTTTTTAGTTAATAAATTTATTTTATTCATGAATGATACTAATACTTATTAACTTGTTATACTAATACTTATTAACTTGTTGTATTTTTTTAGTGCTATCTGTATGTTTCTATTATAATATAATATGAAAAAAAAATTCAGTATTGAACTAAGTATAGTCAATTATAACTCCTATTAATTTTCTACTTTATATAAAAAAAAAAAAAAAATTTACAGCCCTCCTTAAAAAAAATTTCTGGCTCCGTCCTGTACACAACTTAACTAAATGAGCTTAAAATCCTAAGAATGAAATGTATCGATTAAAAGAAATAAAAATAAATAAGCTTAAAAAAAGCTCACAGTTCCTCCGCCTTTATATGCCTTTGATTTTTCAATGCTAAAGCACTGATTAACTGATGTATACTTTGTTCAGCTATTTCCTAGTACTCCTCTCAATTTAATATAGTCATTTAAAAAAAAAAAAAAACAAATCATATTACTAAATTTAAAAAATAATTCAACTGAAATTAATTTTTTTTAATTTAATTTGAGTTGGGTCAAGAAAATTATACCTTTTTTATTTTTTAATAAATTTTATTTATTAATTTTTTTAAAAATTCTTGTATTATAATTTTCATTATTTTTAAATGTTAATTTTATTATAATATCTAAATATAAAGATTTAGATTTTAATAACTTACTTAATATTATTATTCATACAAAAAATAAAGTATAAAAAAAATTTAAAAGTAAGACAAATAAATAATAAAAAATAGTAATGACTTATCTCGCAAAATTTGTTAATTTTTATATCTAAATTATTTATAATATTGTTCACGAAATGTAAACTTTAATGGCAAAAATATGGAAGACGATATAGTTATAATAGATAAATAAATATTATATAATTAGTGTTTGGCATAGATAAAAAGGAAAATAAAAGAGAATATCTAGTCCAAAAATTGTTGCATGAACTCTACTTAAATATCCAAACTTTAATGATAAAAATAATTAAAATATGTTTACCTCATATTAACCTAATAGAAGACTAAATTAAATTCTAAAATATTATCGAAAATAAAATTAGTGGTACTCTTACAAGAGATTAAAAACATAACAAATTAATAATAAACAATAAAGCAAAACATAAAATTTTAAATATTTAATACACATTGTTTATTATAAAATAGAGAATGAGAGTAAAATATTTAAATTATATCCGTAAAAAATCATACAAAAATAAAGAATAAAACGAGAGAGGGTGATGGCAACTAGTGATCCTAAGAGGTGAGAAAAAAGGAAAAAATTGTATAATTTAATATATTGGTTATAGTGGGGGTTTGATGATCATGAAATCCTAATGAAAATTTTAAACTTTTTAAAAGTATTTGTATAAAAGTAATTCAAATAGAAAAAAAAAAACAGCAAATTGATTGGGTTGGTTTAGTTTAGTTTAGTTTTTACGATGCTTAAATAAATGAAAATTAAATTAATATAATATTAATCAATTTTTTAAAATAAAAAATTAAATTAAATGAATAAAATCTAAAAATTAAATATTTTGATTTGAGTTAGTTTAGATAACTTAGGTGGGATTGGTCCCAAAAAAGTTTTACACTACTACAAACCTGGCTTGATACTTCCCCTGGTAATACCTTTTTCAAATCCTCACCCCAATTATCGTTGGCAAGTTCATTTCAGTCTGTTGTAGCAAAAAAAAAATAGAAGAAGCTTATTTCGGTCTGAAATCTAACGTAAATGTAAATTGTAAGGTGCTAGCCACGTTATAGCAGCTCTATATAAATGTAAACGTTACATTTCAAATTTGAAAAGTTCATTGTTTATACTTCGTCAAGAATATGGAACAATTAAAACTTAGTAGTATTTTGTAAGTTGCTTTTGTTTGTTTTATTATTCTAAAAATACAAAAATGCAAGAATTAAAAAAAAAATTAATAAGCAAAATCTATTAACGTAAATAGGGAGAGATTTTTCTTGAACCAACTCAAACTAAATCAATAAAATTAGTTCGAGTTTGGATTAATTTTTTCATATTTATTAGTTTTATTTTATTCTTATTTTTTAAAAACTTTCCAATTTTACTTTAAATTCAAAACCTCTAGTTCGTGGGTTTGTGGATTCGTGACCCGATAGGCAATGACGGACTCAGCTATAGGTTATACCAGGCTTGAGCCTGGATAGCTTTTTGGGATTATTTTTTTAAATTTAATAAATATTACTAGTATTTTTGTAAAGCATAATATGTTATTTATCACCAAAATTCTATAAATAAACTTAAACTAATATACCATTTTTCGGTCTTATATTGTCTACAACTCTGCTCCTTTTTTGTTATGTAATTATGTTCTTTGATCTATTGCTTGTTGCTCAATCAAGTCAAAGTTTGATATATATTTTTTTAAGTCTATTAAAATTATCTATATTCTTTTTTAAAAAATATTATATAATTAAAATATTTGTACTAAACTTACAATAAAATCAATAAATGTATGTTATATCTCTTAAAAATTGTAACTTTTAAACTTTTATCGATAAATATTGTATAATTATTAATTTGAGGGCCTACGTAAATATAAATTTGTATATATTTAACACTCCTCTTTCTTCATAACAGTTGACTATTATTTTTTTAAATTTGTTAAACCTTATACGATAATTGATAAATTTTATAAAATGTCGTCGAAACAACTTAAATAAATTTTTTGTTTGTTTTTTAAGATTATATATTTTTTTGTTTGCTTTTTAAGTTTTTTTTTTTCTTTTTAAGTTTATATATTTTTTTTTAATTTTAGTTATAAAATTTGATTGTTTTTAATATATATTAGCAAAAAAAAAATTCTTAGGTCTGTTCTTGCCGGTAGGTACAAATAAAATTACTGCAGGAAGCCACAGCTTCCAAATTGTTTGGATTCTTCAGATTTTGTAATTTTCTTTTCTCCATCTTGTCAACTTCTCTTTCTCTGTACAGCTTAGAAAGTTGTATTTTTATTTTCTTTGAAAACAACGAACAAACATATCTGAACTAACTACAGATACTAGCTTATGTTGGTACATATGAACTAACTCCCTTTGGCTAATTCTTTATGGATTATATACCGAAAAGTTGAACTCTGTGGTAACCAATGAATACACTTGTGAAGTTCTCTTCCTTTCATGCACCTTTCGATAGCGTTTTTTTGAACTTTTGGAAGACTATCAATCACTAACCTCATGAGTTCATGGAGGCTTTGTGACATGTCCTTTGCAAAGTAGTACAAAATTTTTGGAAGGAAGATCTTTGTCTCCTTATGAATGTACACCCCGGCTTGTATATACTCGTCCCTAGCAAGTTTGAGATCATGAAATATGTTGTTTGCCGTATATGCTCGAACCTGCATTGAATTGAAAGTATCACCATTTTCGACGGTCAAAATTCTTCTAAAATATTAAGTTTAATCTTTATAGACGAAAGTTGAGTCAATGCCTTAAATAGCATGTATATGTTGTACATAAATGAATTGTCTCTAAATAGCGTGTTAGTAGTACATGCTATATACAAGCTAACATGCTTTATTCGATTATGTATAATATATATATGCTATTTTGTGTCTTCAAATGGTGAGGAGTTCATACCGAAGGATCAGAGTACGCCCCTGAACACAATGCAAAATGAACTAGTGGCTCGGGATATTCTAGTGCATATTCATGTCTAATGCTACCTGCCTTGTATCTTTTTGCTGGGAACAATGTTTGCAGCCACTGCAGAGTCACATCACAAGTAATGGAAATTTTGCAGTTAAGACAAAATATAACATTCAAAGAAATTCAAATCCTTTGGATTTTAGAGGCATACCGGTGCTGCGTAGTGCGATCGAATTCCTAAAATGGAGCTTTGTATAACAAAGGCATTAATGCAACGTCCTCCTATGTTATAAGCTGCCTGAAATTAGATTTAAGAACAAACCAAACTTTATGCATATACAGTGTTATGACATGTCTATTAGAATTTAGCTACGCTAGAGCTTATTGTACCTTTAAGATGGAGGCACTCTTTACACGATTGCAAGTTCCATATGCCAAGTATGCCTAAAAGGATACATAACAAGCTCAGTTCCTCTATTGATTTGTTATGTCAACTCAAACACAACTAGCTAGGAGCTATCAATACCATATGAGACAATCTCATATATATATATATATATATATATTTAAAGAAGAAAAACAAGTAATGTAAATTTTAAGTTCCTGAATCCATGCCTGCATTATCAAAGCATTGTGAATATTGATCCAAAATGCAAGCTTCTCTTCGCGCTTCATCTTTCTAGGGTCAACATCCTCAAGTTTGCTAACCAGTGACCTGTATGATGAAATGTTTGAAACATTGTCGCATTTCTAATTACTAAAATTATCGGTTATATGGAAAAGTTAAGGAGGTATACCTGAAATTTTGTAGCATTGTGGCAGCATATTTGAAACTATTATCATCTAAACATATCTTCAAAACCTCTATCATTGTAGCATAAGGTATAGAGTTATTTGCAAACCCTTGATGCTGTGCCTTAGTGTCCTCGTTACACCGGGGGCTCCAACTATCACAAGGATCTGCTGAAGAAAGTGTACTTGAAGAGGACAAAGATGGAGGAGGAGAAGCCAATGATGCTCCCCTGGATTGAGGGGGATTAGCCAGTTTGCAATAAATGGAAGAGATGCCTCTTACAATGTCCTCGGAAAGTTTGTCCGGAGAACTGAAGGTTTCGTGGATGGAAGAAGAACCGAGGAGGTTTGCTAAACTGTGGCGACCAGAAGCTGCACTCTGATGTTCAACAAATGATAACATCATGCACATATTACTTCTTAATACTAAATACTAGTTTCAATGTGAAATCAAATTATCTTATAGTCAAAACTTAGAAAAAGAATTGCATACCCTTCTAGATTTTGCTTTGAGGGAAATTACAGGAGTTTGAGCACACGAACTAGTCCAACTACATGGAGTCGATGTTTGATTATGATGGACTGAGCTATTTCTTTTAAGCTGTGACTCATATTGAGAAGTTGATTGATTTGTTGAAAATTTGGATAGAGATCTTGTGTTGATTAGTATATTGGAAATGGGAGTACTTGGTAATGTGGATAAGTGCTTTCCTTCAAAAGTTGTTCTATAAAGTGAAAGAAGGCGGCGTTCTAAGTGGATAATTTCAAGCTCAAGTGTAGCAATCTCTTCCTTCAACCTTGCAGGAGACTGTTTCAAAAAACAGAGTCAAAATACAAAAAACTAAATTGAAACAGAATGTAGGATACTTTGACAATATTAAACGTACTAATCTCCCAAAATCAAACCAGTTTTGGAGGAGAACACATAAATGTCTCGTACTCACTCATGTAATGCTTGATAATATTATTTCATGATAATTTTTGGTTGAACTCTAATCAACACATAGTGCTGTTACTTATTTTCAAACTCCGGTAAATTGAGTGCCTATTTGTAACATATATCATTGTACCATAATTGAAGCATATATCATAAATTATGTTTGTGTATGTGATTGTGTCAACCTACTTTAACTATGTCAATAATAGGCAAATGGCTTTCATTTTTTTAACAAAAGTTAAACAAATTAATAGATTACTAGCTCTTTAGGGGGATTGACTAAAATATTTAAACTTGTGTTTTACTTATTTACCAACAGTTAGAACAGCCTATGCCCTTAAAATGATGCTATGTCAATAAGAGCTTAATTTTGCATGCTAACTGCACATAAATTTGAACTTACAGATGTACTCACGCCGATTATAGTATGATACTATGACACGTGCAAAATAATTTAGAAATAAAGAAATTATTTTTGAAGAAAATTTTGTCTTGTGACACATAGGTAAGTGAAAATGCCTGTGCAAATTTACTATACACAGAGCCAGAATCAAAATCTTAGTCAAGGTAGTGCCGTATGAACAAACAGAACTTAAGGAACTGCAAACTACCTCTCTTTCTGAGTCCTGGTTCGTCCTATCCATCTGTCAAAATAAAAGTAGAGTACCGTAAATTATGAACTATAAAGAAAAGAACTAAACTTATCCAACTCTGTTTCTGAGTTGAATCTAATAAAAGGTTAAAATACTAAACAAGTGATACACCTAATTTCCGATGAAAACTAATATGTCTGAGTTGGATTGAAGAGAAGAAACAATAGAGACACTCACATGATTAACAAAGGAAGAGATTCCAGGTGACATAAGTAGTGTGTGGAAAAGACCTCTCTGAGAAGCACTGCACAAATTAAAAACCCAAAAATCTTAATACCCTTTTTCTCAAATTTTAGAAGAAAAACAATATAATGAACTTACTTACCTTTGGGTGTTACTCCAATGAGGAGGAGAGGAAGTGTGGCAATTCACAGCCTTTAGCATTTGATTGTATATGAAGGAAGTTTCAAAGCAAATTTTGCCAAAACTTAAGTGGGTGTCACTTAAAAATTGAACTTTGAAATGCCAAACCCCCAAGTTAATTAGTAAGTGTATTTATACAAGTAAAGAGGAAGAAAGTGTTTTCAATTGCATATTTGGTTAGGAAGAAAGGAGGAAGAAGAAGAGTCAAGAAGATGACATTAGCCCATTTGATCAAATATTGGGTTAGTGTAGTACCCACAAAGTAGCGATAAAGAATCAAATGCCCTCTAGACAAAGAAAGTTTTTCATCAATTAAAAATACATAGAATTAATAGACATGACCCACTAGAAAATGTTGAGTAGGTGTGAGCATTGATAACAAGGTTTAGTGATACTGGGGCATGTAGGAGAAGGAGCAATATATGTTGTTAGTCTATCTAAGAAGGACACATGAAGGAAGATGGGGTTGAAAGGAGAGCATTAAAAACAGCAATTATTAGTTGTGACTTGTGACCGGTGGAGATGAGCAAACTGGTCCTGTCTTTGAAAAGAATTAATAATTAAAGGGCAAAAGAACAACAAATACTCATTTCATTAGGTGGAGGAAAGTAAACAGTTATGATTAAGATTCTAAAAAATATATAAAATTAGAGAGAGAGAGGTAGTGATATTGTTATGTTTGTTCGGCCTACCCCATCAATCCTCCACTGCACTTTCATTACATTACATTAAAAACACTTGAATATAATTACTGAAATGCGTCAACCGTTCCATTTAAGCCTTAAGTATATTTTGTGTTTGAGCCGGTAGCATAAATTCTTTTAACGTTTAATTTAATTTATTGTAAAATGCGCTCAATTTTTAGTTTCATTAACATTTATATTCTTTTGTTTATTTTTAATAACAAAGTTATTTTTAATACCATATTTAATTGTTAGTTTTATAACAAAATATCATAAATATTAATGAAATTAAACGTTTACCGTAAATTAAATATTAGAGATATTTTTGCTACTAATTTCAAATATTAAGACATAAAAGATATGTAAACAAAGATTTAATTTCCAAGTTCATGTACGTGTCTAAATTTTATAGACATATTATACCATTATCGTAGATATATTCACAAGTGTATATTTGTTAGGTTTAATCATACATGGAATTGTACGTGTCTAAATTTTATAGATATATTATACCATTATCGTAGATATATTCACAAGTGTATATTTGTTAGGTTTAATCATACATGGAATTTCACATGGTTATGAGCAAGACTCGATTACTAAATTAAGAAAAATTATTTATTATTCTCAGATTAAATAATGATGTAGTAATTCTTTTTAAGTTAATTAAATATAAAATTAGTATAATTATTTTTTTTAAAATATAATTATTTAATGTTTAATGAAGAAACAATCAATAAAAAATATATTTTAAAAATAATAAATAATATCTCATAAACAAGAAGTTTCATAAAAGTTCATTAACATTACATTACAATTTACAAGTCAATTAACAATAATGAATTATTACTATAATTTTTTTTTGGGGGGTCAATAATGAATTATTACTATTGCATACAAATAAAAATAATTTCTAAATCTTATAATTAAGAAAAAAAAAAAACTTCTTTAATGCATACATTATTTTGGGTACCCTATTTCTAAAGTAGAAAATATTAGTGACCAAATAATATTACTACTTTTAAAAATATTAAAGCATTAAATTATAAAGCAAAATTTTAAATTGTTAGAAAGATAGCAACTCTCATTATTCTATACACAACAAAAAAGGCAAACATATTTTAATTGGTATAAGCAAATGGAATTAAGAGAAAAATATGATGTTAATACCACACGCTTGAACATGTGTTTTCTCTTAAACTTTCACACAGTAAATGTCTAATTATAATTAAAATTTTAATACATTTGTATAAAACAAAGAAAAAATTATATTGCATGTAATTTAATTTGTGATACTTACATGAATTTTGTCAATTATCATTCTCCTCATTACTAGTGTTTTTTCTAGTTTGATGTATGTAATTCATATTCTTAAAATAGATTTTGTACTTAGTATTGTTGACATTTTAATTTAATCTCATTATAATAGTTAAATAAAAAATTAATTTAATTAATATATTATTTATTATATTTTTAAAAAGTTTATACAAAATTTTTAAAAATATCTATAATTTATTTTTCTATAGATATCTATTCATATCATAGTATGTCGATATATTAATTAAATTAAAATATTTATATTTCCACCAATATCATATTTGGTTACAGCTTACATTTACATTAACTCCTTTCCAAGAAAAAATAAGAACACGAAACGTTCACGTGACTAAAAAGGATAGAAAACATCAAAAACAAATAATTTTGATCTGAATTGATCTAAACTAGAAACACCCCATCTTTTGCTCTGTGTATTTTTTATAACATTTTTTTAGAGTATAAAAAAAATATTTTTAAATAATAATATTAATATAATATTTATAAATAATATAAATTATTTAATTTTAAAGAATAAATAATTCATGTTATTTATATTATATAAAATTTATATAATATAAAATTTTAGTTAATTAAATAGATAAAAAGAATGTAATGCACATTCTCAACAAAAAAAAAAAAAATTTTGTAAATAAAAAATAAGATCCAATAAATTTAAAATATAATAAAATAGATTAAAAATATAAAATATTAAATTAAATAATTCACACCTTAATAAAGAATATTAATATATAAAAAAATTATTTATCTTATTAAATAATAATATTTTTTATAAATAATTATGGTACTTAAATTTCTTTTAAACTAACATTCCAATGATAAATCACTTATATTTCTGATACATTGAATATGATTTATAGTTTTCAAGTACGAACCCATTACACATAGATTAAAATATGCCCGATCCCAATTAAAGTAAATAATCCGTACTTGCACAAATCAAATAATACTTCTTGATTAATTCTTTCTAGTTTCTAGATATTTTAATTAACAGTGTTAATTTCTCTCTCTCTCTCTCTCTCTCTCTCTCTCTCAAAATAAGAAACCAAAAAAGAAAACAACCTAAAAAGCCGTGGCTTCACAGACAGTAGACAAACTAAGCCTAAAAGAATGAACAGAGGATTCAGTTCGTTTAGAAGCATATGTCTGAAGTCTTTTCAGAGACCCAGATCTTGAAATTCCAGGAACTGAATTTGAATCTCTGTGTTTCTTCCTAGGTCCATATCCAATTGTCATTTCATTTTCATAGTCATGACTAGACGTATGATTTAACAACAACCCATCTGAAGAAGAAGAAGATTGAATTGTCTCGCTCCGTTCTGAATTACAAATTTTAGAAAAGAGAGCAGGTGAAATTCGAGCCTTTTTCTGAGGATGACCATCTTTTCCAAAATCAGATGAGTTCTGAAGAGCCAAACTAGCTTTCACAGCCAAAGAAGCCATATCAGAGGCAATGAGAGGTTTTTCAAGTTTTGATAAAGGTAGAAGAAAATAAAGTTGATATGCTTGGAGTTGATCCTCCATTTTTAACGGTGTAACGAGTTCATCGAAAAGCAGAGCATCAGAATTGCAAATGAAACTAGAATTTGAGATCCCTAATTGAATTAGAACTTGAGAGACGGTGATGGGTACTGGGAATTCCTTAAAGTGGCCATTAATGGAGACAAATTTTGCCGTCTGTGGACGAGATTGATCAAACTCATGTTTACTTTTTTCCGACGAGGAACAACTACCCATTTGCCAGAATTCAAAGATGAAACTGAATTGTAGATTATCGGAGATAGAGAAAGAGAATAAAATTATAACTGTATAAATTCACAGCTCAGAGGGAGAAGAGAAGAAGTTGAGTTGGTTGTGTTGTGTTGTTGTTCGATGAAATGGAAATGAGCTTTTGGTTTTGAAAAATAAGAGGAGTTTGGTATATATATAATGACGTAACAAGGTTGTCGCGAGTGACATGAATTTAAGACAAGTTTTTCAAAAGAACGTTGACTGTCATTTTCCTCAATTTCTTCCCGGTAGTTTCTTCGAAATTTATCAAAAATAATACTTTTAAAATTTATAGTAATAAAATTAACATTTTAATAATATTAAACGTTTAATTTAAACATAAAATATTAAATGGGTATAAATTATTATCATTCAATTTTAATTAAATAGGTCTTCAAAGAAAAATAACATATTAATCATTTTTTTTAATTGTAAAAATATAAATTTAAACACAAAAAATACTAATTTTATTATTACAAATTTTAAGGGTACTGATTTTATTATTTTTCTTAATTTCTTTGGTCTAAGAAAAGGGAGAATTTTATCGATATATATATAAATTATGAGTACAGAAAAAAAATATATAAAATAAAAATTAAATATAAGAGAAATAAAAATATTAAATTCTTAAAAATAGAAAGTTAGAGAATTTAATTTAATTTATTTTTTTTTTAGATATAATTACTTTTTATACATTATTTTATTAAAAAAAATCGAGAAAAGGGCGTGAAGATAAGAAAAATTATAGATTACTTAAGTATTAAATTATATACCTGAATAATAATAATAAATATAATTATAAATTTTAAATAATAAAAAGAAAACATGGGATTATTTTAACATTTTTTTATTCTCTCTATTATATAATACTAAGTATATAGATAATTTAATTATTTTTTAATTTTATTTTTTAATAAAAAAATATATGTTTATTTTTTAATATTAAAAAATATATATTTATTTATGTAATAAGAAAAATAAATATATTTTTATTTTTAAAAAATAAAATTATATTATATAATTAAACTTTAATAATAATATTATGTTATTAATCTTTATTAATTTAATAAATAATACTTCTTAAATAACTACTTAATTTAGAAAAAAATTATAATTTAGATGGTAAGATTTTTAATTTTTTTTATCATAAAGTTAATTTTAAATCTTATTTAAATGCATAAGTTTTTTTTTAATTAATAAAAAAAATTTGTGTTTAAAAAAAAAAAAAAAAAAAACTGCGTGAAAATGAACACTTTAATGGTGATTGACTGATTTCCACAAGTTTGGCAAAAAAAAAAACAAAAAGGATTTTATTTAGTTGGTAGGGAACACTAATAGACCAACGTCCGTCCATACGCGGTTTTGTTTGTGGATTGAGGAGGCGAATAACTTTTTTTTTTTTTTACCTCTTTAGCTAGGCTAACTTGTATTGGGGTGCCAACTCATTTATAAGTTTTTTGATTCATGTTGTTTTTGTCGAATTCATGAGTCTAGTTAAAAAATAAAAGTTCATGTATACTTTTATAGCTAATTTATTTAAATATTAAAATTTAATCATTAATATTTTAATTATACATATTTAATCCATATTATTTTTGATAATTTTATGCCAATATTTTAACTTTTTAATGTATAAATGACTCACTTATTTAAATATTTTATTTTTAAACTCTTCAAGAAAAAAGTTATGTTATTTTTCTTGCAACGTAAAATAACATATGTTATTCGTAAAATAATAATGTTTTCGTAAAAAATATATTTTTTTTTATAAAATACATAAGTTATTTTACATCGTAAAAAGACAATATATATATATATATATATATATATATATATATATATATATATGCAGAAAGGAAATAGCACAAAGAAGAGAAATTTATTTACGTTTTTAAAGGACTTATCTAAATTATTTTACAATACTATTGTATTTATAACTTTTAGTGTACTTGATACACAAGTAAATGCAAAAGCAATAATAACAAAATAATATTCTTTGATTCATTCAACTCCACTAGTTGTTGCATATTGTGACAGTGTGGTGGTTTACATGAGCTGTATTTGTGCCTTGTTTGAATATGATAAGGATGCATCCACTTAATCATTTTGACACATAAATGATATGTCCTTAATAGTATGAAGTATAAGATTATGTACTTATAATATTTTCAATAAATTAAAGATTAAATATACAAACAAACTCCAAATAATCAATTAAAATATATTATTAATAAATTATTGATATATTAGTACATGATTCTCGTCATACTTAACAAATTAGTTATTTGAGTTAAGTAATTTGAATTATTTTATTGAGAAATAATAAATCATAATTTTGTACTCATTTTTACATTATATTTTTTCTAGTTACATAATGTCATGTGGTAGAAGAATTTAAAAATTAGAAAAATAATTTTTTTTTTAGATTATACTGATACATATCAACAAGTATAAATTTATTTGTTATTAGCATTATTATTATTGTATTATATAATTAAAAAATGTGTTTTGTACATGAATTATTTTATTTTTATTAATTTTTTTGGTTAATTTTTACAATATATTTGAAATAAATGCAAAATTAATTTTTTATGCTTCTAAATTAATTGTGATAGTAAAATAATATTTAGAATATTTATTGAATGTAGTAATCATAATATCACTAAAATTCTTATTGGATATAAACCTTCATTAAATTAATCTGCTCATGAATTCTGTGGTTGATTTTTACAACATAAAATAAATACTAAAATAATCTTTTTATACTTTCAAATTAATTACAAAAGTAAAATAATATTTAAGGTACTTACTGAATGTAGTAATTATTAAATGATTGGAGTACTTATTAGATATAATTTTTATTTTATTATCATGTTTAAAATTTTTATTTAATGTGATATAAATTTTAAATGAGTAATTATTATTTATAATTTAAAATAAAGTAATAATTTTATCTAAAAATATAAGATATGATTAGAATTTTTATATATATAATAGATTCGATAGATAAATTGTGTTCGACGCATTAGATAAAAATAATATATTAATTCTGTTGTTATCTTATCTGCATTGTGAATCATGTGAGTGTATCATGATTCATGAGCCATGACTCATAAGTCATAATTGTCAATATCCATAATTGATTAAAAGTTAACAGAAACGGCAGATTCCTTAACTACGTTATAGGTTTAAGCCATTAGCTCTAATTACAGTTAAAAGCATACAAAACAGCCCAGAATTGTAGAGTGCCGATATGTCTGTAGAGTGCAGGTAACAGTAACACACTAATATAAGATTTTATACCCACAAAAATAAATTTTATATAGTTAAACCATATTCTACTATCGGATTAGTATTGCAGTGATATTTAAGTTAAACAAATAATATTGTTTTATCTATATTCTTAAAAAAAAAATTAATTTAACATCTTATTTTATTAATTAGTTTTAATATTATAAAATTAAAATAACCTCATTCAATTTAAAATTTTAATACCACATATTAGTTTGACATTTGGTGTTTTCTCCTTCCCCTCCCTTCTCCCTTCTCTCTTTTCTTTTTGGTTTTTTTCCAAAGCCAATTTTTTCTTTTTTCTTCCATTGCTTCTTTTCTTCTTCATTTCCCTTCTCTCTTTTCTTTTTGGTTTTTTTCCAAAGCCAGTTTTTTCTTCCTCTCCTTCCTTTCTTCTTCATTTTTTTCAGCACTATCTTTTTTTTAACAAGCAGAGCGATGGTGACTTTAAGCCGCGGAAGGGAAGAAGAAGAAGAGAGGAAAGAAAAAATAAAATATGTATATTATATGTTAAAAATTTTAAATTAAATAAAATTATTGTTTTAGTTTTATAACGTTGAAATTAATTATTGAAGTGAGATATTAAATTAAATTTTTTGATTAACTTAATATTATTACGATGTCAAACCCATGGCAATGTGTAATTGTTTGGGAAAATAACAAAACTAACACCCCCTAAAAATTATAATAACAAAACTAGCACCCCTGTGTTCAATTAAAATTGAACGACGATAATTTGAACTCGTTCAATATTGAACGTTCAATATTATCCGTTCAATTAGAATTGAATGACGATAATTAGACCTATTTAATATTGAACGTTCAATATTTTACGTTCAAATTGAATATTGAACGTTCAATATTAAACGTTCAATTTTAATTGAACACAAGGGTGCTAGTTTTGTTATTATAATTTTTAGGGGTGCTATTTTTGGTAATTTCCCTAATTGTTTTATGTACATGTTTTTATCAGTTGATTTGCTCACCCATTTAATAGACGTGACTTCCTTTTCTTTGTTTTACAATGACTTTTCCAATTTTTTAGTCGTCGCGGTCTTTATCAAGGCAATGCTTTTAGCCTATAATTCATGAGTGGGCTCCTTTCAATATTTTATAGAAAAAAGTGTCATAAAAATTCTTCAGATAATTTTCCATTCAAAACGAGTGTCTATTATTCATACTAAAAAGAATTTCTCAGTTAATAGATTTGTTTGAACTAATGACGAATGCTTTTGATAAAATTGAATGTGCGTGTTTTTTTTTTTCTTATTGTGTTATAAAATTTTCACCATATAATTGACTTTTAAAAAAATACTAATATCATATTAAGTTTATACATATTTTTTATATCGTAATATGTGTAAAAATTATTTTAAAAATTAAAAAAATGATTTAATTTTTTAAATAATAAAAACACATGTCAAAAGTTAAAATATGTGTATGTAATTTTAAGCGTTATTAACATTCCTTTTATATATTGTGTAAAATCTAATTGTCATAAAAAGTTTGTATATTACAATTTGTATACGTTCTAGTTTATCCCAAATATGCATGTACATTACTGCGTATGTACATAAGTAACCAATTGTATGTATATTTGACCCAAAAAAATTTTGTATCTATATTATTGGACATAAAATAATATATGTTAAAGTGGCAAAATATTATTGAGTTAGCAAATAAATTCAACTATCTATCTCTTAATTATTCGATGAGAGATAACTAAAGAGATATGAACCTCGATGTTAAGATTTCTCTATCTCTTATACACATTCACAAACCAGTCATAAGTGACAATTCATATCTTCATAATACTACATAACATAACTCATATATTTTTTCTATTTTTGCTTTTTCTTTCTATTATTACGAAGTTGAGATTTAGGTCTTTTCCCTTATCACTATTATCTAAACTGATTTAAGTATTGGGGGGCTAAAGGCCACTACATCTTATATTAATATGAGATCCTATTGAATTTTTTCTTTTCACACGACCATATTAAAGAGAAATACACCTTATTTCGATGTTTGATGAAAAATGACATCAATATATATTAATCAACCAAAATAAAATTATATATATATATATTAGTACATTGTAATGTACCCCATGTTTGCTTGTTATTTTAGAAATGATTTTATTTAAATTACAAAACTTTACTCCATGATCAAAATTTATTATATTTAATTATAAAATAAATAAATATACTTAAAATTTTATTACTATAAACTATTTAAAGAACAATTGAACAAAAAAAAAAAAGGTTATAAATAAAGTTAAATATTTGTAATTTTTCTAAGATCACACTTGTTGATCTCCATTTTCTAGGATTTTTTTTTTTATAAATATAGTATACATTTGATCATGTTTAAAGTTAAATTTAACATATCTTTATTAAAATTTATATTCCTTACTTAATTATCACCATATTTATATTAAGTACTAAACTTAAAATTTTAACTAATTGACCATTTGCTAATTGACACAATTTAATTGATCATTTGCTAGTAAACGATACTACAATTATTTTATAATTTTATATCCTAACTTTACTTTCAATCAATAATTAACACATTATTTAATAATACATACAATAACTTGATACATTTAATACTACTCTTTTAGATATATAAGCTTTGACTTTGTATTTGTGTTGATAAATTCAACATGTTTAATGTACTGTATCTAGTAAATTAAGCATAATTATATTAAATCAAAATATATTGTAAATAATTTGTATAAAATTTGGTGACACTATATAATATATTCAAATAAAATTAATGATAAATATTATAATAATAATATATTTTATATTTAAAATAGTATGTAATTTTTTTATATAGTTTTCATAACTATCAAAATAGTTTCATCGTAAAAATTTATTTTATTTTTATTTTTTTTACATTTTAAAAATAAAAAATATTAATTTTAATTTAAAATAAAAAAGGTTAAAATACATAATTTTATAGTTAAAAATTTATAAAGACCAAGTTAAGTGTTTAGTTTTTTATATAAAAAAAATTAAGTATTTAGTATGATTTAAATCTACACTTCACAAAATTTTTATAAAAATGTATAATTTTTATTCTATATAATATGATCTAACTTTCCAATTAAATTTATAATTATAAATAAATTATATAATTATGATATTTAATAAAATGTAATAATTATATAATAAATGTATTATGTTTTCTATGTTTCTTTTTTTCGGCTAAACGTAATTATCCTCACGTACATATATTATATTAGTACATAGGTCCCAAAACTAAATTTTTAACTATTATAATTTAGTTATAAATTTTAAAATTTTATATATAAATTTTAAATATTTTAAATCATAAATATATATTTTATAAGTAAATATAAAATCTACGTGTGAAATTTTAAAAATTTTAAAATTAAATTGTATATTTTAAAAGTAACATAATTAAATCCTACGTTTTAAAAGTTGCAAAATTTACCTGTGATTCTAATAAAAATTCGGGTATTAATAATGTATTCACACAATATTATACTATATTGATTTATTGATCGGGTTATATGCATGGAATTATAAGATCTGGTAAAAAGTTACGTAATAATTACTAAAATTCTTTGACAATAACTTCTAATTCTAGTTCATTTAAGTACTCTAAACTATAAGTACTAATTTAAGTGAACGAAGAAATGCAAAAATTAAGCAGTTTTTCTCCTTATAGCCTTTATTTTGTCAAAACAAGAAAAAAGAAAAAAAAAATATTATACTGCTTTCATGGGAGGGAGTTTAAGATCGTTTTATACGAAGAAAAATAAATAAATAAATAAAAACTTGTGGTTAAAGGACCTTTTATTTTAGTTAAATTATTGTTAAAACTTGAGCCAAATAAATCATATCGATGAACTTAAAATTTAAATAGTTAGTGTAGGTTTAGACATTTTAAATGACATTAAAATATTGTTAGATGTATCGAAATTTGAATTGCAAGTTATATCTTCTTCTAGTTAATTGCCTCCTTATTATCTTATTTGGAAAATTTTTTTAAATGCTCTAGGATTATTGAGAAGTGGGTACTATTTTTTTTTATTTTACATAGAGAATAAAGCTTCTCGGAGAAATAGGGTAACATCTGTTATGTTATATTCACCCTGATCAACGCCTTATTTTGATAATATTAACAGTTAATAGTGGCTAACACTTCAGGCTGTCTTCAGAAGAATCTTTATACACAATTACGGCTATTTCATCCCTTAAATTTATGACTTAATACATGTAGCCTAGTAACATTACCCACTAAACTATTCGATGTCGGTGAGAAGTGGGTACTCTTGAGCAGATATATATATAAACTCATAATTTTAAACCACCTGAATAATGTCGACTCTACTTTAATCTCACTTTCACCTGTATTTTTGCTTGTTCTTATATCTCTCTTCCTGAAGTACAACAAAATTTCTACTGAAAAAAGTTTGTTGGGCCAACCTATATCGTTGTCGGACAGAACCAGTGCCACAATCACGCGTCGACCCACCTTTTCTGGGCTTGGGTTGTTGTTGGGTCTTTAAAATATTCCAAAAGTTAAATGGAAGCAACTTAACTTGTTTGGTCCATCAAAGGTACTTATTAATTGAAACACTCCATGGTACTCTTTTCAACTAGTCACGTACTTCATTGATTCGTGGAGTTGCATTAATTCGTTGGCCTGAGCTATTTCATTTGGTAAGCTAAATCGAGGTGCTATTTTTTACCATAAACATATTAATTATATTATTTTATATTTTAAAAAATATATATTTACATTAATTTTAATTTTAATAGAGTGAAATATCACATCTTCGTTTACCAAAAAAGCAACGAATAATTTCTCAGCTAAACCAACCAAACTTTCAGACAAATGTCTTCAGAAGCATGTGGACTTCATGCTGTTAGAACGAGGCATGTACTAGTTGTAACTTTTAAGTAAGAACATAAAGAATCTTTTCACGTTCATGAAGTTGTCCTTGAGTGAATTTAATTGTTAAATTTAAGGCAAGGAATCTAGGATCATAAACATTAGATAATTAATGTTTTTTTAGCACAATAAATTAAATAATTTTTTAAATTAACTTTTAAGTCCAAAATTCGAATTTTCTTCCTTAATATTTTTCATAAAACATATTATGAATGGTAAAATGGAAAATATCTTACAAAATATACATCACATGAACTCTCAACAAACTTTTGTCAATTTAGGGTTTAGTGCCCATTATGGGACATAATCTTTTTACATTAAATAATTCTTAAAGTGATTTAAAATTATGACTCAAACAGTTATAAGTCTAATTTTCATGTGTAAGTTTTGTGTTATACTATATATATATGCCACCAATATATAATAATAAGCAAAATTATTTAAAAATGTTAACTTTTATTGCATAAAAATAAAGATTTTATAAATACTTTTGTCAATTATTCATGTACAATAACAGATTATGTTGGTGTAGTGAATCAAAAGTAATATAAGTGATTTAAATCACAAGGTAGGTATCGTACTTTTAGAATTTTCTTATGGATTTGAAACCTAATAATATTTTAACTCATATATATTTAAATAATTTTAAAACATGTTATTTTATATATAAAATGCATATATTATATTTATATACACTTTATTTATTATATAAAGAAACATATATTATATAATTAATATATTATTTTATGAATATTTCGATTACGTACTTTGGCATTTTGATAATGCCTAATCCTTATTATAACTAATGTTTTTAATTAATTCTTATTATAATTTTCATAAGGAAAAAAAAAAAAAACTCTCTACTTTTCGGTGGTAAGAAATATAATAAAATTTAATGATTTCACTTTACCCCTATTTCAATTTTTTCCCCTTTACAAGCTATTTTCAATTTTTATCATCGTTATCACCAGCTCCTGTACCAGCTCTCGAAACCCCAGTCCAATAGATAGAGACAGAAGCACAAGCAGGCCAACCACTAGACTGTAGGAAGGCCATTGATATTTCCAATTGAGTTGCTAGGGAAATACCCACATCCATTTACTTCGATTTCAATCAACTCAACTTAGGAGTATACAACTCAATTTTGGTTATGATAAAGATTAGGCATTATCCAAGTTCTATAATTTCTATTATACATTCTATTTTTCTGTTATTTTCCTTTATTAATTAATAATTAATAAAATTTACGTTTATACCAATTATTTATAGAGCTGATTCGAGACGCGACCGTCTAGAACCCCAACTTAATAAGAGCCCAATTTGATGAATATTTTTTTTGTATATTTTAAAATATAATAATAAAAATAATTTTTCATTATCTTTCAATTATAATGTATGGGTGATAATTCTAATGCAGTATGAATACATCAATAACACAATTATTGCATAACTAAAATGTAATTAAATTAAAATTGTCACTAAATGCTTTATATATTTAAAAAATTCATATAAAAAATTTATTTGAAAAAATTGTTGAAATGTTTTATTCGGTCAATACACAAACTCATTACCCGAATACGACATGAACATGACACAAATTTTAATTCTAATATAATGGGACAAAAAAAGAGCATTTGAAGTTTTAAATAAAATATTTATATCACTTCACTTGAAAGTAAAATATTCTCTTTATATTAATTAATATATGTTTTTATATTAAATATATCATTATCATTTTAAATTTTTAGTAAATTTTTTAATTAATAAAGGTTTAAATTCTTAACAGATAAAGTTAATTTTTAGCTACATAAATCGTGAAAGAAAAAAATTATGGCATTCATAAGATATTTATTAATTATCTTAAATTTCTTAATTTTTACAACTAATTAATAAGATATATATTTTTTATTTTAGTTAAAAAAAAAGTATAAAATATTATTTATTCTTACAATTTTTAATAAAATAATTTAAATAAAAATTAATACCAATATATAATTGCAAAAAGGTTTTGTAACGAGTTTGATTTGGGCCTGTAAATACTTATAATAGTCATAATTATTAAATTATAAATTAAAATTGTTGATAAATATGATTTAAATTAATCATCATGAAAATAGTGCAAAGAAGGAAGAAAAGATAAATAGTTTTTAATTTTTCTTTAAAAAAAAAAAAAAAGAAGTTAAATATCTACGTTATGTAAGATAAGATTAAATAACTCGCACGGATGATTTTGATGATTTATGATGACTTCAAAAATTATAAATAATTAAATTTATATAATTGTAGTAGTTTTCAAAAAGTGAAATATATGCAGGTTTTATAAACCAAACAATAAATATAATATATATTTAATTATTATATTTACTATGTAAGTAATGACATATTTATTACTCGTGATTAACTAAAGCATGTTGTTACGAATTTTAGCCTATATATCATCTTCCTTAGTACTATATTACAATTGTTTGTTAATCAATTAACTCATTTAAACGACAAGCAAATACGCAACGTTTTGGCGACCAAACCGACTAGAATAATTTATCGACATTTTGGAACCAAATTAATTTATATATACTCAATTCAACACTAAATTTTTTCATATCGTATTATAATATAGATATAAAATTAACATATTATAATTAACTTATAACAAAAATTAAATAAAAATACAACAAGTTAATAAATATTAATATCATTCATAAATAAAATAAATTTATTAATTAAAAAATTTAAGGAAATAAAAAGCTCAATCATATATATTAAATTTATAGTTGTTAAAATTAAAATTAAAATAAATATATAAAAAATGTAAAAAGTAAAATATAATTTATAATTTTAAGTTTAAAACTATATTTAAAAATATATGTTTATAAACAATATAAGAATAACTAATAATAAAAATAATAAAAATTTTATATAAAAAAAATTTCAAATAAATTCTAAAAGATTATTAAAATAAAATGTCAAATAATATAATATTAGATAAATTTGAAATTTAGATCGAAGTAAAATATAATAAACATAAACTTAAAAGTTTTAATATGAAGTTTATCATATATGTACTTATTTTCTTAATTTTATTTTTATAATGTTTAGTTTAAAAATATTTAAACATTATTTGAATTATTAGATTTAAGAAGAATTTTTACATAATATATAACTCTAATTTTATTTATTTTACTAATAGTTACCAAATATATAAAAAAATATATATATATATTTAATTATTTTATTTACAATTCATGTCATTTTTATCAATATATTTGTTAAATATTATAAATATGTACATAAAATTAGACACAATATATTATTATAAATAAAATATTTATTTAATATTAAAAATATATAAGTAATTATTATTATTTAAAAAAAAAATTGGTCCCTCTGCTCTTCGTGCACGGCAGCCGGCTGCCCCCGTGCAAAGGCTACAGGGTTCACAATATTATGGGCTGGGATCCGCTGCACACTTTTACAGTACCAAAAAAATTCTCTCATTTAAACATAGTAAGTCAGCAGCGTATCAAAATCATATATTTTTTATTAATTTAATTTTAATTTAATTTTAAAAAAATTTAAATTTTTTAAATTTAAATTCGATCCAATAATATAGTCAATTCTAACCAATGTTAATTTGAGCATATTAAATTTTTTTATCTAAAAATATCATATTAAAATTATAACTTATTTATTATTATTATTATTCATATAAAATACAAAATATACTATAAAATATGCTCAAATTATAAAAAGTATATTTTTAAATATTATTAAATTATTATAAAAAAATTTAATATTTATATTTATTTTTTAAACTAATATATTAATTTAATATGATTATAGTATGTATAATATTTAAATATAATAGATTAAAAATAAAATATTTATTTATTTATAATTTTAATAGTAATTTAATTCGAATTAAATTATAATAAATTTTAAAATTTGTGAATTTAAATTAGAATAAATTATATATTTTTTAATTTAAATTCAATTTAAACAGATAAAAATCGGATAAATTAGATTAAATTTTTTAATTTAAATAAATTAATTAAATTATTTGCTCACCGTAATATGTACTACCTAATATTAATCGGTTAAAACACATGTAAGTATAGTTGTTTATTAATCAGCCATCCACGTGAATCACGCAACACGACGTAGAAAACGCAAAGTTGTCGGGTTTTAAAGGATGAGCATTAAACGTGTTTGACCTTTGGTCAATCCCAAAGCAGCATTTTTCTTCTTCTTCTTCTCTCTCTTTTTTTATTTTTATTTTTATTTTTTTATTATTTATTTATAGTAAAAGCAGCATTTTTCATGCACAAAAATTATTTATTGCTTATTGTTAATGTGATCCTTCGCGTCAATAATATTCATTACTTGTGTTAAACTGTTAGCATTTCTTAATATTATTTTTATTTATATTCTCAATATATTTTCATTTTACGTACTAAAGAGATAAAAGTACTGGTCCATAATTGTTGTAGTCTCTCGATCCGTTGGAAGTTTGTTTGATGTATATTTTAATATTATTTTATTTTATTTTGTTTTTGTGATTAGTACTATAACAGTTCTTACTTCTTATAAGGATTATGTCATTATTTATTGTTGAAAAATAATTAAAGTGAAATTGAAAACGGCTTGATTAATATTCTTCTCTATTTGCTTTATTTTTACGAAAACTAGAATTGTCTGGATAATGTATTCTTGCATTATTCAATTTTGTTATATATGGAGACGAATCGGAGTTAGTTTTAACCAGTGTATGGTTAGTTAGGATAGAGGGTTGTTGGCCAAAAATATATATTTTATTTAAAGGATCCAACTTTTCAGTGTTATTACAAGTATTATCATTTAAAATATATGGGAAAATTATCAACAATATAAAAAAATATTTTTAAAATATATAATAATAAAAATAGTATTTAATTAAATGTTTAACATTAAATGTATTTATATTACAGTAATTTAATTTAAACAATGTTCAATTTGACGTGCTTTTAAAGAAAAATAATATAATAATTATTTTTTTAATTGTAAAACTATATACTTTGAACATAAATGATATTATTTTTATTATTTTGTAAAAAATACTCATGTGAAGAAAATTAAACAAGTAATAGAAAATATAGGTTAGAATTTTGTACTTGTCAAATACTAAAAATAGAATAAGTAATTAAGTAGGTTCATTTAGATCTACTTTTTTTTTTTTTTTTTAAGTGTTTTCAAATGACTCAAAATATTTTTAAGGGTATTCAGCAATTTTTATGAAAAATATTTTCAAAAATTTAAAAAATATTATTTATATTTTTAAGATAAGTATATCCAAATGAGTCCTAAATTTAAGATAATCTCCAACTAAAATTCTATTTTATGGTAATTTTTGCACCATTTTATTGCAAAGTTGAACTATTTATTTTTAATCTCCAACACATCATATTAAATATCAAACTAAAAATTATATTATTTAAAATTATTTTTCTATTTTTCTTTTAAAATATGTTTTTTTTTTTTTTTTTCATGCATCCATCGTCATTTTCATGATAATAGCTTTTACATTTTAGATTTTCATTCTATTGCTTACACTTAAACTATCATTTATGTTTGTGGTCATGCATTGTTTTTTTTTTATATGCAAGTTTCCAATAAATTGTCTTTAACTTGATCTAGAGCTTTATTTGGTTCGTAATTATTCTAGATGCTTTGGTTTTTTTTATTCCTCTATGGTTCTTGAGCATTTAGGTTCGTGTTAGCGTTTTTTTTTTATTTAATAAATCTACTCTTTTTTTCGCTAATGTTTATAAATCTACTTGAGTTGTTCTTTTAGTACTCAACTTAGGATACACTTCTACACTAGTGTTATCATATATTTGTATTTACCTTTTCATTTAAGGGGTGTATTATTTGAACAACACATTCAAAAAATATGAGTACTTACGTATATACAACACACAAAATATATTATACTCGTGAGAAAACATTTGTGGTAAAAGAATAGAGAAAAAAAAGTTGGAAACAAGGAAGAAGATGAGATATATATAATATGTTAAACTATACCGATATTCGTCCCAAAATTTAATTAAATTTACACATACAAATTTTTAAAACTTACGATTTAGTTATTAAAATTTTAAAACCTTATATATAGCTTATTAAAATTTTAAATCACACAGTTTTGTTCACAAACATTTAAAATTTCACATATATATTCTAAACCTTTGATTCACAAATATGTATTTTAGTAACTAAGTTAACAATAATATGTGATTTTTTAAAAATTTGGGACTAAATTATTAAATTTTAAAATTTTGAAAACTAAATAATACAACCTAAAAGTTTATAGGTCTTTATGTAAATTTATTAAAAAAATTTAGTACTAATAAAAGAGTTAAGTCTTTATAATAAGATAAACAAACTAACAAATCACTAAACTACTAAGAAAATACAAATGTAACATTTAATTTTATCAAGTGGCCAAAATAATGCTAGAGTACATTTAGTGAGATATTTTAAGGATAAAAAATACTAGCAGTTTTATAATTTTGAATAAATAAGTAATTTAGTCACATAATTTTTAACTTGAGTAATTTAGACTCTTATTTTTGTAATATGATGCATTTTAATCCCTAAACTTCAAAACAAAAATGACTAAGCTGTATCTTTTATATTAAAAATATGAGATTAAAATACATATTTTATAAAAATATAGAATTAAAATACTTCGATTATAAATAAAATTAAATTACTCTTTTATTTAAAATTATAGAAATATCAATACCTATTCCAAATTTTTTTTTAATATCTTTTAAAGTTTAACTGACAAAATCATGACCTAAAGAATTACATTATTCCATTTTTTATTTTAATTACTCTTCAACAAATCTCCGTCTGAAACACTCAATCACCAGTTCACAACCACCCATATGGGCATCCTACCTTCAAAATACCCTCCAAGACTAGCCCAACCCGCCATAGTTGGCTTACGAAGAGACCACTATTTTGTGATGTTTGTTAGTTTTTGCTCTTGATCTTGATTTGGTTTGGAGGAGATGCGGAAACCATGGTCGAATCTTGGCAAGTAGGTTTTAAAAATTATTGTTGAACTATGTCGATAATGTTTGGAAACTATCATTGAACCTTCAAAACAGAGCTTGGAGACAACTAAAAACTAGGACTTTCAACTAGCTATATTCAAAATCTGACATCGAATTGACAAGTATAGGAAAATTCTACCTCAAAATTGTTTAAGTAAGATGATTGAAATGACGAAAATCAATGTACCTGGAATTTTTAATCAATAGCTACTAATTGGAGCAACCAAATAATTAATTATAGAATCTTATAATAGAATAAAAGATGAAAATTCACAATTTTTTTTTCTTCGTATACTTAAAAAAAATTTAATTTAATAATTTTAATTATTAATATATTTTTTATACATACTGTAATTTTTAGTTAGTGATAATTTAATTTTCTTAAAAATAATAATTTACTGGAAATTACTTCAGTAGTTTATAATAAAATTGATGCCTCTAAGTGAGTGCATTTGGAGTGGTTTGTAAGTTTATAAAAACTAAAAGAAAAAGAAAAAAAAAACATTTAAATCAAATTAAGATTCTTCCTATCCTTAAATATCTTACATTATTCAAACTAGCGAAATCATGATATTTTGCATTTTTATATCCACTTGCAGTTCTATAGACTCTCTCTCTTTGATCACATGTTTGAAATTACACCCATATGTGTTTTTGTAAAATATATCTAAATAAATAAATATGGAAAAGGAAATAATCTTAAAGATTATGATACAAATATTAAAGAATATTATATGTAATAATTTTTATTAATGGCATTAAATTCTATAATATCTGCATTTTTTTTTCCTTCTTCTAAAAAATCTATATATGGCTAGTGATGAGTCATGACAGCTCAATTGTACGTGTTCGGTTATAAGCTTCGGTTATCAAAATGCACAAGAACCACATGATGACATGACTCAGGACACCAACAATCTTTAAGACATAGACACTGACCTCATCTGATCCAAAATTAGGACATATAAATCTTAACTGTACACGCACATGTTGATCCATTGAAGTTCCACATACATCGATCCTTACAAATGTAGGATGATAATTGATGATGATAGTACACTGAAATACTATAAAAATTGGTGCATCCAATGCTCCTAAATTATAGGAAAACTTATCCTCAAGTCCGATGTCTTTTCCCCAAAGTTAGAGATAAAGTTATCCTGTTGGCTTCAGACTTCAGTCAACATAAAAACAAAAAAACTCATCCTCATTACCTAACTCTTCTATCCTGCTTCCAAATTAAATTAAAAAATATCTCTAAATCATAATAATATCAACATCATTTGTTAATTAATAACATAATTTGAACACCGTTGTGAGCTTGAGTATATTATAGCCTGCCCACTTTCCCTTTTAAGGGCGAGTGTTGGTGGAGTGTACTACTCTTGCGTTAGGCTTACTGTATGCGTGCGTTTTTTTTCGTGTCTTCCCCGAGAGTTTCGACTCTTCTTATCGTTTGCTCTAAAAAAAAAATAACATAATTTGAAATAATATCACTATTACTTATCTTAATAAAAAAATGTCTATAAATTAAAATAATATCAATATAATTTATCAATCATTAACTAATGATATGGAATAATAGAGTTATATTATTTATCCCAATAAAGCTTCTTCTTTTTTTAACCAAGGGAAAAGAAAAAAAAAACCTAACTCTTGGTTTCCATTTTATTGCCAACAGTGCTCGACTAATTTATAATATCATTAGTCGAGCTTACTTCAAAAATAATAAATTTTTTTCTAATATTTTAATTATTTTATTTTAATAAATTAGACAAATTAACTATCTTTATTAAAAATTTATACTCTAAATCTAGAAAAAAGAAAAGCAGAGAAAGTTTTTTCTTATATTTATAATTTATACCCGAGAACTAGGTTTCTTTTTATATAGTTCAGATATTTGAAATGTTGTTGGATAGTAAACTGTAGTGTAAGTTTGTTGAGTAGTAAATTGTAGAGTAAGTTTGTTATTAGTTGATTGTTGTATTCTAGGAGTTAATTTTTTTAAATTTATAAATATCCACAGTAAGCGAAAAATTTATCTTAAGAAAATCGTGTGATATACGAACCTCGATAATTTTTTACTTAATTTTTATTTAATGTTATGTAAATTTTATATTTACAACTTATATGTATTTGTGTGTATATAATTCTAATCAAAATTTATATAATATTTATTTTTAACTTATTTGTCCATTGCTATTTCTCCTACAAGCTCGTGTAATATTTTAGAATGAATTTATTTATTTTTTTGTGTGGGTAAGAATTCTTCTAATTTAACACGAAGCCTTCTAACTTTTCACAAAACTAAAGCAAGAGTGATGAAGTATCATGTGTGGCATTATCATAGAAGAATTTGGAGCTAACAAATGGCCGTGTTGAACACCCACAAGTCCTTCTGTAGATATGTTTCATGTTATAAAGGTGTTAATGGTCCGAAAAAAACTTAACAGATTATGAATTTCGTCAAAGCTGTGACAAATTGTAAAAATGTTACATCTCAGAGCCTAGATTAGAGCATTTAAGTTAAAAAATATATTTGTTTAGTTGTTTGTATTAATATATTTTTGCATGATATAGTTGGGAAAGGGGAGGCATGACGCTCAATCTATCTCTCTATACTTTGCTAGTTATATTGTTGGATTACTTTTGCCATCGTGGATTCTTTTGTCATGTATATCTTGAAAAAATTTAGAAATTATTATATATCATCATCATAATTAATATAATAATTTTTCATTTAATATAGTTATGTTAATTTAATTATACTTATTAATAATACTCCGTGACATGATTTAAAATTCATATCAAATTTAAAATATATATTATTTTTCTAATGTTTAATTTAATATGCGATTGACCGATGATTCTTTAACAATTTTAGATTCATCTCTTAGCTAGTTTGATATTATGGATGGCAATTTGATTCTATGGTTTGGGTATCCGACCCATTTAAGTTAGATCAGTTCGAAAATGGAACGAGACATTATTCATTTTATTTTAAAAAAAAAGTTCAGTTTGAGGTAAAAATTCGTTTGATTCGAGTACCCGTTTATTGACTAAAACATAAAAAAATTATAATATTGTTTTTTTCATTTGAAAAAAAAAAATTTGGTCAACGGTTCGATTTTTTTGACCTGCAGATATTATCTAAATAAAACCGAACCTATTTTGTTTGAAATATTTTAATTCAATTTGAACCGTATGTCAAAACGAATAGGGTCGAATATTATTCGAACTAATCCGTTGCTATCTCTATATGATATCATGTTTGATTATATATGGTGGTCACTATTAAATCACCCTAAAATTTAAACAAATGAATATTAATCAATAATTCCTTAGTTAATATAATATTAACTGAGGGTAGATTTTATTAATTTAGCTACCAATATATTTTAATATATTTAGAATAAATAAAAATAAAATTTTTATGGACATAGAAAACAATGTCATATATATATATATATATACACACACGTGTGTGTTTATTTTTTAGAGAAAATTGAGAGGTTTTTTTAATTTATTACAAATTAAAGATAACATTGTGAGTAGATTGGATAAATCGATAATATTGTTGGTTTAATCTGAGAGATGAGTAGATCACGTTGTCTAATATCCACAACATAAAACATTTTTAATTATCATTAAATAGCTAATATTTGAAATGTTTTTTAGAAGCACATTGCCATGATAGATATTAAATGTTTAATAAAGTACAAATTTTTATTACAATATTTAATTAGAAGTCGAGTAGTCTTTTAAGTGGAGCACAGAAGTGCCTTATTGTCTACGAATAATAGTCCTTTCCATTATCTAATAAGTTCAATATAATCTAACGTCATCTATTGAAAGTGGCCTAGTGGATTTTAAAACCGAATAATAAAGATATTAAAAGTTAATATTAGAGAAAAAGAATAAGGAACCTAGCTATTTTTAAGTACGGATACACACACAAATTAAAACGTGCGTTTTAAAATGTGAATGTTGATCGATTAATCGAAACTTTTTCCTTTTTAATAACTAATGGTGTCTACAGGTACCACTTTCAAATGAGGGAGCAGGACAAATTTGCTTCGTATCATGGTTCAATTAATCAAGACTTGAAAAATAATATTTTACGATATTGTATCACACTAATGAATTTTTTTTAATCAAATTTCATAAAGCATTGAAAATATGAGTTATTTATACTTTAAATTTGTTTTTTATTTAATAAATATATTTATAAATAATTGTTATATTTATTTTGATCAATTAACAAACAAACAAAAATTGTAAATTGAGTTGATAAATGTTTAAATAATTATTTAGAATATCAATTATAATAATATTATAAGGAATAAACATTGATCATATATAATATAAGGTTAAATAATATTTATAGTCCCATAACTTTTATCTTCTAACTATTTTTTTTAAATATTTAGTTTCATAATTTTTTTTAATTTGATAATATTAGTTCAATTATTAATTTTTTGTAGAAGACCAAAGTGTACAATAAATAAAAGTTAGAGGACTATAAGTATTGTTTAGCAGGTAATATAATTTGAATGGAAAAAAAAAACCTATTAAAAAAACCAGACAAGTAAATGCAATACTGAGGTAGAAATAGAAAAATGAAAAGAAGTATAATCCCAAATCTAAAATTAATTTTTTAATTAAAAATATAAAAAATTATAAAATATATAAATTTAAAGATTAATTATTTAAAAAAAATAATAAATAATGATAATAAGAAATGAAATATTGTTGACATTTTTTGTTAAATGAATGTGAATTTTATTTAATTTCAAGCTGTTTACCTAGAATTGGACGAAGTTAATGAAGCTAATTAAATTTTAAAATAAGTTACATAATTGGAAATTTTCAATCCAAATTTAACTTAAATTGTGAGCAACAAGATTTGCCCTCGGCATTTTTATCAATAATATCTTAATATCTTACCAGTATCAGCCACTCAGGATATGTTGGCATAAAGTGATATTTTTACATTTTTTTTTTTTGCGCCAATAAATACTATATATGGGGACCCAAAAAATTACAATATATTAATGTGGTGCTTTTTTCATCACTATTAGCTATATATCCTAAAGCATATATAGTCGACATCTCTATCTGAACTAATAAAATAAAGCATATGTCAAGCAGCTTACACACGGTAATAGTCCAACCTTCTCGGCACAAGAGGATAGAAATGGACCCATAACCCATATTATTCCACAATATTTCATAATTAAAGAGCTACTTGAACTTGAATATTGATGTAACTTTTTATTGAAGGGAAGACTATTAGTGTACAGTTTAAGAATATAAGTCCATAGAGGTACCTATTTTTTATTGTTTAGAGTACTACTAAATCCTAAGAAAAATCGTGTTATTTTTTGTTGTTTAGAGTTTTCAAAGCCTTTAAAATATTATTATTATTTTTAAATAAATAATATTGCTTATATATCACATTAGAATGTTCAAACTCACACATACATAGTACTACACTATTACTTCGGTGTATTGAAGGAGTAACAACGTTCTACTATAAGATAATTTTAGAGCAATGTTGCAAGTAAAGTCTATAAGTCGGAATACTTTTCCAACATTAAACGATAATAATTGAATAGGTGTATAAAAATTCAATCAACATTTGGCAACTATTTCAAAACAAAAACTTAATCCTATACTTTTGTACGGCGTTATACAAGTCATAGTTATCATTTTATCGATACTGGTTATCAAATTACTTTTAGTTTGTTGAGATATACCACATATAATCCACCAAGTATTAATTTTACAAACAGACTTATTTGAAAATTAGTATCAAAAATAATTTTTTTTCCAAAGTTCGCCATTTTATCTGATATTGTTTGCGTGAGTCAATTGCTATGAGACATTGTACTTAGTAGAGGATATGTGTGCCCTTGGAAAAAATGCAACAATTACTTATTTGTTGATAAATTGTCCTAGAGTAAGCAATGTTCTAGCTACTCTTTGTCCTATTTTTGATTTTCAACAAGTGGGTGTTGGTACTTTTATGGAATTTTATCGTCTCTTTTTTTGTTTTCGTTGGTTGTATAATTGCTTTCATGGAGAAGACTTATTATCACGTATTGCTTTTGAAATGTGGCGTATTTTGAAAAGCATAAATGATATGGTTTTTAAAAATTTGTATTTCAACTTGATACGATTTTATGATTAGTTAATTTTGATAGTACCCAATTGAATTTGATTTTTGCTAAACTTTATTGGCTTCTTGCTAAGTTTTGATTAATGGCCGAATTTAGGCAGGGGCGGATCTGTGTACATACCAGGAGGGGCACGTGCCCCACCTCATTTTTTAACAAATAAAATTTTAGGTGTAATATTTATAAAATTATAAATAATTATATATACAAAATATTACCGTGTCCCACCTAAATTTCAAATTTTAGATTTAATATTCAAAAACTTAATACAAATTTAATAATTTGCACATATTTTTACTAAAATAAAATACATATAATATGTATTTTTAATTAAAAATAATTATTTATTAAAAAATATTAAATATTATTTTTTATTACATATATGTACCCCTTCTGAATATAAATCCTAAATCCGCCACTGAATTTAGGTTCCTTTTAATCGTTTGTTGTTTGAGTTTTAATGCTCTTTCTACTGTCTAAACACTCAATATTTTTAAGTGATCTTATTAAATAAAGCAATACCTTATCATTTGATAAAAAAAAAAATATACATGTAAGCGTAAGGATTTCTAAAAATGTCACATTTTTTAAAACTTTCACATATTTTCTACTTAATGTCATTTTTTCTTATATAAAATGTATTAATTTTATGGATTCATGTATTTTTCACTTGTGTAATATTTTAATAAATCTCACCTACCAACTCTTTTCATATAAATTTTTAAGTTATTGTTTTCATATATTTTTCACAAATTGATATATTTTTAAATATGTAAAAAGCAAAAAAATAAAAATAAATTAACAAATTCAATCTCTTACCAAATGTATTTTTTGAATGTGAATAACTTTAGGTGAGTTATAATTTTAACATAGGCTATGTTTACCATAGATTTATATATTTTCCAATAAATAAAGAACAAAAAAAATTAATGAGACCAACAACTTCAATTTTTATAAAATTGATTGTTTTAATGTTATGTCGAATAACTTTAGATGAGACTATTTGTATTAAATTTAGCATAAAGTTTATTTATTCCTTATTTTTGATGTATTATTTACGTTTACGCACTTATTAAATAGTCGATTGTAACCATGGTTTATAATATGAATATTAATTAAAATGTCAAAATTTAAATTAAATTTAAAATATTTAGGACATTCTTGTTATCGACCAAAACTTAAGAAAAATTTACAAAATTTATAAAAATTTTATCAAAATTATGAATTTTTTTTTATGATTTCTTAAAACATAAAAACAATTTTCTACTTTAAATTATTTTCTTATTCATACATACATTTATAAATAAATTCAACATTAATTTTGATCAATAAACCAATTAAAAAATTATATAATGAATAATTAAAAAATGAAAAATTATTTAGATTGTAATTTTGATATTATTATAAATTGATAAAATTGATATGCATAATAACAAGAATTGTGAGAATAATGTGACATGAATTTTTTTTCTTTTTTGACCTATAAAAATGACAAATTAGAAAGAAACGGAGGTCAAAACGAGATAAGAAACAAAAATTATATCTAAAATGTCAATTAGGAGAGAGAATATATAAAAAATTAATCAAATGTAAAAGGACTTGAGATAAACTGTAACAAAGTTAACATGGTTGTTCAACATTTATTAAAATAAGTTAGTAATGTTTATAATCATACATATAATTAAAAAAAAAAAACTTTACAAAATTAAAATCTTAATATTTTTATAATATCAATATTTTTGTCTACGGGTAAAATATATCTTTTAAGAGAATGCGGCGGAAGCATAAAAAATGTGGCAGACTTATTTGAAAAACGGAGCACGGACAAAATTGTGGTGATTTTATACCACTTACACACTAGAAGAAAATTTAAAACTCGATTACTTATTAATCAATGACCCCATTTAAGCAGAAGGTGGTAATTTTCTAACAATGACTTGACAAAAAAGTTTATGAATCAAATTTTATAAATAATTATTTGTGAAAATAATATCCTTAAATTTTTAACTATTAAAACAATATTATTTATTTTTATTTTTTTTATGAAAAAAATATAACACATGATTTTATATAGGACGTAATTCATTCTAACATTATTATAATTCTATTCTTGTTTGAATTTTAGGGTTGTTATGGCATTATATTTTGTAATTTCCTTAATTATTTGTACAATATCTCATTATTTTAAAATTTTATACATAAAAAAATATTATTTAAAATATTAATAGATAAAAAATTAAAAATAAAATGCAAAAACACACCAATCATACATTTTTTTTATTCATAGCAACAAAAATATTATTATCACATAAATTTAAATATATTTTTATATATAAACTAGTAATATCATGACATATGACACAATTATTCTGAAAAATAAAAAATATTTTATATTTTATATAATTTTGTCATATTACAAAATAATTAATCTAAACATAAAATTAAATACAAATTTATATATCATTGACATTACTATTCAAAGCAATAAATCAAAATAGTAGACATACCTCTTTGCCTTCCCTGAATGTACACTTCTGTTTTTTATTTATTGTTGTAATTTGACTTCGGAAATGTCTACAACGTAGAAACTCAGTTCAATATAATATAACACAAAATAATATTTATTATGATATATTAATTTATATGATATAATTTAATTAATTTTACTATTATTTTATCATTTTACATTTTAACTTTACTTTCTATCATAATCAACAAATTATAATAATTTAATATATATATTGAATTATGATGGAGGGTAAAGAAGACATCAAGTTGTCTTTTTTTTTGGCCACAACCACACCATACCTTAAACAAATGTCCATCGCATATCGAGCTATCTGTTCTTATTTTGCTTTTAAATAATATTAGTCGCTTAATAAAAAAAATTAGAAAAAGGAAAGCCACATAATTGATGGAAGAGAATGGAGATTGGGAGTCACACGCAGCAATCCAGATTCCTCACGTCTCTCATCATCAACCCACTTGTTTACTTTATCATCTCTTTATTACTCAATACTTGTATTATTAAAAAATGTAATAAAAAATAATTTATTAATAATTAATATCTTATTAATTATTCAATGTTCTAATCCGATAGAAACAACATAGAGTTTGAGCAAATTGAAAGTGACTGATCCCTATTCCCTCTCTATGTGGGGTTCACGTGTTTCCTTCAGCTTTTATTTTTTTGACACTAACCACTCCCTCGTTCTAATCCATCAAACCTACTTTTTACCTCACAAAATGCCACTTAGAGGGAAAGTACTTATCTTTTCATTCTAAATTTTTCCCCAAAAATACGTGACTTTTCACCACTTAAGAGGTAGATTAAGAGCTAGGGCATGTTACATTTCCAACTCCAAATATCTAGAATTTGGGAACACTATTCATTGACATTGCTCAAGTTACTTTAGTATGTGCATTGTATTTTGTGAAGTACAAAAGTACAAACTATTAATATTAATATACACACACCACTTGCTCCGAAGATATACATTAAGCCTTTCTTAAGTAATCTTAGATTTTCCTTTTCGACCTTTAACCAACCCATAACACATAAAGCTACTTTTCAATCCTCAAACTACTTGGAAAGAAACTAACTAAACATTAATAAGTACTTTAGAAACTACTTATTGGCAAATTAAAAACGTCATGTTCTCAAATATCAGATGTCAAAGAATACCTAAAATTGTTACACAGCAGATTCTTCATTCGATTAGGTATGCCTGTCCAAGTTCCAACTCATCTTTCACTAAAGAAATGAAAGCTATAATCATTCACTATTTAACAACTCTACTAAAGCCACTCGTGCTATTAACTTTATTGTCTACTATTAAATCATTGGCATAAAAAAAATATATCGACATGAGTAGGATAGAATAAACCAGAAATTATTAAAACAGGCTCACAATCTCAATAGAATATACCTTAACAAAAAGAAAATAACTTTATAATATGCAAAATACATATGCACAGAGATATGTTCTGTGTAATATTCCACTCTAACATTATTGCCATCTTTTCCAACCAAAAACCCATATTATATCAACTTCATTCTATGTACATGGGGTAAGCTATTTAATATTTAATACAATTTCTATTTTTTCTAATTTATAAAAAGTGATTGATAAACATTAAAAAAACAAAAAACACTATTTTAGCACCTTCTTCTATATACAACCGTAACTAAAAACTATATCAGCATTTTTCTACTATTTTTCCCACTAGTTCATTTCAACATCCTTATCTATATGCTTCATTGATTCTATAATTTTTTTTTATTTTTTTTTTGGGGGTCTCTACTATTATGGAGGTGGATTAAGGAAGTAATAGGCTTAAAATGGAGCACGATGAGGAACACCCTTTCTTCTTCTAGCATTGTGGTGATTAAAAATGGGTGGAGTAGAAGGAGAAATATTGCCTGTGGTTTCATCATTTGAGCTGGACGACTTTTCACCTCCATCAAAGTGTTGACCGTAAGAGTTAATTGTATTGTTGAAACGGTTAAAAGGATGAGACTTTCTAATCTTCTTTGGTGTTGATGATTCATCAGATTCTGATCCACCAGGGAACCCATCTCTGTTAGTCTTCACTTTTGGTGTAAATGTAAGCTCTGGGTCTCCACTTTTCATGCCTTCAAGCTAATTCATTGTTAAAATACCAAAAGGGCACTTTAGTAACCCAGAAACAAGAACATTACAGAATCAAAAATTTAAAAGAAAAGTGAATAAAACCCAGCACAATAACAGAACAAAAAGATCACATTGTAAATGCAGGAGTAAATTGTTCTTGGACAGCAGTAGTGTACGGACAATTTGGAAAAGAACAAAAAACAAAAAAGTTTTCACGAAGAAGCACCCTATCAACAAATGCGTGCTTTCTGAACTCACAGACTTCGACAAATTGTTTTATATTTGGTCCTAAAGTGCTTTTAGAGTCACATAAGCAGAAACAAACAAACCCTTGAATTGTATAACAATTCGTTACAAGTAAATTGATCCAGACAATGCTGAAAAGCCACCGAGAAAAGTCAAATAAAGAAGAGACTAATGCGGATGAGAAATTAGCTAACTTCTAGAATAAGAAATGAAGGAAATTTCTAAAAGAGAGAGAGAAAAAAAATTCAATACCAAGCATTAACTTAATAGAAACTGATAGAATAAACCAAAAACGCTTACCTTGCAACCCAAAGAACAAAATCGAAACGCATCCAAGAGGCTTCTGCTACAAATCTCACAAGTATTCGTGACACCTTTCCCAGGTCTCTGTTGTGGCCTAGCATTTAAAAACACAATCTTTGCACTGTTGATTATATATGTCTGAACACAATCAGTGTTGATATATTTCTGAATCTCATTAAGCCTCACTACGTTATGATAGGATGACCGCCTAATCTGCAAATATAAACAAATGACTGTTAAAAAAGCAATCTTTAATTCTTTAAAGAATAAAAAACAAAAAGAATCAATTCAAACCTGAAGGACATGATGGTCTCTGTGATTAATCAAACAGTAAGAACAGAGTGAACTTTCCATACAATCCAAACAGAACAAATTACATTCACTCTTATTGGAATCTCCATGGATAGAACAAGGTACAAAGTAGTTAGCTCGCAACATTGGCTTTAACCATGGCGGACCCATATCGTCATACCCATTACCCATTCTTCCTATTGGACTCACCTGATAGATTTTTACAGAAAATAGATTAGACCAAAATCAAACACACAGCATCCAAATCTGAAACAGAACTGAAACAGAGAATAATTAGTGAGATTAAAATAAATTACATAGCAACCAAATCTGAAACAGAGTACAATGTAGTGAGATGAAAATACTGTACATACCATGATTCTATTCCTTCTTAGTGGTTTAGACTATTCAGCTGCCCGATAGAAAAACGATTGAAAACCCTATTCTTCAAGATTGAATCTGGAAGAAATAAACCCAAGGGACAAAACTATAAAGTTAAACCGCCATTGAAAGACATGAAAAAGACATAAGAAACAGAGCAAAGGACGAAGAAACTAATAGGATTCACCTCAAAGACTATACAATACCTTCGAAAACCCTCTTCTATATTGAAGAAATCGGCTTTATAGATTGGGGTAAAGTCAGAGCTATGAAGTAGAGAAGGTTATTTATATGTGGTGATACATATACTGTGCTAAACGGGGAAAAGATGAAGGAGAGGAAACCACCGTGCTAGGGATAAAATGAACTTTATGAGGCGGTCACTGAAAAAAAAGAAGAAAGAGGAATTATAAAAAATTATTTTATTAAAATATATAATAATAAAATTAATACACTTGATAACAATAAATATTAAATAAATTAAATTTTTTATAATTTAATTTAAATAATATTTAATTAAATAAACGTTAAAAAATTTGAAAAAATAAAATAAACGTATTTTTTAATTTTAAAATATATAATTTATATATAAAAAATATTATTTTTATTATTATAAATTTTAATATGTATTATTTTTATTATTTTAAAAAATATATATATAACATAAAAGTAATTAATGGGAAAGTAATATTTTACTGAAAATAAAAAAGGAAAAAAAAATGTGGAGGGCATTAGAAACGTGTCGATACGAATTTATCGAGGGTCTTCAACTAAGATAACAACGACGAGAAGATTCCGTCTGTTAAATTTTGCCCGTTGGATCACCATATTGAGTGCGATCCTTTGCTCCTTCCTTATACTCGTTTGATCTTGGTCTATTTAATTCTTCGCCGTTGATGCAAGTGGGACCCTACAAGTCATATATATCTTGCCCAAAACATGGGAAAGAAAATAGGACATTACATCTCACTTTTTATCTTTTACTTACCTATTATTGTTATTGTTGAATGTTGGCATGTAATGTAAAACGTGTGCGTGTGTTTTTTTTTTTTTTTAAGTCTCTCTCCCCAATATGATGCACAACACACATTTCTGTAAAAAAAAATGACAGTGATCGATCTCTCATTTCTCTATTGTTTTAAAAAAATATTTTCTATTAGAAAAAAAAAAATTATAGGAGTTATTGTAGTTTTTTCATCTTTTTATTTTTATTACTTTAAATAAAAGACATATTTATACTTATTTATTTCGATCTTATTTTAAGATAATTTTTCTCATTTAGATTAATATAGAATAATTTTTGTCATATTTATTTTCGTTTTATTTGTGTTTTGTTATAAATCTAGATTTTCATATAAATATATTGTGTTAAATATCGTAAAAGTTACAAGAGAATATCAAAATTTAATTATTTCTAAAGAACATTAAGTATATTAATTGAAATAAATACTTAGTTCAAAAACTTTACAACAGAGCGAATTATTAAAATTTAAGTTTTTCTTCGTATGTTAATGAATGTTATTTAATGTTGATTTATTAAATTTAATTATTAATAATATTTTGATAGATGAATTTTGATATTAATCATATTTTTTATCTTTATTAGTGAAATATAATTTTATCTATAAAAAAATTTAAACTTAATTCAAAATTTATGATTATTTTTTTAGAAGTATTAGGGAATGTTTAGAACCAATTTTTAGTTATTTTTGTTAGAAATATTTTCAAAATATTTTGACTAATTTATAAGAAGTATTATTTGTGTATGTAAGAGAAATAAGTAATATTTATTTTTAAAAGAAGTAATTTTAAATACATATTTTTATTTTAAAATAATTATCAAAATATCACTTAAAATAATTTCTAATATTTTTATCTAAAATACCTCAATATTTCTCTTAAAAGCACTTTAATCAAATAACTTTGTTTAAAAAATATTTATTTATTTAACAAAAGTAATTAAAAATATTTATTTTAACATGCATAAAAGTTTAAAAATACTAATGATATACTTTCGAAAAACTTTTGTACCATGAATACAAGATACTACTTTAGAATATATTTGAAATGAATTCAACTTTTAAATACGTATTTAATTTTAATTTTAAATTAATTATAAAAAATATTAAATTATATTATTAATATTTAAATTTTAACGAAATTCACACTTAAATCTTAATTTATTTGTCAAATTTTTAAAATTTTATATTTAAGTTCTCAAACTTTTAAATCCTACAATTTAATCCCTAAAATTTTAAAAATTTATACAAGATCTTAAAATTTTAATTTAAAACATGTATTTTGGTACTCAATATAGAATCTATGTATAAATTTTTAATAGTTTAAGAACTAAATTGTAAAACTTAAAAATTTAAAGAATTATTTATAAAATTTTTAAAATTTAAGGATTAAACATTTAAATTTTTTAAAATTTAACGCCCTATTATAAATTTATGAAATAGTTAAGTTTATAAGGAAAAAAAAAACAACTGTAAAATAGATTTTTCCATGTCGATGGCGGAATGTGGGTCAAACAGTTACGTTTTAGATATGATATCTCTGTTAGGTATTAGACATTCCAGAATAATGGATATTACGAGAAAGTTTTATATCTAGTAGATGCATGAATAACATGTATAATTTTTTCAATGAAAATTTAATTTATATATATATAATTAAAAAATTATTTATTATTTTTTGAATAAATAATAATATAAAATTAATAAAATGCAAAACTTATAAATTTTTTTTTTTTTAAAATGATAAATAAAAAATTAATAAAAAGTATGTTCTAAAAATAATAAATAATAACTTAATTTATTTTAATTAAAATATATATAATATTATTTTTTTAAAAAATTAAAATACGCATATGTGATATATCCGTCTCATATAAATTTAATCTTTATGATTAAAATGACCAGAACATTAAAATTTTAAAATCAGCCAATAATTTATCGACATGTCCTGGAACTCGTCAAAGCATACACGTGTGGAGCAAACGAGACCTTTGCTTTGTTTTCAGACTCCAGAACTTCACAGTTTACGGTCCTTGTATCTTTTTTTTTTTTTTTTTTTATTGAAAATCAAGTCCTTGTGTCGAAACCATTGAGTTATTTAATTAGTTTCGCTTTAACATCTAAGCATTTAATATATATATATATATATATATATATATATATATATATATAGTTTGTTGGATTTAGAATTTATATTTAGGAAGGATATATATGATAATAAAAAATAATATTTAATATTTTTTAATAATTAATTATTTTTAATTAAAAATATATATCATATGTATTTTATTTTAATGAAAATAAGCGTGAATTATTAAATTGTATTAAATTATTGAATATTAAATCTAAAATTTAAAATTCAGGTAGGGCACAGTAATATTTTGTATATATAATTATTAATAATTTTATAAATATTATACCTAAAATTTTATTTATTAGAAATTAAGGTGAGACACGTGCCCTCTTTTATATATATATATAATAAGTACTTTTACTTTTCACTTTTATCTTTTAATTTTATATTAGATAAATAATAAGTTTAGTATTATTACTTTTATTATTATTATAATAAAAATATATGATCATTTATTTTATTCTTATAAATAATTATACTTTAATATTATTAATATTTAATAAAATTTTTATTAATAAAAATTTTAAGTTATAATAATTGTGACCTTTATCGTACTATTATATATGTTAAATTATATTATATATTAAATAATATATTAATTATTATTTAAATATAAGTTTAAGTATGTAAAATGAAAAAAATAATTATAATATTTTTTTATTAATAAAAATTAATTAAATTATAATACATATATATATATATATATATATATATATATATACGATAAAAAGAAATTTTCTTATTATAACATTATAAGTTTATAACATAAATTTTATGTGGGGGCTTGGTTTGAAGCTGGAGAAACCCCTTACGCAAGTAATGCAAATATGGCAGACTATTCTAACGTTGCCGACATGAAAATTATTATTTTTAGAACATATAAAATTTTAAATATTATTAAGAGGTGACCGCCAATCACCGAAGGGTAGTAGGATTGGACCAGTAGAATCAGAGGAAAAGCAAGGTGTTTGTTCATCGGGGATAGAGGCATAGAGCCACTCGGTGAAGTTTAGAATTGCTATAAATACAAAATTTAAATTTACACACTAATTATATTATAATATATAGCCAAATAATTTTAAAAATAAAAAAAATTATCAATTTTTAAAAATATTTAATCATATCGTATGAATATAAATATAATTGCAAAACCTTTTTTTATCCATTTGGAGCAAAGCTACCTTAGCATTTTCTATACACTGTTACATGATAAAAATGACAAAACAAATTATAAGAATAATGATGTTATTATATTTATAACTATTTGTGTTACTAAAGGAAAAAAAAAAGAAGAGAAATTGTTATTATGTTATAATAATTACACTTACATTGTATTATTATTAATAAATTATTTGTGTGATAAAAATAATTAAATTTGTGTCGCAACAAATAGCATTCTTATCATTTAATTTTTTTTTTTCAGATAAAATCTGACAAGTCTTTAAATTTTTTTGAGATATCTATGAACAAGCCTAAAATTTGCCATTATTTTTAAAATAAGCTATAATATAATATTTTAAATTAATAAAATATATTATTAATATAATTATTATTTTAAAAATTAATAAAAAAATAATCAATAAAATTAATAAAAAATATATTTTAAAAATAATGGATAATACAACTCCAAACCTGCGATATCAAGATTTTTGTCTCCTTTTACTTTATATCCCTTAATGTTGATGTGTTAAATAGTGTAACTATTGCTAAAATATATGATTCTTGCTGGAAGGATCCATGCTGACGTTTGGGCTTATAAATTTTTTTGTTTTTGGTAAGTTTGTATTTTTACAGTAAATATATATAAAAAAAAATTGTCAGTAAATAGAGGTATTGAGATTTAGGAGTGAAATAATTTTTTTTTATACATGTAATATATTAAAAAGTGAGTATATATATATATATATATTCTCCAACTTTTATTTTTTTGAATTTAATATTTCTCGTAATATGAAAAAAATTCTGAGCAGGGAAAAAGGTGGATCTATTAGGCACCCGTGACGTACTTAAGAGAGAGTACTACAACCTTATTACTGTACTTTCTATTAAGAATGTCAATGGTATCGTATTAGTCATATTTATGTCGTATTTATGTCATATTTATTTATATTATTCATGTCGTATTTTTATATTGGTTACCACATTAAAAAATTTACTTGAATTTTTTAAATGTTACTTATTTATAATAGTAAGAAATAACAAAACCTTTAAGAATATAAAAAATTATTGATCAATTCTTACTAAAAAAAATTCGTGTCATGTCGTGTTTGGATCGTGCTATCGTATCGTGTTCGAATCGTACTATCATATCGTGTCAGAAATTGCCACCCCTACTCTCAATGACCCTTTTACACAAAAATAATTTAATAAAAAATTAATTACGTCAAATAAACTCGCTTTATATATCAAATTTATTTTTAATCCATTATTTTTAATCCTTTATAAGATTTCAAAAAGTATATGTAAAAGAATGATCATTATTAAAAAGCTAAAAAAAATATATGGTACACTGTTTCATTTTAATTTAAAAAATCCATAGAAATTTTTTATGGCTTCAATGAGAAATTATTTGTTAATTTTGAATTATTGGTTTAAATTAATAATATGTTATTATTATAGAAAAAAATAATGTAAAAAATTAAAAATAACTTTAACTGTAACGCTCCGATATTTTACATATAAATAAGGGCATTATCTAAGCATTTTATTGATTTGAAAGCCTTGATGTGATTGATTATGACTTAAATAAAAAAAAGGGGTCTTATAGTTAAAAACCTTACAAACAAAAACTTGCAAAAGATTTAGCACTTATTAAAGTTTACAATTTATTAATTATAAAAAAAAGGAAATTTAAATCCTAAGGAACCAATGACAATCCTCAAACATTGCCAAATCCTCATCATGGTGTTCCTGAAAAAGTGAAGGGAAGCTTGGAATGAGTGAAAATCACTCAGTAAGCAAACTTACCTTACCTGAAACATTAAGCACACACAACACATGTACACACTTAAAAACAACAAGTAAATATGACATACTTATGCTTATGCTTTTGAAATAGTGCTTACAATGCACATGTCTTAGAAAGAAAATACCAAAAAACTTATCTTAATTATATAACCTGAACCATCCACTTAAAAACTTATCATAGCGGAGCCTTACATAAGTCACCCGTCGGTGACTGGCACGTGTGAAAAGTATATGCAAGTGAGACTTAACTTATAACATATCAAAATTGGAATTCCATACATATTCTCATATGCACACATACGTCCAAACCAACGGTGAGGACTCTTTAGTCCCCGGGTACCCTAACTTACACGAGAGATACTTCCCGCACACGGCCCTTAACTTATTATAGTGCACTTAACTTATCATATTGCTCCAAAACATAGAATTTCATAATGATGGTTCAAGTATCAATAAAAATACCATATAAAACTTATTGTTTTAAACCTTGCATAAAACTTATAATCTCTCAAAAGCTTGGCATAAAAGAAATACTTTCAAAACTTATATTTGAAATATCATGATTCAATGATGCATATGTCATGCCATTAATGACCATGTAATTGTAAGCATACTTAATCCATTCAAATAAGCATAATATCATAAATCAGATAATTATACAATCTTAGCACAATAATATTTACTTAGCACCTACCATATATACATACAAAAGGGAGATCACACAAACTATTTAGTTATACAGCCACCAAACAAGACATATATGTAAAAATAACCACAAAAATATTCATACACCAAATAGAACAAACAAAGCAAACAGTACTTAATATTACAAGTAGGGTTAGTCTACTTACCTAGTACGAATAACTAGCACAGCTAAAATCACCCACTAGTTCACTTGAAATTTAACCTAAATACATAACAATTAAATAAATATTAGACTCTCGTATTAATTAAAATTACTTTCCTTTTCTTAATACTTAAGTCTAACCCTCATTTTAGGCATAATATTCTTTTCTAAAAATTTCGTATTTTTATCACAAAATTATTTGTTATTTTCACTGTCAGCGGAAACTAAATAATTTATTTTAGGCTCAAATGGTATCATAAAATAAAAGCATTATACAAGATTTTCATATAGATGTAGTAAGACGTTCAGTAAATTTTTTGGGTAAAAATGAATGTTTAATAATTATAAAAACGATTTTTGTTCATTAACTTTTAAAGCTGTCTATATAAAAAAATCAGCGACCCTACTAAAGTTAAACAATTTTAGAAAAATATCAGTAAACTATCTTAAATTGAAATTTTTACAGTACCTTCATAACTTGAATATAAACACATATATAAATTTTCAAATATTTTTGAAACCATTTTCATGGCTAAAACAGGTTTTGAATCCAGTTCATAAAATCTGCTGTAAGCGTTTTTAGCAGCGAACATATATAAATAAAAAATTTCTTAAAGTATTCAAATCTGATCTAAAAATCATAAAAATTTACCAAATAAATAAAAATACACATATAATATTCTATAAAAAATTTTCATATAATTTTAACATATATAACGCCATAAATTAATTCAAAACTTTTCGTTTTAATCTGTCAAGTTTCTTGTTTCCAGCAGAACATTTTGAATTAAAAAAAATGTATAAAATTAAATACCCAGAAATTTATAATGATTTTAAATCCAAAAGTTTTATTTTTCTATCTAGTTTCAAATATAAAAATTTCACCTTCAAATCAAAACCGAAACTCATATAAAATAACCCTAAAACACGAGTTGTTCAGAAATTGACTTATTTAAAATACAAACTTCGAAAATTCATAATAAATTAAATATAAATTATATTTTGACAAAAATTATTCTTTAGACCCTTCAAGAAGTGTAGTTTATTATAAAAATTATATAAAAATTATTTGACGAATATAGAGGTTCATAAATAATTTATTTTCATGTTTCAACATAAATTTTGCAAATAATTGTCTTATAAATTTTTATAGAAATTTATAAAATTAATCTCAAATGTTAACTTTGTGATTAATGTCACCCAAAACAATATTCTCAGATCATGTTCTTAATTAATAGAGATGAAAAAGGAATCAACTATAATATTAATATAAACGAAAACGAACAGTAGACATTACCCTTAATAAAAGCTTTGTAGCTAGAAGAATTTTTACCTTGATCAATACTTCTTCTTTATTCTTTTGTTGTTGTTTTGTTTGTGTTTTTTTTTTTTTTGGTCGTGAGGGACTAGAGAGACGGCTAGGGTAGAAGTAAAAGAAGACTAAACCCTAATACCCTATTATCTAATATAACTAAATAATAAATTAATAAATAGAGATAAGGAGTATGTAGGACTCTTCCACCGAGAGTCTTGATTCCTTTTTTTTTTTTTTTTTGGATATTACAATTCTCCCCCCTTTAAGGAATTTCGTCCTCGAAATTAAACGTACCTTAATTCTCAAATAGGTGGGGGTAATTGGCTTGCATATTGTCTTTTCGTTCCCACGTGCATTCTTCCATAGAATGATTTTTCCACAAAACTTTAACAAGTTGTATCTTTTTGGAACGTAAATTATGTTCTTTATGCTGAATGATTCTCAAAGGCTCTTCTTCATAGGTTAGATCTTCTTTGATTCCAAGTGGTTCATAACTTATTACATGAGAAGGATCGCGGGCATATTTACGTAGCATTGAGATATGAAACACATTATGTACTCTAGACATCGATGGGGGAAGTGCGAGCTTATAAGATACTTCGCCAACTCTTTCTAGAACTTCGAAAGGTCCTACATATCTGGGACTCAGCTTCCCCTTTCTGCCGAATCTCATAACTCCCTTCATTGGAGCAACCTTTAGGAAGACCATATCTCCAACTGCATACTCCAAACTTCGTCTATACTTATCTGCATAACTCTTTTGTCTACACTGAGCTGCTATGATATTCTGCCTAATTTTCTGAATTGCTTCACAAGTCTCCTGTACTAAGGTAGGCCCTAACATTACTCTTTCACCAACCTCATCCCAATGCACAGGAGGTCTGCATTTCCTTCCATAAAGAGCTTCATATGGGGCCATCTTAATCGTTGATTGATAGCTATTATTATAGGCAAACTCAATCAAGGGTACATGTTTGTCCCAACTTCCCACAAAATCTAGCACACATGCTCGCAACATATCTTCCAAAATTTGTATAGTTCTCTCAGACTGTCCATCAGTCTGAGGATGGAAAGCGGTACTGAAATTCAGTCGAGTACCCATTGCCTTATGTAAACTCTCCCAAAATGGGTTTACAAACTTAGGATCTCTATCTGAAACTATAGACATAGGCACACCATGCAACCTCACAATCTCATCCACATAGAGTCGTGCATACTTGTCTGAGGTATAAGTTCTCTTTACAGGTAGAAAGTGTGCAGACTTAGTGAGTCGATCAACTATCACCCATATCGAGTCACTACCATTTTGAGTCCTTGGTAGGCCCACGACAAAATCCATAGCAATATGTTCCCATTTCCATTCTGGTACCAATAGTGGTTTCAATAACCCGGAAGGCCCTTGGTGCTCTGCCTTTACTTGCTGACAAGTCAAACATTGTTCCACGAATCGGGCTATCTCCTTCTTCATCTTAGGCCACCAATAAATTTGCTTTAAGTCCAAATACATTTTAGTGCTCCCAGGGTGGACAGAATATGGAGAGTTGTGAGCCTCCATCATAACATCTCTTTTTAGATCTCTATCTTTAGGTACACAAAGTCTGTTTCTAAACCTCAGACATCCATCTGTAGATAACCGAAAGTCAGTATATTTTTCACTATCGATTCTATCAATAACCTTCTTTAAAAAGTAGTCACTACTCTGCTTCTCCTTAATCTTATCAATTAAAGTCGGTCGTATAGTTAAGTTGGCTAAGTAAGCCGTGTCATTTCTTCTAACAACTTCAACCCTTAAGGAGCATAAGTCCCTTAACATATGTCCTTGGGTGGTTAACAAGGTCGCTAAGTTCCCAACAGACTTTCTGCTTAAAGCATCCGCAACCACATTAGCCTTCCCAGGATGGTAGTTAATGGTGCAATCATAGTCCTTTACCAATTCTAGCCATCTTCTCTGCCTCATGTTCAATTCCTTTTGAGTGAAAAAGTACTTAAGGCTCTTATGATCCGTAAATATCTCACATCGAGCTCCATATAAATAATGTCTCCATATCTTTAAAGCAAAAACTATAGCTGCTAGCTCCAAATCATGTGTAGGGTAGTTCTGCTCATAGTTCTTTAATTGTCGAGAAGCATAGGCCACAACTTTTCCACTTTGCATGAGTACACACCCTAAACCTTTATGAGAGGCATCACTATAGATTACATACCCATCTGACCCAGACGGAATAGTCAAAACAGGTGCTGACACTAGTCTCCCTTTTAACTCCTTGAAGCTTGTCTCACACTCCTCGTTCCAATCAAACTTGACATTCTTCCTAGTCAACTTAGTCAATGGAGTTGCTATTTTGGAAAAACCCTCAACAAATCTTCTGTAATAGCTAGCTAGCCCCAAGAAACTTCTCACTTCTCCAACATTCGTAGGCCTAGGCCAGTCGGTAACCGCTTCAATTTTACTTGGGTCTACAGATATCCCTTCTCCAGAGATAACATGTCCTAGAAATGCAATCTTATCCAACCAAAACTCACACTTCTTGAACTTTGCATACAAACATTTCTCTCTTAGCACTTGAAGCACCTTCTGTAAGTGTCCTTTGTGATCCTCCTGGTTCTTTGAGTACACAAGAATGTCGTCTATGAACACGATTACAAACTTGTCCAAATACTCCTTAAAAACTCTATTCATTAGGTCCATAAAAGCGGCAGGTGCATTAGTTAGTCCAAATGGCATAACCAAAAACTCATAGTGCCCGTACCTTGTTCGAAAAGCTGTTTTCGAGATATATTGTTTATTGACCTTTAGTTGGTGATATCCTGATCGTAAGTCAATCTTGGAGAACACACTTGCACCTTGGAGCTGGTCAAACAAGTCCTCGATTCTTGGGAGGGGATACTTGTTTTTCACAGTTACTCGGTTCAATTCTCTATAATCAATACAGAGTCTCATTGTTCCATCCTTCTTCTTAACGAATAGGACTGGTGCCCCCTAAGGGGAAACACTAGGGCGAATGAAACCTTTAGCCAATAACTCTTCTAGTTGCTCCTTGAGTTCCTTCAATTCTATAGGTGCCATCCTATAAGGCGTCTTAGATATTGGTGTGGTACCAGGGAGAAGTTTGATCTCAAATTCAATTTCACGATTTGGAGGAAGCCCAGACAAATCTTCTGGAAACACATCTGCAAAGTCCTTTACAACATGTACATCCTCAACCTTCAATCGTTCTTGGTTAGTGCTTACAATACTAGCCAAGTAGCCCACACAACCTTTTTTTAAGAGACTTCCAAGCTTGCATTGCAGATATTAATCGAGGTGGCTGGCGTATCTTAGAGCCGGTGAAGCAAAACTCAGTTCCTCCCAATGGTGTGAATACCACTTCCCTCTCATAACATTTGACGTTAGCATGATGGGCGGACAACCAATCCATGCCAAATATGACATCAAAGTCAAACATATCGAGGATGATTAGATCAGCGACTAACTCACAATCTCCTATTTTTACTTGACAAGACCTCAATATTCTTCTTGTACGAAGGAATTCCCCAGACGGGGTGGAAACACAAAATTTGGACTCTAGTTCTGTAGGAGTGATACCAACTCTTTTGACACATCTATGAGAAATAAAAGAATGTGTGGCACCAGAATCAAACAAAGCAAAAACATCATTTCCAGATATAGAGACAACACCTGGGATCATACAATCATGGTAAATTAACATATTCATGTCAAATGCATGCATATAAAAATTTGAGTTCTTATTAAACTAACATCATATAGAATTTCATATCTAAGAGGTTGAGCCTTACCTGCTACAACGTTTGGGTCGACTTCAGCCTCCTGCCTAGTGAGAGAATACACCCTTCCTTGAGCTTTTTGTCCATCCTTAGGGTCCTTTTTTGCATTTGGGCAATCTTGAATGTAATGTCCTGTCTTCCCACAGTTGAAGCATGCTCTAGAATTTCTAAAGCATATGCCACTATGCTTCTTACCACATGTGTTACATGTCTGAAATTCTGGTCTAACTGAAACCTCATTCTTTTGTTTCTTACTAGAACCACTCCTAGCTTCAAACCTCTTCTTATCCCAATGGTTACCCTGTGGTGGGTTCCTTGGCTGTTCCTTAACTGTTACCTGTATAATGTCCTGCTCAACAATTTGGGTTGCTTGAACCACCTCCGCATAAGTAGCATGCCTTAGGACCTTCACATGCCTCCTAATCTCTTGATTAAGTCCATTTTCAAATCTACGAGCTTTCTTTTGCTCAGTGTCCACTAGGTGAAGGGCAAAGCGAGACAACTCCTCAAATTTCCTTTCATAATCAATTAACGTCCTCGAGCCTTGGATCAGCTGTAGGAACTCTGTCTCCTTTTTATCACGAAGGGTTTGGGGAAAGTATTTCTTATAGAATAGCTCCTTGAATTGTTCCCAACTTATACATTTTTTTTATCTTTAAAATTTATTATACTAATTTTTTATTAGTCGTATGTCAATATTAGTTTATGATGAATAAATAGTTTTTCCTTCGATCTTTAAGGATTGAGAATTCCAATTGGTTGTTAAAGATTAGGTAGTTATGAATTTAGCGAGTTAATTCTACTTAAACAAAATTAAGAAGAGAGAATGGAAGGGTTACGAGGAATTTCTATTTTACTTTTATTGATATATTAGTATTATTTTTATGAAGTATTTTTAATTTTACAGCATAAATAATTTAATTTAATTTTTTTTTTTTTAAGTTCAAATGAAGTGTTATGATGTTTTTACCCTTATCCAATGACTTACACGGTAAATTTTAATTGGAGTTTATTTTTAAATTTGAGATTTTCTTTCTTAATACTTAAGAATTTATTTAATACTAATTAAAAATATATACTTTGTACGTAGATTTTTTTTAATTAATTTTTACAATATATTTGAAATATGAAATTAATTTTTTTATAATTCTAAATTAATTATAAAACTAAAATAACATTTAAAATCTTTATTAAATGTGATAATTTTTATGTGATTAGAGTCCTTATTAAATGTTATAATTAATCATAATATGATTAAAGTTCTTATTAGATAAGATTCTTATTCAATTATCATGTTTAAAGTTATTGTTAATAAATCAATGACAATTAATGTAATAGCTTAAAATATATAGATAATTTTATCTAAAAAATATTACGTGTGATTTAAACTTTTTATAGATACTATTTAAAAACACTTGCATCTTAGGTGAATTATTTTATTTATTTTAATTTTTTTGATTAATTTTTATACCATATTTAAAATAAATACGAAATTAATTTTATCATACTTTTAAATTATTTATAATAGTAAGATAATAAAAGTTATTACTGAATGTAGTATTCATCATTTGATTAATGTTATTATTAAATGTGATTTTTAAAGTTCTTATTAAAATAATATTTAGTGTTTTTATTAAATGTGATCATTATTAAATAATATTTAAAATTTTTATTTAAATGTGATATTAAATGTTAAAAATATAATTTAAATTTTTATGTATAGTATAAATAAATATAAATTTACGCTTTGATTCATTGAGGGAAAACATATTAGAGCTTATCCAGTAAGTATTAAAATTCGCATGGCCCAACAACTAAACAACATACACCATATTAGGCAACAGAAGCCCAGAAGGGATTTATTATTTTAGTCAATTCTATTTACACCCATCAAAACCTCCGACTACATACCCTTTAATACATACTTTCGATAATTTTACACACAAGGGTATGTATTTGTAGGTTTTGGCGGATGTATTTAAAATTAGCCTATTATTTTTCATATAAAGTAGACGTGGCCTCATGGACCAGCTTGTTTTCTCCAATTTTGAAGATAACCTTCACCCAAGTAAACATTGCCCTAAATATAAAGTGAATTTATGAAATGCACAACAATCAAGGTCTGTTTTTTTTTAAATAATTTAATCACATCACTGATTATACTTGTTATATAGAATTTTATTTTCAATCTTTCACTTATATATATTTTTTTCAACATAAAATTCATATATTTTTTATAATGTAACATACATATTTTTTAAGAAATTAATTGAATAATTGAGTCAGTTAAATATCAAAGTGCAAATAAAAACTACGTTATATGTTATAATACAATGAGAATAATCACATCAGTTTTTTTTAATAAATAAAACATTATTTATATATTTATAATTAAAACTTAAATCTTAAATCTTCTACGACCTAAATAAGATAGGTCTCAATAAACAACAAGCTTGTCAACCAATTATGTCAATTTTGACAATATTTAATCTTACACAAGTCAAGTTAAAATTGAAGATCAAAATTATGTGCCAAGTTGACTAGTTCTTTTAATTTTTTAATTTAAAGTATTTTAATAATTAATATGGTAAAATAATACATAAAATTAACATAGAATATAAATAGTAAATAGTAGTTTCAAAACACACCTTTTTACTATTTAATGAGAAGTGATTATAAAATTATCATTACTTCACTCTACAGACACCATAGAACAATAGCTAAAGATAGTCCACACATGTACAAAACTAACATGATCTATTGAATCAAGAATTAAATTAATAATTTTCATCAAATAACTATTGGGTGTATATTTCTATTTTTTGCACGTGGAATAATTACGAGGCGGCAGATCCAAGTTTTTTGCGCTCGAAATCTTTAATAGTAGTGGCCAAATTCTTCATGTTATCATCATAAACATGAGGAAGCTTTTGATACCAAGTCGTGGTGTGCTTGGCTGATTCAGGCAGCAACTTTCTACATGTCTCACCAAAGACATTAATGGAGTTATGGTAGTGATAGTAACGAATCTTAGTCTCCGTTTTATGCAGTGTTTTTCCGACCACATTCTGCGACATGTGAACCCCTGTTGCGTATGCATTTTTTGCCTTTATTGCGTACTTTCGATCCCTTCGAATTCCAGTTCTAGACTCCTTGAACAGCAATTTCTCGAACCCCCATTGCCTGCAAATTGACGTCAAATGAGGCAGTATTGATCATTAGTTTCCAATTTTGGCAGAAATCTTCTAAATGCTTAATTGGGTTCTTAGAAAATCCAAAAAAAGAAAATAACTTTATAATTAATTAGTATATTTGGAATTATAGATTGTGTAACCCAGACCAGAAGCGGAACTGTTAAGCAGCGGGCACATAATTCATCTCAACTCAAATTACTTGTATAAAATACAAGTGCTCACTCAAATTTTAATTTTTTAATACTTAATAATTCATTATAAATTCAATAATTTAAATATATTTTCATTAAAATAAAATAAATATAACATATTTTTTTAATTAAAAACAAATAATAACTTATAACTAGCAATATTTTTAATATATATATAATGCTCCTCCCTTATACAAATCCTAAATTCTTCCAATTTTTATATAACCCAATAGGCAGATGCTCTCTTGAATTGAAGGCTGGTGAACATGCTATTTTATGCCCCTACATTAACAAAATCAAAGACTTCGATCAACTAAACGATAAGCCCTTGTGTATGTCAGCTGTGGTTTATAAACTATACAGCTGTATTGTGGTGTGAATCATCTGGTAAATCAGGTGATATTATGGTTATGTTGGACAATCTTTTTTTGAAGATTCTTAACAGTCGGTTAGGTGTCATCTTTGGGTATGTATTTTTGGATCTTTTGGGTAAATCCTTGACAGTGTTGAGAGCTGGTCGACAAAATGAGCTACCTTGCGAAGCTTCGTGTATGTCACCTGTTAGTGACTCAGTTTCACTTTTACTCTCTTTAGGACGTTTTTTAGGACGTATTTTTAGTTTGAGGTACTCCTTAGATACTTTTATGTGTACTTGGCAATGGTTCTTACTCTGTGATGTAATCTTTAAAATTTGATTATCAATATACTATAATTAATATAAAAAAAAAAAAAAAAAAACGATAAGCCCTTTTTTAACTTATTTTAAAAATAAACTTCTATTATTATTTTGTCTTTTATATATATATATATATATTTTATAAATGACACACATAATTTTTTTTTAATAGATAATACATATATTCTTTTTTAATAAATGATATATATTATTTTTTAACATTTAGCACATTTTTTTTTTTTTCGAAGTGACACATATGATGTCACATATTTTTTTTATTATATAATATCTGATTTTTTTTTTCTTTTTTTATATAAACATGTGTATTTATACACAAGAATAATTCCCACTTTCATAGAAACGTAGAAAGGGTTAAGTTATATATATATATAAACAGAAAAAAAAAATAATATATACTAAAAAATATATATTTTAAATAAATACTATAAAAATAAAACTATAATTTAATATGGACCAAAATTTTAACTTTAAAAATTTTATGTTAAATGTGAAAAAGTAATATAAAAGAGAGCAAAAGAAGAAAAAAAAAAAAAGAAAAAGAAAAAAGAAGAAGAAGAAGAAAAAAAAAACAGTGTAGAGAAGGAGAGAGTAAAAAAAAGCATAGAAATATATGCATCAGCTAAAAAATGTCTAAAAATGTAGAACAAGTTACATAACAAATGAGAAAATTTTCTTTTTTTCATGTAACATAAAAATATATGCATTAACTATGCAAATTTCATTACATTATACTAAAGTACTATAACATTCATTAACAATAATATTCACTATTTCAGATGGATTTTAATCAAAAGTATCGTTTGATTAAAAAAAAAAAAAAAAATTATTGGCTTTACCCCCCCCCCCCCCCCCCCCCCCAAACAATAGCAATGAAATTTTCTAATCAGCAATAATAAAGTAAAGTCACCTGGAATGTTCTTGGGAGGATTCAGCAAGGCAGAGAACACTGGACATTGGATTCTGCTCAATAGTGAACTGAGTATAATCAGAGAACTCATTCAATACTGATTCCAATTTATTCCCATCAGGTAAATATATATACTCGTCAACGTCAAAATAGAATGTCCAATTCGCTGCAAATTTATAGCGATGTAGACAATCATTAACCACCAAGAACTGGTTATAGTAATACCCATCATACTCCGCCTGAGCCCTAATGTCTTCTATCGTAGCTCTTCCTAAACGAACCCATGGCTCAAGTACGGCCCTCACTTCCGTTGAAACTCCACCGGCGTCATGGAACACAAAATGAGACTTGGGTCCGAAGAACCAAACGTGATAAGCCATCCATTCTCTGATTCTCTCTGCACTGAGATTCCCATACAGAGAAGACCCACAATATAAGTACTCGTACTGATAAGGAGGACGGTACTTGGACTCATTATAAGACCCAGGAGCTTCTTCCAAAGCCACAAATTTCTCGAACTTTCTAGGAGATTCTCCATAGTGAGCCTTTACAGTAAGCTTCCCACCTGAATTGTCCTTATTGGGATTAAAGGGAAAAGTGCAATTGACCACAACGACAGAATAAAGACGGCCATAGCCCCAATCTGGAAGCATTTTGAAAGCCAAAGCTCTAATTGAAGAACCATTGTTAGAGATCCACTCGCATTTGAACCAAGGTTTTCGAAATACATGAATAGGCTTAGAAGCCAGACCCACTATAGCAAAAGTGTCAGGACCGCCACGGTAAGCACCCATTTGGACAAAAAGAGCAGCGGCGTTTCCATAGGCTTGGAGGATTCGCTTGTTTGGGTCGACGACTGGGAGAGTTCTGGGAGTAGAAAGCTTCTGAGAAGCAATTGGGTTTTGAGGATTAGGAAAGGTGGTATTATTTGAGTGAGAAAAGGAAGTTGTGGTTGTTGTGGCGGTTATGGTGGTAACAGAAGCAGAGCAAGGTTGAGCTGTTGAGAGGAGGTTTTGGTAGTATGGAGGGAGGTTCCAAACGAGAAAGAGGAAGGTCAGAGCAAGAAATGTGAAGGTTAGAGGCTTGGTTTCGAAGCAAACACCGAGTGATTTTCCCATTGAAGGGTTGGAGATGGAGGATTGTGAGCCGGCCTTCCTCATTTGGATATGCTCTGTTTTTTATTTGTTTTCTCCGTCGGCGATATATGAGCCGTGGTTGTGGCGTTGGTGATGGTCGTTAGAAAGGTGATGGAGAGGAGTGTTGAGGCAATAATGTTATAATTAATTGATAATGAAATAATATTTTTGTTATAATTGTACTCATGAAACGGGAAGACAAAGTCAAAACGCCAGTGTATAGTTGCCTTTAAAAATAAAAAAGATAAAAATATTATTATAATTATTTTTATTATTCTTACACTAAAATATAAAAATTATTTATTTTGTATATATAATTAATTATATATTTAATTATCACTAGAATACATTTATTACCACCCAATAAAAAATGTTATTAAAAAAATGTCTCTTAATTAAATAATTGAATTTTATAAAAATTATAGTATTTAATTTATTAATATTCATATTAATCTTTTTAAATACATATTAAAAATAATGAAGGTACTTATATTTTATTAAAAATAATAATTATGGGCATAAAAATAAAGAATAATTTATTTTTTTCCATTATCCTTTCTTTCTATTTTTCTTCTTTCCTTTTTTTTTTTTTTTTAATCTTTATTCAATTCTCTCTTCTTCTTTTATTTTTATTTTTATTTTTATTTTTTATTATCTAATTCCTTTCCTCTTTCTCAAAAGGAAAATATTTTTTAATGTTATCAACAATATTGATCTTTCAAATTTGGCTACTATTAGTCCCTATACAAGGTAGAAAAACATTGATTTTTCTCACATGTAAATAGATGTATGGATTTTGTAAAATAAAAAAATGAGGGAAAAGTTTATGCAAATAAAGAAAGGTAAAAAGAGAGAGGTGAGATTGGAGAAAGAGAGATAAAGAAAAGAATAAGAGAAAATAAAGTTTACAAAGAAAGAGAAAAAGAAGATGAGAACAAATAAAGAGATGAAAGAAAATTATAAAAAATTAAAAATTATTTAATTATTATTTTTTATTTATATAATTTTTTTTTTTACACAATAAATAATTTTTTGAGATTGAAGTATTTAAATTTAAGTCTATTTTATATAAATATATTCAATAAATTTTTTTATACAAAAAGTGCCCATACTTTAATTCTATTTATAGGTAAGCATTTTTTGAAGATTAATGTGTGTTACCAATGTAAATTAACACCAAGGATCTCAAGTGAATTAGAAGCCTATAAAGGACAATATGATATTGGTGTTAAAAATTGTAACTTACATGAAATTTTTAGTATTAATTTACTTACATTGCACACATTAATTTTAAAAAAATATTTATGTATAAACGAAACTAAATTATAAGTACCTATCTATAGAGATTTTTATTTTATTTTATATACTTTTGTGTTTAAGAGACCTAAATTTAGATACCTCAAAACTATTTAACTTTTTAAAAATTTAAATAATTTTAAAAACCATTAAATAACTTGAATAACAATGTACATGAACCCTCATATTTCAAAAATATGAACTTGGATATTTTGTTAAGTCTACACAGAATTAGGTTGGATTTGATACTATAAAAATGAATTTTTTTTTAGTTAAAACTAACTATTAATTATTTTGTGTCTGTAACAATATTGAGTTATCGTAATATTATAAATAAATAAATTAATTAAAAATAATTTTTTTCATAATATTAAAAGATATGGATATTTATGACAATCACAAAAGACAATGATAACTTTGTCATTGGAAACAATTATTAGAACCAACTGTAATTATCAATCATCCGATCTAATGTATTTATAATCAATCATAATTTTCTTTTTCCATTCGTTGATTGCAAGATTATGTTAACTACCAAGTTACTAATCACATCTTTTGGCTAGGAAAAAAATCTCCTAACAATATATCAATGCAGTGTCAATTCTACAGCCAAAGCTCTTCTATCATCTCTTCAGAAGAAGAAAAAAAAAATGCTCTTCCATCATCCATGCATTTCCGGTCGTAGAAAGTACTATTACTTGTTTAGAGGGCAGCCATGAAATAGAAAACACTGTAAACTTGTTAACTAAGATCCCCTACCCTATATTTTAGGAACTCGAACCGGTTATTGATGAAAAAAGATGTTATAAATTAGATAATTTTATGTACATATATACAATAAAATTTAAATTTGGACAGAACTAAAACAAAGAGAACACATTATTGTGAAAGGGATCTGAAATGTGCTCAATAAGGTTCTGAACAGGACCTTTACCAGTAAGAGCCGCTTGAATGTAAAAGCCTAACCATGCAATCATAGCTAACCTCCCATTCTTTATCTCTTTAACCTTCAACTCCTCAAAGGCTACAGGGTCCTTTGAGAGATTCAAGGGATCAAAAAGTGCACCTCCAGGATAATTGATATCACCTGGTAAGTAAATTCCTAGAGGTTCTAGTGCCTCTATCCCACAGTATCTTGCATATTCCGGTCCAACCTATAATGCAAACACATGTAGATGTTAAAGAGGCTTGTTTAGGATTTTGATTACATCCCCGGTAAGCCAGATCATTTAAATAATTGCTGAATGCAAGGCGCTGAATTGCACATAAAAGGAGAAAAATGGTTATAGAATTACTAGGCAAAGAGCACGATTTAGAGTAAATACCATCAAGAGAGCTTGGCAAATAGCTATGACAATAACTCCCTGGCTTCCAGCGAAGTGAAATCCTGGGATTCCAAGATAGTCCAGTGTTTCGCCCTGGGAAGATCACATCAGTAAGAACTATTAACTCCGACGAATGAGAGAAGCCAGTGATGATCATGCTCATAATTCATCAAGTTGAACCCCTTGTTAGTTCTTTCAATGTTTTAGATTAAAAAAGGTCATTTCATAGTGTTTTAATCAATGATGAAACTGGGAGCGCTAGCCGACGTGCAAGATTTAATAATAAGCCAGATTATGAGCGAACCATGGAGCTGATAGACCAAAATGTGAGTGGTCAATCTGAATTAACACTATTTAAGAAAGGAAGATATTGATGATGTAAAAATACTAAGATCAACAAGATTACTTCGTAGTATTTGAAAGATATATATTGTTGGAAGATAATTATCTGTAGAGACAAGAAATGCTAAACCTTAAGTTTTGAATACCCCACTCTCCACCAGACAGGCTCCACAAAGTGAAAGGTTCCCAAAAGATCTAATACTTCTGGAACCAAAGCACCAAAGGCAGCTAGCATTGCCCAACGAGCATGTAATATTTCGAAGCTGCAATAAGACATCGAATGACAGATCAAATCTAAAATTAACTTCCTCTTCTTTGCCCTGTTTTCCACTTTATTTATCACAAACATACTTAAAACAATGCCTAAATGAACTCAATAATTTCATTAATCATGTGAACAGAAAACAATTTTTCTTTCTGTTGCAAAAACCATCAACAATAAACTGAAATGACGAAAATTCCTTTCGAATCAGAACTAAAAAGGATACTACTACATAAAATTATCCACCCCATTCCTATGAAAACATCATTTTGAAAAGTGACTAGTTAAAAGAAGAATTGAAAAGAAGTGACATACTTAAAGTATTTTTGAAAAGCCACGGGATCCTTGCCAAGACCTGCAATGTCAAAACCATAATCTCCAGGAAGTTCTCCAGTAAGATATGCAGGATAGTCATATGGAAGTGGACCAAGCCAGCGAGGACGTTCTTCTCCATACCACAAGCTGTGATATTATTAGGGAACATACCATAAGAAGTTAAGAAGAAACACTTACTTGTTGCAAGCGAAGCCTATTTACAAATGGCAAGAATATGAGAGGAGAAATTCCAATCTAATAAAATGAAATGAACTACTTTTGAATTTTGACTAATGTATGTGTTGCTCAAGGGGTCTAGACACTTGAGCAACATGACTAGCTCATCAGAGGAGGATAAAGGATGTATTCCCTTGGGACATCAGCTCTCTCTTGTAACTCTTAACTGTCATTCCCAAATGGTTTAATATACTGACTTTTAAGAATCTTCTAGCTGACAACACCCACAACTAACATGTTCTAGAGAAAAAAGTACCCGTTACACGGTCATTTAAGTAAGAAAAAATCGAGTTACATAACCATGTGTAGCTGAGTGTCGCGTACCATATTGTATCCCACACCGGTTAACAGATTAGATATCATATGTTCTAAGTCTCATAAAGGGCCAACTTTTTATTTTATTTTAAAAAGAGCTCTAAAGTTCTTTTCTTTTTGTTAATAAAGAGAAAATACACTAACACATTAGGGTAGAATTCGAAGTTAGATTTCTGATGAGGGAATTAAAAGTCTTACCACATACACCACAAAAAATTCTCAAACCTATATAGAATTCTCATAAAAGGCCACCTTTGCAACACATAAAAATAACATCTACAAAAAGTAGGAATGATGGAAATACTATCAAAGGCCTGAACGGCGTGTTTGGTTTGGTGCACTTAGGTTAAAAGAGAAATTATTTATTAATTTTGAAGTAATTGATGAAATGGTATTTTAGAAAATTCAACACCTTCATGTTAAATATAGTAGTATTCCAAAAAATTTAATATTAGTATAAATATTTAAAAAAAAAAAACACAAATGTTCAATAAGTAATAGAGAAATAAAATAATATTTGGTGATGAATAATACCTCTAGATTAAATAGTATTAAATTGAACTATATTAAATTAATTTGTGTAGTATTCAATGACAAGTATAATATAATCGGATAAATTCAATTATAAATATTTTAATTAAATAATTTATATTTAAAATAATTTTTTATTATAAAATTTATTTAAATCAATAATTATTTTATTTTTATATTTTATTATATTTTTAAAAATAAAAAAAATTATTACTTTTAATTTGAGATGAAAAAAAAAATTTAAATACATAATTTTATAATTAAAATACAAACAATTAAGTAAAAATTAATTATACTTACAACTTATCGTACAAAATTATACATATATAATATAATACAGTTTAATTATATAAAAATTAACCATATAAATATTATAAATCAGATCTTTGGTATCCTATATAACAACCATGTAAATATTATAAATCAGATCTTTGGTATCCTATAACAAACATGTGGATAGTTACTGGTGGAAGAAAAAATAAAATCACCTCACCGTGAAATCGTGAATTACCTCTCGTTTCTAGCCGATTCGGCTAAAGCCTTAAACTTTGAAGAATTCTCAACCGCAAGCCTTTTTCTTTGCTTTAATCTACTCTGAAGGGACTCTCCAATCGGACTATTAGCTATGGCTTTCACAGCTGTAAAAGGAATTGCAGAGAACACCAGAACTCCTGCAAGCTAATTCAGACCACAAAAAATAATAAGGGTAAATAAATTATCATACAGTATATAAAAAGAAGAGAGAAAGTAAAGATTAGATTGAAACCCATTAAATTGTTAATGGTTAGTACCTCTTGCCACGAAGCTTTGCATACAGAGAAGGGTGATTTGATTTTTATCTGAATAATTTGAGGTTTTAGGGAGTGTGAAATTGGAAGAGAACGATCAAATAGAGAAGATGAGGAAGAGAGAATAACACTAGGAGAAGGATATGGATGTAATTGAAGCAATGCCATCTTCTTCTCTACGAAAATCGTGGACCTCGCGCAGCTGAATTTCCTGTTCTTGGTTGTTGAGTGGCCGCTGTATATTGGGCTGTTAGCTCATACTCGGCCAGGCTTACGATACCTTCTTGGTTTAAAATTAAGGTGAAAATCGTGTCGTGTTAGTCGTATTTATATCGTATTTGTATTGTATTATTCCTGTTGGTATTGAATTCAATTTGTGTTATTTGTATCAAATTTTTGTGTTAGTTGACACATAAGAAGATTTACTCGACTTTTTTTGTGTTGCCTATTTACAATAGTAAGAAATAACAAAATTTTTAAGAACATGAAAAAATTATTAATTAATTTTTAGTAAAAAATATTTCGTGTCGTGTCGTGTCGTGTTCGGTTCTTATTATCGGATCGTGTCAGAAATTGCCACCCTTATTAATAGCGAGTTGGGTTTTGGAAGAGTTGATGACGTTTGATTTGTACCAAACAAAAATGTAATAAATTTTTTTTTACCTAAAATAACAACCTTAAAATTTATAATAATAAAATTAATGCCTTAATAATATTAATGTTTAATATTAAATGAGTCTAAATTTTGATTGTTTAATTCTAATTAAATAGGTGTTAAAAAAATTGACATATTAATCATTTCTTTAATTATAAAAATATAAGCTTGAATACAATAGGTGCTAGTTTTATTATTATAAAGTTTAAAAGATGTTATTTTTGTTGTTTTTTCTTTTAAAAAAAAAAAAACATATATCCTAAGTTAAATTACTGTTGTGTGTAAAACATGAAATTAAAATAATGGTCACAGGAAAAAATGTATTTTTTTTAATAATAAAAATATATTTTTTAAATGAAATAAAATTGAGTGAAAAAGCAAAAATGATTAAAGAAAACATAGTATTTCAAGCTATAATATTGGTAGGTGATTTGAAAGAGCTACTATTTTAGTAACCATAAAATACATCTGCGCTGTATCCTTTTCATAATTTTTTTTTTATTAAAGTCAAGCGCCCAATAATAAAACATTAGTGATATTATTACAATTAATTTATTGCATAACAATTATGCAAAAATAAGTTGCTTAATTTTTAAATTAATAACATTTTTACACTATTAATATCAAAGAAAATTATCATTTTAAAATAACTTATTGTAATTTCATGAACCAATTTTTTGTGTGTGGTTAATTTATATACCACTCTTTTCATATATTTTTACTTTATGCTTAATTGCATAACTTTACAATCATCAATGTTTGATATAAATGAACAAAAAGTAGGAATCTAAAATTAAAATTAGAATATCTAGGGTAAATATCTCAATCGTTTACAAACATTTAGGAACCAAAGATGAGTTCAAAACATTCATAACCAAAAAGAGAGAAAGGGATACGTTTATAATAATCTTATTGGTCCCGAGTATGATAGCCCATTCAGAGACAGAGCCCTAGGCCCAAACCATACACACGTCCCAACTACCAGGAGATTCCAACGGATAGTTGTAGCCAGCACAGTCTCTAAGTCCAACCGTTATAAGTAAGAGCAGGGAGCCTTACTCCAATTTCAAAATTGAAAACTTCCACACGTAGCATTTGTCTTCTTTAGTCTCAGATTCTAGGATTGAGTAGTAAACACTTGAGTTATGGAGTCCAGTGGAATTATGTTAGACCCAGAAACAGAGTTTCTTCTGTCAAAACGAGAGACAGGAAACGAGTGGGAACTGTTCAAAGAGAATGTAAGGCCTTTGAAGAGAGGCCGAAAAGTTGAGATCTTGAACGGAGCCCTAAAATCTCACAACCACAATCACCTCAAGAAGTCTCTTCTTGACCAACGAAGGTATTTTTCTTTTCTTGTTATACCTCCTATTTCTTCTTCTTCAAAATATTTATATTTCTCAAATTTTGGTATTTTGTTTTTCTTATTTCAATTTAGACGGTTAATTGAAGCAATTGACGAGTACAAGGGAAATGATCCTCTCCAGCCGTGGCTTGAGTGAGTTCTATTTTGCTTTTGATTCTCTGAATTTCTTCATTCTTAACATTCAAATAAGAAGGGGATTCGGATTTAAGAAAAAAATGATATTGGATTCTAAAGAATATTTATTGAACCCAGAAAGTGGAAACTGGGGAATATTCTGCAATAATTTGATATTCATTGTCTGCAATTCTTCCATTTTACATTAAATCACGTGCCTTTTTAGATTTTGTAAAAGGGTTTAGGGTGAATCAAATTTATTGAACTCTTGAATTAGGAAATGGGGACACTTTTGCAACCATTGAAGATTACGAATATGATTCATATTTGGTAATCAGTGTTTTACACCCTCCAACTTGTTTACCTTCGAAATCTCAGATGCTGTACATAAAAAAAAAGTTCACACATTGAACTTGTGACTGACACAACTTCTTGACTAAAACCATTGTCATAGAGATTTTTTTTCCTCTAATAATTGTCTGTACAATATTATAATCTGTTTATGTTTCTTTTGTACAATTAAGAAACATTTTCCTTTTCTGAGTCATATTTATTTAGGCTTTTTATGTTTCTATTTTTTTTTATATAACAACACTCACACACATTTTCAACGTAATCGAACTCATGTCCTCAACGTGCCCTCTAGTAGCAAATGTCATTGCACCATAAGGCAATTGGTTGATGTTTCTGATTTTACTTCATATGGGTTATATGGTTTTTTCTGTTTTATGATCCATTTGAAGTTGCATCAAATGGGTTCAGGAAGTATTTCCACCAGGTGGAGACTGTTCTGGTTTGGTTCTTATTTATGAGCAGTGTGTTCGCACCTTTTGGCATTCAGATCGCTACAAGGATGATCTTCGCTATCTCAAAGTGTGGCTGGAATATGTATGTTCAGAGACCCTATCTGGTTTCCTCTTAGCAAAAAAGCTTAACTATCTTTTTACTGTTTGTTTTATTAGCATACTGTTTTAATAAGAAGTGGTTTTGACAGGCTGAAATTTGTGTTGATGCTGAAGTTATATATAGTTTTCTAAATGCAAATGAAATAGGGAAGACACATGCTGTTTACTACATAGCATATGCTTCCCACGTGGAATCCAAGAACAAAATGAAAATGGCAAATGAGATATTAAATCTTGGAATATCTAGGTAAACTATTTTATAAAATCTTGAATTTTTTTTTTTCTTTTTTTCTTTTGATATTAGTCCATTGTCATGTTAAATTAAATGTAAAGATGAACAAGATCAAACCACAAAGTATTGATGAAAAGAGGCTCCTTTTTAGGCAATATGTTGAAATCTTTATGACTTGGGTTTGTAGGGAGGCTCAACCATTAGAGAAGTTGAAGGATGCTTATAGGAAATTTCTTTCCCGTTCAATGAGAAGACCAACTTCTGTTGAAGTAAGCAAATTTTCATAACGATGTTCTTGGTGATGTTTTAAAAGTTTTTATGCTCACTACTCAAACGCAAACCTTCATGTTTGACAACCTTAGGAGGAAAGAAAGGAAAAAGGCTTACCAAACCGAAGCTTTGGAACTGTCCTTACTAGGGTAGAAAACCGTAAGTTTCAATGATGATAATTTTAGATTGTAGATTTCTTTTTTTCATTCTCTAACTTATTTCCATCATTTGCCCAGGTATGCAGATGATGGATTCTTCTAATCCGTTCCGGAAAAATAAGAGTCAAGACAGGTGAGTAACTTCTAAATTGTACTCTTTAGGGATATTTTATGTTGGTAAATGACACAATTGGGGATTCCCCTTTGTTCACACCCTTCCCTTGTTTCTTCTTGTTGCATAAAACACATGATTAAAATGCAATTTTGTTGTGATATTATGAATAGGGGTCGCAACGCACCACTTAGCATTTATAAAGATTCAAATGCTGCTGATACCACTGCCACCACCTTGAACGATCAGCCAGCTACATCAAAGACCGAACCAAAGTCTTGGCAAACTCTTGCATCTCGAGGAGAAAGAAACAAAGAAAATAATGCAATCCCTACAAAATGGACATCATTCAAGGTCTGTAACCCTTAATTATCCTAATTTTGTTTCCTTTATTATTCTATATTTTAGCTTATACATAGTTGGGTTGTCTGTTCATTATTGATCAACCTTAGCTCTCTTACAGGTTCCACAGAGACCAGGTTCCACAGGTGTCAGAGCAAGTGCTAGTGCTAGTATTGCCGCCGCTTATATTGAGGTTTTTGTTGATGAAGAATGTAAAGAGTGAGTACAATTTGCACTGAAAATTCAAATATTGGATGGTTAGTTTTCTTGGTGAAGAATGAATGACAATCATTTATGTTTTTACAGGAATCGTAGTAGGATAATGAACTCTGGGGGCGACAAGGCGTTGAGTTTGCAGCTTAGACAGGGTGATGATAGAGACCTTAAGAAGTAAGCAATAAGCTAAATCTTTCTTTGTATGTTTATAAGTATATTATCTAATATAATGTTTGCTATTTTGGTTTTACAGGGAAACAGAGTTATTGAGAGAGAACCCTTTACGTAATTTTCCACCAAATAGCCTTCCGAGGTGATTAATTTATTTAGTCTGCTCGTTGCAGTAGTGTGTTGTTGTGATATTATTGGAAGGGAATTGGAGCTTTTATCTCTAAAGCCCGATCCATTAACTGTTTGTTAAGATTGGAGAATAATCAGCATTTCTTCATTATTCAACTTAACGACATGTCTATTCCTACCATTAAAATGATACAACACTCTAATATACTGTTGTCATTGGTTGCAAAGCAAACAATCTTTCAAAAAAAAAATTCTTTTGGATCCATATCAAAGTCCATATCAAGAATGTCTATTCCTACTACCATTGATGATACAACACTTTAAAAGAAAAAAAACAGTTGTCATTGGTTGCAAAGTTAATAACCATATCAAGATTGACTTTGATCCATGACCAAAGTAACTAAAAATTAAAATAAAAGTTGTAAACTTAATATATTAAATATGGTGTAGGGCTATTCTTTTTTTAAATACGTAACCATTTTCACAATCGTATTGTTTCATATGTGTAACTTTCTTTGAAGCTAAAATCGGCTAAAATGTTTCGTTGGTGGGCATGGATAGGTTAGGTACTGTGGCGTCTATAAACTACTATTTGTTTGATGAAGATGGCAACCATCTCCTAGATGCCAAGACCAAGACTTTTTCAAGCCTTTTCACCAAGGACTTCTTTACACTCCACATCTTTATTTGTCACGTGCTAGTAAATTAAGGTTAATCAAGTAAAGTGAAAGAGCATACAAAATGGTGTATTAAGGAGCGTTTGTTAGCATTCTTCTTTCACGGTAAATAATTAATTAAATGAGAAATTTAGATAAAGATAATCTCTTAAATTATATGATAGAATAAATTGTTAGATGAGAAGGAAATAAAATAGAAGAGCTTGTTTATTTAAACTTTTTAACTAATTTATTCAATAACTAATAAACAACATATTTGATTCAAAAAATAAAAAAGTAAAAAGAATGATAATAATAATAGAATTGTAAATGAAATATTATTATTATTATATTTAATTTGATCACTATAATTAAAAAAAAAAATATACTGCATTTTATTATAATATTTTTATGTTTAGTGAAATTTATATATGTCATTTAATTGTAATTTTTTTCTTTTTAAATTACTACTATATTATTATATAAAAAAAGTAATACAAATATTTATTTATTAATTGTCATAATTTTAAAAAATTTCCCAAAATAATTAATTACTTAAGATTATTATAAGAAAATTATTAATACAAATAATAATTGACTACCGATGCACCATCCACATTTCTAACTTGGCGAATTTTTATTGGTACTGTGACAACATCGAGCACCTCTAAGGACTTAAGATCCGCTGCGCCTCACCACATGTTATACGGCTACTATTCTGTACTCGCCTTTCAGACACGTGGATATTGACTACAGAAGTTTCCTTGCGCCCGAAGGATTAGACATATCCTCAAACTCTTTTTATGCCATAAAAAATGGTTTTTTTTTTTTTCCCACGCGTTTCTCTGTACTTTAAATACCCCCAAACGAAAACAGTTCCAATAAGCTAAACGCTGCTAGTAGCAGCCTTCTCCTCAATTATCATCCCTGTTGACTCCCTTAAACTAATCCTCTCTTGTTTTTGGCACCTTTAATTTTCTTATTTCTTTTTTGTTCTCTACTTTTTTCTGTAGATAGTTTACCTAGGCATTGTAATTATGGAGGAAAGCTTGAATTTCCTAGAAGAAGACCTAATAACAGAGATCGATTGGAAGAGTCTACTCGATGATTTTCCAGTCGATGCCGGGAATTTTTCGGAGTTTGAACCCCCTCCTCAAATAGATACGTCACCGGAGAACCAGGATCCGTCTAATGCTTTACCGGATTCGTTTGCTTCTGCAATCGGCGAGGTGGAGACCTTATTGATGAAAGATGGCGAGGATGATGGTGCTGTTTTTGACGAGGATTATTATAACAATTTCGTATCCCAAATAATTGTGAGTTCACCTGGCGAGGGATCTTCTGAGGGTGGTGATGCTGGTACTTGTATTGGCAAGGACTCTGATAATTCGGATGATTATAATGGTAATTCTGATGAGGCCAAGGAAGATAACGATGTTGTAGAAGCTGATGATCCGGTCTCTAAGAAACAGAGAAGGTATTAATGATTATTTCTTGGTTTTTGGATATTTTAGTTAATCTGTTAGGGTTTAGAGCTTTTATTAGATAAGGGTAATAAATTATCGTCTTCATCAATTGTTATAATTAGGTTGCGCTAAAAAATTGTTTCCTTTGGAAACTTGTATATAGATCTTCACGGCTAAACTTTCCACTTGCTCACTAGCTTATCGTTGCTATTGAACAAAGAATTTTGTCGTTTGTGAAGAAAAATGTTACGGTCTGACTGGTGATTAGTGAGATTTAGGGGCAACGATTTTTGTCATACCACTAGTACTGGTTCTCTATAGCGCGTTTTGGTTTTTTATTTGAAGCTATTGGTTAAGAAAATTCTGTACTTATGTCAATTATTATAAGATGATGAATATGATATGATGTGTCTGCCGGTCTGGTAGTGACATTGGTAGGTATGTATTTTATTCCATTGCATTCTGTATTTTGGGTTTTCAGTCGATATAATTTTGGGTTATATAATGCCATTGGATCTTTATATCATGTAGCAAACTTAAGTTCCAAATTTAATAATGGGTGTGACTATCCAGGCAATTGAGAAATAGGGATGCAGCAATGAGATCAAGGGAGAGGAAGAAGATGTATGTTAAGGATATGGAGATTAAAAGTAAGTATCTCGAAGCAGAATGCAGGAGACTGGGGCGTTTGCTTCAGTTCTGCTATGCTGAGAACCAAGCTTTAAGGCTTAGTTTGCAGATGGGCAATGCATTTGATGCCTCCAGAACCAAGCAGGAGTCTGCTGTGCTCTTCTTGGGTATGAATCACAAACCAATATTGCTCTTGATTCTCTTATATGTTGAGCATCAAATCTTATTTAAAGATATGTCTGCTGAAATTCATATTTTAGCTCAATTAGTATGACATACTAGCTGCCTTGAGCGGTACCTTCTTATTTCTTAATGCCTCAGAATAAGAACAGACTTCTAATGATTCACTTGAACTAGTTTGAAGAAAATAACAGGATGAAGATCTTTACATAGACCATGGGGATTGTTTTTGTAATGCTTGCTATATTTTCCATTAAACAAACAGGATTGAATTGGTTCTCACTTTTGCTGGTAATGGATATCATGAGGAGATGCATCTAATTTCCATTTCTATAACTTTTTAACTGATAATAGTTTCTTGAATTAGAGACGACGATAAAGAACTGCGAAAATATAGCTTAACTGATCAAAACATTAAAAAATATAAGGTGGAAAGGAGTAATTCGACTGAACAAGCTATTGTGTTCTCATTTTTTAGCTTTCATGCTTCTAAGTTGCATATTTTCAAAACAAATTATAATAGTGCTTTTGATATTAGATCGTTCATGATTTTGATATTTGGTTCTCTGCAGAACTCCTGCTGTTGGGTTCCCTGCTTTGGTTCATGGGCATCATGTGCCTGTTCAATCTACCAAAACTGGAACTGTATCAGGTGGAAAACGAGGGAAAGAAAGTTCCAGAAAGAGTGGCTCAAAGAGGAGCAGGAAGTAAGATCTCTGGATACAGAGTATCATCTTATGTAAAAAGTAGGAGATATAAGTGGTCATGGACGAAGATGAAACAGATTTTGCCTGTTGTTTACATTTTTGTGTAAGCTCTGCTCTGAAGTTGCCTCTTCTTGTCCTTCCGTCTTAGTTGATATTAAACAAGACTTTTTTGATGAGCCTTGTTAACTATCAAAACTCTTAACTAGGAGGTTCTTTCGTTATAGACTTAAGACAATGCTGTTCTATGATATCCATTATTCTTATTTATATGTTATTATTTCCCCTTTGTCAATGCTTGCTGTGTAGTGCTGATTTTCATTTTGAAGCTTTAAACATTCACATTGCCGTTGAAACTTTCCTTTTTGATCACACGGGTAGTTCTTTCTCTCCATATCTCTCCCTTTTAAATTTGCAATCATATTAATTATGAAAAGATATGTGGCCAAATTTTCTTAAAGAGTAACTTTTCTCATTTCTAAAATTATTTTGCCACATCTCACTCCATATTTGTGAGAGTATAACTTTTCCTCTTCCTTTTTATTTTTTTGTTCCTCCGTATTTAGTGAATTCAATTCTGATAGTTACGGATTTCTCTGTAGTTGAGGTTGCATGGACCAGTCCCACCCAAACCCAAACCCTTAATACTTTGACTGACCTAAGAAAATTGTTGATGGACTGTTTTAGTTAATTGCAGCCATCTATTTGAACATGCTCATAGTCTTTTAGTTCGAGTTTGTTGGCGAGTTCCACAAAAGTAAGGGCTAGTTGTCATCAACTTCTCTCTTGTTCCTCTTACTCCTTTTTGGGAGGGTATTGAGGTAGTGTGATAATTTGCTTAAATGCTATATGCAATCTACAATTTGCACCAATTTGAAGGTCGTTGAGTTATTCTCGTTTTCAGCTATACTTTTCCTTAAGAGTATACTAAACAAGGTTGGTTTTGTAGTGTAAAATTATGCTACTGTGAGTACCGAGCAATCTCAAGAAGCAGAGTTAATCGAACGACTTCTATTGTTTGATATGATATAAAAATGTAAAAACCTTAAAAGACAATGTAAAGGTATACCTTCAAATTAGATGATGTATAATTAGCAACAAACCTTCTAGATTTTGTTTTGGTGTTTTGCATTACTGTCCAAACCATAATAAATATTATTATTAAAATGTTTCTGTTAGTAATCAAAAGTGGTGTAAGGCGCATTGGTAAGACTCAATACTTTGAAAATACCTGTTCGGAGGTTAAAACTCCATGAAACCATATGTTTTTTAATTAAATGAAACACACACTTGGGTTGGCAAGGTTCCATGTTATATATTGTTCAACCCACTGCCATTCGTAAATGTGAGAGTTGGTCGGGTTACAATCCGAATTCATTAAAACAATATTTGTATTCAACCCAATCCGCATGGTTTGTTTGGATTATATGGGTTGATTTCGGTCATAATCATGAGCTGGTTTCACCTGATAAGGTACATTGTCCGAGGTCATATAGGCATGTCTGAGGTTCTGTTTGGAGTCTCATGGATACACTTCAAGCTGTTGATGTAGCTAATGGGGATCATGTGTGTGCTTCTTGGGTTTGTAGTTTCAATCCAAAATGTTAACTTATTATGAAAAATAGTCAATCTTAATTATATATTTAATTTACTGTTCATATTTTTTTTAGTGTGAAATTTGTTTGCACATTTAACGATCCCCTAATACTCCAAACATGCCTAAATATCAAGGACTAGCTATTAAATTGTATTCACTAAACGGATATGTATACTCTATCAAGTTCAAATGTATGGTAAGAAAGTGTCAAAGAACCCATGCCAAATTTCGAGAGCTCAAATGAGTCTAGAATAATATCACAAAATTTTCAACGTGATCTAATAGGGGACTTACCATTTGTTCATACTTGGCCACATGCTTCACCTAAGTGAGTCCACTTTTAAAATGGGAATCCAACACGTACGCGTTCACGTAATACAAATTGGGTCATTATTTTGATACCACTTGTGAGGTCCGGAGTTTGAACCCAAGTAAAAGTAGCTCACCTAAATATATACCCAATTTAATATTCTTATTTTCCTATATAAAACTTATTTGCACACCAAACAATATTGAACAAAGAATCTGGTGAAATCAATAACGTTGGTTTTACAATAGTGGATTGCCAGAATTATGAGTAGCAGTAGGCAGCGAACACTTGGTAGTGGAGGTTGTCTTATCCTCGACTATCTGAAGCGAATGCAAGATGAGGACCCGGGTTTCTCCTGTACCATCCAAGGCAATTTTGGGAACTCAACAGGGAAAATTTTCTGGGCTGATGCAAATGCAAGAATGAACTATAACTACTTCGGAGATAGTGTTATATCTGATATAGTGTATAGAACAAACTGTTTCCGGGTCCCTTTTTCCCCATTTACTGGTAGGAACCATCATGGACAACCTGTGTTGTTTGGATGTGCTTTGCTCCTTAATGAGTCGGAGTCCTCATATGTTTGGTTAGCTACGAGGTCAGATCATCATCCCATCTCACTCACAACAAACCAAGATAGAATCATTGGATCTGTTGTAGTGCAAGTACTTCCTGGGACCCGATATCGATTTTGTTAATGGAATGTGTTCAAGGAAGCACATGAGAAACTGGCCGATGTATATCTCTCACACGCTGCATTTGAAGTTGAGTTCCTTAGGTTCATAAATACCACAGACACTGTTGATGAATTTGAATGGTGTTGGGAGTCCCTTCTTCTAAAATACAATATTGGTTAGACAAGTGGCTTCAATCAATGTATGATGCTCGTTAGCAATGGGTGCACGTTTTTCATCGGGATGCGTTCTTTGGAGAAACGTCCTTAACCCAAGCCAATGATAACATTAATTCATATTTTTGATGGGTATATAAATGCTTCAACTAATGAGCAGGTGCTAATAAAGCAATATGAAAAGGCAATTGCTATGGCCAATGAGAAGGAAGGCAGATTATGATATGGTGAACAACACTCCAAAAAAAAGTTGTAAAACTCTATACAAAGGTAGTATTTATGAAATTCCAAGAAGAATTAGTTGAGACTCTTCCTTATGTAGCAACTGTTGTTGGTGATACTGGTTCAGAAACCATGTATCGCGTTGCAAAATTTATTAAAGACCACGAGGCTCATGTTGTTAAGTTTAGTGCTTTTGAAAGGAAAGCTAGCTATAGTTGCCAAATATTTGAGTTTGTGGGTATCATTTGCAGGAACATTTTAGCAATTTTTAGAGTAACCAATGTCCTTACTCTTCCATCTTATTACATATTGAAACGCTAGACAATAAATGCTAAGAGTGGAATTTTATTGAATGAGCACTCTATTGGGTTTCCAAGCAAATACTCAAAACACATATGCTGCTCACTTCAACAACCTATGCAAGGAAGCCGTCAAATTTGTCAAAGAAGAAGCTGTATTCATGTTTATGACATGGCTAAGGATGTTTTTCTGGAGGCTGCAAAGAATGTTGCTTTGACAATAATAATGGTCCTGTCAGCGCACAAGGCACTTTTGATAACGGAAGCTGGCAGGTTAACTCTTACTCCTTTGTAGGTGCCATTTTCTTGTTGAAAATTTTTTGTTTGCATCTTTGTTTGTTATTGTCCATCTAATTAGTTATCAAACCAGTGAAGTATTATCTTTAGCATCAACATTGTAAAATTTCGAAATTCTCTCTTCAACATGTAACACTTTTGATTTCAGACTACTCCTCTGGTGACTTGAAATGTAGACGTCACAATACAGATTGTATTAGTTTATTTATTTATTTATTTTTGAGTTTTCATGATTCTTTATGTTGTAAGATTATATTTCTTGGTTTTCTTTATGCAAATCATGCATGGACATCTATACTTCAACTAAATGCTCTCTGACCTCTTATTGTTTAGGATCAGGACAAGGAAAATCAAACATTGACCCTGGAGTTGGATCTTCCAAGTCAGCAATATGAAGCACATCGAGCAAAGCTACTTGCTTTTTTGAAGGATATGGAAGAATGCAAGTTAAAAATATCAGTAAATGTTCAGAACGTGAGGCTCAGTCTAAAGAAGTTAGAAGAAAATGGTATGGCATGATCCACTTCATGAAAAATACCGAGCAAGCAGAGGGAGGTTAGCTTTCTCTTTTGACAACATGCAAATATGTCTTTTCAAAGTAATATATAATATGAAGTTAGAGAAAGGGTGGGTGACTTGAGATATTGGGTGTAATTCAATGATATAGTAGGGACCATTGAGCATGAGAGATGGGGCAACCTAAAATTTCCGGATCAAATTTTGCACTGCAGAGCTCTTTGTTGGTTGTGAATGAGGTATAAGTCATTAGAATGAGGAATCTATTTAAGGTGTTCTATATATCTTACATCCTATGTTAGGTAAATCCTCCATTTATAACCCTTAAATTTCTTTAAGTAGTTAAGTGTAAAGCACATAGTTATACATCGTAGAGTTTTCAACGCTACCTGCCACTTTTTTGGTTATCAGGCTCGAGGATCTTTACCTTCAAATTTTGGTTGTGACTATACCTATGTATGTTGCCAATAAAGCCCAAAATCATCTCCAGTATGCTATTAGCTTTTGTTCCTTTTAATTTCTGATATATCCTTGTAGGTTATATGAGACCAAATGAAAGATTGGTTAACCGAGAAAACCATGTTTTTATGGTTGAAGGAGTTTGAATGTAACAAGATTTTTGATGGAGAAATTCTGTACCTCTCCAATTTGAAAGTCCTGGTGTTGATGCCAAGGCTATAGCGTTGTGTATTGAAGACCGGGACTACATGGAACTTGTTAAGAGAATGAAGAAACTTACGGAATATCTTGACAAGGTCTAGAGTGCCATTTTTCTTTTTTCTTCTTGCAATCATGTGTTATGGTATCTGGACATTGGTATTCATAATCACGATTGCTTTGAAAAATATAAACAAGTAGAGATTGAAAAGATGTTAATTATTACTCAGCCCCTCTCCCTCCAGCATCTCCCCCTCTACTTTCTCTCTCCCTAAGGGCAATTGAGAAGAGTTTTGAGTATGTTATTGTTCAGATATGTTCATATTTGAGTGAGTGCAATGTTCTCAAGTATTTTCTAAATTGTAAAGTTCCCTTGCTTTAATACGTTAATTCTTACATGATATTTTATCAATTCGAATTTGAATTATGATCAACATATTTTATAATTTGTTGCAATTCGATCCAAATGAGATTATTATTAAAATTAAAAATAAATGCATATTTTATTTTATAATGTGTTATATTTAAATAATATACATACTACAATTACATTAAGTTTTTATTTTAGTTTAAAAATAAATATGAATGTTAACATTTTATAATAATTTAATAAATGTTCAACTATACTTCTTATTATTTTAATTATCTTAATTATGATTATAAATATAAATTTTACGACAATAATACATAAATATGATTTAATCTCAATACGACATTATCATATCTAGAAAAATTTAATATATTTAAATTTATATTAGTTAAGATTTATTACATTATTGTATCGGATTAAAATTAAAAATTTATTGATACTATATCATTTTGTATTACTTATCTAATTTCATTTTGATGGTTTTTTTATCTTTTATTAAAATTTTTTTTTTATGGCTTTAACGATAAGAGAGCAGTAATACTTTATTAACATATGATTCTATCTTACATGCATCTTATGTAAGATACACGTTAGTGGTTTAAAGATTTATATTTAACTGAACTAATTTTAACTATTATTGAATTTTTTTTTTTTCAATCAATATAATTCACTTTAAATATATCCAAGGAGATATAGAATACTACCTTCACTGCTATGGGATGATTGGCTTGAACATTTCTTTCAATACTGAAAATATGTATATATACTAGGATAGTGCAAGTGCAATATTAATTAACCCGGAATGTAAGGTACAAATAGAATGAAAGAAACACTTATAAGATTTTGTTTCTATAATTAAAACTAAGTACACATGACTATTTATCTGCAAAAATTTTGGGTGAGCCTGAATTTATCCAATTTATTGTGACATTTTATATGTCAAATTAGGATAGTTGAAAAACATATATACAAAATCATCAATATTTTTATGCAATAAAAACAAGGACACCCAAAGTGAGATAAATGAAATGAACTCAATGAGAAATGTTAGTTGCACCTTATTAATAATGTACACATATGGCATATAAAGAAATATTCATAAATTTAAAACGACAAACAATTTATTTAACAATTAAAAATATGGCAAAATTACAACCATTATTAATTCAATAGCCTTTTCATTTAGTGCAGAGTCATAAATTTAATTTAGAATGAAAACAAATTTGAATTTACATTTGTTGTGTTATGTGTCAAAATAAAATTTAGAAAATAAATAAATTTATTTTGACTCAAGTCATATAGTAATTAGTACAAGTATAAATTTATATATCTTTAATAGATAAAATTTTACATGAAACAGATTTATATATAAAGAATTCTTTTACTAAATATTTAATTTTTTTTTATATAAATTTTAACATTTATATTTTCAAATTTTAAATACCACCGCTTTATATTAAGATGGCATATACGATTCAACTACAAGACTATTCGCCATTAAATGCTTGATTTATTTGCGTATAACAGACCCATTTTTATTAAAGTAGAAATAGTATTGTCTTGAAAATATCGAAAACTACCGAATATTCATCCACCTGTGATTTTCGCCCATAGCATTAATCATATTTTGAACTCCATCAAGAATAAACTTTTTTTTCTTGTTACATAAATTCCTAACGAGCTACCACAGAAGGATAAGTTTTAATTATGAGTTTGCAGGCATTCTTTGAAGTGCAAAATAAATGTCTTAAAGATTTCTGTAGTCTGTAATATTATATTATTTTGTAACAGACAGTATTGAACGCTTTTCATAGTTTTAACTTCTACTTCTGTAACGTTTGGTCAAACAAACTAATGCAAGTTGTTAGTAGATCGATAAAGAGATGCTTGTGCATGTTTACCATCTTTAGTTTCTCCAAGTTTCAGATCTAGGGTTTTTTTTTTTTTTAAACCGCAGAATAAACACGTTTTTTACTATCTTTTATGGTACTACGCAAAGTGCTTTTTCAATGTTGTGCAAATCGAAAACGAAGAAACCAACAAAAGAAAAAGAGAGAGAGATCAATAGTACTGCAACCACATGCAGCTACTCTAGTTTGCATTTGATTCGCAGGTTTTGAAACATAAACAATCAAAGACCGTAGAATATTATATATAATACAAACCCTCGTGTATTTATTTATAAAACAAGCACTAACAAATGGTCCATTATTATTATTTTTATTCAATCAATAAGGTTCTATGTGAGGAAGGAGATGAAAATATTGGTAGAATTTGAACATGATGTATTTGCTTTAGCATACTGGATCAATTTAACTATCACATAATTTTCAACAAATAATTGATGGTTATTTATCACAATATAATTAATTAACAGTACACATTTATAATTGTTAAAATTGTTATTAATAAACAATATTAATTTATGGCAGTAATATTTTTTAATTGAATAATAATTTGTTCAATAACTTCAAATTGTTAACTAAATATTAGAAAAGAGCATGAATTGAACGTACATGTAATTATGTATATATTAACAAAAAAAAATTAAAACCCTGTAAATGTTCATATATATATATATATATATATATATATATATGTACCGATCATAGCAGTTCCGGAAACACAAAACTAGCACCAATTACACTAGCATACTACCAATCTCAAATACAGCAGTAGAGAAGAGAAGATCATCATCTGTTTTTTTTCCTATATGATTAAAATAGTAAAAAACACTTAAAATTTACCTTGAGAATCTGTATTTCTTTGCAGTTTTCGTCATTTTGAATTTTGATAAAACCCTAATTTGATTCATCCTTTTGATCAACTTACAAGTTATGCAAATCATGAGCATCATCATCATCCTCTACAAGTCCTTCCACGATTAATTATCTCTAGTTCTTCCTTAAAGTATTCAAAACCTAAGAAATTAAAATCTCCTAATCATCTTAACCAAACACATACTTTGATCTTAAAATGGCGGCCTACTAGTATTGCCATTACCAGTACCACTTCCCCATCCAAACAAATCCCCGGTAAATGGATAGTTAACATTCCCTCCTGCCACCATACTCCCACCTCTCATATTATAAAATGGAACGCCACCGCCACCGCCAGTGCCATCCCCTCCACCATCTCCCAACTGCTGATTAGTAATCCCCGTAACTCCTGAAGACTGAGAAGCCGAAGTTTTCTGAACTTGAACACCCCCAGATGCAGCTTCTTCCTCATCCAACGGCAATCTCTCAAACACTGCATTAGCAAACGAAGCCGCCATCAAAATCACCGGTCCAGAAGCCACCAATGGTCCCACTACATTTCCTCCCACCACTTGACCCTGCTGTCCTCCCAAAAATATCGACAACCCTCCGGCACCTGGCGGTGCTGGAGGGGGCAAAACCGTCCCAGAAAGGGACAATATCTCGAACCTTCCGTGAATAGTAACAACACTCCCCGCCGGAGAAGCCGGTTGACGTAGATTCACATTAGCCACAGTTCCGTTCCCACTCAGAACACAGACACCTCTACCTCTTCTTCTGGCGTAGTTGGAGACACTTTCAAGTATGTCAGCTCCAGCAGAAACTTCAAGCACTTGAGATCGGAGGGCGTTGGGGCTGTCATGTGTGACAATGATAGGGGGCTTGGGTTTGTTCTTAGAGCCAGCAGGACGACCTCTAGGTCGGCGAGTAGAGTTGCCGCCTCCGGAACTAGTGGTTGCTGTGGGGGTATGATGGTGAGGTGGAGAAGAAGAGTGATCGTCTTTGGAATCAGAAGAGGGTTGTTGTTGAGTTGTTTGGAGGTGTAGTTCAGGTCTGAAGAGATGGCGAACATAGGGATTATTACTATTACTATTATTATTTTGGGAACAATCGTTGTTGTAATTACTCGCCATGGATGTTTCATCTACTACTCTTTCCCACCACTTATTATTTCCCAGTTTTCTTTCCCCCCTCAAAGATCTAATATTTGATGGATCTAATTGTACTTTTTCTAATTCTCTACAGCTTCGATCTACTACTCTTTTGAAACTATACTTGTCGATTGATGGTCAATTTTAGATCAATATCAGATCTTGGAAAATTGATCTTTGTGGGTAACTAGTTAGCTAGTACTAATTAGTATAGAAAAAACAAAAATAAATATATAAACAAGGAAAGAAAAATGATTTAGAATAAAATGATAGAATGAAAAAAACAAAAGGTCATTTCTCAGAGACTCAGAGTGAATATGAAAAATGAAAGTACCCAGAGAACTTGGCACTATTCTGAAGCACTACTTGAGAGAAGAAACACAAGTAAAGAATATTTTTTTTTTTGTTTTACACAAACTCACGCACTTTGGATGTACTCGTACTCATGTATAAGGTGGAGAATTCCTATATAATCACTATATATAAATGATTTAGCAAAAAAAAAAAAAAAATCACTATATATAAATAACCTTGGTACTAATAATTTCTATCTATCTATCTATTTATTTATTTATTTATATATATAAAAATTTGAATTAAACTTAACATTTTTTGACAAAATTATCCATATATTTTAAGTTATTGATATTAGTTGTCATTTTAGAATCTATTATCATATTAAATAAGAACTCTAAATAATGATAATGAAATAATAATTACATTCAATAAAAACTATAATTTAACCCATTCAATAAAATTTTTAAATATTATTTTACTTTCATAATTAATTTAAAATATATTAAAAAATCATATTTATTTTAAATATGTTGTATAAATTAACTAAAAAATATATTAAAATAAGTAAAATAATTAATATACAAAACACATCTTTTTAACTTGTTATATATAAAAAAGTCTAAATCATATCTAATATAATTTTGGAAAACAATGCCCTTATTTTAAAATAATTACATATCTTGTCCTTATATCTATTGTAAAATTAACTAATGAGAAAAAAAAAATAGTATTGTATTATAAACTATTGATATTTATTGTCAATTAAGGTTTTTGGATTTAAAAATAGCTATTTATATATCCATTAGCATTCTTCCTCACCGTAAACATTGATTATGGATGATAAGCTCATGTGCAAAAATAAAATTGGGGCACTAATAGTTTAATGATTAAAAATAGTTTTGTATATTTTTATCTTCAATAAATCTTTCTTGAATTTTTGTATTTTTTAATTATGTATAATACATTTTTATACTTATTTTATATTATTTTCATGTACAAAAGCAAATGTTTAATAGTATTTTCTAAAATTATAAAACCTAATTCATACAAAAGATTTTTCTCATTAGACAAAACCTAACTTAAAGACACTCGTTAATTTACTTTAAACAAAACTTAATTCTATGCGATTATAAGCGTTTTCTTTAAACATATATCATGACAAGACAAATTAATTGACAAATAAAAAAAAATTTGTTACAAAAATTCAAAATGATTAAAATATTGACTTATATTAACGTGTTCGAGATTCAACATCTCACAACCACAACAGTACATTAAAAATACTAGTATTTTGTAATATATGGAAATTCACGCGCACAGTATATGATTGAATTAATTTTAAAATCAAATCTTAGTTGACAAATTATTAAAATAATTTAAATCACTTAATGTTGTTAAAAAAACTATTTTTGCCAAAAGAAATTTTAGAGTAAAATATATGTTGATGCCGTTTTTTATCGATATTAGAATGAAGGTGCATTTTTTATTGCTATGGTCCTACGAACAGAAAAAATGCATTAGGACCTAAGACCACTATGAGGTGTGGTGACCTTTGGCAATCCGATGCTTAAGTCAATTCAAGTAATGACGATAAAAAAGAAGACCAAAGAGCAATCAATTATTCATAAAAATAGATTTAATCTAATATTGAAGTTATTTCTTATTGAATAATTAGAAAATATTTATCGATTAATTATCTAATAGGTCACTTATCTAATAATTAGATTTATTTGTTGACTCAACGCTCATTAGGTTAAATCACAGATCATACTACTGAATATGACCAATAATATTGTGCTACATAACATGAGTTATATTTTATATCCAATAATATATAAGATAAAAAATTTAATAACTTGTTAATAAATAAATTAACATTGAAACAAACTTAAAAGGGAGATTGTAAGATAAATTCATTAATCAATGGAGAATAAAAGTAATATAGGTTTAGATTTTATTTTCTCTTTCCATTTAAGAATATATTTTAGTTTTATTTTTTTAATTCTTATAATTTTTTTTAACTCTTTTAAATTTTTTCCTACGAATTGCTTAAAATTATTAAACTATTTACAAAAATATCATTAAATTATTATATTTAAAGATTAATACAAAAATTTTATCACTTTAGTATTATTTTCAATGCTTGGGCTGATATTTCTGTAGACATTCTGGAAGTGATTGATAATTACCATTTGTTTATTTATTGCGTTTTGAAGGGTGAAACTCAATAATAAAAATAAAATTGTTCTTGGTCAATAGTGAATCAGGATCACCCATATATCGTATATGATTTACCTAATTGAATTTATTTCTTTTAAAAAAATAAAAAGAACTCGGTTGACTTTGTTAGTTCGAATATATAATCTAAAACATAAAAATATAAGAAAAATTATTAAAAATAATACTCTTAAAATTTAGGGAAATAGGCTTAGATGACCCCTTAATACTAATTTCATTCTGAGTTGGACCCCCAATTGCACATTATTTTAAAATACCATTTTTACCCTCATTAGATTTGCTTTATCCGATTAGACGATCCATAACCAATTTCCCCTCTATTTTCCTTAGTGCTTCGCGACCAATTTCTTCTTTGTTCTCAAGAGCGACACTGAAACAAAGCTCCAGAGCTCGACAATGAAGAGGATGTAAGGAATTGGTATGAGATACAAGCTTGGATCCTATGCTTTTACCACATTGAGATTTACAGACGCGGTTCAGATTCTTACAAGCGAACCAATCTCGCCGAGGCCGAATGAAAAGAAATAATCGAAGAAGAACAAACAACAGAAGTAGACGTAGAAGAAGAACAATTACACTGATCAACAACATCCGATTTTGAACCATTGATCGTCGTCAGGTCTGGTCCGAGAAAGCGCGCCCAGATCCGCGCCTCCAGCCACCAACCCACGCCTCCGCATTCGAACTCGATGAATGCAAATCCAGGCCCGATAGTGGACTTTTTGCGATAACTGAAATTGATCCAGGCTACATAACAGGTCCTCTGTCTTCTGTGTGGAAAGATTGGGTGAAGTGGTGTATTTGAGGCTAATGCGATCATTGCTGTTCCTTATGATTCATCTTCGTCTTTCTCTGATTATTTTCTGTTAATTGATGTAAATAAACGCTATATGTTGCAATTATTTTGAGGATGTTTTGTTCACTGTGATCTGATATTGGTATTGGTATTGCTAGGCTGTTGTCAATAATCTGGAAGATGCGCATGAATTCAATTTTGATCTTCAAACTTTTAGAATGTAGTAAATAGTAATACTGTAGAATGTAGATGAAGTTAGGAATCTCGTATATTCTTTGTCTTGTAACACTCATATTTGTCCAACTGAGCTCCGGCGAGTGGAATCGTCGGCCAATTAAAATTCGATCAGTTGGACATGTGTCCAACTGAGCTCCGTGACTTTTCAGTTTTTAGTTGGACTGAGCTCCGACGAGTTGGGTCATCGGCTAATCAAATTTCTGCTAGTTGGACAGTCGTCCAATTCTGAGCAGTCTAGTTGGACATGTGTCCAACTGGACTCCGGCGAGTGGGGTCGCCGTCAATCAAAATTCGATCAGTTGGACATACGTCCAACTCAGTTGGACATGTGTCCAACTAAGCTCCGGTGAGTGGGGTCGTCGGCCAATCAAAATTCTGCTAGTTGGACAGTCGTCCAATTCTGAGCAGTCTAGTTGGACATGTGTCCAACTGGACTCCGGCGAGTGAGGTCGCCGGCTCCGGCGAGTGGGGTCGCCAGCCGGTCAAAATTTTATCAGTTGGACAGTCGTCCAACTCTGTTGAGGTGAGTTGGACAGTCGTCCAACTCTGTTGAGGTGAGTTGGACAGTCGTCCAACTGAGGGGTTATTAAGGGCATTTTTGTCATAATATGTAAAAAAATTAAGTGGAGGGGGTCATATTAGATTTTTAATAAATAGGGGGTCATGACAGCATATAACCCTAAAATTTATAATAATAAAACTCGTATCCTAATAATATTGAACGTTTAATTTAAACGTATTTAATATTAAATGGGTCTAAATTATCTTCATTTAATTTTAATTAAATGAGTGTTAAAAAAATAATATATCGATATTTTTTTAATTATAAAATAATAAATTTAAATATAAAAATATTATTTTTATTATTTTTTCAAAATATAACCGGTAAACCACCAGTATTATAAATTTTATTTTTTCAATGTTATTACCTTGATAATTTGTACATTATCATCGTACTAAAATTCCATTGACCTATGGTGATGCAGGTAAGAGAAATATAAACACGGTCATTTGACCGCATTAATTCAAGCAAGAATCATTGTGTTGCACAAATGCGAATCTAGAATTAAAATAATTAAAAAAAATATTATAATTATTGTAATTGAGAAATATACTGTACTTATCTTATATAAATGTAAATATGCTCGTATAATTAAATAATTAATTTATGAATATTTATTTAAATTATTTGTATAAAAAATAGTCCACATATACACACACACAAAAGGGGGCAAAGATTAGTTAATTCAAATTTTTTACACAATTTTATACGGCCTTATTTTTGAACAATTAAGATTTAGAGTTTAAATACCATTAATTTTTAAGGGATGAAATTTAAGATAATAATTATCTTACATTTTCTCTCCCTTATTTTTTTTTAAAAAAAATAGATAATAAATAAGCGCTACTGATCCTATCCATGTATATATGCAAGAATGATTTTTTGGGCAACAATTATGAATTTTTTTAATTTAGAGCTTAGATTTTAGGGTTTAAATTTTAGGATTTAAAATTAAATTATTTTACTATTACAATGTATATGTACAATTGAGTATCGTTACTCACGTAAGTGTCATATAATTAATTTAGTCTTATAATAAAAATAAAAAAATGAGTACAAAATTAACGCTAAGTTTAGAGGATTTGGTGTTACTACACCCAATCTAAAATTTTAGGTTAAATAATTTCAGCCTTTAAAATAACATATTAAAAGAAAATATAAGATATTAAAATAATGTCATACCACAAGAAACAAAAGGTACAGAATCCTTATTATATATATAGGTATGGTTGCGGAAAAATTAATGTCTTACCGTTGTAAGGTTTAAGAATAACTATGGCAAAATGCATGCCTATGTTATGCAGGGCACAGGTTAAGCATGTGACCAATTATTTTTTTAAAAAAATTATTAAACTATTACATAACCGTACGTGAAATTTAATGAATTATATTTAATTCTCTCTTTTTAATAATTCAGCATTGAAAAGTATGTGCGACTGATTCCTGAACCACCAAAGTTAAATAGTAAACTTTACAATTTGAAATAATATAATCAAATATCTACTAAGGAGAATGTCATATAATTTTTGGTTAATTAATTAAAGACCACTCCCATCATTTATAACAGTGACGTAATTAAAAATTTTATTAAGAGAAAATACCATGCAAATTATGAAAATTTGTAGCTCAATAATATATATATATATATGATAAAAGTTCGATCAGAATGTTTAATTTATATAATATTATTTTTAAAAAAATAAAGAATAAATTTAACAATATAAAATAAAATATTAAAGTTATATTTTTATTAAAGAGTAATAAAATAAACATTTAGATATAAAATTTGTGAACAAATATGTAAGTAAAAAATATAAAATAGTAGTTATATTGTACTAAAAAAAAAAGTTAAATTAAATTTTTTATAGTTAAATTCAGTATTAAAAAATTATTAGATTGAATAAAAATAAAAAATGAATAATAAACTAAAAAAAGTGGTTATTATTTTTCTTTTCTTTTTTATAAATATAAGAAGTATTGTTTTAACCTTTTCTTTTTATACAGCTATAGTTTGTGAAAATAATGGATTTTTGAGCGCCTGTGATACTTGTTATTTTAAATATTGAAGAATTAAAAAATATAATTTTTTTAACAAGAATAAAAGTAAAAAGTAACAATATTATTAACTATTATACATAAAAATATGAGATATAATAAAATAATATTTTTGTATAAAAGGTCATAAAATTTCTCGAAACTTAAAATATATATGTGCATGAAAATAAAAATTCAGGAGTACCAATCAAATTTTATATAAAAAACGCTAAAAATATATAAATATTATAAGTAAAAAACATATTTATGAAAATCGAGAGAAACTCTAAACACTTGCCTCCCTCCCCAGATTCATAATACATTAAAATTATAATAAGGAAAATGAACCACTTAATAAAATAATTAAAAGAAATGCACCACTAAATGTTGTAATTATCAATCATGATTAAGCAAGTTGGAAGTTTATTTCTTTTTTTTAAATATACTAATAAAGTGGGAGTGGGGTTCATTGCTCTTCAACGACTCCATTTTGTCGTCCTCTTTTAGATTATTTATTTATTTATGATAAGAGAAATTATAAAAATACATAAATTATATTTTAATATGTGATAAAATTATTTTAAAAAATAAAAAATAATTTAATTTTTAAAAAAATTTTATTATATATAAAATTTATATCTACATAAATTATATTTTATTATATAATAAAATTATTTTAAAAAATAACAAAAATAACTTTGTTATATATTACGATTTTTGTCATCATTAATTTTCAAAAGAGCGAACTTATGAGTTTATCTTTGAACTTCTTTACCTCATATTATTTAATAAACTTTGCACAAAAATAAGTCCTTTTAATTTCTTAATTTTGAAATTAAATTGAATTTGTAGTTAAAAAAATTTAAAATTAAAATTTTAATTTCAAAATTTTTTGATTAAAATTAATTTTTTTGATAATCAATTTATAATTTCAATTTTGATAAAATAAAAATTAAAAATTGAATATTACTTTTTTTTTTTTTTTTTTTTTTTGAGAAATAAAGGAGGACATTTTATTTAATTTGTAGTTGCAACATTTTGCCTAGAATCGAACGGAACCAGATCCAATACATGTAGAACAATCATGACAACTAAACTTGTATTTAGCTAAATTATGGGCAACCATATCTACTCGAACAATAAACACAAGAAAAAGAAGAAAAACTGCAACATAAAGCTAAAATGTCCTCTAAAATGGCACCTTCCGTAGTAAGAGAGTGAGGTTTCTGTTCACTAGTTGGACAGCTCGGAGACAATTAGATTCCAAAATCACATGTGTGATATCCATTCGTAAGTATAGCCATAAACCAATGCACATCGCTTAGAGTTCTGTTGCAAGAGCCGGCATTGACGAAGGTCTTCTACACGCTATAGGTCCCACCACCTTTCTAACGTTACTTCGGATAATGCCACCCATTCCATGCATGCCAAACTACAAACCTTACTTCAAATTTGGCTTTATAAGACGGCTCGTCCTAAAAGAATTGAAAAAATAAGACATTTACTAAACACTTTATAAAATATTTTTATATGATGGTTACTGATCTTCTTAAAAAAATTTTATAGGACGACCAGTAACTGTCTTATAAGAATTTTATAGGACGGCCATTAACCGTTCTATTTTTTATGGAAAAAATTTACTTAACCTTCCTAAAAAATTCAGTAACCGTCCTAAAAAATTCTTAACTAAAAAATTCTTATAGTCGTCATAAAAGAATTTTTAGGATCGCTATTTTTTTTTTTTTTTTTTGTATTTGTCCAATACTGAAATCTATATATAACTTGTACAAATATTAATTTTATTCCAAAAACACGATTCAGAATAAATTTTATTCCAAAAATATCCTAAATTTATATAATATATATATATATATATATATATATATATAACTAGCGGACCAATGTTACATTTTTTTGTTTAGCTTTTAAATGTTTGGTTCTCCAAAGAGAGAATGAAAAATAAATGTATGATCTCTACAATAGTATTTAATTCCGTATATGCAGAGGATCCAAGTCAGCAGTGGTTGAGCTAGAAAGTGATTCTTTGATACTGACGTATCATTTTATATCTAGCAACTCTAATTCTAAAGCCTAGCTCCCTTAACTGCTTGCGCTTTGTGTCGTGGGTACAGCAGCATAAGCGTGTAGCAAACAAAAGGAGGGGGCCTTCTATCTCACTCAGAAAGAAAGAAGACTCTTTCTTATTAAATCAAACTCTCTTAGGGTACAGCAACAGAAGCGACAGGATGAAAGGTGCGCGACTATGTGAGAAAAAGTTTTTAGTATTAAAATTAAAAATTATACACAAAATAATTCATAGGCATAATAATTTTTACAATAAAATATGTTATATTAAAATTATAAAAAAACTATTACAAGTACAATAAAATATTGGAAAAGTGATTTATACACACTTCAAAGCATAAAATTGAAGTATAAAATTTATTTATTATGAAAGAGTGTTAACAAAGTATTGTATCAATCAGTCATAAAGATGAAGAGTTTCCTGATAGTAAAATCTAAGAAAAAAGAGAAAAAATACAAATAAAATAAGGAAGATGAGTGTATTTTTTTATTTTTTTTTACTTAGACAAAAAATAAATAAGAATAATTAATAAAATTGAGGGAAAAAAAGGAATAAAAAATGTAAAAAAGGAACAAAACGAAGAAGAGGAAAAGAGATGCGATGAATTATTGTTTAATATTTATTGTTCATTTAGATTAAGATTTTTTATTAATATTTTTCTATAATTTTTTAAATATTTTTTAACTTATTCTTTTTTATCTTTTAAATACCGAATTGTTTGCCCATCATAGGTAGTGTTTTATATTCTTTTGGATGCAGTTGCAAGTCTCTATTGTTTAGAATGGTTAATGAATGAACGTGCATTTTAAAGTTAATTGTATTTGTTGAAAAAAAATATGAAAAAGCTATAAAAAATAGCATGTCTTAAAACTTATAATCACAAAATAGCATCTCTAATGTCTATTTAGATCTGTAATGTTGAACTCAATCAATTTAACTCAATTTAATATTATTTGGTGCTATTTTTATTTTTATAAAATTTAGGATGTTTTATGTAATTTTTCAAAAGAAATTGATTGGGTTGATATGTTTAGGTTTTATTAGGTTTAAAGAATATTGGATTTATGTATGTAGTATAAAAAAATTTGTCCAAAATTTAAACTAGATTTTAACCCAGACCCTATAACCATCCACCCCTGCTAGTGAGAGCAAGAAATCAAAATTGCTATGCCTGACTATTAGCCATTTAGTCACATCCTTTTTAATCGAGAATCTATACTCTATCGAGTTTACTAACATGGTAAGAAATTGACCAAAAAATCCACACGAATTTAATCATACCTCGAGAATCCATAATAATTAATCTAGAATATCATTGTAAAATTTCCATAACGATCCAACATGGGACAACTATTTGTTCATACTTGAGCTTAATGTGCTACCTACACAGGTTAACTTTCACCTTGAATATTTATCTTGTATGCACCCAAACAATGCAAACTAGACCTCATTTTTAATACTACTTGTGAGACCTGGGGTTCCAACCTAAATATTAACATATTAATAAGAGTAATTTATCTCAATTATATGCCTAATTTTCTAATTTTTTTTTATTGTAGGACTCGTTCACATTTCAGACACAAATAACTTCAAATATATTGTTTGGGACACACATAAAAAAACCTTGTACCCAATGTATACAAAGGCATATACTAGGTTAATTAATTTGTATGGTTTACCGTTTTCAAATTTTGCAGGTGATGTTCGAAATGTACTCAGCCTCTCCAATTCTCAACATTATTTATCTATATGTGTATAATATAATAGGCAAAATATTAAATATATATATTAAATGTGTATTTTTTTGATAAATAATTTATATTCTAATAATTTTTCTCTTTTGATATTTCAATTTTATCAGTTGCAATTTATTAGAATAATAAATATTTGATACTCTTTTATAAGTACTCAGTTAAATTTTTATACATGTAATTATTGTTTAATTAATTTGAAATTATATTTTTGAATATTTTTTATACAATGATTTATGTTTATATATTAAAATAATTTATTAATTTTTATTTGTTACTTAACTTGGCCCCCCTAATATATTTGTTTTAGTTCCCTGCGGAGGTATATGAGATAAAAAAAAGATTTGAAATGACTACAATATGAAGGGGTTTATGGGTTTATTCTGCTTAAGATTGCTCTAATTTGCGATGGGTTCCAAATTTTGTAGATTGAGATTTCTCCATCCGTGTAGAGCTAGGGCATGCAAGGAATTTGAGGGATTTTGATCATGCATTATGCACGTAACAAAAATCATTAAATCCCGTTATAGATTTAATGGTATTCTTAGATTAATTTCACTTAATATAAGTTCGGTAGGATAGTTTCTATATAGTGTAAAAATTTGGTAGTATATCGTAAAGTTTACCCTATTAAATAGAATATAATCTCTAATCCTAGTGTACCTGTATATGACACTCTTTATAATTAAAAAAAAAAATGACTTTTCTATAGCATTTAAAATAATGAAGATTTAATATGGTTTACATTTGGTGGTAATATTCACTTTTTCAAGTCACTTAGGCTTCTCTCCAAAATTTTCTAGAATCTCAAAAGAATTAATTGAGATAATAACAATTCTAGGCATATAAAATTATTTTGTAATACAATGAAAATTTGGTATATTCAATCACTTGAGCTATATGAGTTTCAATAGTTATTTTTAGGCATAAATTAACAAATATATCATTAAATTATAACAAAAGTTACAAATATATTATTTAATTTTATCAAATGTGTGATAAAAATAATATTTAAGTATCATTAGTAATAAAAATATACTACTATGTTATATTTTTTGTAATAAATTTGTATAATTAATAAAAAATTTAGTGATAAATTTGTACAATTAATAAAAAATTTGGTGGTAGATTTGTATCAGTAATAAAAATTTTAGTGGTAAATTTGTCACAATAATAACATATTTTTACTTCTAACTATATTTAAATACTATTTTCGTCATTAAATAAAGTTAAATTATATATTTATCACTTTTGATAGATTTGTTAGTTCACCCTTATTTATAGTACTAGGGGTAGTAAGGTGGAACCACATCCGACCAAGAAGTGCCCTGGCTTCTCTCAATTTCGTGATAATATAAATTTTAGGTATAATGTTTATGAAATTTTATAGAAATTACATGCTTAAAATGAGTCTCTGTTCCCTATGAATCTTCATTTTTATGTATTTATGACTCAAAAATATATTACAAATTTAAGTTGAATATTTTTATAATTAAATGAGATACATATAATATCTTTTTATAATAAAAAATAAGTAATAATATTTTTTCAATATTTATGAGGAGTGGACTATGTGCCTTGCACGTATCTTACTTATTAAATATATTATTAAAATATAATAATATCATTATAATAAAAAAATATAATTGTATATTCATTTATATAATTAATTATATGTTAGTGTTGTTATTTTTATAATAAAAATATAAAAATTGTATATTTATTTCTATAATTAATTATATATTTCTGTTGTTATAATTAGATAAATTTATCATAAATAATAAATATCATTAAAATAAAAATTTAAGCTATTAAAATATATTTACATATTTAATTTAAAAATGTTTTCATTATATTTATTACTTATAATTAAAAATAATATAATTAAAATTTATTAAAAAGAATTAAAAGCTTCTAATAGTATTAGTTTAAATATATATTTAAATATGTCAAAATATATTAGTTGGTTTTAAAATTATATAGATAAGATATTTATAATGACATATATTGTTTAATTTTATATAAATATTTGTTAATTATTACGTATAATATATATCAATTTTAAAATTATATGAATAAGTTGTTAAAAAATTTAAAATAAAATAAATAAAAAAGAATAAAGGAGATAAGAAAAAAAAAAGAAGAAAAATAATAAAATAAAAAGTAAAAAAAATGACAAATGTGATTATAATAAACACACTTTTAATATACAAAGATATGATACCCTTCGAAACAAAACAAAGATGGTCTCTTTGTCAAAGGGATAAAGAAGCCTAGATTCTAGAATTACTTACACATAAAATAAAGGTAACAATTTCATAAGAAAAGAAAGGAAAAGAAAAGAAAAGAAAAGAAAAAAAAGGTAACAATGTAACATCTTTGTTATTTTACTTTTTTGATAGTAGAAAATGTAACATCTTTGTTGAGCCCATTAAACCATGTTTTTTAAAAGCACTATTAGAAGAAAGCCCACAGCTCAAAGGGCAACTTCGCAGCAAAATATATTTCTTTTTTCTTTAAGAGATCTTCTGTTGGAAGAGCCCCATCCACAAATCAAATAAAATCAAAAGGAGCTCTCTTGAGCGTTAAGCTAAACAAAATTTAGATTCAAAATTAAAAAAAGGCTTAGTTCGAGCTCTTTTGGATTAATGTTTAGCTACAACAGTATATAAAAAAAAAAATCATATTTTTTATTATTTTAACATTACATGTGTAATATTATATGTATTAAATAAAATATTAATTATTATTTGGATACAAAATTAAAAATATAAAATATTAATAGAAAAAATTAAATAATAATATACAAATTATTATATATTAAATTGCGATAAAAATCAAATAATGATAGGACAAGAGGCTTAAAATATACTCAAATTCCTTTCCTCAGTTTCCTTTCTTTGGTAGAAAAGTGGTTTAATCTTTAATTTTTATTTTTCTCTTAAAGTAATTACTAATTATCCAAAACTTAATTCTATGCTGTTCTAAGAAATTTCAGTTTCGAAAATGCAGCATAAACATCATTGGAATTTGACTGACATACATTATCACTTTTCATGGACAATCTTTTTATAAATAATTTTCCATAATTTTTAGATTAGTTATTTTATAGAGAAACAACTTCTTTTTTTTTTGTTGTTGATAGAATACAACTTTTTTAGTGTAAAATCTATTATACTATAAATATTTATTTACACAATTGTATATTTCTATTTATTAGTTAAATAATTATTGCAAATATTTAACTACCTATTTTATAAATTTTTAAAGTATAAAAAAAATATTAAATGCATTTATTTATATATATTAAATAAAAAATTAGTTGAAAAATAAATATTAATTGTTTCGATTTTTTAAAATTTTATTAATTTATTATTTTTTGTTAATTTAGTCTAAAATTTTATTAATAAAGTCAATATTCTTTACATTTGTGATAAAATTTACTTCTTCATGTGAAATTCATATAGACTTTAACGGTATATTTGATACATCGTATCATATAGATTAAGTATATTTGTATTTAACTGAATTATATTAAATTATATTATAATTAATCTGTAGAGTGTTTGGTAACAAATTGTATAGTATAATCAGATTAAATTAATTATATACATTTTAATAAAATCATTTATATTTCAAATAAATTTTTATTATAAAATTTATTTAAATCAATATTTAATTTTTTTTTTTTACATTTTTAAAAATAAAAATATATTATTTTTAATTTAAGATAAAAGAAAAAGTTAATACATATAATTTTATAAATAAAAATTCAAACAAACTAGATTAATTGTGCATTATAGTTTAGACCTACACTCTTTATCATACAAATTTTTTATATAATTGTACTATTTATATACTTTACGATAAAGTTTGATTTCAAAGTTAAAGGTGTATGAATATTATTTTCAAAATATTTCAAAATTTCCTCATATTTTTGGAACTATCAATTTTTTTTTTGCTGATATTTTCGTAGGTTCTTTTATAGTAATTTTCTAAATTTTTTATGAATATTTTGAAAACATTAAAAATATTGATATTGATATATTGTTGAATATCACTTTATAAAAGTTTTTATTTTTTTCAAATTAAAGATATATATGTACCTGACTTATTATTTGTATTTTTAAAAGTAAGTAAATATGATCCATTTCCAAAATTTCAATTTAGTAAATAAATAATCATAATTCGTTAAACTACAATAGGTTTTTATAATAACAAAAATTTTAAAAATTATAATTCATTTTGGCTCAAGTTTCAATTTTAAAAACCAAAACCAACATTAATATATATATATTTTTGAATTTAAATCTCATGGTGAATAATTCACACACTCGAACACCCTCAAAATAGTTACTCAACTCAGAAATAGATGAATCATTAAAAGGAAAATAAGGAGTAAATCGTTAGGAGGACAAAAAAACACAACGATTTATATAGTTCAACTTCTATTAAACCTATAATAATAAATAAATAAAAAATCACAAAATTAACATCTTTCAAGCATATAATAACAAAGATAATACCCCTAAAATTAACTTATACATTTCTCAATTGAAAATGAGAGTGTTCCTTTTGTTATGAATTTTAAGTGTGTTATTTTATTTAATTTATTTATATATAAAAAAGAAAAAGAAAAAATATAGGGCCTTTATTAAGTCAACAAGTTACAATGTATGGACTAGCAATTTAAAGGGAAGAATCCAAGTACACTCAAAAGACAAAGCCACACACACAGAGGATGAAGCCTAGCACTCTTAGACTCACATACACAGAAAATTCAAATCGTGAACAGCACTCTGGATTCTGGAACAAGAAAGAGAAGAAATCAGCCATAAACCTTAATCGCAACAAATATGTACATCCACCTTAGGTCATGAAAAATACCAATGTCTTCAGCGTAACAAATGACATTGAGTATCCAAAAGAACTACAGTACCTTGTATTGGGCTTCACAAAGGGCCCAAAAATGTTAGCGGGCTTAAGTACAATATACGTTATTTACAACTAAGTCTCACCAAGATGAGAACATTGAGTGATTTACTCAAATAGCAAATATACGGTAAAAAGTGCCAATTCTTCTTAAATAGTACTTTTTTAGGTTAAAATGGTGAGTTTCAATTAAGTATTAGATACAATTTTTACCAAAATATTCTTTTTGTTCATTTCTTTAATTTATAAGTATATAAAACTTATAATATTTTCTGAAAATTTTTGTAAGGCTTACAAAAGTTATGATATTTCAATTTTTATATACTTAAGTTGATTTTAATTTAATTATTAATTTATATTTATTTTTATATTTTATATTTATGGCTCTGATACCAATTTCTTAAAATTCTGTCATTTTACAATATATTTTTATTGTATGTACACCTTATATTTTTGTATGTATACTTTATATTTTTGTACGTATACCTTACATTTTTGTACGTACACCTTATATTTTTGTACGTACACCTTATATTTTTGTATGTACACCTTACCTTTAAGTTTCAGCACAAAAACTGTTCATCAGATTCAAGTAATTTCTTAAAATTCTGCCATTTTACAATATATTTTTATTATATGTACAACTTATATTTTTGTATGTACACCTTACATTTTTGTATGTACAACTTATATTTTTGTATGTACACCTTATATTTTTGTATGTACACCTTACCTTTAAGTTTCAGCACAAAAACTGTTCATCAGATTCAAGTAATTTCTTAAAATTCTGCCATTTTACAATATATTTTTATTATATGTACAACTTATATTTTTGTATGTACACCTTACATTTTTGTATGTACAACTTATATTTTTGTATGTACACCTTATATTTTTGTATGTACACCTTACCTTTAAGTTTCAACACCAAACTATTCATCAGATTCAAGTACGGCTTTTCCTTTGCTTTTATCCACATTTTTTAGAGAAATTATAGAGTTGCTATTAATAACTTCATGACATACCTATACATACAAAATCCATCACTACCTCCACTGTTGCAACGAACTGTTTTTACTGTAACGAAGAACAAGGAACAGAGGATGCAATATCAAGGAAAACTCCATTTGTTAGCGACTGACAGAACAGAGCTTTGCTTACATGCTTCTCCAAGAAGAATCTCGATTATATACTCCTTTGACATTGTAGAAGAATCTCTCTCAGATTGTCTCAAACAGTTTACATAATTGTGTGCTATTTAAGTAACATATCAATCTTACTGTCAATTTATGCAGAGACGAGGATATAATGTACAAAGCGCAATATCAATTTTACCTTTGAAGGATTTGAAGGTTAAAAGTGTCATTTGTATTTTTCCAAAACACAGTCGTTTTGCTATTTTGGACAAAAAAATCAGTTTTCATCATATATGTATCATTTCAGGGAATTAATTCAAGAACATTGCCCCCGTTAAAAGTTATAACAGATTTTTTAACCCAATATTACTTTTTCCCTTTCCGCTTTTTGGTACCGTTTTGTGTCAGTCATTTTACTTTTTAACCCTCAAGTTATATTTACTCCCTTTTTCCTTTACAACTTATAAGTAAGATCAAATCATATTTTAGATCATTCTCATAAGTCATATTTAAGATTATTCTCCCTAGTCTCCTTGACTCTCCCTTATTTATGTCTTCCTCCTCTAATAGTCCTGATGTCGTTGTTGGCAATAATGTTGTGTCGTTGCTCCGTCTACGCCTTCAACTTTTCTCTCTACGAGTTCTTCGATGAAAGCACATAATATAAAGATAGAGGTAACCTTTTCCAACAATTTTCCTATTGTCAATTGATTGTTTACCTTGAATCTTGATAACGTGAGAGATTATACCAGTGACGTTTAGTATTATTGCTAATGTTAGTTCAACCTTCAATTTCTAGATTGTTTCTCTATTAAAGTGAGAATTTCTATTGCACAAAGGCATTCATACTTATTGTTTACAAATGATTTCGATGTCGGTGAATATTTTATCGAAGGCTTCAAAAACACAAAATTGTTTACCATGGATAGCCCACGGTTAGTGAGATGCATTCCAATGTAACTAAGGCTTGAGTTGAAAATGTTAGGAAGAGGTTTTGTCGGTAGCATAGTAGGTAATATCATTTTCCCTTTTCAAGTTATTGATTAGTAAAATTATGTTTATTTGCTTATTTTGTAGAAAAGTGTGTCAATGAAAATAACCTAATTTTACCTTGAATAGAGATAGATAGTTCTTTTGAATGAAATTGTTAGATAAACGATTATAATTTCTTAACAGGTTTCATCTAGTTTAAGAGTTTGATGAAGGAAAAAGTAAGTTATCGTATATATTTAGCTTGTTGAAATAAAAAGAGGAAGAAAACAAACCCTAGAGCTATTGTTTGTGGAGGTTTTGACTGATAATTAAATTAGTAGTTTTCTTTTTTGATAAATATATTAAAGATACTTCCCAACATGCACTGTAAGTAAATACTGCAAGTTTCAATTTTGGATGTAATTATCTAAATTCTCTCACGATAAGAGTCAACTAGTCCCCAATTTCTACTAGAATATTCAATGTGATTTTTGAAAATTACATGTTATAATATGTTATATTCATTTTTATCTTTGTATATAATATGTTAGATATATATCTGCCGTTATATATAATGTGTTGCATCTATTTCTATTTTGTATGTAAAATGTCACATTAATTCTATTTTTGTATGTAACATATTACATCCATTTTCAGAAGTGTCGTTGGAGCTCCAGTCCAACTCTATTAATTATAGATATAACAAGTAACATCCACCTTTATATTTGAATGTAATTTGTGACATCCTTATTTGACAAGGTCACTGAAGCTTTGGTAAGATCGCCGACAGTATCATTGAGCTCTAATAAAGTCATCGACGGAGTTCCTGCAGCTCCGATGAAGTTAGAATGTTGAGAGATGGAAAATAAATGATATTTTAGTAAATATTTTCTTATTATGTACCCATGGGATGTAAAATTATTAGTTTGAAAAAATTATAATATTTATTTAAAAAAACAGCACCAAAATGCATTTATACGTATTAATGCAATTAATCTAGCTCTTAAATAAATGTAGGGCACACTACTACAATTTAGGCAATATAGGACGGCTTATAATTTAGAGTGAGAAACAAATAGGACGGTCTCAAGTATATGGCCGTCCTATAAGAAATATAGGACGGTTTTTACGGAAAAAATTTGGCAGAACTTTATAGAACGGCTATTAGCCGTCTTAAAAAAAATTCTTTTAGGACGGCTATGTTACTATAGCCGTCCTAAAAGAATTTACACATACATTCTTTTAGGAATGCTATTAGCCGTCCTATATAGTTTCAGTACTGGACGAACACAAAAAAAAAAAAAAAAATCTTTTAGGACGGCTAATAGTTAAGTACTGGACGAACACAAAAAAAAAAAAAAAAAATCTTTTAGGACGGTTATTGGCCGTCCTAAAAGATTTTTTTTTTGTTCATCCTAAAAGAACGAGTGTAATTTTTTTTACTTATATATCTTTCTCCTCGCAAGTGAACCTAACTCATTTTAAGTTAAAAAAATTCAATTCCTCGTCATCCTTCCTCTCCTTCTCTTTCTCATCAGGACACTCATCCTTTTCCCCATCCCCTTCAATATCACCACCAACAATAATTGATTTTTGCTAGCAGAGTTGGTAGCATGTGAAAGTTTTGACTATTTATTCTGCACTTATTATTTATTTTATTCTTACACTAATCTTTGGTAATTTTTTTAAATATATATATATTCTCCACTTTGGGTTAATATTTGTATTTTGCTCGACTTTAATAATTATTTTTTTTAAATAGTTGGACATTTGATTTCTTTGTTTCCTTTCGCTCACTCTGATCATTCTCCATTCTTGATTTTTCTTTGCCATTTTTCGCCCATCTTTGGCTATTTTTTTTGCATTTCTGTTATGAGTATCAATCTTAATGTTGAGTATTAATGATATTTAGTTTGTTAGTTTCTTATTGTGAATCTATGGGTTGAATTTTGATTGTTAGGTTGAGTCCTAAAAAGAAAGAGGGAATTGAAAAACTAAAGCGGGAAAAGAAAAATTGAAAGTCGTGCCAATATTTTTTGAACCATATATATGTGATGTAAATTATGGATATTTTTGAAATGAAATTTATTCTGAATCGTGTTTTTAGAATAAAATTAATTTGTACATATTATATATAGATTTCAGTACAGGACGAACAAAAAAAAAAAAATCTTTTAGGACAGCCATTGACCGTCCTAAAATAATTTTTAGCCGTCTTAAAAGAATTTTTTTTTTATGGTCGTCCTAAAAGAATTTTTTTTTTATGATCGTCCTAAAAGAATTTTATAAGACGGTTAGTGGTCGTGTTAAAAGAATGACCGTCCTATAAAATTTTTTTATAAGACGCTCCATAAACGTCTTATTTTTTCGATTCTTTTAAAACGGAATTTTATAAGACGGTCAATGACCATCCTATAAAGATAAATTTGTAATAGTGGCATATATTATCTTGTTATAATTAAATTAGTTTTAATATATATATATATAAAAGATGCTATTTTAAAATTTTAGTTATGTATATATTACTATATATTAGACATTTATTTAAAACTTGAACTCTCTAATAATATTGCAATAATACTCTTTATTTTTTATTTCAAGTTAAAATTATAAATCGGATAGCATCACATTAAATACTGTTAATAGAAAAAAATAATAATAATAAAGGCAAAAAAAAAAAAAAAAAACGATACTATTCAATTAAATTTCAAAGACCTACATGTACAGCGAGTTAACAGAAAAAAACACAAACTGCTTGGACCCTTCCCGAAAGTCCTCAGGTCCCCAAATACAAGCATATTACAACACCTAACAACAACGAGGACAAAGCAGAGAATTTAAAAATGGGGAACAAAAAAAAAAAACTGGTACGACATAAAACAGACCATATAATTTTGTGAGGGCTCTGTGATTCTGGTCTGCCAGGGTTATATTAAGATTTATGATCCTGGCAAAGGGAGAGAGAGACACACGGCATAGAGAGAACCCAAGCACGACAATGCATGTTAGAGACTCTCTCCTAAATTTGAAAACTTTAGAAAACTACAGAAGCAAACAATTTCACACGTGCATCAACAGCCTGGACCCATTTCCCTTTTGCCCTTTTCAGCTTCAGATTTCAGCTCCTCTCTATCTGTGCCTTTCATTTCCAACACTGGGACCACATTTTATATATTATTGCCTTAGCATGCAGCTTTGCTCACATCTTTGTTGGATCTATTATACTTCATGTGACTCTTAACAAGCTGCCCAGCGGCAATGGCAGACATCAACGAGAGTTCTCCAGCTAATACAGAACCTGCAATAATGGCAGCCAACTGCCTTGAGTTTGCCCCGGGTGAATTGCTTGCACCCTTTACACCAAGTAAATTCAAGCAAGCAGATTGAGAAGCCAGTTGAGTCCCACCTCCAACTGTGCCAACCTGAACAAAAAGAGAATAAAAACCCATCAATCTTTGCATCCGCCTATATTAGACCGTAACTATGCGTTTAGCTTTTAAGCTACCTCAACAGAAGGCATTGTCACAGAGATATGAAGATCCTTCCCATCGTTGAGAGGTTCCATCATCGTAATGCAATGAGAACTCTCAACATTTTGTGCTGGATCTTGGCCTGTGGCAATAAATATTGCAGATACAATGTTGCTGGCATGGGCATTATATCCACCAAGAGCACCAGCAATAGCAGAACCTGTGAGGTTCTTGAGCATATTGAGCTCTACTAAAGCAGCTACGTTGGTTTTTAAAACCTTCCTCACCACATCTTCCTTTATTACTGCCTCACAAATAACAGATTTGCCACGACCTTCAATCCAGTTTACAGCAGCAGGTTTCTTGTCTGAACAGAAATTTCCTGAGAATATCGTAGAACACATACCAGATATTGCAATTAAAATACGTCAGCACCACGTTACTGACGTTAAAGACTCATTTATCGGTGTATAACATGATAACTTCAGGGAAAAGGACTCACACTTCAACTTTTTACATAAAATTAAGGGTTGCAAATAAAAGATATTACATGTAAAGGTACCAAGTCTTTACCACTCTATTATTAGCAACAACAAAAAATTATTAGCAGAAAAAAGTCTTTACCACTCTATTATAGGGCAGCTGGTAAAATTATTAATATTTGTAGTCTATAAGTATGAAGGACAAAAGGACCAACACCTCTAAATATTTTTAATATAAAAGTACACGAAAAACTGTCGAGCTTTCACCAATTGTACTAGAAGGTGGCGGCTGACACCTTCACTGAACAACATATAGAAGAGACAATTGAAATTGCATGAAAATGCTATAAATTTAATGCAATAATAAATGGAGGACCACAAAGAAGAAATATATTCATGGTGTTGTTGATATCAATATACACTCAACAGACTTCATATCGATCGATTTCAGCAAAACCGAAAAAAAAATACAAGTTTCATTATTGGTGGGGAAAGGATGAGAGGCTCAGTACTTAAAAATGTCCAGGACCACATGTTTGACGAGTCCAAATGTACGTTTGTTTAAAAGAAGTCCAAATTATTGAAAGAATTCATAAAATGAAAACTAGAATTGAAAGACAGTGACATCCAACTTGTCCTCTATATTATCAAGTTCATTATTGTGGGGAAAATAAGAGAAATTAATAAGGATGCTTTAAAAAGAAACAAATAAAGGATATATATTTTCTGCTTATTAAATATTAAATACTTACAGAAAAACGAGTAACATTCTAAAGCAAAGTGCAAATTCAAAACAAGCTAGAAGATTTAGTGATTTGACTACTAAAATTGAAAAGAAGAACATAACTTACCAGATATGCCAATAACATCCATGTCAGGAAAATCGTTCTGAAGGAAGTCAAGGACATTCTGTACTCCTTTGGACACCATGTTCATTCCCATAGCATCCCCAGTGCTGCAAGTAAATCTCATATAAAGATTCTTCCCTGCAATAGCGCACTTAATACTCTGCAGTCTCGCAAATCTGCTAGACCTGAAAACCAATTACGACTGCAAAATTAGATATCAGACACACAATTGAGGTAAAAATGAGACAACTAAGCAGCCCAAATCAAGAAAAAATTCAGCTCAAATTATATGCTTTTCCGACATTTTGTTATCACAACCATCTCATTGACCAAACATAACATCAGGAGAAAAACTAGTTGGGTTAAATATCAACGTCAAAGAGTGAAAAATAACAAAAAATCAAAACAAGGCGGTTCAGTGCCAAGTCAAAACAATACAACAGAGGCATAAATACAAACACAAACGAAGCAATAAAGAACAAAACAGGAAAGCGTACCTATTAAAGACGAGAGAAAGCGTATCGAAATTAACAGGATCCTCCAAGAAGAACTTCAATTCGGTAGCTCTCTTAGCTGAATCGAACCTCACAACCGGCGCTCTGGTCATCCCATCTCTCAATAACACGCTAGTAGCGCCACCAGACACGTGAATTGCCTTACATCCTCTGTTAGTACTCGCTACCAAGCAACCTTCAGTCGTCGCCATTGGAACCCAGTACTCGCACCCATCAAGCAACAATGGTCCGGCGATGCCCACAGGAATCTGAACATACCCAATAGGCATCTCACAGCACTGACCGCGTATCGAATCGTAATCAAACCCTTCCAATGGCAAACCGTGAAGGGACTTCCCCGTCGTCCTCTGAAGCGCCTCACGACGAATTGCCGTAGCTCGCTTACAATCGCCAAGCCTCGATTCAAGAGAATACGATGGCACGGTTCCATCAACTACAGATTCAACAACGTCCTGGTCTTCTTCAGATAACAATGTGGATATAACAGGCTCAGAATCTAAGATATTTGAAGCAATTGGAGAAATGAAGGTTTGAGAACAAGGCGGGGAAGGATCAGCAACTGGGCCGTCCAGGTCCCAAGCCTCGTGAGAGGCACGTGCAATGAAGGACTGGACAAAATCGATGCCGAAGAAACCAAGGAGATAGATAAACGAGGCGATGAGAGAGACAATGGCAGCAAGCTCAGATAGAGTAACAACATGAAGAGGCGTTGAAGTTCTGATCTTGTCGCGCCAACGGTGAAGGAGATAATAAGCGACGGAGAAAAAAAGAGTGAAGAAGACTGCGTTAGTGAGATAAAGAGGAAGAGGAAGAGCATCCGAGGCTTTAGGAGCAGGGGTGATCGATGATGGCTTTTGCTGGTTGTGAATCCTAGCGTCGTCGTCGGAAGATGACCGAGGAGGTCTATGAAATCGCCGGCGGGAGTCCATTGAATTTACCGGCGAGAGAGAGAGAGAGAGAGAGGAATTAGTAAATATGAGCTTGAATGGGTTGTCACTTCTAAAGGATCAAAAGGCCTCTCGCTCTCTCCCGATCTCTCTAAGGAAAGGGAGAAAAGTGAGGAAGCGCGGCTGTTTAGGAGAGCTTTATAGGCTGGAAGCACGGGTTGTTTGGAAGCGTGTGTGGCGTGTCGATAAAAGTTGGGCGCTTGCTTACGTGTTACAGCTCACTCTTTGACTTCGCACATGCCTATTGAGCCCAACTCTTGTAAACTTTCTAGAAGCCCAAATACCATGCCCAGTTTTGTTATCTCCGATTTTAGAACTTTTACCCAGGTGTAGAACCTGCTTTAACCAAAATGATTTTTTTTCTTAAAATTGCTGGACAACGTCGTTTTCGTCCATTAATTTTACATTTTTATCCTTTGTTTTTCTGCCCCTACGCCTATGCTTGCTGCTTTTGCGCATGTCCCGCTTGCCAATGCGCTAGTCCAACCTGCTTCTGTGCCAGTCTAGCTTATTGTTGTGCCTGCAACGCCTGCTTGCTGTGTGTATTGGTGCTCTGCAGGTGTTGGCTGAAAGGTCTCCAGTTTGTCTTATTAGAGCAACCTTGTGACTAGTACTTTATTTGTTCCTGCAACAGTTGTGCAAGTTAGTGTGCTTTGACCATTCTTAACGGCTAGCTAATGATAGTGATGTTTTGGATTATTCCCCGGGCAATGGGATAGGTATGTATTTTATAATGTCATTTATCAACTAGACCCCTTGTTGAAATGCAGTCAGGTTGATCCCATAGTGGAGTTTGAGGAGTTTGATTGTGTTTGTCTGGCACAAGCTTAAAGAGAGCATAGTTAATGGTTCCAGTGGTTGCGTTTGGATTAATTTGTGAGGAAGGGTTGTGGATCCTACCTGCTTCTGATCTTGCTCTTACCAAATAAATCTCTCAATCTGCATGAAGTTTTTGGTTAACTAAAAAGAAGGCTCTTTGTCTTCCAAATCATCAATGTGATTCATGGGTCAAGGACTCCTAATCCTAGTTTGCTTAGTTGTTAATCCTTTTAGGTTCAATGTGGATGAAGTCATTGAAATGTGTCCACTCATTTTTGTTAAAAACACGAACAAGGTAATAAGGTGCATATTTATGCCACAAACTAGTATGGTAGTATATGTATTAGAGTAAATTAATATATTCTTATAGGGTTATTTTAGTAATATCTTCATTGTAAGGTTATTTTGGTCATTTCTTTTTGTCTCTCTATTTTTCCTATAAAAGGCTTGCTTGTAACATTTAAGAGCACACTTTTTGGTTCAATAAAAATCCTAGCCTCCTCTTCCTCTTCCTCTTCTTCTTCCTCTTCCTTTCTTCTTCTCTTGATTCTTCTTCTTAATGTTAGTATAAATTAATTATCATGGTATCAGAGCTTGGATTATTGAAGGTACTGTAAATTCAGACACAGTTTTTTGCCCTCACATCAAATAGATATTTTTCTTTTGATTCTAATAATTTTTGGATATTTGTTCGAACTGCAATATTGTCTGTTTTGGAAATCTGGAAGTTTTGTTTTGTTTTTTGCAATGGCTGCTAGTAATAAGGATGATTCGCTACAATCAGTTAGTGTGAGGTTAGATGAAAAGAATTATTCGTATTGGAGTTATGTAATGAAAAATTTTCTGAAAGGCAAAAAGATGTGGGGTTATGTATCTGAAACTGTTAATAAACCTACAATACAGAAGACTGATTATGCAACTTTGCTAGATACTTGGGAAGTAAATAATTCAAAAATTATCACTTGGATAAACAATTCTGTTGAACACTTAATAGGCACCCAATTAGCAAAGTATGATACAGCAAAGGAAGTCTGGGAACATCTTGCAAGATTGTATACACAGTCAAACTTTGCAAAACAATATCAGTTAGAATCAAATATTCGAGCTGTTGAGCAGAAAAATATGAGTATTCAAGAATTTTATTCAGTAATGACAAATCTTTGAGATTAATTGGCTCTAACAGAATCAGCAGAACTACGAGCTTGTGTACCTTATATTGCTCGTAGAGAGGAGCAACGCTTGGTTCAATTCTTGATGGCACTTCGTGATGATTTTGAGGGCCTTCGTGGCTCCATTCTACATCTTAGCCCACTTCCTTCAGTTGATTCAGTGGTCAGTGAGCTTTTGACTGATGAAATACGCCTTAAGTCTCAAGCAGGAAAAGGAATTCTTCAAAAACCTAATCCATCTATTTTTGCAACCTCTTTTCGACATCCTGCTCATTATGGAAACAGACCTTATGTAAAAGTTGGGATTGATACCTGCAGTTTTTGCAAAGAAAAGGGTCATTGGAAAACTCAGTAGCCAAAATTGACTCGGACATCACATCAGTTCCAACAAAAGTAGCAATTCAGGCTTCCACAGTTCAACAACCAATCACAACCACGTCCATTTCGCCCTCCACAATATAACACTGCAGCAACTGTTCCTCCATCGGCATCCTCTGACTTTGGTGCCTCATCCTCTAATTCTACCTTCGCTGCCCTCACCGAGTAGTTTCAAAAGTTTCTTGATTCGCAACCACATGCCATGTCTGCCTCTTCTACGATAGGTCAGTCCCTCTCTAGTTCCTCAAGTATGTCATCCTCAACTTGGGTTTTAGACTCTGGAGCTTCCCACCATATGTCTCCTGAGTCAAAATCTTTTGTTTCTTTATGTCCTACATCATCTGTGCCTGTCATGACTGCTGATGGTACTCCTATGCTATTAGCAGGTGTCGGTTCTGTTGTCAATTCTCATTTGTCTCTTCATAATGTTTATTATATTCCTAAGCTTTCACTAAACCTTGCATCTATTAGTCAATTGTGTGATTCTGGTTGCTCAGTGTCTTTTTCTTCTACTTCTTGTCATGTGTAGGATCTACAATCCCAGAAGCTGATTGGGGCAGGCCGTAGGCAGAGGGGATTATATGTTTTGGACGAGCTGAGATTACTAGTATTTGCAGCTCCTAATGTTAATCTTTCCTCTTTTCGATTGTGTCCTTCATCTTCTAGTTTTTATTTGTGGCATTCACGTCTTGGTCATGTTTCAGCTTCCCGTTTACGATTTTTAGCTTCTAATGAAACCTTAGAAAATTTGCAAACTCATGATATTTCTGATTGTAGTGGTTGTAAACTTCCAAAATTTTCTGCATTACCTTTTAATAAAAGTACTTCTTATTTTGCTGCTTCTTTTGATTTAGTTCATTCTAATGTGTGGGGACCTTCTCCTGTTGTTTCCAAAGGAGGGTCTCGCTATTATGTCTCTTTTATTGATGATCACACTCGTTTTTGTTGGGTATATCTTATGAAATGGCGTTCTGATTTCTTTGATATTTATAATAACTTTAGAACCCTAGTAAGAACTCAATATTCTGCTGTAATTAAGTGTTTTAGATGTGATTTAGGTGGTGAATATACTTCCAATAAATTTTGTGATTTGCTTGCTTTAGATGGAACTATTCACCAAATTTCTTGTACTGACACTCCTGAACAAATGGTGTTGCTGAAAGGAAACATAAGCACATTGTTGAAACTGCTCGTTCTCTTTTATTGTCATCTTTTGTTCCTAGTAAGTTTTGGAGAGAAGCAGTTCTTACTGCGGTCAACTTAATCAATAAGATTCCATCATCCATCACTTTAGGTTTGTCTCCTTTTGAAAAACTATATGGACATCCTCCTGACTATTCTTCATTGAGAGTCTTTGGTTCTACTTGTTTTGTCCTTCATCCTCATGTAGAACGTACCAAATTATCGTCACGTTTTGTCATTTGTGTTTTTCTTGGTTATGGTGAAGGGCAAAATAGATATCGTTGTTTTGATCCAACTTCACAAAAATTATGTCTCTCATCATGTTCTTTCTTGAGCATATACCTTTCTTTTTTATTCCTAGTTCAATTCACGACTTGACCAAGTCAGATCTTAGTCATATTGATCCTTTCTCTGACCATACTGATAGTTCTTCTCCACAAGTTCCTCCAACTACTAATTCTGACTCATCTACTGATCCTATAGTTCCTTCTCCTCTTCAATATTCTCACAGGATTCGTACTGATAGATCTAGAGATACTGGTACAACACAGCTTGACACTTCTGATACTTACCCTCCTCCTGCAGTTGCCCAAGCTCCTCCTAGAATTGTGGATCCTCCTCGTTATTCTCAGCGCACTCGTAAGTCTACTAAACTACCAGATTTTGTTTACTCGTCTTATTCCACTTCTTTACTTCATTTTTAGCATCTATCAATTGTCTCTCAGAGCCTATAAAGAGGTAGCTCTTGATCCCCTTGTGGCAGCAATCTATGGCTGAGGAACTTACTGCTTGGCATCAAACAAATACATGAGTCTTAGTACCTTTAAAGCCAGGTAAACGAGCTATTGGTTCCCGTTGGATATATAAAATTAAGCTTTATTCTGATGGGTCTATTGAAAGGTATAAATCTCGAGTAGCTGTAAAGGGATACTCTCAAATGAGTGGTATTGATTATGAAGAGACTTTTGCCCCTGTTGCAAAAATGACTACAGTTCGCACACTTATTGCAGTTGCCTCTACTCATGGATGGCGTATATCTCAGATGGATGTTAAAAATTCTTTCTTGAATGGTGATTTGCATGAAAAAGTTTACATGGTTCCCCCGCTTAATGTACCACATAATCATGAAGAAGTTTGTAAGCTTTAAAAAGCCTTATATGGTCTAAAACAAGCACATCGAGCATGGTTTGAGAAATTCTCTACTGTTATTGCTTCTTTTGAGTTTTCTTCTAGTGATCATGATTTCTACTCTCTTTGTTAAGCATACCACTACAGGTCATATTTTACTCTCTTTATATGTTGATGATATGATTATTACTAGTGATGATGTTGATGGGATTGTAGTGCTAAAGTCAGAATTAGCCCGTCAGTTTAAAATGAAAAATTTGGATTCTCTACGGTATTTTTTGGGTATTGAAGTTGCATTCTCTCCAAAAGGTTATCTTCTCTCTCAATCTAAATATACTGCTGACATTCTTGAGCGTGCTCGCCTTACTAATACTAAAATTGTTGATACCCCTTGTGAGCACAATGTTTAATATTCTCCTTCGGATGACACTCCTTTGCAAGATCCTACCTTATATCGAACTATTGTTGGCAGTGTGGTCTACCTTACTATTACTCGTCCGAACATTGCTTATGTTGTTCATATTGTTAGTCAGTTTGTTGCTTCTCCTACTACCACTCATTGGGCAGTTGTTCTATGTATTTTGCGGTATCTTCGGGGTACAATTTTTCAGAGTCTCTTATTTCCATCCACATCTTCCTTAGAGCTGTGTGCTTACTCTGATGCTAATTATGGTCGTGATCCCACAGATCGCAAGTCTGTCACTAGTTTCTGTATCTTTTTGAGTGACTCTCTTATCTCTTGGAAGAGCAAGAAGAAAACTGTTGTTTCTCAATCTTCTACTGAAGCAGAGTATTGTGCAATGGCATCTACTACCAAAGAGATTGTTTGGTTACGTTGGCTACTAGCAAATATGGGTGTTTTTCTCTCTCATCTCACTCCTATGTATTGTGACAACCAAAGTGCTATCCAGATTACTCACAACTCCGTTTTTCATGAACGCACCAAGCATATCGAGATCGATTGTCATTTTATTCATCAACACCTCAAACAAGGCACCATCATCTTGCCTTTTGTTCATTCTTCTTTGCAGATTGCAGACTTCTTTACTAAGTCACATCCTACTTCACGCTTTTGTTTTCTAATTGGCAAACTCTCGATGGTTATTTGAGGGGCGATATTAGAGTAAATTAATCTATTCTTATATGGTTATTTTAGTAATATCTTCATTGTAAGGTTATTTTGGTCATTTTTACTTTTGTCTCTCTATTTTGCCTATAAAAGGCTTACTTGTAACATTTAAGAGCACACTTTTTGGTTCAATAAAAACCCTAGCCTCATCTTCCTCTTCCTTTCTTCTTCTCTTGATTCTTCTTCTTAATGTTAGTATAAATTAATTATCAATTTTGTCTTCCTTTTTTGGCCAAGAATAAATGATCTTTATCTTAAAATTAGCTAAATTATAAAGTTTATTTCCAATTCTACCATTATTTCTATTCCACTACTATTAGAGGAGGTCTTCTAAAATGCTAGTGAGTTTACTGTGTTGTGAAGAAGGCATTTGCTTCTATAGTGCGTAATTTGTGTTCTCCTTTCTTTTGGGTTTGTGCTTTGGAAAAGAACGATGTTGTAAGGCACAAATATTTATGGTGTTGATTTTTTTTGTATATAACATGTTATATACATTTATGTTGTTGTATGTAACCTGTTACATACACCTCTGTTATTGTATATAACTTGTTACATACACCTCTGTCATTGTATATAACCTGTTACATGCACCTCTGTCTTTATATATAATATGTTAAATATTATATGTAACATGTTACATATACTCCTACCATTGTATATAACACGTTATATACACTGTTACTGTTGTATGTAACATGTTACATATCTATCTAACAAAGTCGCTGGAGCTTCAGTGATATCACCGGCAAAGTCATTGAGCTCCAATCAATTTATTGGCAGAATTATTGGAGCTTCGGTGTACTTGTTTTTTAGCCCTAAAGGGCATTCTAGTAATCTATACGATTTTATGTAATCAAAACTCACAATTTTAAACATATTTTTGTTAATTTTGGAAAATCTTATCTTATAATCTAAATGTAATCTACTTAGACTCAAAGCTCTCCAATTTTACTTGTAACCATTTCGAGGGTTGTTTCAGTTTTCAAATAAAACTTGTAAAATTTAAGACAATTTAGTTTTAAAAAGTTGAAATCAAATTAAATCAATTAAATGCTTAAAATTTATACTAAAAAATTTGGATTATTTGGGTTAGTTGTATTGAATTTTAAATTTTTTATTTTTTTCTCCATAGGTTGTAAATTTTTATTCTTCGAAAATAAATTTTATTCTAGAAACTTTGGCTTTAAATTTTATGAAATTTGTTAATGTTTAAGTTAGATAGTAATCTTAGTAGACTCATAATTCTTCTACTAAAAATTCAAGTTTGAATCCCACCTAAATATGTGAGTGTATTTTCTCTTATTAATAAAAAAGATGGGACTTTAGAGCCCATTTTTATATATATAAAAAAGTTTAGATAGTAATCTATGTAAGTATACTAATTTGAATATTTATATTTATAACTTGAACACAAGTACATTTACAATAATATTTAAGATTGTAGATAACTATAATCATATACTAGGACTTTAAATTTTAAAATTGAAGATGAACAATTTAAAATCAAATGAAAAAAAAGGTAAGAATAAATTATATATATATATATATATGAGTTGGTTCGGTTTTCATGCGTAAGAATAAAATAGATTAAACCAAATCCATGGAAAATAAAGGATAAATTCTAAAAAATGGAAAAAAAATTCTCTCAATTATAAAATATGATATTCAAAATCTACGTAATACATGTTATTTATCATTTATTTATAGTCTACTATTAATTATGACATCATAATAAAAATAACCAACTACAATATTCTATATTAATATATGTTATTTTGGCCTATATCAATTTACCATTTCTTTGAAAAGAATACGTTCTCGAGTTCTTATGAGAATTATAGACACTAATCGAAAAATTTCTTCGAATCTCGTCCCCAGATCCAAAGTGGTAGTAACATAATCTTCCAAATAAGTGCAACAAATTCTCACATAAATTTTCTTTGTTCTTGTCTTAACTCTTTGATTTAAAACTTTTTCACACCAATTTTTAGCAAATCAATCAATTGTAAAATAGTGAGCTGCACTTCACATAGTAAGTGGGCTCTCAAAATAGGTTGAAAAGTAAAAGTTGGGCCAGATATCCTTTTACTTTGTTTTGGGTCAAATTTATGTTGGGCTTGACCTAAATATTCTTGGCCCAATTCATTTCAAGCTTCACTTTAACATAGTAAATCTCATGAAGAGAAGTGTTTCGTGAAACTTCCACCGCTGGCACTGCTTGGAGAGGACAATTGTCGCTCTTAACACTTTCCATTTTTGCCGGCGATTGTTTGGTTCCTTGGTGATTGTTAGTGTCAACGCTGTTGCCTGAAGTAGAACTTCCTTGCTTTTCCGACAATGGAAAACCTCGACAATCTTTGCTTCGAAATCCAGTCGCCATCCTCGCCAGCACATATGGGTTCTACCACTTCCGACCGTTGGGAAGTGGCCGCCACCTGTGGGTTATCGTCAACTGCTTCTGAGGATGATGCTGCTGTTATTGTTTGTGGCTCTTGAGCAACTAAACTTTAAGTTTGAAAACTACTCAAAATTAGCGGTTAGTGTAATGGATGTTCTTCCTTTTCGTGTTGGGTAGCGAGATTGGGTGTTTGGAATTGTTCCAAAGTTTGTATGAATTCACCCAAAAATTGATTGAATTTTTCATTCAGTTTTTGTTCATGCTCTAGAAACAATTTTTGCATCGACAGAATAATGGATTATTATTTGTGTGCAAACTAAATTTTCTGTATGGGAATTTTAGGTGTGGGTTTGACATTGTTGGTAAGAATGTTGTTATTGTTAATGTGAGTTGTTAGCTGCATATTAATTGTATGCAACTAATTAGTTGTATACAACTAATTGATGGAATAATCTTAGGTGTATAGTTTTTCTTTTCCTGAAAGTAGATTCCTAGCTCATGTATATATATGCGCATTATTATTCATTGTAATTCAATTTTATTATATTCAACTTGGTATTAGAGCAGATATTTTATTTAAGTATTCATTACCTCTTTTTTTTGTCGTGTTCCTCTTGTTGATTTCAGCCACACTACTCATTTCCACAGCCGTCCATCCTCCAGCCGTCGTCTCCAACTTTAGCGTCGTTCAACAGTTCCCACAGCACCAGATCAATCCGTTCAACAGCTCCCACTGTCTTAGCCTCGTTCTCATTGCCCTCTCAGCCTTCGTGATGAACACTATTTTAACCTACTATTTGTTATGTTTTTAAGTGTTTATTTTGCATTTATTCTCGATATAATCTTGTTTTGGAGGGTGTTCTATTGTTTTGTAGATCAAAGTAGGTTTGGGAAGAAATGTGGAAAAAGAGAGCAAAAGTGAAGCAAAAGTGTTTTAAAATGTAAGCATTACATCGAGAATCCGCAAAGTATGTAAAGGTATTTACATAATCAGCAAAGTATGTACAACGTATGTAAAGTCATTTACATACCATCACAAAGATGCGCGCCGCGGCGAAGGAATCATGTGCCGCGGCGAGAGAATCAGCAAAGTATGTAAAGTCATTTACATACCATGTACATACATTTACATACATTGCGCGCCGCGGCCGCGGCATGATTATTGTGCGCCGCGGCGGGGAGGTTTTTGCTTTGGGTCGTAGTTCAGAATGACATGCTGCGCCGCGGCATGAAAAAGGCGCGCTGCGGCCCGCGCGCTCGGACTTCAGTTTTTTTCCTCTCAGCCACACACACACTCACACATTCAAACCCTAACATATAAATATCACATTATACCTCTCCCAAACACAAGTCTTCATAGCCAATCTCTTCCCCACCTTAGCTGCTACTAGGGGTGTTCACGGTCCGGTCCGGTCCGGTTTTTAGTAAAAAAAACTTAACCGGACCGGACCGTTCATATTATTTTAACCGGACCGGACCGGAACCGTCCAATTTGGTCCGGTTTGGTCCGGTTTGGTTAACGGTTTTCAACGGTTTTTAAAAAAAAAAATTTGCTAAACTTTTTTGTATAACTAAAAATATAATCAAATAATAACACATCACACATATTAACAAATTAATACATTAATCCATAAAATACATATTTATAATACAATAATCTATAAAAAATTCAAAACAATTACAGTCTAGATTCTAAAATAATAAAAAATTTACACAAATTCATAACGACTAAGAAAATAAATATTTTAAATGCAGTAAATTAATAGTGAAGCCTCCATAAACTCATTAGCTGCAATAAAAAATAATTATTAAATTCAAATGTTAAAAACATACATTCTATAACATATTAATTGAATTCATGAGCTTACACTTATTTTTTTAACTAATATAAATAAACTTACCTATCATATCATTAGTAATCAATCTTTAACGAACTCTACAAATAAATAAAATCATATATTATTAGATAACATTATTTAAAAAATGAAATTATATAGTTATTTTAAGTAATGCAATTACCTGAATCAATATCTTCATAAATTTCGAGATCATCAATGTATTCGCGTAGAGTCACATCAACCTTATTATTAATGGGAGAACGAAACCAATTTTGTGTACATACTAATGTCACTTTCGTCAACATTGCTTGCTTCTATTACCCTTTTTGAAGACGATTCATTTAAAATTTGTGGTGGATTTTCCATTTCTTCGGGATGAATTTCAGGTTCAATATCTTTAGTCATAGTAAAATCTGAAAATTGGCTTGGTCTAATAAACTCATATAAGTCATCACCTATAAACATATCAGATAACAAAAAAAATGTTTTTCAAGATATAACCCAAATAATTTAATTCATGCACTTGGACTCTAAATCAATGCCCCATAAAAACAAAACCTTAATTCATCTAGTTGGTCTTAAAGAAAACGTTAATCCAAAATCCAAAATGGAACATTCAAAAGAGAAAAGTAAAAAAGGCTAGAGTACAATAACCCCAACCCCAAACTGTTCGAGAAATGTCCCTTTAGAGAAATTCTTTAAACAACGCACATTTAAGATATATGATCAGTAAAGGAAATAAACTTTGCTGAGCTTACTTCCTTCCATGGCGGGTGTTGGCGAGGTTAGGCTGGAGGCTGGTGGCTCGTGACTGGTGCTGGCGAGGTTAGAGCTCGCGACTAGTGGCTTGCGACTGGTGTTGGCGAGGTTGGCGGCTGGCGGCTGTAGGGTTTGAGTAGAAACAAACAGAGATGGAGAACTGGAACTCTCTTCGCTTCGGTTCTTCACTGAGTAATGGCGTAAACAAACAGAAATTGGGAATTAATATTATTACTAATAAGTGTTCAAATTAGTAATAATTTATTAGTCAGCGTAACAATAAGAAAGTGGGAATAATAATTCCTTATTGTTTAGTAGTGCGTAACGGTAACAATAAGAAAGTGGGAATTAATATTATTATATTAATAATAATTTATTAGTCATAGTGCGTAACAACTAACAATAAGAAATGCGGTAACAGACTGTGAGTATTATTAAAATTGCGAAATGCGAATATATTAATAATAATAATAATAATATATTATTTTAAAAAATTAATATTTTATTTTAACGGTCCGGTTGGTTAAAAATTTTACAAAACCGGACCGGACCGGACTACCAACGGTTTGTATAATTTTTAACCGGACCGGACCATATATTTCATGAAATTGTCCAGTCCGGTCCGGTTTTTCAGTTTTGATCGGTTTGGTCCGGTTTTTGGACACCCCTAGCTGCTACTGCAGCAAGGGTTTTCCACCCAAAATCAAGAGGAGACCCTCCATTGTTGAAGCTACTCCAAGGATTTGAGAAAGATGATCAATCAAGTTCAAGGATTTGGAGCTAGAGGATTCATTGGGGTATTTTTAGTTTTTGTATCTTTTTCTTCTCTGATTTTGTGGTTTGCCTTCATGACTAAATTGATTGACACTAATTTAGTTATAGCTGGCTAATTTATGTAATTGGGATGTTAGTTTTGCTTCCAATGATTGGAAGAGCAATTTTGTAATTTAATTATATATGATTTGGATTTATTTCTTGTTCATATTCTTAATATTTTCTGATTGTGAATTAATGGTGGACCAAACCTTAGTTTGTAGTTAGAAAGAATATTTTAGAATTAGGCATTAGAAACGCCATCTTTGCTTAATTGTGCATTATGAACAAGAGCCTAAATTAATTGCATTGATTTGTGTTAGTTTAGGTGGTATAATTATTTCCTTGAGCTAATTCCAATTAGTTAATTAACGGTCTGGATCAAAGAAGTTAATTAGTTGATTGTAGTGAAAATTGCCATTGATTTGAGATTTTTTAGGTTTAGCAAAAAAATCATTAAATTTAACTTTTAATTGAATGCATAATTTGTTTTTGTCATGAATGGATAGCAAACTAAGATTCCCATTTACATCCATCATCATTCCCTTGATTGTGATTACTTTTATTTTCATTTTATTTTAGTTTTTGATTTAATTCCGAATTTACAATCTGTTCTTCAACCGACAATTGTTAGAATGTTTAGGATTGTTTGTTCGACTGAATAAGAAAATAATTAACGTTTTAAAACCACCGCAATTCCTTGAGAGACGATCTTGGGAGTATACTTATCACTTATTACAAGTGATTCGTACACTTGCGAGCTTTTTATAAAATACAAAATTTGACTATCAAGTTTTTGTGCATCACTTCCCCCTCTCAATCAGTCAGTCGCAAGCACCAGCTACCATCACACCATCAGCTCCTCGCATCAGTGAATTACAATGAATATAATGAAATTGAATTATATTTCAGTGAATTACATAGCCCTAATACCAAGTTGAATATAATGAAATTGAATTATATTTCAGTGAATCACAATGAATAATAATGCACATATATATACAGGAGCTAGGAATCTACTTTTAGGAAAAGAAAAACTATACAGCTAAGATTATTCCATACACCTAAGATTATTCCATCAATTAGTTGTATACAACTAATTAGTTGCATACAACTAATATACAGCTAACAACTCACATTAACACTCCTCCTCAAGTTGGCGCATAGATATCGATCATGTCCAACTTGCTTAGTGAGTCATGGAATGCCTTCTTGGAAACTCCTTTGGTAAGCATATCTGCAAGTTGCTCTTCAGTGAGAACAAAAGGAAAGCTAATAAGTTTGGCATCTAACTTCTCTTTTATAAAGTAACGATCAACTTCTACATATTTAGTGCGATCATGTTGTACTGAATTTTGTGATATATCAATGGCTGCTCGGTTGTAGCAATACAACTGCATAGTACTTTCGAGTTTGAAACCCAAATCGAGTAAAAAATTCCTCAGCCATATTATTTTACACACCCCATGAGTCATATCTCTATACTCTACCTCAGCACTAGATCGTGCCACAACTTTCTGTTTCTTACTTTTTTACGTGACCAAATTACCTCCCATAAAGGTGAAGTAACCTGATGTTAACCTCCTGTTTGTAATATTTCCAGCCTAATCTGCATCAGTAAAGCTGTAAACTTCAAGAATGTTGTTGTGTTTAGAAAACATTACTCCTCTTCCTGAAGCTGACTTCAAATACCTTAAAATTCTCAAAACAACATTCATGTAGTTCTCACTCGGATTATGCATGAACTGACACATCACACTTACTGTATATGCAACATCTGAGTCTAGTATGAGCCAAATAAATCAAACGCCCATCCAATCTCTGATAGCGAGCTCGATCAATTGGTACCTGATTTGGATACTCTACTAAACAATGGTTTTGCTCAATAGGAGTGTCAATAGGTTTACAATCCAACATACCTGTCTCTGTTAGCATATCAAGAATGTACTTCCTCTGACACAGATATATTCCTTGTCTCCCCCCTAGCTACCTCAATTCTTAAGAAGTACTTTAGTTCACCTAAGTCCTTCATCTCGAATTCAGAGGCTAGTTGTCTCTATAATTTATCCATCTCAACAGTATCATCGCCAGTGATTACCATATCATCAACATAAATGATTAGGGCAATTACCTTTCCTTGTTGATGTTTAAGAAACAACGTATGGTCTGAATTACTCTGTTTATAACCAACCTTCTGCATGAACTGTGAAAACTTTCCAAATCAGGCACGAGGCGATTGTTTGAGACCATACAGAGACTTCCTCAATTTGCATACAAAGTTACCAGGAAAAGTAGTTACATATCCAGGCAGGAGACTCAGGTATACCTCCTCGGTTAACTCTCTATGAAAAAACGCATCCTTGACCTCAAACTACCGAAGTGGCCAGTTTAAGCTAGCGCATATGAGAGTAGAACCCGAATAGTGTTTATTTTTGCAATTGGAGCAAAGGTCTTGTCATAGTCTATACCATATGTTTGAGTGAACCCTTTTGTTACAAGGCGTGCTTTACACTGATCTACAAATCCATCAGTATTATGTTTCACAGTAAACACCGAGCGACAACCCACTGCCTTTTTGCCTTGTAGGGGAGGTACAAGTTGCCATGTATTGTTCTTCTGTAATGCCTTCATCTCTTCCTCCATTGCATTGCTCCATTTAGGATCTCCCAATGCATCCTGCACTTTATTAGGTACTGATACAGTAAATATTTGATTTACAAAAGATTCATATGGCTTAGATAATCTTTTAGTGGACATGTAGTTGGCTATTGGATACTTTGCTTTTGCATAAATATTGGGTTCATATCTTTTGGCTGGTTGACCCCGAGTAGATTTGTTTGGTAACACATACTATTCAACACTAAACTCAATGTTATTGATATCAGTGAGTGTACATACCTCAGATAAGTGACCTTCAATACTAGGGAGCTGTTGATCAAGGATAAGGGTAGGATTGATGCCTGAGGGAACAGTTATGTCTTCTTTTTCCTTTTTAGTGATCGGAATTGGTGCCTAGATACATGGATTATCTACTTCTTCGACTACTGGATTCAATTGATTGAGAATCTCAAGTGGATCTGTCAAATTATCATTTGATTGTGGCGTTATTTCCCCCTCACAATGATACAACTTTTCAAAGTATGAATTCTCCCGCTAAAGAGCAGTATCAGGTGAGGAAAAATAGCTTATGTCCTCAAAGAAAGTAACATCCATAGTGACATAGTACTTTTTGGTAGGTGGATGGTAGCACTTGTACCTTTTCTAATAACCTCCATAACCAACAAACACACATTTAATTGCCCAAGTATCTAATTTAGACCTTTGATTTTTAGCAACATGGACAAAGACAACACATCCAAAAACATTAGTAGGAAGATTATGAAATGATTTCAAGGATATCGAAGATGCGAGGACCACAAATGGGATTTGTCCGTAAAGGACAATAGATGTGAGACGATTAATGAGATGGGAGGAAGCTTGTATAGCATCACCCCAAAGATATTTTAGCATATGAGCACTAAATAGAAGGGAAGGGACCATATCAAGTAAGTGACGATTTTTTCTTTCGGACACCCCATTTTATTCTGGGATTTGTGGACAAGTAGTTTGGTGAACAATCCCATGTTTCTGGAAAAAAATCTTGAAAATCATGATTAACATATTCTCCCTCGTTGTCTGAACGTAGGACTCTAATGGTGCTATTGTATTATGTTTGAACAAGAGTACGGAAAGTTTGAAAAGCTATAAAAACTTCATCTTTAGTTTTAAGAAGAACAATCCATGACAATCTTGTACAATCATCAATAAACAACACAAAATACCTCATACCCGATATAGTAGGCTCTCAAGATGGTCCTCAAACATCAGAATGAATTAACTCAAAAGGAATAATGCTTTTATTAGAAATACTAGGAGAATAAGGATTATGATGACTCTTGGCCAAAAAACATGTCTGATAACGTAAAGCAGACTCATTCACATTATTATTGAATACTTCATTGGGAGATTCAAGAGAAATTCAAGTTTCTACGACTATTAAAGTTCCAAAATTTGAGGTCTCTATCAAGAGTTTAGAAGGTGGCTCTTTTGAGGGTACCAAACTCAATGGTACTAATTTTCGAATATGGAAAAGGATTATATCTGTTTATCTCTAGGGGATGGACAAGATGGGACATGTGACTGGAACAATCAAGGCTCCTCATGAAGATGGGAGGCATATACTAAGTGGGAAGATGATGATGTCCTTGTAATGTTAATTTTATTCAGAGCCATTACTGATGACATACTATAAATGGTGGAGGAGTGTAACACAGTAGATACCATATGAAAAACTTTGGAAGATCTCTATACCAATGAATCTAATTTTATACAGGTTCATGAATTGATGTGCAAAGCAGCCAGCATGCAACAAAATGGGCAACCAGTATCTGTGTTTTTTACAAAGCTGAAGAATGTTTGGGCTGAAATTGATCAAAAGCACCCTTGCAAGATTAAGAATCATGAGGATCTTGTATGGTACCAGAAAGAAAAGGAGCTTGAGCGAGTTCATGCATTCTTAAGAGGACTTGACACAAAACATAACAGTGCCAAAATTGAATTACTACGAATGACAAATCCTCCTAACTTGATCACAACTTTTATGTACATTCGTAAGGACGAGTCTCAGCAAGAAATTCTTAAACATGCACAAATTGAAGTATCTAGCCTAGCTATTCAAGTAAAATCACCAGCTCCTTTCCTCCAACAACTGAGTTTAGTCCCACTTCATCAACAAGGGCCTCTACCGAGCATTGCAAATCGCCATCATCCTCAATGCTCTTATTGCAATGATGTTGGGCATCTCCTCGAGACTTGTTGGAAACTGAATCCACACTTGAAACCTAAAAGGCAGAGTTATCGCCCTAAAGCCAAAGTAGCGGCGGTAGAATTGGTCCAAGAACCATCTTTCTATGGAATGACTGGACAAGATCATCATGTGACTTATGGAGCTACCCCTATAGCTTCTATAGCTGGTCGTGGTAAGATTGGTATGGCCTTAACGTTTCTCACTTTGTTGGATCTAATACTTGGATTATTGATTCTGGTGCATTTGATCATATGACTTATGATAAATCTTATTTTACTAAGTTATCTTCTCCACCACTGTCTTATGTTACGAATGCTAATGGTAAAGCTTTTCCTGTGTTAAGGACAGAGTCAGTCTGTATTACTCCTACTTTACAGCTCCATAACATCTTATATGTGCCTGATTTATCTCATCACTTACTATCTGTCCCACAATTGAATACTGAGTCTAAATGTTCTGTAACATTTATCCTATGCATGTGGTTTTTCAGGATCTTTATACCAGGAAAATAATTGGTCGAGGATATCTGAGGGACAGATTGTTTCGTCTGGATCAGACATACGCAGGGGAGAAACCAAGAACACTATCCCGCACAGCTTTGACTTCAAGTTCTGACCAACTAAGTGAAATTTGGTTGTGGCATCACCGATTAGGACATCCGTCTTTTAGTCTTATAAAAAAATACATGCCTACTTTGTTTATTGGTGTAAATGAGTCTGCTTTACGTTGTCAGACAAGTTTCTTGGTCAAGAGTCATCGTAATACTTATTCTCCTAGTATTTCTAATAAAAGCATTATTCTTTTTGAGTTAATTTATTCTGATATTTGGGGATCATCTAAAGAACTTACTATATCGAGTATGAGGTATTTTGTGTTGTTTATTAATGATTGTACAAGATTGTCATAGATTGCTCTTCTTAAAACTAAAGATGAAGTTTTTATAGCTTTTCAAACTTTCCGTACTCTTGTTCAAACACAATACAATAGCATCATTAAGGTCCTACGTTCAGACAATGGGGGGAATATATTAATCATGATTTTCAAGATTTTTTTCATAAACATGGAATTGTTCACCAATCTACTAAGTCGGTTTAAGAATGGTTGACTTGGTAATTTCGAACCTATAATTATAATATTATATAAAAATCTCTTCTAATTAAAAAAATATACCATATAATTTTTTAGAGAAAGAAAAAAGAAAAATAATGTAAACAAATATATTAATTGACATAAAAAATATTAGCATTCATTAAAAACATGACTAAAGTTTCACATAATTTGCAAGGTTTAATTCATTCTATAGAACATGATTAATAGATTACAGGATCTCTCCAATATCATTTACTAGTATTATCAATTTCATAAAAAATGGGAGTATTATGTAAAGAAAAGAAGCTATTGAGAAATAAGCTAAACATAAAAAAGATGTCAATACCCTACAATTTAAAACAATCTACTTTATAAGTATAATTGTGAATATTAGCTTTATTTTAAAGAGTTTTTCATGGTAATTTGAATATATTTTGTCAAAAGATTTGTTAATATTTATGTAGAATACAATAATTGAATATTCCTTAGATAACACACTAAGCCATCATTTAATTGATTAGATAAAATATTAATATAAAAATAAAAATTACAATGTATAAATATATAAATATATGAATAAAAAATAAAAAAATACTTAAAAATTTAGTATGTTAAAAATATAGGTTTAGTTCGGTTGTGTCAGTTTTGTTATTTTTAAAACCTACAACCGAACCTACTAAACTAATTAATAGAATTTTTAGACCTACTTGAATCAATCAACTTCTAAAAATAAAAGTATAGGTTCGGTTTGGTCTTGGACTTAGATTGATTAGTCGATTTTTGAAAGAAAAAAATGTTCACCCCTACTTGGTTTGATTCGTATAATTTTTGCACACTTTTATATTGAACTATTCTTCAATACAATCGAACTTCTAGCACAATTAATTAAATAGTATTTTAATTTTTTTTATTTCAGGATAACAATATTTTTATAACTAAAATTGTTATTGTTACAATAAATTTTTATTAATGAAAACTTTATCCAACAATAGTAACACTAAAATGTAATTAATTATAAAGATAAAATAAATATTTTACTCACTTTTATTATAACAATAATAATAATAATTGTGATTATATCATTACTCTTTTTTAAATTGCTATATTATTAAAATATTTATAATTAAGGCTCCAATCTTAACCAACAATGAGCTTAATTTTATAATTCAAACGCAACACCTTATTATAATAGGCTTTAACTCATTCTACTCCTTGTTTACCTAGTAGCAGAGAAGTAGCAAAATCATAAATTATAAATTCCGTTTGGAGCTATTTTTTGCTTTTACTTTGAAGTATTTTCAAAGGTTTTAGCAAATTATAGATAAATATTATTTATACTTTAAAGATAAGTAAATAATATTTATTTTTAAAAGTAGTTTTGAATGTATGTTTTTATCTTAAATTAATTAACAAAATTTTACTCAAAATTATTTATAACATTTTCATCTCAAATACCTAAATACTTTTCTTCAAAATACTTTTAATCAAACCATTTTCTTTTAAATCATTTTTCTTGAAACTACTTCTAAAAAAAGCATATCCAAATGAGCTCATAAAAATTTTACCATTTTAGTTTGGCCGAGGGACTTATGCCAGGGTGACAATCTCTAACATGACATAAACCCAACATTTTATAGATAAAAAATTTAATAATAATTGATCAATAATTTTTTTATGTTTTTAAAAGTCTTGTAACTTTTATAATATATAAACAACATGAAATAATTTAAAATAATTTTTTTTATGTATCAACTGATATGTTAATACAATATAATTAATATCAAAATATAACACAATAACATAGCACAAACATGACTTTAAACATGATTTGCTACTCCCGTCCTTTGTTTATTATTTTTTCAAATATCATGACACTTAAATTTATTACTCTAATTTTTTTTAATTACAATATACAACTCACAGTCTAATACATTAGATTGTATTCTTACCTTACATTTACATATTTACAATAAAAAGTTATTAATTTATTTCCTTTAAAAATAAGAAATTCAAATGTTGGTCATGAATGTGTTACCCTAATTAAAATTAACTCTAATGGCATTTTTTTTCTCAATTTCTTTTCAATCGAACAACTATCATTTTATTGAAAATTATTTTGTAATCATTAATTAATATATTCATTTTTGTTAGTAATATCTATATCTAGGATAATGGCTACAAAATATTATACAATTTTTTATATTATTGCATATCAATTGTTGAGATTTAGAAGGGATACGAAAGATATAACTATTCTTAAAATCAAAGAGTGTAATAAATTATATAAAAAATTGTGGCTACTAATCATATCATATATATGTGTGTGTGTGAGAGAGAGAGAAAGATATGATCAAGAGACACAATTTATTACCTAATTATTTACATCACTAATTTTTAAGGGTTGAAATTTAGAGCAATATATTTCAATCTTATTTTTTCGTTTTTATTATTTTTAAATTTTAATCGCCTGATAATATAAAAAATTAGATAAAAATAGATTCTACTAATTATATATATATTGTACTTTTTATAAATAATTTTTTGTTTGTACAATGTGTATTATTTCTTGTACAATTCGAAAAGGTAAACATATAGGTAAAATATTGCATTTTTACTATGGGAATCTTCTTTAAAAATGAAATAACAAATATGGGATATATGACAAGAAGGAATCCAACATATGGTTGTCTTAATGGAAAGATTCTCTTTTATAACATGCAAAAGCAAATTCGAATCTATCATAAATAGTATATTTTTTAATGTACTAATTTGATGAAAATAAAAATGAAGCTTAACCAAAACATAGAAGAATTAACATGCTCTTGCCTTGTACCAAAGGTTGCCTATCTCCTTTGAATATTCCTTCTCATAAAAAACAATAGTTTTAAAATCACATTAGATCCCCTTTGTAAATACGTAGTAAAAGCCCTTCACATTTTCAAAAGTTAACTAGATGAACTATCCTATAATTAAACATCTCTAAGATACTTACCATGTAAGTTGAAAATTATAAGATGTATTTTACGAGATATATAAGAGAGTAACAATTAGGTTTTTGCTAAGACATTTGTTTTATTAATTTTTACTAACTTAACCTTTTAAATAAAATGTCTAGAATGGAGGATTGAGAAATATTAGGATGAATACCCAAATCTGATAGTATAAATTGGCATGAAAAATAAAATAAGAAAAATTATGTTTTATGTCTTAACCTTACTGAATCAATATGAAATTGAACTAAATCTTTAATTTTTTATATATCCCTAATCTATATATTAATTGATATTGCACATTAGTGCATAGACTTCTTTATACTGGTTATATTTTTTTAATTTTTTATTTAATTATAGGACATTTTGAAATTTATATAAACAATGATTAAATTAAGTAACTTTTAACCGTCTTTGGTTATTCTGTTTTTGATGCTGATGAATTCATGTGGTTTACTCCATTTGGTAAATTATAAATTGTATGATCTTGAGAAATGTAAATGATCTAAAATTGTGCAAATGAGAGAACTTAGAATATAAGTTCTTATCTAATAAAATGTTCTTGAAAAAAATAATAAATTATCGTCCAAAAATTTTTAATTATCAGTTTAATATATATCAAATATTTTAACAATTAGTTTTTAAATAAAGATTATTATTTAGACAATAAATAACAACCAAATGTATGATGATAGAATCCTAACAAAATATTGAAAGGAAAATTAATATTACTAATTTAAAATTTAGGATAATTTAGACAAAAATAAATTACACGTAATATATATATATATATATATATATATATATATATATATATATAACTTAATTGAAAATATCACTACTACAAAATAGGGCTTCAGGGACGGTTATTAACCGTCCCGAAAGACATTTAGGGACGGTTACGTTTCGGGTCGTAACCGTCCCGTATGCGGGCGTCCCAAAAAGTGACACTTTTAGGGACGGTTATTAACCGTCCCTAAAAGTAAAATGTAACCGTCCCTAAAAGTGTAACAACCGTCCCTGAAAGTTTTTAGGGACGGTTACTGGGAAACTTTTAGGGACGGTTAAAAGTTTCCCAGTAACAGTCCCTAAAAACTTTTGTTTGAGGTTTTTGGGGAATGTTTTTTTTTTTATTTCAATATTATGCTGATATAATACAAATAATTACCTGTAAAACACTGAAAGAATATATATATTCAAAATCATAAGAACGACAATATTACTGTTTACATATCATTACTAATTAATTAATCATTACAATATAATTAATGATTAGTCACAAAATAATTAGAGTTAAGAATTCTCCAATATATACATTAAACTAAACATATAACAGACCTAGTTAGTTAATTACTAACAAGTAGTAATTAATTACAAAATTTGGTCTAATTCTCAACTAAATATCTCATATAACCGTCATAATATAAATTATACATAAGCAATTTCAAGTTCTACCTATTCTGTTAATGAATATAATTTTCAGATTTAACATATATATTAATTATCTAAAAATAATAAATAAACTCTCCATCACAGCACATGCTTCGATTCCTGCAAAATTGACATTTTAACTTCAAAAGTTCAGATAACTATTTATATATCCGAACAAGCAAATAAAATATTTGAGTAAACTCTATAAACAAATAAATCTAGAGTAACACCATTTATGTGAGGGATGAAATGAACCTGTGCTGCATACATTTCAAAAGCAATGATAAAACCAATGGACAATCCAGTGATAGACATTAATATCAATGTGAATAAAAACAATTGTAACCCCACATGTATACATAATTAATTAATTATAACCTGTAATTAAGGAATAATATATGGACAAAAGACAGCAAAAACAATAAGAGGAAAATGTTAGTAGGTTGATGGAAGCTATTATACAGTAGCATAACTGAAACAGCAGGAATAAAACATGGTCATTATACAAAGCTCAAACATAGTTTCAAAGTTTCCTGTAGTAATTATAGCCCAAATACTGCTATGGTTATAAAACAGAACTCAATATAAGTTTCATAAGCAATTAAACATGCTAAAATTAAAACGCCTTCTGAAAAGGCAGGTTATTAGAAGTGTTAAATTGCATTAATGTAGACTAACAGCAGAAAAAGATCTCTCAAAAGGAGAAGGATGGAATTGCGCATCACGCCTGCGCTTAAATGCACAGCTGTCAACCCCCGAATTCTCTGCATCAAGCTTCCTCCGGATGCCTCTCACAGCTTGCTCTCTCCGCAATGCCCAAATGAACAAAAAAAATACACAAAACGTGGAACTTAGGTGAGAGTAATTAGTATTTATAGACAAAATAAGAAGATATAGTGGGAGTTGACGTTGAACTTTGGTGGAGCTATAAAACCCAAACCCATGACCCAACTAACCCAATTCTAATATATAAATATTTCATTAGTTTCATAATAAACCCCCAGACAAGAAAGGGGAAATGATCTAATACAAGTGTGGAGAACGTGCAATGATATGTTAGATGCAGACAATAATGATGAAATCAAGCATACCTCAGATCTTCTTAAAAGAGTTGCAAGGACGACAATCCATTCTTTGAACTTAACGGAGCACATATGTGCCAAAAGAAATTCAGCATCTAGCCGGCTTTGCAGCATTCCCATTTGGAGCTGGATATAAAAGAGAAATTCCGGTTAGTTACAAATAATTAAAAACATGAATAAAGGCTATGCTTCCAATCTGCTGTACTTCATATGTTTCCACATTTTCCTCCAAGTATTTTATAACAGAAAAATTAGCTGCTTTGACCTTTGCGACATTAAGATTATTCTTGATTGTGAAATGATAATTCTTGAAATCTGATTGATTGATATTATCACTTTTTGTTATCCATAATATCTATATAAGTATTCGTTCATGCAGCAACATAGAACTCTATCCATCAAAGGACCAAATTAAGAAAACAGATTTTACATATACAAACAAGAAAAATAAATCACTTGATTGAAGGGAATAGAAGAGACAAGGAGTGAAATTTAACTCAAGAAAATGTAAGTAAAATAAGAAACATTCATATGCACACTTTGCCTGCAAAAGTTAACACATAGAGTGACTACAATAACAGAAATGAACTAAAAAGGATAACATAAAATTAAAGTAAGGGCAGTGCCAGTAAACTCTCAAGAAAGTACAAAGCAAATATTAATATTGATGATCATGCTGGCGTCAAGATGATCATGCTGTCGTCAAGATGAACACTCTTGTTTCATGGATAAGAAAGGATAAAGTAGATAACAAAATAAAAGAAGCACCAGCAACAAGTGCATTATTATCAACAAATTGTACCATACAATACTTAAAGCTTGGAATACAAAAATACTATAAAATCTAGCATATAATGCATAATTATACCTACTGCTACTTATACCAGTCTTCACAAAGCTAAAAGAAATATCAAAAAGTCAAAGAAGGATATAAATTAATTGATGTTCTCTTATTGGCATCTTTACAAACTTTTGAGAAGTCAGCAGTCCTTACAAGTATGTAGCAAGCTGCAGTTCTGTACCATCTTTGTTGAAAACATTCCTCAAACAACCTGAATATTGCCAAAGAAGACGTTACATACCTTCCAAAATAAGACGGACCAAACACCGGAATCAAAATTTATGTGTCTGGATAGTGCTTCAGTTTTAGCATAAGATCTACCACATTTTTAATCTTATAAAAAATATATATGTATCTGCCGAATATTCAGTATTATTGTTCAAGAAATCCCAAAAGAAAAATACACACTCTGTAGATCTTCCCGCAGCTGAGAACAAATCTGCCCAATGTCGACCATCGGTTTTTCTTGCAACACTAACAACCACGTCAAGATACTCGGGAAAATTTCTGATCAATTCACAGGTCTTCACCAAAAGAGACATATTGGATTTAGCGACAAATATCTGATTCTTGTTCCCACTTTGCCTGCAAAAGTTAACACATAAAGTGACTACATAAAGTGATTCTTGTTCCCTGACCTGATCGGCGCGGCGCGGCGCGGCGGTGGAGAGCTACCGTGGAGAGCTGCCGTGGAAGCGCGCTGTGGCTTGGACGGAGGAGGTGCCTGGTACGCGTTGCTGCAGTGGACGCGCGTTGCTGCAGACGATGGACGACAGCGTTGTGGCTTGGACGGAGGAGCTGCCTGGTACGCGGACGATGGATGACGGCGACAGTTGGGGCGGCAGTGGAGGCGCTGGGGGGCTGCTTTCCTTAGGGTTTTCAGAATAATATCGCGATAGCTGGTGCGGGGATGTTTATAAAGGACATTAACCGTCCCGAAAGGTAACACTTTTGGGGACGGTTAATAACCGTCCCTAAATGTCTTTTACGAAAAATTACGCCCAACCGTCCCAAAATCCCACTTTTAGGGACGGTTCACCGAATTTTTTAAAAAAATAACCGTCCCTGAATGTATATATTGTTGTAGTGTATACATCTCAATTTTTCCATCAATATTTTAGAAGGAAAAAAAAAAAGAACTTTTCCATCAATTCATAATCAAAAACTCGACCTTTGTCATTTTGCTAATAAAATCAAGAATACGAAGAAAAATAGAAATTCAAGTACTTAAACTAAAGAATCGTCTTGGAATCGCGAATCCACTTAGAAGGAAAAAGATGTTGATTATGATGAACTACTTTAATTAACTATTGTCAAACATTGTTATATGATTGATAAAAAAAATACTTAGCGACATATATTATAGTTAATATTTAGAGGCATAAATTTGTAGAGTTATTAATATTTAATATAATAATACCTTTAGACATAATTTTTTAATAGTTAATACTATACTGTAAATAATCACATGGCATGTGGTGGGATGATCAATCTTACTCTGTAAACTGATTCGTAGGTCAGATCTGTTGAGTTAACATGAGTATGATCGCTAAATAAACTTCTATTAAGACAATCCATTAATAAATATTTTTAATTATTTAAAAAAGATAATTATGAAAAAATAATTGAGATATTTTACTAAATTTATTTAAAGAGATAAAGAATCGACATCCAATAAATATTTTTCTAAATACTCCCGAATATCTCACACAAAATCTACAATCTAGTAACACTTTTCAAATATTCCACATTCACAATGTCCACTTCTTCACAATGAGAGTTTGTCTCCTCTATTATCTATCGTGATTTAAATTAAAGATCATTGTCTAAATTAAAAAATATAAATCGAACATAAATAAATTAAGTTTAGCTCTAATTTAGATGAATTCAAATAACACAAAAAAAAATTAAGGTTAGATTAGGGCCAACTTATATTACAAAAATAAAAAATAATTATAATTATTATTATATATTATTACTATTATATTTTTCTACAAATTGAGTATATTAATTTATATCATAAAAAATTTGTTAAATTTTTCTTATTAATAATGTGCAAATATATTATGTTATCACTAATCATAATTATATGAAGTTTAAGTATAAAATATTTATTTACTTTAATTTTAAATAGTGGTTTATTGAATTATTTTGTAATATAATTATAACTTTGAAATTTTTACTTTTTAAATTTGTAAAAACTTATAACAAAATTTTTATTTGTATATTTAATGTTATTAAAATGCATTGAAATTAGTTCAAATCTTTTATTAAATTAAAAATTATAAGAAAATTTATAATATTTTTAATTAATATTGGGTTAAATAAGATACAAAAGATTAATTAATACATGTAAATAAAACTTTGAGCCAATTCAAAATAGTTTGAGCTAACTCGAATTTTTTTTATTTGAGTTAAGGTTGGCAGTTAATTGTATGAATTAAATTTAATTTAAGTTAGTATTTACAGTTTATAATACGAATTAAATTCAAGCTAGTTCTATCTAACATAGCTCGTACAATTTACCATCTCTAAGTTAAGCATAGAAAGAGTCAAGGCCATCATGCCTCGTGAAGGTTAGGGGTGGCAATTTGTGCTATAGCTCGATTGACCGAATCGAACCCGAATCGAAAAACACGAATCGAATTAAATTTGGGCTTGTTTCGGCCCAGCTCGATTGACCGAATCGAATTAAATTTGGGCTTGTTTCGGCCCAGCTCAATTGACCGAATCGAAAAACACGAATCGAATTAAATTTGGACTTGTTTCAGCCCAGCTCGAATAACACGAACAAATTTGGGCTGGGTTAGGGCTGGGTTAGGGCCAGCCCATATAGCTCGATTGACCGAATCGAACCCGAATCGAAAAACACGAATCGAATTAAATTTGGGCTTGTTTCGGCCCAGCTCGAATAACACGAACAAATTTGGGCTGGGTTAGGGCCAGCCCATTAGCCCGAACTAAAATAAAATAAAATAAAATTTTAAATAAAAAAATAAAAAATACTATATTAAAATTAAAATAATCTTTCATTTCTTTTAATACTTCTTTTTTATGATATATTAATTATTTTTTTCCCTTTTCTTTTGAAAAATAAGTTGATAATGAATAAATAGTTATAATTTATTCATTTTGTCACAATATTATGCTACATTCTTTGATGTTAATGCATTTAGCATTTAAATCTACCTAACTCTTTAAACAAAAAAAATAATATTTATATTTAATTTAAATTAGTATTATAAAATTTCTATTTTTAAATTGATACTTGTATTATGCTATTCTCTTTTTTACTTGTTCCTTGTCTTGAGACTTAGATATTATGTAATAGTCAAAATTTTGTTCTTGTGTATATAAAAAAAGTTATGTTATCGTGTAACATTTTAATTTACTTTAACTGTTCAATTTTTAATAAGTATATTCATTTAATCTACTCATCTCTATTTATTTTGTTTAATAACTAGAATAAATTTTATTTGGATTTAATAACTATTTATTCTAAATGTGAGTTTTTATGAGGGCATGACGACTTCTAACTTTTACATGAGTATGGTTTAATGCATTTACTCATTGCCAAATTAATTTAGTAATTAACTTTTTGCTTTAATAATTAATTTTTTATTATATTTATATATATATTTTTTATTGTTTTATGTAATTTTATTTGAGCTTTAATTATTAAACATATTTTTTTTAATAAAAAAAGTTATATTAACTAAAATATATATATAATTAACAATTCGGGCTAGTTTGAGCCAGCTCGTTTGTATTTGGTTTGGGTTCGAACTCACATATGCTAGCTCGAATTAAATTTGAATTGAGCTAGGGTTGAACCAATTTAGGCTGGGCTAGTTTGGACCAGCTCGAACTAGCCCAACTCGCACGAATTGACACCCCTAATGAAGGTTAAAGATCCTAGCCAATGTGTTCTTTAATCGGATGACAATAGCAAGAAGAAAGACACCTACTTTTAATGCCGACAAAAAACGACATAACAATACTTTTTTACAAAAACATGTAAGGCTATGCCAAATTTACAAATATATAGCTATTTTGAAATGGAAATTTTTTTAAAAAAAACATTCCCTAAGAACCTAATGTACGCCAATGCCTTTGGAGGAAAAAAGCTTTCATTTTATTTACTTATATTTTTATTTGTAAATACTAAACATGTGTATTATATATTTTGGCATAACATACAATTAACACAAAAGGGCATAGGTTGTCATATTACTAAAATATAAGAGTATTTTTTATTAAAGAATAATGTTAACGATAAGGACAAAATAGATAATCAAAATAAACATAGTTGTTAGGATGGTATGAATTGCTATATATTGCAATGGAAAAAATAAGAGCTAATACATGTATAACATAATATATTTATAAAGGCAATTGTCTTTTATTTATTGTTTTTTAAAATTAAACTATTGTTATACTTTTTATTAAATAAAATTTATATATATTTTATGTTACAAACATTTAGAACTAAAAACAAAAGTACCCTAAATATTTATGTTGTTGCAAATTTTCATTATTTTTGTTAAAAACATTTGTTTTTTTTTTTAAAACATAATTTTCATCAACAATATATTATGTAATGATAAAATGATTAAAAGATATAAATATTGCACGATAAATACTGGTTCAAACTTTAGAAGCATAAAATATATTTAAGCCTAAATAGGAGACTAATACAGTAGTAGTTTAAAATATAGATTCAAATAAGTGCATTTCTTTAATTAGGTTACCACTAAATTATCGAGCATATTTTTAAAAATCATTTAATTATTGGATTAAGTATCTTAAGAGTCATTTTGTTTGTGTCACTATGATATTTTAATCACTTTTAAGGGATACTTAAATCACTCTTTCAACAAAAATAGAAAATTTTAGTCCTTTTTTTAATAATAAAATATTGTTTATTGATAAAAAAAATGAAAAAAAAAATAATAAACAAAATTTAACGGGGGCAAAATCTTATTTTATTTTAATAATTTAAAATTTTTTTTTTATTTTTTTTTGTCAATTATTTTTGTAAATTTTATATTTTATCAAATTTTTCTTTATTTTTTTTTAGCTCTTTTATGTATCTCATTTTTTTGTAGATATCGTATTTGAAATAAAATTGTAGACTTTATAATATCAAAATTAGAAGCTATATAGGTTAGAAAATAACAAGATTAGTGGCATTAGAATTATACGAATGAGCTCTTTTTATTCCATCATCGTTGAAGATCACATAGATGGTGCAATCACTGCCCAACTCTAAGTAATATAGTGAAGATGCATCATTTAATTTATAGTACTAGTCTCCAAAAATAATGAACTAAAGAGAGCTCATTCTTGTGGTTTTAACGCTACATATGTTGTAATTTTTTGACCTATATAGCTACTATTTTTAATATTATAAAGTCTGTATTTTCAATACAAGCACACATACAGAAAATGAGATATAGAAAAGTGTTTAAATAAATACAAAAAAATTTCATAAAATATAAAATTTACAAAAAAAATTCAACAAAAAATTAAAATTAAAATATTGTATTGTTCAAATCTAGTTTTAAATTGTTAAAATAAAATAATAATTTTGCACACATTAAAATTCACTTTGCTATTATTTCAAAAAAAAAAATATTAATAAAATTATATTTTAATATTTAAAAAGTGACTAAATTTTTTATTTTTAATAGATAGTGACTTAAATTTTCTTACAAAAATAAAGTGATTAAAATATTCACTTAAAATAAATAAAATGATTTTCACAATTCTACCCTTAATTTTTTATGTATATTTTTTTAAAATAACTACATTAAAATTTTTTTTTTGATTGAAAATTAGGCTACTCTCAGTTTAATGAGGATGGTGCTACTGCCATACACTATCACACCATTAGGATCACCACCATTTTTTTTTATATCAATTAAGGGTGGGTCAGAGAACGCTAGAAAATTAGAACCCGATGATAGAGCGTAGAAGATACCTATGTCCAAGTGTCCTTTAAGAACAACTCCAATATATTGAAGGTTTGAATTTGCATCTTGTCATATAAAAATAAAAATTTAACGTTTTAATTCTGATGGCTAAACTACTGGTAGTAACCTGATAACTACGTTTAAAATTCAAACCTATAACTCTTACAACTTTTTTAAGTGAAAAATATGCCACTGACCGGAAAACTTTTCACCATAATTAAGTGTTTGAACCTATACTGAAGGTTACATTTGGGCTTTGGTGAACAAACACTTACCTTTTCATAAATATGCCACGTTTTTTTAAGTGAAAGTATGCCACTGACCGAAAAACTTTTCACCTAGAATTAAGTGCTTGAACCTATAATGAAGGTTACATTTGGGCTTTGGTGAACAAGACACTTGCTTTTCGTTTCATTATTAATTAATAGAACGAAGAAACTCTTTTGACAAAAATAAATAATAATAATAATGAAGAGTCTATAAATGTATTGTAATTTTTTTTTTTTTTGAGAAATGTATCGTAAATGATTTACCTAAATAGTTTATATTTTAATTAAAAATTAAAATTTTTAAAATTAACAATAATATGACTAAAATTGTACATTTTGATTATTTCAAAATTAGATAAATTACAAAAATATTCTTTCACTCTAATTCGTTCAACCCAACCACCTCCTACACTATTTCTTCTCTACCTCTGTGAAATACCACTTCCAAATAACTACTTCCACTTCCAACAACAAATTTTAAGTTTGTTGTTTAGAGTTAAAGTATATTGATACAAAAACCTTGAATCATAATATCCCAATTTCAAACTTCTCCATTTCTGTCTCTTTGTTGTTACCAGCAAAATTTTAGTCTAAGAAATTTTTAAGCATCACCATATCGATTTAAAGTCTCTGTGACAAGGTAGGTATAAATAAAAACTAAATAATTTTGGGTATTTTTTTTAAGCATCTCCATATCAATTGTGTTTAAAGTGAATGCATTTGCATTCAATCAAGCTTCGAAAAATACAATAGTATGTAGTTTACATACTATGTAAATAGTTTACATACCTATTATAGTTTACATTAATGTTTGCATAGTATATAAATAATTTACATAATATGTATACAATTTACATATGATGTAGCATAGTTTACATATTTGTTACAGTTTATATTTATGTTTGCATAATATGTAAATATTTTACATATCTGTTACAGTTTACATTCATGTTTACATAGTATATAAATAGTTTATATAGTATGTAAATAGTTTACATAGTATGTAACACAGTTTACATACCAGAGATCATGTATGTAATACAGTTTACATACTATGTAAACTATTTACATACTTGTATATAACACAGTTTACATACTAGAGATTATGTATGTAAATTGTGTTACATACTCATGCTGAGTATGTAATATGTTTACATATCAAAGTAGCTTGTTACATACCTCACAGAAAATTATAGAATCTATTTTTTGTCCTATTTTTTAGAGTTTGCAAAAAATTGTAAAATATGTTTTGGACATTCTCATTCTAATAAATTTAATGTGTTTGTATGTTATCTGGATTTGTATATTATTCTTCAATTCTTATTAACTTGAAATACTTTACTTACTTGAATTTATACACTCTATTTTGCTTAATAAAAATAAAGTATCTCAGTTAATTATCATATGTTTTACTTACCGAGACTTATATGGTGCCAACAATATTAAAGAAGTTTTTTTATGTTGCGTTGTCGGTTGGCCAAAGAATTTTTAAAAACATATTCTCATCAATGAATTGGAAGACAAAAATGTGATCTCGTTGTACAAAACGACACGTAGAGCAAGTTAAAAAAATTAACCAAATATATACTAATAAGTGTCTATCAGAGGTCATTATTTCATGTATTGTGGGTTACTAGAGTGATTATTCTTTATTGTGCTCTTTGGAGCTTCTCTTATGATGAGCCGAAAATGGCTGAAGGGCCAATTCAAGGATAAAAGTATCAAATTAAACAAACCTGTTGGGCTGGTAAATATTTATCCAAATCCATTAGGGCTTTTAGTTTTGTGACCTTTGAAAAATGGCGTAATTGTTGGTTTTTTTTTTTTTGCAATCTATGGTTAATCAACTTAGATAATAGACACAATTACAACTAGGAGAGTCAATTCCGTTACTTTAAAGACCGATATGAGTGGGCAATGCAACTAGGTTACACATGACCGAGAATTTGGTGGCTACTTCTTGTCTACTGTATCAAATAAGTTTTAATATATACAGGGTAATGGAGCTATCTGTATGCCTGTAAGGTATTATTATCCTATAAACTACATGCAGTACAGGCATGAATGAACTAAGTTTATTATACCTTTTGCATCACGTCTAACATTTGGCATTAAAAACCCACACAGATGAAGGGGACAAAAATAATGATAAAAATTGTGTATCTGAATGCTGAACTTTCGTCATTTTTTCTTATAAAAAGAAAAGAAAAAAAAAAAAAAAAAAAACTTTCTTCATTTTTATGCAGATATGGTATTTAATTCGAAAACAAAATCATAAAAATAGGCTGAGGATATGGCCCAATAATATTGGTATGTTGTCTATTCTGGCTCTCTAAAATTAATACATTGGGCTTTAAATTCACAAAATAATTAACTCTGATTTTTTTTTTTTTTTTAACTTTCAGACCAAATAACTTATATTTAAATTATAAATTAATATTTTTTAAAATTAAAAAATATATTTAAAATTGTGAGTTTTAATTACACAAAAATCATACAAATTACTAAAATGTCTTTTAGGACTAAAAAACAAATACACCGGAGTTCCAATAACTTTGCCGGTAAACTAACCTAAGTTCCAACAACTCAGTCTTCAACATTGCCTGAGCTCCGACAATCTTGCCGGATAGGTATGTAATATGTTACATACTATGGCAGTAGTGCATGTAATATTTTACATACAATAACAAATATATATGTAATGCTACATATAAGACAGAAGTATATATAATATGTTACATACAACAGTAAAGGTACATGTAACATGTTACATACAATAATATGTAAAATATTACATATAACAACATATGTATATACAATATTTTACATATAAAACAAATGTCTAACATTTAACATGAGTGTATGTAACATGTTACATACAACGACACAAGTATATATAATAAATTACATACAATAACAGAGGTATATGTAATAGGTTATATACTACAACAGAAAAATATGTAACATATTATATACAACAATAGATAAGAGAAATATAAATTTAAAAATATGAACAAGAATAAACACCAAAAACTTCACAATCTAAAGAACTTAGCACCATAGTTGCTTGAATTTTATGGACAGAGAAGAAAACCTAAATGTATTTTGTGATAAGAAAAAAAACATAGAAAAAGAATCAAACTCAGATCTATCTAAAAAGAAAACAACAAAAAGAAGAAAAGCAAATTATAATATAATCTAATAAGGATTCAATTTATGGTGAAACAAAAATCCACGAGAAGGATTAAATTCGTGGGTAATGAAATAAGGAAAAAAAAAAATGATTAGACGAATTATCTTTCTTTTTCTCAGGATAGTCAAGAGTCAACTCCCCAACAAGTACTCTAATTACATACATATTACATAGTACATACGTCTGTGATGAAATAACAATCTCAAATGTTATTCGCTAAAACATGGTTGGTAGGAGCTTGGTTTTGTCAATTTAAGAATCAATTGCATGTTAGAAGAAGCAATTTTTCATTTAAATTTTCAAAAAAACTAGAAAAGAAATGCAAGCTTGTATAAGTGTGTAGAAGGTTTGGACTGATATAAGGAAGGGAAAGAAAACATGGGACTGAGGTGTTGAACTATCAACAAAAGGTAAAAAAGTAAAATTAATAGACTAAAACGACATCGTCTACCGATTTTAGGAAAAAAAATTATTCTGATCGAAACAAGTGCTACAATAGGGCAATAGTACGACTTTCTGTCCTACCCTTGTTTTAAGGCCCATTTCATATTTCTTCTGAATTAGTAGTATTATTCTTTTTGTGTTATGAATATGTTAAACGCAAAGATGACAAATAAGTTATACCATTTTATTTTAAGTATTTAATTAATTTATATATTAAAGTTATTTCATCTTATTATATTTTAAAAAAAACTTTTAATTGACTCATGTATCATTAAAAATAATCATATTTTTATAATTTTATTTATCTTATTTAATATAATTGAGATATTTTATTACGTAGCATCCCACTAATTGACACCTCAACTAAATATACGCAGTTCGGACATATATCAACTCTGTGTTAAAACTTAAAAGCAATTGGCTGAATCTAGTTAATAATGTAAGGTCACACTTATTGGTGAGATTGTTCAACTTTTGCAACCTTAAGCATTTATGCAGTGGTAATTAATTGGAACTCAAACTAATTATTTTGTTCTTTATTAATTTATTTAAAAAAATAACATAATTAACACCTCTTAAAATTTATAATAATGAAATTAACACTTTTTATATTCAAATTTATATTTTTATAATTAAAAAAATAATTAATATGTCATTTTTCTTTGAACATCTATCCAATTAAAATTGAACGTCGATAATTTAGACTCGTTTAATATTGAACGTTCAATATTATTAAGGTGTAAGTTTTGTTATTATAAATTTTAAGGGTGCAATTTTTTGATAATTTTTTAATTTTTTTTAACAACAATTACACACTTGTAAGAAAAATTTATAACCTAAAAAATAATTTCTAAAAACCCTTCTTTTTTTTTTTAATCTGATAAAAAATATAATGTCTTTTTCCTTTTTACATAAGAGGAAAGCTTTGATCCGCGAGTACAAATGTAACGTGGGACCTGGATCTAAGAATCACAATGCAGCCAAAGTACATGGGTGGTCCAATACAGTTGTAGTTGGTCCCAAATAATTATTAAAAATTTAGTAGGTTAAAGAAGCATTGACCAATTATTTATTTATTTATTGATTGATTATTTACAATAAATTATGTTTTTTCCAATGCATCAGCCAAGTTGTAAAAGGGGTGGCTTAAGAAAAAATATTTATTTTTATTTTTAATAATTTATTTTGACATATATTAAATAAATAATAAGTATATACTTTTCTTTTTCATCATTACAAAATTAAATAAATAATAAGTATATATTTTTCTTTTTCATCATTAATTGAAGTCCCCCCCTCCCCCTCCCAATCCCAATCCCAATCCCAATCCCAATCCCAATCCCAAATGATACAAATAATATAAATGATTATATTTTTTTTTGTTCAACATTATAAAAAAATTAGGTAAATAGCTTATACATTTTATATAGAAAATTAGATAATTAAAATATACAAATTTGTAGACTTATATAAGAATTGATATTATATTGATTTTTAGGATACAAATGATAAAATAACAATCGAATAAAAATATAATAAAATGTGATTTTGGTAATAAAAAAAAAATTGGAGAAACTCTAAAGTAAAATGAAAAATTTTAAAATTGTGTGCATAATTATTTCTAAATAAAATAAACATATATACACATGATAAAATTTGGAAGTTAAACTAAACTTTTTTAATAATAAATACGAGTTCTTATTTTATTTATTTGTTTATTATAATATCAATTAATTAAAAAGTGAGACCGTATTAAGGAAATTGATAAAAATAATTCACAAATTTTATTACTTAAATTCTAAATCGTTCAACATATAATTTTATTTTTTTTCCCTTAGAGAACTAAGAGTCAAGTTAAAAAAATTTAATTATATATATTTAATTTAAGTATATTTTAAATTTTTTATAATGTAATATTTTTCAAAATATTTACAACGTATATTGACAAAAAATTGGTTCCTAAAAGACGAACAATGTCATCAAACTTCTAGTTGCAAATATGTCTCCACGCAATACGTATTTTGTATTATATATATGGCTCAATTATGGAATTGACAACACATGTTTAATTAAATCAAATTCCACTAACAAAAATAATACATGTGTAATTAGTTAAATATAATGAGAATAAAAATTATTTCTTATTAAGTTATTACCTCAAAATAGAGGTATATATAGAAAATAAAATACAAGAGTCCTAAATAAAATAGAACTATGTACAACCTATAACTTTATTACAGATAGTCACATATACACTAATTACACGACTCACGCTAATACTCCCCCTCAAGTTGGAGCATACATATCGACCATGCCTAACTTACTTAGTGAGTCATAAAATACCTTCTTGGAAACTCCTTTGGTGAGCACATCTGCAAGTTGCTTTTCAGTGGGAACAAAAGGGAAACTGATTAGTTTGGCATCTAGCTTTTTTTTTATTTATAAAGTGACGATCAACCTCTACATGTTTAGTACGATCATGCTATACTGGATTTTGTGATATATCAATGGCTGCTCGATTGTCACAATACAACTTTATAGTACTTTTGGGTTCAAAACCTAAATCAGATAGCAAACTTCTTATCCACAGCAATTCACATACCCCATGAGCCATACCTCTATACTCAACCTCAGTACTAGATCGCGCCACAACTTTCTGCTTCTTACTTTTCCATGTAACCAAATTACCTCCAACGAAAGTGAAATAACCTGATGTCGACCTTCTATCTGTAATATTTCCTGCCTAATCTACATCTGTGAAGCCGCAAACTTCAAGAGGGTTGTTGTGTTTAGAGAACATTACTCCTCTCCCTGGATCTGATTTCAAGTACCTTAAAATCCTCATAACTGCATCCATATGATTCTGACTCGTGTTATGCATGAAATGACTTACTACACTTACTGCATATGCAACATTTGGTCTAGTATGTGCTAAATAAATTAAGCGCCCAACCAACCTCTGATAGCGAGCTCGATCAGTTGGTACTTGAACTGGATACTCTGCTAGACAATGATTTTGCTCAATAAGAGTGTCAATAAGTTTGCAATCTAACATACCTGTCTCAGTTAGCAGATCAAGAATGTACTTTCTCTGACACAAAAAAATTCCTTCTCTCCCCCTAGCTACCTCAATCCCTAAGAAGTATTTCAGTTCACCCAAATCCTTCATCTTGAATTCAGAGGCTAGTTGTCTCTGTAATCTATCCATCTCAACAGTATCATTGTCAGTAATTACCATATCATCAACATAAATAATTAAAACAGTTACCTTCCCTTGTTGATGTTTGAGAAACAACGTATGATCTGAATTACTCTGTCTGTAACCAACCTTCTGCATGAACTGAGAAAACCTTCCAAACCAGGCACGAAGGGACTGCTTAAGACCATACAAAGACTTCCTCAATTTGCATACAAAATTATCAGGAGAATCAGCTACATATCCAGGTGGAAGACTCATGTACACCTCCTCGACTAGCTCTCTATGAAGAAACACATTCTTAACATCAAACTGTCGAAGTGGCCAGTCTAAGCTAGCAGGAAGCGAAAGCAAACCTCGGATAGTATTCATTTTGGCAACATGAGCAAAAGTCTCATCGTAGTCTACACCATACGTCTGAGTGAACCCTTTTGCTACAAGGCGAGCTTTATATCGATTTACAGATCCATCAGCATTATGTTTCACAGTAAACACCTAGCGACAACCAACTGCCTTCTTGTCCTGTGGTGGAGGCACAAGTTGCCAAGTATTATTTTTCTGTAATACCTCCATCTCTTCATCCATTGCCTTCCTCCACTTTGGATCTCCCAACGCATCTTGTACTTTGTTAGGTACTGATACAGCAGATATTTGATTTACAAATGATTTCTATGACTGAGATAATCTTTTAGTGGACATATAGTTGGCTATTGGATACTTTGATTTTGCATGAATATTTGGTTCATACCTTTTAACTGGTTGACCCCGAGTAGACGTATTTGGTAACACATATTGTCCAACATTAGACTCAATGCTATTAGTATCAGTGGGTGTACATACCTCAAATGAGTAACCTTGGAGTTGATCAAGGGTAGGAGACGGAACAGTTGTGTCTTCATTTTGATTTTCAGTGATCGGATCTGGTGCTTGGATACTTGAAGCATCTGCTTCTTCTACAACTAAATTTAACGGGATAAGAACCTCAACTGAACCCATCGAAATATCTCCTGATTGCGTTACTTCCACAGTTCCTTCCAATTCCTCCCCCTCACCATGATACAGCTCTTCCAAATATGAATTCTCCCCCTTAAGAGCAGTATCAGATGAGGAAAAATAGCTCATATCTTCAAAGAAAGTGATATCTATCATGACATAATATTTTCTAGTAGGTGGGTGATAGCACTTGTACCTCTTTTGATACCCTCCATAACCAACAAACACACACTTAATTGCTCGGACATCTAATTTAGACCTCTGATTTTGAGGGACATGAACAAAAGCAACACAACCAAATACACGGGCAGAGAGATTATGAAATGATGACACGGATACATGAGATGCGAGAACCTCAAACGGGATTTGTCCGTGAAGGACACTAGATGGGAGACGATTGATGAGATGAGCGGAAGCTTGTACAATATTGCCCCAAAGATATTTTGGCATATTCGCACTAAATAAGAGAGCACGAACCATTTCAAGTAAGTGACGATTTTTTCTTTTGGACACCCCATTTTGTTCTGGTGTTTGTGGGCAAGTAGTTTGGTGAACAATTCCATGTGTTTGGAAAAAATCTTGAAAAGCACGATTAACATATTCTCTCCCATTGTCAGAACGTAGTACTCTAATGGTGTTATTGTATTGTGTTTGAACACGAGTACGAAAATTTTGAAAAGCTTGAAAAACTTCATCTTTGTTTTTAAGAAGACCAACCCATGACAATCTTGTATAATCATCAATAAACGACACAAAATACCTCACACCCGATATAGTAGGCTCTCTAGACGGTCCCCAAACATTAGAATGAATTAATTCAAAAGGAATTGTACTTCTATTAGAAACATTTGGAGAATAAGTAGTACGATGACTCTTTGCCAGCACATATGTCTCACAACACAAAGCAGATTCACTCACACCAATGAACAGAGTAGGCATAGATTTTTTCATAAGACTAAAAGATGGATGCCTTAAGCGACGATGCCATAACCAAATTTCACTTAGCTGGTCAGAACTCGAGGTCAAAACGATGCGGGACTGTGCTCCTGGTTTCTCCCCTGCGTAGTTCTGATCCAGACGAAATAATCTATTCCTTAGATACCCCCGACCAAATATTTCCTTGGTAAGAAGATCCTGAAAAATCACATACATAGGATAAAAGGTGACAGAACACTTAGACTCAGTATTCAACTGTGGGACAGATATCAGGTAATGAGATAAATCCGGGACATATAAAACATTTTGGAGCTGTAAGATTGTGGTAATACGAACTGGCCCCATCCCTAACACAGAAAAAGCTTCACCATTAGCATTCGTAACATAAGACACTGGTGGAGAAGACAAGTCGGTAAAATAAGATATATCATAAGTCATATGATCAGATGCACCAGAATCAATAATCCAAGTATCTGAACCAACAGAGTGAGAAATGTTTGAAACCATACCAATCTTACTACGACCAGCTATAGAAACTGTAGGGTTACCTCCATAAGTCGTATAATGATCTTGTCCAACTACTCCGTAAAAATCTAGTATTGTTGACCTTGCATGAATAATTAGGCTAAATATTTCATTGGTCTTAAAATTCTGATTTTCTTTCGAATCTTTCATTGAAAAAGATAATAATAATAATAATAATATGTAGCAAATTTTTTTTTTTTTGAAAATTTGCTGACTGGACCGTTGACTGTGTCTGATAACTGCTGACTGTGTCTGTTGACTGTGTGTTGAATGCTGACTGGACAAACCGTTGACAAGCTAATAGGAATGGGCTGAAATTCGGCTTGACTGAAAATGGGCTAAAATTGGGCTTGATTGAAATTGTGCCTTGGACTATTGCTGTGGTATATATATATATATATATTTTAAATCATGATCTGATACCAAGTTAAATATAATGAGAATAAAAATTATTTTTTATTAAGTTATTATCTCAAAATGGAGGTATATATAGAAAATAAAATACAAGAGTCCTAAATAAAATAGAATTACGTACAACCTATAATTTTATTATAGATAAATATATATATATTAATTATATGACCCACGTTAACACAATTTAATGAAATTTAATTAATGGAATTGACGAAAAAGTCATATACAATATATAACAATATCTTAGGAGATATTTATAACAATTAAAAGATTAATAGCATATTTACAAATTTACTCTTTCATTGACCATTTTATTTATTTTTATCTATTTAAACTCTAATATCCTCTCTCTCTTTTTATACACACTCTCAACTATTCAAGGTCTTAGTAGATTATTATTAATATTTTTTTTTTTCTGTTCGTCTCCCCGAGTCTCTGTGCATATGAAATAGTGTCAATTCTAGAGTTTAAAGTGAAAGGTCCGGTAAAAAAAGTCAGAAATGAAAATAATGTTAGATGTAGATCTAGCATTTTTTTTTATAACCAAATCAGATTTATTGGATAAGATTTTTGAACAGTAGCTGAATTTCGCAAGTCCTTGTCTTTAATTTCTGACTCTTAAGTCTTAATTATTTTAACAACTTCCAAAAAAAGTTATTTTAACAAATAATTTCATGTTATAGTCATTTAAGATTTGTGACGAACTTGCGACATTAGTTTTTTCTAAATAAGACCCAAGTTTCATCTGATAGTGAAGTCATAAGGTTGCCAATTTTTTACGCAATCATCATACCCACTGCAAAATAGACATCTAAATGATTTAGGGTTAAGTGGATTAGTTTTAAACATATTTATTTGTTTTGATTCATTTATCACATGACTGTTTGCTATTGAATTTAAGGTCGTTGGAAAAATAGATTTTTAACTTACGGTTAAATATTGTTTTTAAGTAAGTTTTATTTGGTTTAAGTACGAGATTATAATTAATTTGTGCTCTTCTGCGAGACTTCAAAATCATATATTTATATACTTAAAATAATATTAAGATGAATGAGAAATTATGTCTTAAAATATACTTATTGAAAAGGAAAAATTGTAATGTTTTTTTGTTTATCTCACGTGGGAAAAAAAATTAACATTTTTTTTTTTCTTATGAGAGGTAAGCTTGTGTAGTATAAGAATTCTCCCTATTACTCTACATGCGTGTGCACAAGGGTGCAAATCCTCAATAGCCTAGCCCGAAAATTTGAAATTTCAATTGCGGACACGAATGTTGTCTAATTTCTATGTGTCTTGTGCAATTCAATTTTTGCTATTCGAAATTTTTATTTTCACGTAACTGTTGAGAAGATTTATTACTGTACTTTCAACAATTTAATAGCTACAACAATTATAGCAGTAATTTCATAACAGTTGTATTTGTTATATCAATTTTTTGCCAATTTTGATAGTTATTATTGCAATAGTTTTTTCCAACACTTATATATAAATGACTATAAATTGGTTATACAGCTGAAGAAAAAAGACACAACAGATTATATTTCCTCTCTTTGTTTTCTCATCAACAATTCATTCCCAATTTCTAGCAAATTTTAGTCTAGAGTTAGATTATGTAAAATAGAAATTAAATACAAGCTAATTCGTCGTAATAGTTCAAGATTGATGTTCTTAAACTGTTTAAATTGTTGTATCTTAAGAGATAATTTTTCTTTTGTCTCAAATACCAAGTATGAGAGAAAAAATTTATCTTAAGAACATTATATTTACGAGTTTCAATCTTTTTTTAATTTATTTTATATTTATTTTCTTATAACTTTATAATTTGTAATATTTTAAGTAATTATACTTTTGTTAATCTTTACATAAAACATTTTTGTTCACTGTGTTATTTCCTACGCATCATAAACTGTAATCTAAATATGGTTTATTCAAAAAATTAAGCTACAATTGGTCAAATTAATATATACATAAGATTTGTATACGAGTTCAAGTTAAATTGATAACCGAAACATAAACAAGTCAATTTAAGTTACTATTAGTTAAATCATTTTGAAAACGAGTCAACGGACAAACAATGCATTCCTACCATTTGTTGCTACTAAGTTTATTTAAAGCCATATTCAAGATTTAGTTTATAATTTGTAATTTGTAATTTTCAATCATGATGCCATGTTTTCAATACTATAAGAAAAAATTATTTTGAATAAAGTTTTTTCTTTTTTACTTAAAATAAAGAAAAAAAGCAATACGTTAAAAAAAACCCAACGGTCAACTCGAACTAAAATATCATTTGTATTGTACTGTAAGTGTAAGTGGTGATTTTGTGTGTAGTTGACCAAATTGACACACAGCCCATCATGCTCATCTCCATGGTTCTAGTCTAGTTACCATTGGCATTCAGCCACTAACCAGCGGAAACGTGTTAGCATATATGAAAATGGCGTACCAGTTGAGAAGCACCTGATGCGTTACATGGTCATGTCCTTATTTGAACTATGTTATGAGAAATTAATATAAAAATGTGCAAATGTAATCTATCTACCAAACAGATTAATGAAAGGAAATGATGGAATGATTCATGTCACAACCTGAATCATCCATTTTGAGGGGTCCCTTTATTGACCACATTTAGTTATATGGACAGCTCCATCTGCTTTATCCACTTCTTTACTTCACGTAATATCTCATCTCAATCAATTATTATACTTTAACTCAACCTGCCTTACTTTATTAGTTGCTGTAATTACTCGTGCATCAAAAATAAATAAAAAATTATTTAAAATAAAATCTTTAAAATTTATAATAATAAAATTAATAATTAATAATATTAAACGTTAATATTAAACATGTACTATTAAATATTTAATATTAAACTGATCTAAATTATCACAATTTAATTTAAATGACGTTTAATTATATGTAAATTTAAAAAAAATTATTTAAAAATTATTTTTTTAATTGTAGAAATATATAATTTAAAAAAAATGTGTTATTTTTATTATTATAAATTTTAAAAAATGTTATTTTTATTATTTTTTTTAAAATAAAATTATTGTATTATCACAACACACAAATTTAATCATGTTAATATTATTTATTATTTGTTATTGATTCATTTACTTCCATGGCACCTTCTCTTATGCAAATAATTTTTTTTTAAAGAGGTAATAAATTTTTTTTATTAATAAAAGAAAAAATTATTCGTATATTTGAGTGAAATTTAAATTTAAGTTTTTGGTGTAAAGATTAAAAATTTTACTATTCAAACTACAAGAAATTCTCAAATAACTTTATAACACACAAAAATAATAATTTTCAACTATTTTTGACATTTTTAGCCCGTTTTTTTTTTGTCTCTTATCTTTCTTTCATATTTAATTTATTCATACTTTATAAATTATACATTACCATAATTTGTCAATACATGTTTGATGCGTTATTATCTGATAAATTCGTATATATAAAAAAATTAAGTAATTTTAACTAACTAGTAAAATTCAAAATAAAACAATATTTTTATTGAAAAATAAAACAAGAAAAAAAGAGAGTGATTATAAGTTAGATATTGAAAATAATTGAATAATTTTAGCTGACTACAAAAATAAGTGATAGCATATTTTTATTTTTGTTCAACTTATTATATTTTCACTTGGAAAAAAAAAAATTTATTAATATTGATCGACTATGATAATATGAACCTACAATATTGACCAATTATGAAATTTCATAAATTATATTTTATAATATGAATTTATTAGATAAAAATATATCATATATATATTGATCAATTATGATAACGCATATCTTATTAAGTATGATTTAGTTAAAAATATAGAGAATAAAGAGAAATATTATTACTATTGTAGGGGTAGAAAAGAGATAAAAATATCAAAAATATTTTTTGTTAAATTAAATGTATTGATTGTATATAAAAATTGTAATAAATTAATATATTTTTTAAAAAATTATAAATATTATTGAAATATTAATTAATAATAAAAGATAAAAAAGAGTATTAAAAATAATATTATGGTGCTAGTAAAATAGTAAAGTCCGTATTCTAATTTATCCATGTGATAGCGAAAATCGTGTGCCTTTGTATTCATTATTAGTTGCTATATCTAAACTGTTTGTTTCTTTAATAAATTGAAATTTTTTTCCATAAAAAGGCAAGATCAACGGCTCAAAACAGAGGTATATAGCCTCCATTTTTTGGGTTCGTAATCAGAGAAAATATTATGGATGTAGAAATTCTAAGAGATACACTATGCTTCTCTTTCACAAAGTATAGCCTATGACAAATTTAAAATTTAAAAATTTACCAAAAATAATATTCTTAAAATTTATAGTAATAAAATTAGCATTTTTAATAATATTAAACGTTCAATTTAAACGTAAAATATTGAACGAGTTTAAATTATCGTCGTTTAATTCTAATTGAATATGTATTAAAAAAATAACATATTAATTATTTTTTTTAATTATAAAAATATAAATTTAAATATAAAAAAATATTAATTTTATTATTATAAATTTAAAATAACTTAATTTCCTTATATTCCCTTCAAATTTTGCCTATTTCTAGATACATGCCTAACAAGTACTTTCAACTGTACACTGCGTACAGTGAGATTACACTGATATTGCGTACCTGTTCTTATGAATTGAATAAGTTTACAACGTTTTTTTAAATTAATTATATAATTATTTTAAATTAATTTTTATTATTTAATTTTTAGATATTCTTTAAAAATAACTACTGACCCTTGATAATAAAGTTTAATTTAATATTATTTAAACTTTTTTCATTTAAAAAAAATTCAAAAAAAAAAAAAAAAAACTAAAATGTTAGTTAAGAGACCAATATATAACAATTTAAAAAAATATTAATATATTTAATTTATATTCTAACAAAATATTTATGCATGTGTGAGCAAAAACAAAAAACCAAAACCAAAGGGAAGAGATTTTGAAGAAAAAAAAAATACCAGAAGAGGTTTATCTATTTACAGTACAGGAGTGGTGTGGGTCCCATAACAACGCACTCCGTATTGTTTGAGAACTCTGTGTCTATCATGGCTGTGGCCTGCTGCTTAGTTGTTTTACTTTCCTTAAGTTTTCACTTTCCATTAAAACCACCATTGACAATATGAAAATAAAAATTTCCTTCTTTCTCAATATTCTCCACCTCCTCGTCCTCCTTTTTCTACTCTTACAATTCTAGAATTTAATTCCAAAGATTCATTTTAGCTCTCTCTTTTTTCATCAGTTTTTTTTTTTTCCTAAAGAATTCTGTTATCAGTGTTGAGTCGGTCCCATTCTCTGTACATACCATCCTATCTCACCACTACCACTGACCTCTTTCCTTCTTCTTGGCCCATCTAGGGCTTCTCTCCATCTCTCTTTTCTTTCACTTATTTTTTCTTTTTTATTTGTGATTACGGGCCTATTGGGTTGATGATTTGATCACTGTTCTTCTCTCACATCTTTTTTTTTGTACTTCTTCTTCTTCTTCTTCTTTTTCTGTCTGAATTGACCTTCCTCTGTTCCTTCGAATTTTTTATAATTTAATGGATTCTCAGTATATCTCGGTGAAATTCTGGGTTTTTCTAGGGTTTCTCTAATGCTTTAGCTTAGTTTCTGTGAGTTACTGTTAGTTTGTCCAATCCGATCGGCCCTTTTTAGGAGAATCTTCCTCTTTTTTTTTTTATTATCTGAATTTCGAATTTTCGTTCTGTTGGGTTGAAAAAAAATTTGGTGATTCATGGCGTATCAATACGCTCCTGGTCCCAGCTCTGGTTCAAGTTCTAGTTCTGGGTATCAATTCCAGAATTCTTCTTTTGGAGACACCACTTACACCAAGGTCTTTGTTGGTGGGCTTGCTTGGGAGACACAGAGTGAAACTATGAGACGCTACTTCGAGCAGTTTGGAGAGATCCTTGAAGCTGTAGTCATAACCGATAAGAACACCGGACGATCTAAAGGTTATGGTTTTGTGAGTATGCATTGTTTTCACTTTCTGGGTTCAGGAAATGTGTCAATTTCATTTTCAAATTCAAATTCAAGTTATTAAATTTGATATATGTTTTATTAACTCTTGACTTTCTTATATGCACGCAACGTTTCTATTTCCGTTTGAGTTTACGGGAAGTTTGGTTTTGGAAGTATCGAATTCCCATTTTGGAAGTATTTGTGGCCTTGTTCCTATTGACTGCTGAATGACTTGGTTGATTTCTGTGTGTATTTACATGGAGGGTTTAGGTCACTTTCCGGGAGCCTGAGGCTGCTAGAAGAGCCTGTGCCGATCCAAGCCCAAATATTGATGGCAGACGGGCAAATTGTAATCTGGCTTCACTTGGGCGCCCTCGGCCACCTATGGCTAATGGTATAAAGTTTAAATTGGTCTCAGCATTGACATTAAATGTTTGAAAATGCATACCTTGTATTTTCCTACAATGCTTAAACAATACAGTTCCTAGCATAAGATCACAGTTGGAGAATTACAAGATTTTTTTGATTGTTTTTACTTTTTTAGCTTTTAGTTGATTTTTAGGTGTAGTCCACATTTGATTATTTTTGCGTCTTATTTCTTTCTACAGGACGTCTCAGACCACCGAGCCAATTCGTTGGAAATGTGCAAGCCTCCCGTGGGGCTTACTTCGGAGGTTTTGGCTACCAGCAACCTTTCCCCTATGGCTACCAACAAGGGGTTATATATCCACCGTATGGGTGTGTTTTGCATTCGACTCAATTCTCCATACTTCTTGAAAAAAATAACTTGACAAATCTTACTTGGAAAATAATTGGTAAAGTTGTAAACAATGTGGATCCCATAACTGGCTATTGTATCTGACCCAAAAAAAACTGGCTCTTGTAGGCATATTTAGCCTTGAAATTTTATAATTTATAGTCCAGTTCTTCTTTTGTTTAAGAGAAATTACATGCTTGGTTTCGATCCGTTTGCATCTCTGCCCAACTTCTAAGATTGTTTTCGGAAACGAAGTATAGTACTAGAATATCTTTGGGATATAAGCTGAATACCTTCATGGCTTCAAAAGATCTCCAGTGTCTGAAAGTTGTGATAATGATTTTGTCAACTATGAAATGATTAGCACAGCTTCAATGGGTGCATCTCCTTTGGAGCTACTTTTTCCTGCTTTCTTTTCTTTTCTATGACACAGACCAATTAAACATGTATTATCACTTTAGATTAGTTATGGATAATTCTTGGTCACCATTCACAGAATCACATCAGGGCTTTCTCCAAAGTATAGAGATGTGACATGGTGTGATTGGTATTTGCAGGATTTCAAAGAGTTTTAGTTGCAGAGGACGTGTTCCCCCAATGTTTTCTTTTCTCCTTTTTTTTTTACAAAACAGATCAATGTTTATTTAACAGGCAATAACTAAGATTGATATTGTTTGGTGAGTATTTCTGATTGATCTATTAGGCTCGCTCATGAGATGTTTTAACTCAAAACAGGAATTTGTGGTCCTTGTGCTGAAACGAGGGATGATGGGTTGCTTGCAATTTCTTTATCTTTTCAATTTGATTTGTCTAATTCACTGTTTTGAGTTTGCAGTCACATATTTTTGTTTGAGGTGCCTGTTTAAAGCTGTTATTTTTAAATGATGCCATGGAAATTGACCGTGCAGGTATGCAACATATGGACCTGAATATGTCTATCCTCAGGTAATTCTAGTTTTCTACTAAAAGCTACAGCATCTTGCCTTATTTTGAGAATGATGCTGGTGATACTATTTTTTTTTGTGTGTGTGTGTGTGTGTGTGTTACTTTCCTGTAGGGTGGTTATAATCCTCACACAGGTCAGCAATACCTTCAGTTATATGGAGTACCTGGGACGGTCAACACAGCTATTTATCCATATGGACAATTGGGTCAAAGTCTTCCTAGTGGTCAAGGTTTTCCAACTTTGCAAGGGTATGCTATGCCCAGTCACCAGATTATGCAGTTTGCTGGCCCCAGTGTTAATGCTATAACATCTTCACCTATGCCTGGAATTCAAGCCACATATCCTACAGGTTTGTAACTTTGATTGAACACAAAAATGATTTGAGTTCGATGAACAAATACGTAGCAAGCATTGTAGACTTAGGGTTTCTTTTTTAACAAGTTCTAGTCAAATCTTGGTTGCTACTTGCTAGAGTATTGACACTTTTAAGTGATCATAGCTAGCCTAAGAGGATGAAAGTATCGTGTACGATTTGAATTCTGAGTGTTGACCTTGCAACTCTATTTGCCAACTGTCATTCACTAAATCCTAAGTCTGCCTAGCTTCTCATAAGCTATTAAAGCCTTCTTAAATGTTGTGTCACAGATAGAGAAGACACTCACTTTCACTGAACCTGAAACAGTTCAGTACAATCAATACTTATCTTCCTACTGAGAGTTTTGTTTATTGAAGCATAGAAATGATTGGGACAAAGAGCAGAATGAACGTTTTATAGTTTTATTCACTAATTCTGCCTAGCTTTTCAGTAGCTATTAATGTCTTCTTTAAGGGCTTTTCTGACAAAGCGAGAAGACACTTATACCGATATGAAACAGTTCAGTACAATTAATACTCATCTTCCTACCAACAGTTTTGTTAATTAAAGCAAGGGCAAATTTAAAAAGTAGCAGGATGAGTTTTTTCATTATATTGAATAGAAATGGGAATGGTATCTTCAGAAGTTAAATGCATGGAATATGCTGTACAGGAAAAGATAAGTATGGGTAGTTGAGATAGAAAATTTTGAATGGCATGACCATGACTTGTATATGGAATTACCAGCGTTCAGCTACAGAGTTTGAAGGTTTTGGTTTGCAAGTGTTCCATTAAGATCCTGTGCACCATTTAATTACCTAGTTTTTTCAGGTATGGCAGCACCTGTTGTGGGTCAACCACAGATTCTCGTCCCAACTCCTCCTCAATATGTGCAAAGTAGTGGTTCTGACCAAACAGTTGGTTGAGCATTTGATTGAGGTTTGTATCAGCATGCCACATCTTTTAATGCGATTTGATCATGTATATTTCCTTGATTAAAATCATGTGTCTAATGCTATTTTTTGCTGGCAGCTATCCCATTAGATTGCAGCAGGATAAATAGCAGCGGAACTGCCACTTGATTGGCTGGTTTCAGGAATTTCCTTTTGTTTTGCATTCTAGAGGTATTAATGTTGCTCCATTTGATCTTGGAGAGAAAGAAGAGGAAGCTTAAATTTCAATACTTTTTTTATACAACTTTTCATGAAAAATTTGATGAGCATGTGGTTTCTCTTTTCGGAATGTTTCTAGTTTATATAGTGCACCTGTGAGGTTGTGTCTATGATGGTGTGAGGGAACTTTCGTCAGGAACTATTAAACGCATTAACAACACACTTCAATTTGATAATGTTTCTTTCAATTGTTGTTATTTTAAAACCTGCTGTTATAGTTTGCTTCAGAGTTTTCTAGCTATTTTGTTAATGGCCATTCAATAAAATCTGCCTTCTACATGCATGGTTCTTTGCTCAAAATTGTAAATACAATTTTACCAATAACTTGCAAGTATTCTAGCTAGAGAATACCGAAGATAATTGTCAAAGCTAAAACTACTGAAAAAGGGTATTTTGCCAAATATTTCATTGATTTGCAAGTTGCAACATTATTGTGGTGCTTTGAATATATAGTGTCTGATAATCTCGTTTTGAGGTTTAATGTTTGCGAGGCAAGGCACCCCAAACTTCATTCGTAAATTCCCTTCATGTCTGGGTCTTATGAGTTATTTATCCTGCAGGTCATACAATTAATGCTCACCAGAGAAGCCAGATGATGTCTGAGTTGCTCCAAATGGCGGAGAAGGAATGTGGAGGATGTGGGATACTCTTCCTCCAAGGACCATTTCATCCATCCATTAATTTTTATTGTATTTAAACACTTGATACTTCCATTGCTCATGACGAGCAATGCTGGTGGAGAGTCAATGCATTGCTGGCTGCTGGATGCAGATTCTAGCAGTCATGAACAACTATAATAAAACTATGTAAAAAGGTCAACAAGGTAGAATCAACATATGATTCTCTCATAGTGGTAATCCCAGCATTTGGGTGTATAGTCTCAGGTACAATTGCATTATTGGGTCCATTTCAATGTTATATAATATGACTGTTGTGTATATTAGGGCTAGGATTTTGTTTAAGTGAACAACTGGAATCTGGATGATTTTGGAGGCCTGGCTTCATGCAAAATAGAAGTCTCAGGTGTATTCAATCATAATAATTTTTTTTTTTTACTGTGTGTGCACTTTTGTTTTCTTAAAACACCTCTTGTCATATGAAGAAGGCCTGATTACAATTCACGAATTTGGCATAATATATTGTTGAGTACAATTCTCATACTGTATGGCAAACTTTTAATAGATATAAGAGAGCGGGGCTATAGAAGTCCCTTAGATTATGTCATGTGTGTGATTTGGTTCCTTAGATTATAAGTAGTGTCATTTGGTCCCTTAGTTTTAGAAAAATGGGCCAATTAAGGACAAAATACATAATTTTAATGATTTTTTAATTAAAATATTATTTTTTAAGAGGTCAATTAATGAAAAATTGTATTATTTTAATGTTTATGATATTAAAATATTAATTTAAAAAATAATATTTTAATTAAAAAATCATTAAAATTATATGTTTTGTCCTTAATTGGTCCCTTTTTCTAAAATTAAGGGACCAAATGACACCACTTATAATCTAAAGGACCAAATGACACATATGACATAATCTGAAGGACCTCTATGATACTTTTCTCTAGATATAATAACTGCTCTTTCGAGGATCGAGGAGATGTTCGCCCTTCAGAAGGTGGTGACTAGTCCTCCTAGATGTGGGTTTGAGTCTCACTTCTTCTAAAGTGGATTGTATAGAATGGAAAAAAATAAAAAAAGAGAAGTATAAGCTCACTTCAGCTTGTTGAAAACACATTCATTGCGACTTTGGGCTAACAGAGCATGCACTTCTCAGCATCTCTCTGTTTCGTCCAAAAATTAGGATATTTTTTTTCCCATTAAAAGAAAGCTCATAACTCGCTGGTTTCACGTGTAAGTATCTCCAAGAACTCAGAATTCAAAGTACTTTTAATTCTCATTACAAATTGAGAGGTCTTAATTTATATGGTGGTCGGATGTGATTGTATATTAAAAATAGAGCCATTGTTTCATCTAATAACGTTCTACTTTATAAATTTATTGAAATCTTGGACGATTTTGTAAGAATACAGGAGAATTGGACTAATTTCTAAATTTTCAAATTTGCCCATTAAAATGGGTCATAATGATGCATTTGTAAGGTCAACAAAGAATGATTTAATTGGCTTTAACTTAAAAGAATAATGACTTCGTTGGTTAAATTTTAATTGAACGTTATGTTTTCAAACTAAAAAATTAACGTTTTGGTCTTCCATTTATTATATTTTAAAATACAAATTTTCATTAAAAATTGAGTATGTCTATTATAAATAATAGACTTAGGTTCTTAAACTTGTTAATTTTTTAAAATTTATATACAATAAACAGTAACAAATTTTGAGATTTAAGTGTAATAAATAATAATAAGCTCGAGACTAAAGTGTAGGAAATAAGACTTAATTGTAACATTCAATAATTTTGGGAATTAAAATATAATTTTTTTTTATTAGAATCTTTCTGTTAATTAAAGTATAATTTGGGAACCAATATAATCCATTACCCTTATATAAAGAATAATTCTTTTTATCACGATATAATGCATATCATAATCTACATAACACAATCTAATTAATCCCTATCAATAAAAAGTTTCACGATCATTTATTCAATATCTAAAAAAAAAAATGAACTTTGGTGGATGATTCACATTTTATTAGAGTAACATATACGAATTAACCCTTGTATGTTTTCTTCATAACAAAGTTAGTTCTAACTCCTAACCTAGCGTAAGAAACAATAATGAAAATTTTTGTAAGTTTTAAACCACCTTGCAAACAAATAATACATTGTGGATTAGATGATATTAGAACCCACGAACTCATAGCTGCATTTTTTTTCCTCTGTTTTTCGAAGAGAGATCCTTTTTATTTCATATCAGCAAGGTTTAATATACCAAGAGACAACTCTACTGAATCCACAACAGCCTAAATTCAGTAATAGCAGTCTTTCACAACTTAGAGCTACTATCGAATGTCCATGGAGGCACTCATCTTAAAAACAAAATAAAGTAAAAAAGTTACATGTCTAATTATGGTTGTCAATTTGCTTCACATGAAGGAGAAAAATAAATTCTAATATATGCACCAATAGGGAATGACCCTTGGGTAGAGGGGTAGCGTTGGAGATCACCCACATTGTCCCACCAATTCTTCAATCTCGACTTTTCTATAATTTTTTGAAAAAATATTATATATTTGCATAAGTTTATTGTTAAATTCAATGAAAATAATATATCTATCATTAAATTATTGCTTTAATTGTAAATATACAAGTTGTGATGTATAGAATAATTATTTTAATCAATAAAAAATAACAAAACAAAGAATTTAACTATAACTATTATTTGTATAATTAAGATTTAAGGTTGAGTTAAGCTATTCAATGTACAATTCATCTTAAGTTTCTCATCAGTGAGGAATTCAAAATCTCTAAGAAAATATCCAAACTTTCAATGGAAAATTTTCGTCTAACTCCATAATTATTTAAATGGGAATGGGACAGCTTACGCTCCCTTCATTTCTTAAAACCTAATGATTAAAATAAATTTAATCAAAGAAAAGCTTAAAATCCAAAGAATCTTTGATTTCACAAGGTGAACCAATTTGTATGGTATAAATATGATTCTTTTTTTTTTTTTAACAATCGATACAATTTATTTTAAGATATAAAACGTACATTCTAAATTATAAGATGGCGATTCGAAATACAAATATGATTCAATGAAAAATCAGTGTAAACATAAATATAAAAAACCCAATAATACTTGTGAAAGATAGAAGCCATATATAATGAAATAATTGAAATTATACTACTAGTGGTTCGCAAATTAGTGGGAAAAATCCAAATCAAATTAGCAACATCAATTGTGGGTCTTCTCTGGGTTCCATTTTTTCTTTTTTTAGTTTCTCCGTGAAAATGATTATCAACAAACATATAGAATTTTAAATTCTTTTCAAAAGATTAATTCAATAAATAAAAATATTAATATTTTTTATAAAAATTTTCATAATATTATTTTTATGACAATTTATCTAACATTTTCTCAAAACGTAGGTTTTTATTTTTGCAAAGCTTATCATTTTACATTTTTAATATAGTTATTATAGTCTATATATTTGAATTACTTGTCTTTTTTTCTTTCTTTCTCAAAGCCTATTCATATTTTTTGAAAGTTCATAAGAACTATAACTCCTCTAACTCCAAAAAGAACATGAATATATAAGAAATATGAATGTCTTTATTTAATGGATTAATTTTTTAAGATTAAAAGCTCCATAATTTTTATAAATTTTTTATAAAACAGACAAGGAATTGAATTTTTAATTTTTCAATATTGACATATATTTGCATGATTTTTAAATAAAATTTCCATTTTGGATTAAAAAAAAAGAATGATAAAACTAATTCACAGTAAAATAGATGATAAGACTTAAGGGTGAGTAAATAATTTAATTAATTTGCCTATATTAAAAAAATTGTTTCAATTCTTTAGATTCAAATCGGATTGAATTGATAAATTTTATACTCGAATTGAATTTAGATAGTAAAGTATACAATTTGCTTGGATTCAGATTGAATTCGGATTGAAAGTTTTATAATCCGCTGCAATTTGATCCGAATTGAATTACCATTAAAATTATAAATAAATACATATTTTATTTTTAATATATTATATTTAAATATTATACATAATACGATTACATTAAATTACTATTTTGACTAAAAATAAAAATAAATGTAAAATAATTTATAATAATTTAATAATATTCAAATGCCTTCTTTTTATTATTTTAATTTTTGTAACTATAAATAATTAAATATTTTTAATAATATATTAATTTAAAATTTAAATGTTAAATATATATTGTATTTTATATATATATTATAATAATTTTAAAATAAATTATAATTTTAATTCGATTTTATCTAATTTAAATAATTTAATTTATTATAGTTTAAATTGATTTAGAATATATCATATGATGAAATAAGATTTACCCTTATTATTATACAACTTCAAAGAAAATTTGTTTTAAGATTAAAAAGGTTATAAGCTTATAGCAATGACTGTTCTATAATTTGGCATTTTGCTGTAAGTGTACAGGACAAAGTTTTGTAGTTTTATTATAACTATGTTTTTTCTTTTTTCCTTCTAATAATGATGAAAGTGTACAAGCCAAATCTTGATTATGTAAGAGGAAGAAAAAAAGTAAAACGGCACTTTGTTTGTTACTTTGGTCCTTTGTATTTGGTCGTTGTATCAAAAATTAGATTCCAATTCTAATCATTTCATAAGATTAAAATAAAAAATATATATCTGGTTGGCCTCAATTTGTAGTCCTATTGCAATCCCATGTTTTTTTTTTTTCCTTATATCTTTTTATAACTTCTTAATTTATTTATCTGATTTCATCTATTGTGTTAAACATAGTATTAAGGGTAAAATAATGGATTTTTACTAATGTTATATGTTAAAATAATTTTAAATATATATAAATTATTCATTATTAAAAAAAAATTTAACATATATCACATCATAATTACTACATATGCAAATATATTCCTTTTTTTTTTTTTCCTTACAAAGCAAGTGTGTTTTAGAAGTGTCCTTTGCATTTGTATGCAAACATTTTTTATTTTGGCTTTTTATTTATTTGAGTTGATTCTTATAAAATATAACCTTCTTAAAATAAGTTCGTTCAATTCTCATTCCATAAAACCTTATAAAATCTTCGAACATATTTGATAACGATTTTAATTTATAATTTATAATTAAATAATTAATTTTATGATTTTTGATTCTTTTATAAAAATAATCAAAAATGTGTTTGATAACAATTTTTATTTAGTAATTTTTTTTATATATATAAAAAAAAATTACCTCCATATTGTTTGATAATGATTTCTATTTTTTGATTTTTTTTTTCAAAAAACTTTAAAAATAAAGAAAATTTTTAGTTTTTTTTTTATAAATTTCAAGTTTTTAGTTATTTTTTTCTAATGCTTAATTATACAAAAATTAAAAGACTTAATTTACTCTTTATAAAAAATGTTTGGTCAAAATGTAAAAACTTATAAATCTAATTGAATTTTTTTTTATAAAGATTACGAATCATCCTATATTTTGGTAATAATTTCTTAAAAATGTAAAAATTAAAATCAGGAATCGTTTCCAAATATATTGAAAAATCACTTAAAAAAATTAAAAATTAAAATCATTATTAATCAAGCCCTTAATTAACTCATATGTATTTTTATTTTTATTTTACTTAGTTTTTCTTCCCCCATTTAATCTGACTCTATCTATTTATTTTTTATATTTTGTAACAACACGTCACTCCTAAAATGTTCAACAATTCCTAATCCTCACATAGACTTCACGTTGCTTCAACCTATTTCCCTTACCAATTTGTGAAAAATAACTGATACATTTAATTTATAAAAGCTAAATAAGATGCAATTTTTATTTATTCTATTTAATAATGTTGTATTTATATATCATTTTTCATCATTTAAATATTCATGTGTATACACGGTGGGGACAATAAAGACTTTTTCCAAAGCACACAAGTTTGAAAACAAACTAAACTTGTGTGCCGGGCATGGAACGAAGGCGTTTGGAATTAATGCAATTAATTTATTCACGCTCTATATTTAATAATATTATTTGTTGGGTACAAAAGCAAATTAAACCTACCTTTTTCCTGCTTTTTTTGCACGGCATGTATAAAAAAAAGAAAGAATAAATAAATAAATAAATAGACACAAAATTATCTAAATATTCAGATTTTATCGCGTGTCTTTGAAAAAGGGATTCTGCTGCTTCTGCTGCTCTGCGTTTTCGTACGAGAACCCTAGAAATTCACTCTTCTAAATTTCCACTACCTGCGTAATTTTTCTTATTTATATATTGGTGAGCTTATGGTATTTTTTAGGCTATTTTCTGCCTCTCCTTAATTTTTATTATATTTATCTCTGTTTTCTTTACTGTGAATTTCAGTAAAAGTTTATGTTATATTTATTTTCCTGAAAACTGTTCGTCTGTTTATAATGACTATTTTTGCTCGATTAACCTTTATTTCTAAACAATTTCTGTGATCTAGTTGAAGAATATGAAACTGTATACTTTCTGAGGTTGAATCAGACTTGGTAGCTACAATATATGTTATCTTTATGGTTACTGGGTTATTTTCTGTTTGGCATTTACTAGGTTATCCGTTTGTGTTTTTATACCGAGATTTGAGGATGAAGTAGGGTTTATGTACTCTTTGTTCACTTTGATTTTGAATTCCTTTACGGTAAGAAAGAAATGCTTCTTTTTTTTTTTTTGAGTATACTATTTACGAGCTAAGTTACCCATCAGTTTCTGTGTAAAAAATTAAAACCTTGACAAGTCTAAATTCAGTTTTTAGCTTTTGATCCTTGGAGATCTGAATTGCTTTTATAATTTAACTTTCATTGTATTTGTAATTTTCTAAAATTTCAAATCTCCTTTATTTTTTCAGGAAATTATATGGAATTTTAGAATATTTGGAAAAGAAAAGTAAAATGTCGGGATCTGAGACAGGAGTGATGACTAGCCGTGAACCCTTCATTGTAGGACTACAGAAGGGTCCCGTACAATTACAGAATATGCGCTTAGGCTTTAATGCCGATGTTTCGTCCGTTTACCAGCCAGTCGGAGCTAGCTCACCGACATATCAGTCCTCTGTACCAGGACCCATTTCCGGAGCTGGTGGCTACAATGGCACTGGTGGCGAGGAGGGTTCTGCTGGAGGTGGTCATATTACTTCTTCTGGAATAAACATGAATATGAGTAGTGAGTCTATGAAGAAGAAGAGAGGTAGACCTAGGAAGTATGGGCCAGATGGCAGCATGGCATTGGCCTTGACACCTACACCTTCTGCCACGGTAACACAGCCAAGTGGAGATTTTTCGCCTCCTATTACTACGGTTCCTCCTCCTTCAGGGGGATCAGCACTACCACCCAGTACTTTTAAGAAAAGGGGCAGACCTTTAGGTTCAACTTCAAGCAAGAAGCAACGAATGGAATCTTTGGGTAATTGCTGCTTACTTTTGGATTTCATTGGTTTTCTTTGCATCTACTTAGTTTTAAATGCATATGGATTAAGTTTTTGCTTTTTAAATAAGGGATTTGTGTTTTTGGTCTCGAATTATATTCATTTGTGTTTATTATTATTATATTCATTATACAAGTGATGGGATTGAAATGTTTTTATGTTTTGTTGGGTTTTGACTCGTTCTTTCTAATTCTCTTTTTCCATTTTTCCTCTTCTTTTTCTGAGTTATTTCAAGGAAATTCTTTTTGGGCATAAAATAAAAGGATATGTCTTGCGTAGTACTCTGGGGAAGGCAGGTACTCAGATTCAGGTTATGCCGAGACTCTTTTTTTTCCCTTTCCTTTTTCTCAAAGGTTATCTCGAAACTTGGGATCCGTCTTAATGTGTCTATATTCTCGGTATCCAAAATTACACTTTTGCCCTCACTTGTTCTGTTGGATTTATAAGTAAAAATATGTCGACTCTTGATATTCCTCGTGCTGACATGGTTTCTTTCCTTTATTTATCAGTTCTACACTTCTTATTTTTGTCAGTGACGTACGCTGATGCTTTTTTTTTTTTAATGGTAAATAAAATTACTTTTAATTGTTTAAGATTGTAAAAAATTAGTTACCTCCATTTGATTGTCTTGATTATTTTGTATTAGAATCAAAAGATTATAAAAACTACATTGAGTTCAAAATTGTTTTTAGCTTAAATTTTGTTTCTGGACTCCATTTTCTTAAACATTAAGGATGTTTTAAGAAAGAAGTTACTACAGTATTTCTTGTTAATTTTCATAACTCGAGACTGATCAATATATTTATTTGAAAAAGGAAGAAGAAGCATACCGTTTTTGTGATTTTATGTGTTAAAAACTTAATGTTTCATGGTAGATATCCAACAGGTGACGGTTATATTTGTTTGCAGGGTCAATGGGGTTTGGATTCACTCCACATGTTATCACTGTCATGGCTGGAGAGGTTTAAGCTTATCCTCAATTTTACCCATTTTGCTCTGGATTCTTATTGTCACATTTTTTATTGACTGCATGTAAACTTTCATTTGCTTGTCCTTGAGATGATTATTATATATCTTGGGTGATCTCATCAGCATGATTTGGTTTCCTTGTCCTCCCTTTCCTTTTGCCTTTAGCCAGAAGCACGTGTCATTGTTATGCAATCTAAATATCATTTGCTGCTACTATAATTTTGTTATATGCCATATCTTCCTATTCTCACATTTGATTCTGAATGACTGGGAGTTGGATTCAAAGTGTCACTTTACATTTAATCAGGGAAATGGAGATAATTTTTAGTTTGTTGATTTTCAGGACGTTTCATCAAAAATAATGTCATTTTCTCAGCGTGGTACAAGAACTGTCTGTGTTTTGTCGGCTAATGGAGCCATATCTAATGTTACTCTTCGCCAGGTTGCTACATCCGGTGGATCTGTGACATATGAGGTTTGTGAATCTGCTGATAACTTCTCTGATAGCATTCGTTGATTATTGGATGAAAATGTAGCTTGTTGGCCTTTTTGTTCAACTTTTGCTGAAATATGTGTGCATCTTGTTATATACTGTTCCACTATTAGGAATAGCTACAATATGTTAAGAAATGCGTCATTCACACCTCTGACTTATGCACTTAAAAGTTTTTGCTTTGTTCGTAGAGTCATGTCTCTCTGTTCCAAATGTATGGAAATTCATTTTTATAGTTTGAAGTTTTGTTATTTCTGTCAGTTACATAACCTCTTACTGTTTTCTTAAAAGGCAGGTTAATGAACATCTGTTTGTATTTTGTCAAAACTCAAATAAATACTTCTTGTTTATGGTGCCTGACCCACTTATTATTATAAATACATAGATTTTGGTTATTTTGGCAGTTCAATACAAAAGTTCGCATCAATTGTATAGTAAGCCTCAAATGTATTTTCTATTTTACAGGGCCGATTTGAAATTCTGTCACTCTCTGGTTCTTTCCTTCTGACTGAAAATGCTGGTGCACGAGGTAGAACTGGGGGTTTAAGTGTGTCATTGTCCGGCCCAGATGGCCGCGTGTTAGGTGGTTCAGTGGCAGGTCTTTTAACAGCGGCTTCACCTGTTCAGGTAGTTATGCTTATTGGTTTTTATACAACCAAACTTTGCAGTTTATGCATACTCTAGAACAACAAAAATTATGTATGGTTATGACACAGAAATCTATTACTTAGATATATATAGTTCCACGAATAAATAATCATTGAATATTTGTTTCAAAGTTTTAGGATAAAAAAATAGTTATGTAGAGGAGGATCAGTTATATTGTATTTGCTCATTATAAAAATGTTATTGTCTTTAACATTGGCTCTTTCCCGTTTCGGTGCAGGTTGTTGTTGGGAGTTTTGCAGCTGATGGTCGCAAGGAGTTGAAGCCTACACGCCAAATAGAGCCTTTATACGCAGCGACAAACCCTCCTCATTGTGGGCCAACTGGGACGAGCAGTCCGCCATCACGCGGTACTCTCAGTGAATCATCAGGTGGGGCAGGAAGCCCACTTAATCTGAGCACAGAAGCCTGCAATAACAATAACTCACAAGGCATGTTGAGCATGCCATGGAAGTGAATCCTGTTTAACTCTTTATCATTTCACTGTGTTGTAGGTATTAGGTGTAATATCATGCTTCTGAATGTATTAGTCTTTATAGTTCTTTAGATTTAACGCAGTAGAATGAATCTGAGCTTTGACTACGCAGGCTGTTGCTAGATTAACTATGTGAACTAGGTAGTGAGAGATGTGTGTAATATATAGACATTACACAAATGTTATGTGCTTTTAGTCTTCATCAAGTGTTTAGGGTTAGGATGATAAAGTGATCTAGTGTTTAGGGTTTGTCATTTGTTGGCTTATTTCTTGTTTCTTGATTTGTCTTTTAACTTTGTCATCTTTTCCTAATGTGACAATCTAATATGGTGATTTGGCACCACTTTATTATGACGTGTATTTTTTTTTTTTTGTCTTTGTAATTGAACTATTCCTTGCTTGGTTTAGAAGCAAGGTAAAGCTGGCCTGGCAGTCATTAACAAGCTTGCCACGATCGTATTTGGATTAATTACCTTAAGAGTTACGCGTTGTTATTAGAAGGTTTTATTCACTTTTATTTCACAACAAATATTTGGTTCACTTTTTAATAGAAATGATATATTTAGTAATTTTTTAACAAAAAAAATAATATTTTATTAATAAAAAAATTTGAAATAATAAAAGAAATTAATATTAACGGAAACAAAATTGTCATATTATTTTAGTAATTTAGAATTGAATTTAAGCGTTACAATATTTTTGTTAAATTATTTTTGTAAATTTTTATATTTTATGAAATTTTTTGTATTTTTTTGAAAGTTTTTTATATTGTATATTTTTATAGATATCGTATTTGAATTTAAATTACAGATTTTATAATATTAAAAATAAGGGTTATATGAAAATTATAAAATCATTAGCTTTGTAACTATATAAATGAGTTTTATTCAATTTTTAGTACTAGTCTTCAAATAATGGGTTGAACTTTGAAGAGTGTAGTTTTAATGCCTCTCATATTGTCATTTTCTTATTTGTGTAGATTATACTTTTTAAATTCAATTTTACACCATTAAAATAAAATAGCAATTTTATCTTAATTAAATTCACTTCATTATTATCGTAAAAAAATTATTAATAAAATAATATTTTAATATTTAAAAAGTAATTAAAATGTTCCATTTTTTAAAAAAGAATGAGGCTAAAATGTCGATATAACACAATCAAATTAATTTTCACATTCTCCGACCCATTTTATTTTACCCAAAAAAAAAATAATTAGATTAAATTTGTTTCTATATAAAGAGATTTTATTGAAAAGCAATTATACAATTTTACAATCATCTAATACAGGTTAGGCCTTCAGGCTTTCTTTCTAGCTCTCTTCAAGAGAAAACGCAACGAAAACATTCCCAGAGCAAAAGTCTGCCAAAACCATCCCTTTGCATTAGCAGGATCGACCCGTTTTGCTAGAAAACATGCATAAACACCCTGTGAAAGATGTGCCGTAGCAACTATAACGAATGCCACCCTTAACATCCACTGTGACCGTAAGAAGAAGAGCCCAATTGCCCTGAGGAACGGCACCGGTCCTACATCTGGTAAATAAGCAACAGAAAATAAGGAGCTCAATCCAATCACACAGAAGAGCCTTGCATAAATTGTAGGTCCGTCTAGAGCTTTTGCTGTATTCTCTTGCCAGTATGCGATTGTTGCGGCCATTCCCTCCCGAGGAGATACCACTGGAACATAACCAAGTTCTTCCTTAGCTTTAAGGGGAGAGAAGTAATGAGTAACACCAATCTGTAAAGACATTAAGTTTAGCAACTGGTGATAGGTTTTTTGATGGCAAAGGGTTTTAGAGTGAGATTTGAAATGGCACTAGCCACAATGTTAAACATTAGACAACTTCTTAGACCGTATATAATAATGATAAAACAAGCAAAGACATCAACTACTTCCTTTAACTAACAGATGTTCAATTATAACGTAATGAAAAAAAAGAGAACATGAAGAAGAGAGACTAGAGCTAGGGACTGAAGAACGAACCTTGTAGACTTCTGCAGGAAGGATTAATGGTTGAGGAAGCCACCCTTTATTCAAACATGGATACAACAAGGAGTAGATTGCCCAAAATACCTTTGCCAATAAAAGAACTCGCGGTACAGAAAAGGATACCTTTGGTAGATCACAATCGAGGCTTGTAAGTAGAGGACGAAAGAATTTAAAAGAATTAACCGGAGAGCCTGCCGGAAAAAGGTTGCAACTTTTAACTTCCCCTCATATAGATCTCAAAATTTAGTCGTACAACTCTTAAGAATATCTTGCTGCATTGTAGTATATTTAATCAACCTTGGTGCAATTTGAAAACGAGAAAGCGCTTTATTATCACTACCTATGTTACACGGATTTTTTTAGAACATCCGATTTCATAAATTTTTGTATGCATATTTGGCTGATAAGGCTAAATCTTTTTCAATTTTATGTAAATCTATATCAAATTAAAGTGTTTGAGTCTATGTAACATAGACCACTACTACCAGTTGCAAAGTTGAAAGAGGACACATTCTAAATGTCAGTGGGAGGAGAGAAAAGTTTAGATTGTTACCATCCGATACAAAATACGACTGGCCAGCAGCTATAGGGTGCCTGTCCTTTTCAGGAGCATCATCTAAAAGTTTCATGCTGGCTAATATTAGGGCAAGCACCAAATTGTCGACATATATCCAATCTGAAATCACATTTGGATCACCAATTTTAAACAAAAGGAGACCTAACTTTGCTAGGGACACTATCCTCGGTAAATGCCTTTCTTCCCCAGGTCCATAGACCGTAGCAGGACGAATCGCACAAGTATAGAGACATTTCTCATTCTTCTTTCTAAAAGATCACAATGTAACCAAGTAGTCAAAATGCAAAGCATTAGCTTACAACAATATCAATATTTTGTACTTAAAATTTTGCAGAGGACAAATATAGCAGCTGAAAATTATGCTTAACAACTATCAATATGAATGTGGTGGCATATAACCAAATAAAGATAATACTAAACCAACAAAACCAAAATTAGAACTGCTTCAACTTAGAAGCATAACAAAGACAAAGTCGAAACTCGAAATTGAAGCTGCTTACTTAAGAGGACGTCCATTGCTCTTCAGTACCAACTGTTCAGCAATTGATTTACTTTGTCCATACGGATCAACATTGTCATCAATTGGAAAATAAGGTAAAGTTTCATTCCCATTAACAATTACCTTCCCACCAAACACAACATTGTAAGTGCTCAAATAGACAAGCCTTTGAATCCCGAACTGAAGGCAAGTGTCCAAGACATGACAGGTTCCATCTATGTTAACCGAGTCCATACGGCCAAATTGCAGCATTTCTTTCCCAGACATTCCAAATGAAGCTAAGTGAAACACACAATCTACACCTCTCAAAGCCTTTTCCACGTCCTCCTTTCTTACAATGTCCCCTGCCATCATTTCGATTTGAGTATAATCAGATGAATTTAATTACACAAACAAAAGTTTAAATGCATAAAATGACCCTATTAAAACATCATGAAGATATGTTCAATACATTATATGAATATTTATTTAACTTTATATTTTTAAATATATATATTTATATCTCCACACATCATTTGGAAAAAAAAAAATATATCAAAAAATAATTTTTTAAAATATACATTGAACGGTTGAAATTGATACAAGTGCAAGATGTGCTTGAAAAACAAGGTTATATAAAATTACTGGTAATACTCTAGACCAAAATAAATAAATTTTTTAATCATTCAATAGGTGGCAATTTGTAATCCAAACCAACCCGACATCAATAGAATTATTTTTATTAAGAATTAATTATGACAAATATATTGATTTTTCTTAATGATATGAATAAATAAATCGATTAATAAATAATTTAATTAATGTTTAATTAAATGAATAATATTTTATATATGGAGCATACTTGTAATCTATTAAAAATATACATATATATGTTTTTTTTTTTACAAAGTAAAAAAAAAAAAAACTTACATTCCTTACAAAACATATATTTTTTTGCATGGTAAAAAAAACATTATATTTTTTCCCACGTGAATAAGTGTTTTACATAATCACATGTGAGTTTGATTTTTCTATAATATTAAAAAATAAGTGAATTTGGTTTCGATAATATCCCAATGATCGTTCTAAAACGTAAAAAGAAGAATGAGAAAGTATGAAACAAGTGCTTTTGAAGTATTGGGGAAAAATATATATATATATAAAAACCTTGAATACAATTAACACCATGTTTGAGGAGATTCTGGGAGCAAAGAGAAGATGTACGGAGGTCAAAGGCTCGAACTTGGTGAGCACCTCTTCGAACAAGTTCCAAGCACAGAGCTGAACCCACAAATCCCAAGCCTCCGCTAACCACGAATGTCTTTCCTTTTATTCCTTCGTTCATTTTCTCTACTTTCTTGCTCTGAGGACTCACTCAGGAATGTGTTTCATTTTCAATTGCATTTCAGTTGTAACTAGTAAGCGGTGGACTTTTGCGATCACAATTACACGTGTCACCACTGTGTCTTTTCTAGCTGACTCACCGCTGCTTTTTTGTTGTGTTATAATAGGTGTTACTTGTCACCTTTGGCACTAAGCTTGAAAAAATAAATTATAAGAGATTTTAAGACTACAAGCACATTTTATTCTTTATCCTTGCTAACAAAAAGTACACGTATTTTTCTAAAATTGGTTTTTTTTTTTTTAAACCACTTTGGTGTAATATGTTAGGAGTACGTGTGACTGATTGCTTTAATTTTTTGATATGTATATAATTAAATTATTTAATTAATTTTTTTATTAAAAAATATACTTCTTTTTTTTTTTTTTTTTTTTTTTTTTTTCTAACACTAAAAATCAATCGTTACATCCTGATATTTCTAATAGAGTTTTCCTTTTGTTAGAGCCCTACTTTTATGATATTGTGTACATCCAATTTTTTATACCTTAAATTTACTTAAATGAAGGAACTAATAGCAAAAACTTATTTTAATAACCTTCTAGTTTTTAAATGATCGATTTTTTCAAATGGATTTAAAAATAATCCTCTACCTTTCCATCTCAGGCATATATGTTTTTTTTTTTTTAAGATGATACATATATTTTTTTAACAAATAACATGTATGTTCTTTTTTGTTATATGATATATATGTTATTTTATAGTATTTGGCACATACATTTTTTTTTTAAATGACACATATAATGTCAAATATTTTTTTTATTACGAAACATTTGATCTTTTCTAGATATAACACGTGTTTTTTTTTCTTGAACAACTTTCATTTTTTATTAAGTATAAATGATTAAATTATATAAAAAATACATATGTTCAATTATACAGAAAAATACATATATTCAATTATACAAAAAATACATATATTTAATTCAATAAAAAAATACATCAATATATACCAAAAAATATATATTTAAAATAAATACTATAAAAATAAAATTATAATTCAAAATTTTAACTTTTAAAAAAAATAAAAAATAAAGCCACACAACGTAATGCGAGGAGTTTAATTATAAAATGCGGTAATGGGAGTTAACCAGTGCAGTTAAACTTTTTAATAATTGGGAAATTATCAAAAATAACACCCCTAAAATTTATAGTAACAAAACTAACACCCTAATAATATTGAACGTTCAATATTCAATACGTTCAATATTCAATTTGAACGTAAAATATTGAACGTTTAATATTAAACGAGTCTAAATTATCGTCGTTCAATTCTAATCGGATGGATGTTCAAAGAAAAATGACATATTAGTCATTTTTTTAATTGTGAAAATATAAATTTGAATACAAAGGATGCTAATTTTGTTATTAAAAATTTTAAGGAGTGTTAGTTTTATTATTCTACCTTAATAATCGACATGAACACAATCAAGGAAACGCTTTAATGGATCCAGATTCTTAGGTGTCCAAGCTGTTATTCTAACTTCTTGTATTCGACAATAGCAATATGCCACTTCAGATTATATTAATGCCAACCAATTGAAGCTCAACTTAGACAATACCTGCAAAATAAAAAAAGGACTTCTTTTATAGAGCAAGAATGGCACCCTTTATGGATCCAAGAATGACGCCAAATCTTTTACCAAAACAACCATGGTCCATGGAGGGAAATCTAGTGATGCAGGAGCAATATTGCTCCTATTGTGATTTGCTTTCCATTTTACTCTGTCGTTTATATTTTGTTTGTGTCGTTTTACTATTTTTATTTTTATTTTTAATATTTTCCTTTTCTATCATGTTGTCATTTGCTTGTGTTGGGTAGTATATTGTTAATTATGGCTTCAAAACATAATTATTAAGAAAAAGGACATATTAGTAATTGCTTTAAATTAATATTTCTTTTTACCGAAACCCTACTATATATATATTGGTTTAGTGCTCTGCCGTATGCAGAACTTTGAAGAGAAAAGCCATCTCCTACCAAAACTAAAAGAGAAAAGCAAATTGTTTTCTTAAGAACACCATCAGCCAACATTCGGAGAAAACCAAATTGATTTAATCACAATTTTGAAACTATTGTGATTAATTAGATCATTAGCCCAATACTCACTTTATGGTTACTGTTCGTGAAAGTGAAGAGACAAAATTGAATTCATCATCAGATTTGCTATCTTCCTTTGTGCAGTAATATTAGTAAGGTTGTATTAATTATTCTTACTATTTTGATTACTGCTTTTTTTGCACTATGATATATTTGTGGGTGTATTTGGAATTTGGTATTTTGTGTGGCTTTTGAACATTGGTGTTTGTACTCTCCATTTGGATTTCGATAGTGGATTTTTCCTCGGTGTGCCGTCGTCAGTGGAGTAGACCTTTCACATTGAAAGGTTGAACCACTTAAAACATTGTGTGCCATTTATTTTTCTTATTGCTTATTATTTTGCCGTTATCCATAATTAATTATTTGTGCAACTAAATTGGACCCAAATTACGCTTCCGCTAGCGCCGATTTATAACAAATTGGTATCAGAGCTTTGGGTTATTCTGATAATTATTGGAACTGATCAAGTTTGCTCTTTTGGATTTATTTTGAGCTTTTGGTTATTTGGTTGGTTTCATATTTTTGGGTTGTGCTTCTATTAATTTAATTTTGGGTTTTCTGTCATGGCGGCAAAATACGAAATTGAGAAATTCAATGGTAGGAATGATTTTAGTCTTTGGCGAATGAAGGTGCGAGCCACATTGGTTAAAGAGGGGCTCGTTAAGACACTTGAAGGCAAGGATAAATTATCAGAAAAATTGACTGAGGAAGAAAAAGACGCATTGATGGAAAATGCTCTCAGTTCAATTCAGCTATCCTTGTCTGATGAGGTACTACGCGAGGTTGGTGATGAGAGATCTCTTGCTGGATTGTGGCTTAAATTGAAGGGTGTGTATATGACCAAGTCTTTGACAAGTCGGTTATATTTGAAGCAGCGCTTGTACACTTTCAGAATGTCAGAAGGTACGCCTTTGCACGATCACCTTGATGAATTTACTAAAATTATTCGTGATCTGAAAAATGTTGGTGTTAAGATTGATGATGAGGATCAGGCCTTAGTTTTGTTATGTTCTTTACCTCATTCATTTGAACATTTTGTTGATACCATGCTATATGGGAGAGACACTATTTCTTTGGAAGATGTCAAAGCGGCTTTGAATTCCAGAGAGTTGAAGAAAAAGGTGTCTACAGGTAATAACGATAGTAGCAGTGGTTTGTTTGTCAGAGGTAGAACGCAAGATAAAGGCTCAAGCAATAATAGAGGCAAGTCTAGATCAAAATCTAGAAAGAGAAAAGATAAATGTAATTATTGTCGTCAGGAAGGGCACTGGAAAGTTAACTGTCCGAAACTCAAAGGTAAAGGAAAAATTACCACAACATCTTCTGGTACTAATGATGTTGCTGGTGTTGCAGATAGTTCTGGTTCCGATGGTGATAATGTTCTGTCAGTATCTATTAGTTCTTCAAGAGATGTTTGGATTCTTGATTCGGGTTGCACTTACCATATGTGCCCCAATAGGGATTGGTTTGTTTCTTATCAGTCCATTGATGGGGGTGTTGTCTTGATGGGAAATAATGTGTCCTGTAAGGTTGTTGGTATTGGTACTATCCGGATTAAGATGCATGACGGTATTGTCAGGACTTTGAAAGATGTTCGCCATGTTCCAGATTTGAAAAAGAACCTGATATCTTTGGGTACTCTTGACTCACAGGGCTATAGGTACATAGCTGAAGGTGGAGTTTTGAAAGTTATTAAGGGTGCTCTGGTGGTTATTAAAGGGCAATTATCTCGTGGTCTCTATGTGCTTCAGGGTAGCACTATCATTGGTAGTGTTTCAGTCTCATCCTCGTCAGATCAAGATTCAGATACAACTCGCTTATGGCATATGCGGTTAGGGCATATGAGTGAGGCAGGAATGTCCATTTTGAGCAAGCGAGGTTTACTTGGTGGTCATAAAACTGGAAAGCTTGATTTCTGTGAGCATTGTGTCTATGGAAAGCATCGCAGAGTTAAGTTCAGTACAACCACCATAAAACGAAAGGTACTGTTGATTATATTCATTCAGATCTTTGGGGTCCTTCTCGTGTTGTTTCTAAGGGTGGTGCCTGGTATATGTTGACTTTTATTGATGATTTCTCTCGTCATGTTTGGGTGTATTTTCTGAAAAATAAGAATGATGTATTTTCGAGATTTGTCAAGTTTAAAGCTTGTATTGAAAATCAAACTGGCAAGAAGATCAAGCGTTTGAGAACCGACAATGGCTTGGAGTTTTGTGAGAGTCAGTTTAATGAGTTTTGTGAAAGGAATGGCATAGTGAGACATCGCACTGTGCGTAATACACCACAACAGAATGGAGTTGCAGAACGTATGAATAGAACTCTTTTGGAAAGAGCTCGTTGTATGCTCTTTCAAGCTGGTTTGGATAAATCCTTTTGGGCTGAAGCTTGTAACCATGCCTGCTATTTGGTGAATCGATCTCCATCAACGGCAATTGAGTTGAAGACTCCGTTTGAGGTATTTTCTGGTACTCCTGCTAATTATTCTAATTTAAAAGTTTTTGGTTGTCCTTCTTATGCTCATGTTAATGATGGTAAGCTTGAGCCTAGGGCATTGAAATGTATATTTTTGGGATATCCTTCTGGGGTGAAGGGTTATAGACTATGGTGTGTTGAACCCAAGTCACCTAAATTTTTAATTAGCAGAGATGTTAAATTTGATGAGTTTTCCATGTTGGAAAAGAAAAAAGAGTCTGTTGTTGCAGGTAAAGACCCCGGTGTTAGTGAGCAGGTGGAGCTTGAGAGTGGAGCTCCTAGTCAAGTGCAAGAGAGCACTTCAGATCAGCCATTTGTGGATGAGGTAGATGATTTTGCTCCTGATGTAGCAGAACAGCAACAAGAGCAACCATACAGTATTGCTAAGGGTAAAGGAACAAGAGAGATTCGACGCCCTCAGAGGTATGTAGATGCAGATTTAGTTTCTTATGCATTGTCTGTGGCAGAGACTATTGGGGTGAATGAACCTACTAGTTATCGTGAAGCTGTCACTTGTAATGAGTCTGCTCAGTGGTTAGTTGCTATGAATGAAGAGATTGAGTCACTTCATAAGAATCATACTTGGAAATTAGTAAAATCGCCTAAGGGCCAGAAGATTGTTGGAAACAAATGGATCTTCAAGAAAAAGGAAGGTATACCTGAGGTTGAAGCAGCTAGGTTCAAGGCACGTGTTGTTGCAAAGGGCTATTCTCAGAAAAAGGGTATCGACTTCAATGAAGTATTTTCACCCGTTGTGAAACATAGCTCCATACGTGTATTGCTTGCTATGGTTGCGTTGTTTGACTTAGAATTAGAACAACTTGATGTCAAGACAGCTTTCTTACATGGTGAGCTTGAGGAACAAATTTACATGCATCAACCAGAGGGGTTTGTTATTTCAGGAAAGGAAGATCATGTTTGTTTATTGAAAAAGTCATTATATGGTTTGAAGCAATCTCCCAGGCAGTGGTATAAACGGTTTGATTCTTTTATGATTGATCATGGTTACTCTAGGAGTGATTATGATAGTTTTGTTTATCATAAAAGGTTCTCTGATGGTTCAATTGTCTATTTGTTATTATATGTTGATGACATGCTTATTGCTTCTAAGAATAAGTTTGAGATTCAGAAATTAAAGTCTCAACTTAGTGGTGAGTTTGAGATGAAAGATTTGGGTGCAGCAAAGAAAATTTTGGGCATGAAAATTTACAGGAATAGACAAGCGGGCAAGCTTTATTTGTCTCAGAAAAGTTACATTGAAAAAGTTCTTGAACGTTTTGGTATGAAAGAGTCTAAACCTGTAAGTACGCCACTAGCTGCACATTTCAGACTTTCTTTGGATTTGTCACCACAGTCAGAAGAAGAAGAGAAGTACATGTCTCAGGTTCCATATGCTAGTGCCGTTGGTAGTTTGATGTACGCTATGGTTTGTACTCGTCCAGATATTTCACATGCAGTTAGTGTTGTTAGTAGATACATGGGTAACCTTGGAAAGGGTCATTGGCAAGCAGTGAAATGGATACTTCGATATTTGAGAGGCACTTCTAGCTTTGGTTTGGTATATGATGGGAGTTCTAATACTGGTTGCAGTGTTATTGGTTATGTAGACTCCGATTATGCTGGAGATTTGGATAAGAGAAGATCTCTGGCAGGTTATGTTTTCACTCTTTCTCATTGTGCCATTAGTTGGAAGGCTACTTTACAGTCTACAGTTACTTTGTCTACTACAGAGGCAGAGTATATGGCAGCAGCAGAAGCAGTGAAAGAAGCCATCTGGCTTAGAGGTTTGGTTTGTGATTTGGGTTTACAGCAGAATACTTCTGTTGTATTTTGTGATAGTCAGAGTGCAATACACTTGACCAAGAATACTATGTTTCATGAGAGGACCAAACATATTGATGTCAGATATCACTTCGTTCGTGACATTGTGTCTCAGGGTACTATTATTATTAATAAGATAGCTACTGCAGAGAATCCAGCTGATATGTTGACCAAGCCAATTCCAGTTAACAAGTTCAAGCATTGCTTGGGCTTGGTTGGTGTTTGTAGTAAGTGATCGCCCTTTGGGGCTTTTGGATGACGACCACTTGGTATTTTTTGAGGAATCCTAAATTTGAAGAACTTGGTTCCGTTTTGAGCCAAGGTGGAGAATTGTTAATTATGGCTTCAAAACATAATTATTAAGAAAAGGGCATATTAGTAATTGCTTCAAATTAATATTTCCCTTTACCAAAACCCTACTATATATATATTGGTTTAGTGCTCTGCCGTACGCAGAACTTTGAAGAGAAAAGCCATCTCCTACCAAAACTAAAAGAGAAAAGCAAATTGTTTTCTTAAGAACACCATCAGCCAACATTCGGAGGAAACCAAATTGATTTAATCACAGTTTTGAAACTATTGTGATTAATTAGATCATTAGCCTAATACTCACTTTATGGTTACTGTTCGTGAAAGTAAAGAGACAAAATTGAATTCATCATCAGATTTGCTATCTTCCTTTGTGCGGTAATATTAGTAAGGTTGTATTAATTATTCTTATTATTTTGATTACTGCTTTTTTTGCACTGTGATATATTTGTGGGTGTATTTGAAATTTGGTATTTTGTGTGGCTTTTGAACATTGGTGTTTGTACTCTCCATTTGGATTTCGATAGTGGATTTTTCCTCGGTGTGCCGTCGTCAGTGGAGTAGACCTTTCACATTGAAAGGTTGAACCACTTAAATCATTGTGTGTCATTTATTTTTCTTATTGCTTATTATTTTGCCGTTATCCATAATTAATTATTTGTACAACTAAATTAGACCCAAATTACGCTTCCGCTAGCGCCGATTTATAACATATATAAACCAACTCACGCTTATTTGTAGGTAGTTGTTGAATTTGCTTTCCTTGTTATTTTGCTTCTCAGAAGCCGATTTTCTTATATTAATGAACTGTGCCGTCGAGCTCTTTTGTGACTCTGATTTCTTTGTGAAATTAGAATTGAATCAACAGATTTCTTGTGTTAAATTGGTATCAAAGCTATAATTTAACTGAACTATCTGAATTTGCCTTCTTACGAGAATGTAAGACTTTCTAAGATCATCTCTAATCCTTAATACCATTTTGTATCAAATATTACGCTAAATTTTTTCTCTTTTTAACCCACAACATCAAATATTACATCAAAAAATATATTTTTTATAATATAAAAATCTTTCTTTTATTTTTCTTTTTTAGTTAATTATTATTATATTCAACCAGTTATTATTAATTAAATAGTAATAAATTTAATAACTTTATTAATAAAAAAAAATTAAAAAATTAGTTTATATTATATTTTTAGCTCTATGTTAAATTTTTTTTTTAATAATTTTGTATCATATACTAATTTTATAATAAAAAATTTAAAAAAAAAAAAGTATTAATAGTATTTTTGGTGCGATGAGCAGTAGTAAATGGTGCTAAGTTGGAGCACCAAAATTTGCACCAAATTTGATGTTTTGATGCTGGGTTGGAGATGCCTTAATTGGGAGTGTATAAAGCAGCGTGTCTATACATGTCCTATATTATTTAGGAAGTTAAACAGTGATGTGTTTATGTCCTATATTATTTAAAAAATTAAATAATGATGTGCTTATAAGAGGTAAGTATTTTCTAAATAATATTACACATTTTAAAATTATTTTAAAAGTAAAATAATGAGATGAATCATAAATATGAGTCTATTGAATTCATAATTATAATATAAAATAGACGGATATTATATAAAGTAATTATTCCCCCACTATACGTAGAGGAATAACCCTCTTGCATCACCTTTATGAAAACATAGACATTGCCTTAATCATGTGCACTACACCTACGTAACCTATTAAAAAATGTTAAAACATTCATCAACTTAAAATTTAATTTATCATAACTACTTTTTTAAAAGAGTGTATAAATATATTTTTATATAATTATTATAAAGTGAAGAATTTTGTAATAAATAAAAATTTATATTTTGAGAAAAATATTAAAAATATTATTATACAATATTATTTAAAAATAATATTAATATAAAATTTATAAAAAAGTGAGTGCCACTATCCTTAAAAAGTAACCTCTTAAAAGTAGATAATTAATATTATTTATACAATATATAAAATTTATATTGTAACTTAAAAGTTAAGAGAGTTAATTGTGTGGTTAATTAGAGAAGGGCCAGAGAAGAGGAGATGAAAGCTTCACTAATATTGAGTGTGAGAGCAAAGCGGACTCACCACATTAATTTGCTTGAATCATTATAAATTTAGTGTGTTCTTTCTTTGATTGGTCTTGCTTTATATTTTTATTATTATTTATATCCATTTTTAGGGCGTAGTAGCGTGTTTGTTAAAATATCTTTATTAGATGTTTGCTTGAATATTTTCGTTGTGTTCTGATTGTTCAATAGTTAAAATATTTAGGTTCATTTTCATACCAAATAATTATAGTCCCACAAGACTCTTTGATAAAGAAGAAACTTACAAAGGATTTAAAATTTAAGATGCTTGCATTACACTCTGTATACACCTTTAACAAGTGGCATTTCCTTTTGTTAAAGGGAAAACCCAAAAAAAAAAAAACTAAACTACGTTTTGATCTGTATGTAATCTCCCACGTTGAAAAGAGTAATAAAACATTCAGAAGAAGTTGAAGTTGTTGAATCTGAAGTTAGAAAAAGTGGAAGTAGCTGCATAAGCATTGAGAAGCTCATTTTGGGCAGACCAAAAATCAGCTTTGAGACCTCCTCTTCTTATAGCTTTCAATATCTTGTTCCTATGTGTGTATCCTGATACAACCACCTTCTGACTGTGTACATCCACTTCCACCTTTTCTATTCCTGTAAACATGAATAACCAATATTCATAAATATTAATTGTACTCTCAATTATAAATAAATTAAATTGAAAAAAAAAATAAGAAAATACAATATATGTACCAACCATATATACCAATATACCTCTTAATTTAGACAAACATTTTCTTAGTCTTTTCTCATGTATACCAACCATCTCTACCTTCAATTCAACAGTCTGCAACAAAGTTTGCTTCTGTTATATAATTAGGCATTTACGAAGGATAAAATTGATACAAAATCAAAGAAGAAAGAGTAATATTGTTATTACCTCCATTAATTTGGAATTAAAATATTATGAAGTGGAAATGAGAAAGAGATATGAAGCAATGAGCAGAGTACAAAGGGAGGTATTTGAGAATAAAACAGATTGGAATTGTGATTGCTGGCAGGAATGGAATTTGAGGGACTTATATATAGGAGGGGGACAATAAGAATCCAAAAAGATGGAATTAACAGAAAAAAGAAGAATACGGTAGTCGGTAGTACAACAATATTGAATACATCCTGAAAAACTTTAGCAAAAAAAAAAGAATACATCACGAAGAAAAGAAGACAAATGAAAACACGAAAACCCAAATAACAAGAAAACGGTTTGCATTGATAGAAGGGAAGGAGACAAATTAAGAAGACTACCCAAAGAATTAGGTTCAAACATCAAAGATTGCCCATTTCTACAAAGTAGCAATGTGAGTGTCAAGCATTTTGAAATGATTGGGTTTGACCGGTCAAACTTGGTCTTTTTCTTTCTCGTGGATCAAACAGCAAGTAAGATATATACTTTCAAAAGGGAAAATTTGAAGGATACGCTGATTAATAGGAGATAATAGGGAAAATTTAATAGGAGATCAGCTTGCAAGGTGGTGAATTTAGCCTTGTTGGATAGATCAGCTTGCTAGTTGTCTTTCTAATTATAATGTTACACTACACAGTGAGTGATACACACTCATGACTCATTCATACAAGTCATATCTGTCACAAACGTCCTTAATTTTTGTAGCTTGGGAAAAGGAAAAAAATAGAAAAGAAGGCGATCGAGAAAAACAAACTAAACAGCAAGTTTGGAATTTTCTTTTTAGGTTGACAAGTATGCTAAGCCCATTTAAGCAATGATTATAATAGATGAATTGCGCTATCACTCTGGAAAGAAATAGATTAATGTCGTCACATTTAATTTCTTCTTCTTTATTTATTTTTTTTTTTTTTGCTACTTTTCTAATTGATAATTATAAAATTTTCAGCGATTTCCAAATGGGGTGGTGGCGCAGTTGGCTAGCGCGTAGGTCTCATAGCTCTGAGTAATCCTGAGGTCGAGAGTTCGAGCCTCTCTCACCCCAAAACCTGTTTTTGATTAGAAGAATCAGTCCCAGTACGGACATTGTGTGGGGTTTATCGCAAAAGCAAAAGAAATAAATGGAAGAATCGATCTGAAATTATTAGAATCTAGAAGGGGGACGAGGAATTTTACTTTTTGATCTGAATCTCGAGTTTCGCAGTAAAAAACAACTCACTGTGACCATCTTGAGAATTGAGACTTTCCTATTGCGTCGCTTTGAATATTAGCAGTCGATTTGCTTTAGGAAAGTTTACTGAGTTGTGCTTTATTTTATGTCTTACCAATCCTTTGCTTTATTTTTATGTTTGGTGCTCACCATTCCATTGGTTCACTTAGTGGTACAGGTACTGGAAAACTGATATCCTGTAACTAGTAGAAATATACAATTCACTTGTGTAATTTTTAATAAATAGCACTTATAGGTCTTAAATAATTTGAATAATTTATAATATAACATTTTAGTTGTAGTGCATATACACACACTGTAGATTCATTTTTGTATATAGTGTTCATAATTATGCTATTTTATAATCAATTCAATTCAATTATTTACGATCTAATTTTTCATTTTGAGTGATTGCATTAACTTAAAGTTTGAGTCGGTTTGTATATTTTTTCAACAAATATATATTTTCATGGGTATAATAAAATTTCTCTTTAAGAATCCTGTCTCCAGAGTTGTCTAGGAAAATTTTGATCACAGGACAGTCCAGTTGGAGAGTGCTGCATGCGAGTTTAGCACTGTGTCTTTCTGAATGAAAGCACATGATTCGAATCTTGGTGGACGAGTGCCTCCATGGCAAACTAAAGACAAGGCTAATAAGATTTCTGTTTGTTCCATGCGGGATACGGCGTTGCCTCCTCCCTCCGGGTGAGGTTTTTGATAAGAATTGATCCCAGTATGGATATGTTGTCGTGTGGGCACAAAAGCAAAAGAAATAAATGGAAAGCAGTCAAAGCACACAGATCAAATCTTAGTGGCCACATGCCTCCATAGCAAACTGTAGACAAAGGTTTAATAAATTTCTGATGATCCATGCAGGAAATGACTTTGGCCCCTCCCTCCTGGCAAGGTTTTTAAGGTAAAAAAAAAAAAAAAAAAAAGAACATTATTAACATCCACCACCAAACATTAAACTCATACCTCCAAATTTTTGTAACCCTTACATAACAATAAAAATATGTAATGCCTTACAAAATAAAAAAATTTGTAATACCTTACAAAAAGTAATAAAAATCTGTAAAAGCTTACAAAAACATACATAACTTAAAAATGTCAGAAATAATAGAAAATCATGAAATAATGGATATAAAAATACAAGACATTTCTGGATGTTTTTCACAAAAAATGATATTCAGTAAAAAGAAATTTGAAGAAATTCAAAAATCAAAACTAAATCTTAAGAAAAAGATGGATTTAAGGAAGAATCATTTTATAAAATAAGAAAATTATTTCCAAAAAAAGATATAATATATTATGGTATAAGTAATAAAGAAATGAGCGTAACTATAGCTGATGCAAAAGAAAAGTTTAATATACCATTAATTGATAAAGAAATCAAAAATTCTTGAAAAAGATGGAGAAAAATTGGATATATTCATTTAGGAGGAATACAAATTCTAATAAAAGTACACTTTAGAGAAGGAATAGATACACCAATTAAGTTAGCATTATTAGATAACAGAATAACAAACAGAAAAGATGCTTTACTAGGAATGATTAATAGAAACTTAAGATACCAAAAATTAAAATTTACAGCATATCCTAGATTTGCTGTTAATATCCATGATAAAAATCTAAACCAAGTATTACCTAGTAGGATACTCATTAACCAACAGCCACAATAGTTCAATATATGGACAAAATGAATTTATAAAAATAGATAAAACTTTCAAGGATATAGGACAAATGATAAAGAAACCAGAAATATTATCAGAATATGAAGGTCTTGATGAATGTAATTTAGATATTAAAGGAAAAATCCCTGATATCATTAAAAAGAGATAATATACAAAGAATAAAATTTATACATACCGAAGCATAAGTCAGTAAAAGAAATAGAGAAATAGAAGAATTAAAAGAGGAAATTGAAAAAGTAAAAGAACTAGTCTACACAATGAAATAATGATGATAAAAGAAAAACTATTAGAAATACAATTAGAAAGAAATAATAGTCTAACAAGTGTAAATAAAAATCAATTATTCATAATGAAAGCTTTAATTCTTATAGTAGAAAAAATAGATACTATAGATGAAAACATACAAGAATTAAAAGGAATACAGTTAGAAATGTATAGAGAAATCATAGAATTAAAAAAAAGATGTTAACAACATACCAAGAGGAAATAGATTAAGATTTGATCCATTAAAAGGATTAAAAGAAGAACCTCTTAGGAGATCTGATGCATTAATACTCAAAAAGGATAAAAGAAAAGCAGAAGAATCTAAACAAATAATAAAAATCTAATGGATTTAATAGAATATAGGAAAAACTTAGACGAACAATTCATGAATCCTAAAAATAAAAATATAGAAAAATTAATCAGTTTATTAACATTAACAAATAGAGAATTAGAAAAACATTATGAGAAAAAACTTTGCATAAATAAAGAAGATGATATGACAGTAATAAGTGAAAGTAAATCTGAACAATAAAATACAACCTAAAGAATTAATATGGAACCAATATTAATACCTAAAACAAACCCAGAAAGAGGAGAAACGTCTGACCCTCATAGAGAAGACAGGTATAGACAAGAAAAACCTAACCCAATATATAGAAGAAAAAAACCACCTAAAATGGAAGAAGGACTACATTGGGGTACTAGAGGAAGTATTCCACCAGAATTTAGACCACATGAAAATTATAAAACTGATATTTTAGATCTAGATTGCATAAGATATAGGAAAAAAGTCTTAGATGAATGGGCTAGTGGAATGAGTGCAATTATACAAACATCCTCAACTACAAATACAAACCTTTCAGTTTGTAAAGTTTTAGTAGCTCACAAAATGACAGGAAATGCAAAAGTTTGGTTTTTAAACCTAACTGAACAACATCATTTAAGAATGCAAGGAAATGCTACAACAGGAACAGGAAGAGATTACTTAAATACTGTAATAAATGAAATATACAAAGAATTTATAGGAGAATATAAAGGAATAAATGTAACATAATCTAGTAAAAATGAAATAAATGAACCTAAATGGAACTTAACAAATATGAAAATATGTGATATGTGTTACATAGATTCTTTTATATGTGAATATGAAATGTATTATCATAAATTACCACCATCCATACAAGAAACTTATAAGGAAACGTTTTACTAAAAATTACCTAGAACATTACATAAAACTATGACAGAAAAATGGAATAACAAGAATAGACAAATTATACCTGACACCTTAGGATGAAGAATAAGAGGTCTTAAGAATTGGATAATAATAAAATGTCAAGAAAAAAAAAGAATTCAAACAAATAAGAGAAAATGATAGAATCTGTTGTGATTCAAGAGATTTCAAAACACCAGAAAAATATGATTGTAATATAAGACTCTACAATAAGTATAAGAAACATAAGAAATTTAGAAAATTCAAGAGATATAAATTTAGAAAACAAAATTTTCAAAAATATAGAAAAAGATATAATAGAAAACCTTATAAAAAGAGATATTTTAGAAGAAAAAGATATAATACACCTGAAAAGAAAAATTAATATCCATCAGGAAAAAAGAAGTGTAGATGTTGGATATATAATGAAGAAGGACATTATGCAAATGAATGCCCAAATAGACTTCAACATAAAAAAGAATTTAAAAAGGAATTTCCATAGAAAACAAAAATATTAAAATAAGCTTTTAAAATGGAACTAAAACCAATAGAAGAATCTGATATAGATGATACGAATAGTATTTATCTATTAGAAAAAATCGAAGAAGAAATAACAGAATCAGAAACATCCAATTATGAATTCTGATTCAAAATAATGGATGAAATATTAAACATAACAAATCTAAATAGTACATATATAAAAATAGGATTAAAATTTAAGGGATATAAAAATTATCATTTACATGCATATATTGACAAAGGTACAAGTATGTGTGTAGCTAGTAAATATGTATTCCCAGAGGAACTTTGAAAACAATCACCAAAAGAATTAGTAGTAAGAATAGCAAACAAAACTACAATAAATTTATATAAAGTACTAAAAGATACAGATGTATCAATAGGAGGAGAAATCTTTTATATACCTACAATTTATCAACAAGAAACTGGAGTTGATATTTTATTAGAAAATAACTTTCTAAACCTATATTAACCATTTACACAATACTAAGATAAAATAAGTATAACAATCTTAAATGGAGAAACAATTTATGTGTCAAAAATTAGGAAAGCATTAACTGTTTCTTCACCAACTTTTATGTCACAACATAAAAAGCGAAAACGTGGTGAGGATATAGAAAAACAAAAACCATACTTTGAAAATATTTCTTTAGACATATAGGTTGACCAAAATCCTTTTCTAAATAAAATTCAAGAAGATAAAGCCTTAATAGGAATAAGAAAATTATTAAAAACAGTATACTCGAAAAATCCTTTGGATCCAAACATCAATAGGTCTAATGAAATAGGAAAAATAAAATTAAAACACCCTTTAAAAATCATAAGAAATCAATGATTTATACCTTAAAAGACAGAGAGGAATTTGAAAAATAAATTCAAGAGCTTTTGGAGTTAAAAGTAATTATTCTCAATAATTCCCCACATTCCAGTCCAGCATTTTTAGTAGAAAAAGAAGCTGAGAAAAGAAGAGGAAAAAAGAGAATGGTAATTAATTTCAAATCTTTAAATAAATAAACTATTGATGATGGTTATTTTAAACCAAAGAAAGAAGAATTATTATCACTTATTAAAGGAAAGAAATATTTTTCAAGTTTTGATTGCAAAAGTGAATTTTGGCAAATAAGACTTGATAATGAATCACAAAAATTAACAGCATTTAGCTGCCCTCAAGGACAATTCCAATGGACAGTTGTTCCATTTGGACTCAAACAAGCACCAGGTATTTTCCAAAGATACATGAATAATATTTTTAAAAAATATTACAATTTTTGTTGTGTTTATATAGATGATATTTTAATATTCAGCAATGAATTATCAAAACATTATTTAGATGTTATTAATGTCTTACAAGAATGTAGGAAATTAGGAATAGTATTATCAGAAAAGAAAACAGTCATTGCTCAACAAAAAAAAATATTTAGGGTTAGAAATAAAAGATGGAAAACATCATCTACAATCCCATATTTTGAATAATATACAAAATTTTCCTAGCATAATCAAAATAAGAATCAATTACAAAGATTTTTAGGATGTTTAACAAATATAGAAGCAAATATAAAGAAATTAGTAGAAATGAGAAAACCATTACAAACAAAACTTAAGAAAGATTATGTTTAGCAATGGACTGATCAGGATACTAAATATATGGATAAAATAAAAGCACAGGTAAAAGATTTACCAACTCTATATCATCCAGGACCAGATGATAAAATGATAATAGAAACAGATGTTTCACATGAATATTGGGGAGCAGTATTAAAAGCAAAAGTTGATGAAAAAGATGAATATCTTTGCAGGTTTACTTCAGGATCTTTTCAAAGCCCTGAATTAAATTACCATAACAATGAAAAAAATATTTGGCTGTAAAAAATGCTATAAAGAAATTTACAATATATGTTATAAGTTCAAAATTCATTATTAAAACTGACAATAAAAATTTTGAACATTGTTAAGGACTAATATTGCAGGTGATTACAAACAAGGAAGACTTATAAGATAGCAACAATGGTTTAACCATTACAAATTTGATGTAGAACATTTATCAGGAAAAAAATAGTTTAGCAGATGCTTTAATTAGAGAATTAGCACCTCTAACTATATTTTTTGTGACAGGAATGAACTCTCTCGATATAGAAATACAAATAAAAAAAAAGGAAATAGGAACTTCTAGAGAAACAAAAATCCAAAAAACATGAATTGAAGAAACTGGCAGCAATAACCCAGAACCAAACAGAAACTTAGAAAATAAAAAAGAAAAAATAAATTGGGCAGATGAAGCTGAAAAGGAAGATTTAAAAAAGATTTATGTAATATATAATGGACAAAAACCAGGAATATACACCAATTGGCCTGAAGCAAGCAAAGCAGTAATGGGGATTAGTAGAGTCATTCATAGATCCTTTACAAATAGAATAGAAGCAAAAGAAAGTTACAATAACTTTAGAGTTCCTAAGCTTTTAACACCAGCATAAATAACAAAAAACTATTCCCAAATAGTACAACAACCACTAACAAAAAATAAATGGATGAGAAACCTTGGAAAAATCCAAAGACCAGTAAATTTCAGAGAAGAAATTAATAACTCTGAAGAAGAAAGAGAAAAAATATAGGAATTTAGCAAAACAAGAATTGTTAAGTTTATATAATCTAGCAAGAAAAACAACTGAAGAGCACCTTGAAGATATGAAATTTTACACTACAGAAAAAGATTTTCCATCAGAAAGTAAATTTAATATCTTAGAAGGAGCTGATCCATTATTTATTTATAAAGTATTTCATGCAGGATTAATAGAAAATATATATCCAGGAAATGAATTAAAGGAATTAGTATATTTTCCTGACAATTTCAAGAAATCCATCAGAAACTTTAAAAGAAAAATTAAAGCTACAGACAAACCTATTTATCTAAGATGTGTCAGTTCATTAATGGATTGGAACCAAGATACACTAGTAAGCCCTTATCATTTTATTAAGCTTGGCATATCAAGCAACAAAAGAGAAATAACTTGTCTAAAGAGTTTACCAGAAAATGAATTTAATCTTGAGGAATTATATATTGAAAGAGGACAAATGCTAAGCCAAATTTATTATGAAATAAGAAGAGTCAATAACTCTTCAGAAATAAAAGTAAATTATTATACAAGTAAAACTATTATTACTTCCCAAAGTAATATAGTTATCACTGAGGAAAACAGTGAAAAAGTAATTTCCTACGAAGCTAACTTCAATTGTAATGAAATTGAGGTAAATGAGGAAACAAAAAAGGTATTTTGTTACTATTCCAAGCAGTAATCATCAGACCACAAATGCAATTATTGCATAAAAGACAAGGTTTACTTAAACTCAAGCTCATCCAACAGTTCTATGTCAGCAGAACCAACCATGTAGAACCATCTCAACAAGCTAGTTGAAACCAATAATGTAGGCATCAATAATGTAGGCGTCTTAACGCCAAAAGGAAAAGTTAGGAATAGTATAAGTTAGGAATAGTATAAATTCCTCCATTGTTAACAGGGAACCCTTATGTCTATAAAAGGGAACTCTTTACCTTTGAGGACACAACACGAAAAACCTAACATTTATTTATCTTTCTATTTTCAAGCTTTAGCTATGTCTTTTGTAATAAGGAAGAACTAAGAACCCTTTCAAGGTTACTAGTTCTCTAGCTTGTAAAAACTTTCTGTAAATGAATAAAAAGTCCATTTTAATTTCAAATTATCTCTCTCACTTTCATTAAGTTTAAGTACGGATCTCATAAGATCAGCAAAGTCAGGAGGACTAGAAGCTTGGATCTAGAGTGAGGCTTAACTTTCTGGAACAAAAAGATAGCTCGGAAATGGAAGAACGCGGTGGACCCATATTCTGAAACAGGTTAGTTTGCAGGTAGAGGCTAGTTGAAACTTCATTAATATTGATAAAATCTTGTTTATACTGCAAGAGATTATGAATGATAAACAGATTAGTATAAAAAGGAAATCTGAGACTATACTCTATAGAAATAAATGCAAAAAATATTTTGAAAATCAAGAAAATTTAAAAGATGCAATATACCTTAAACAATCTCTTATCTGTTATAAAACATCTATAAAAGAAATTTTTGAAACAAGTACAGGAAGATCTAAAGTAATGAAAAATTTACAAGAATTAATTGATTATTTTACCAAACAAGAAAAAAGAAATGATTTAATAAAAGGACAAGATAAAGGACACTTAGATCTTGAAGCAAGTCTTGAACTAGTAAAAATGGACATAGAAGAAAATAAGAAAATTTTAGAACTAAGTTGATGGATAGACCAAGAACTAGAAGAAGATAACTTTGAAACTCAACAAGAAAACTATGACTAGTATAAAATATTTTGAAGGAAAATATATGAAATTGTTAGAGGAATATTTTGATAATAAAGATTATAAAACATGTTTAGAAAATTTTAAAAGGTTTGACCCATTCTTAAATTATTATACAAACTATTTCTCTAGCATATTATTTCTAATAGACCATCCTGTAGGAAAAATATTAAGAAATTATTTTATACAGAAATTTGTTCAAGTAAATAAAGAAGAATTTGATAATTTAATCTTTCAATTTTACTTATTTAAGGAACAAATTGGAAGATAAGCTAACTGAAGCTTAAAGTCATTAAAAATCAAAAATCATCAATCTCCCAAATTGGTATCAGAGCCAAGAAATTAAAAAGAAAACTTTAAACAGAATGTATAGAATAAGATATCCTCAACTAAATTCTAATAAAAAAATGAATTATTTAAAATATTTTAAAAAAATAATAGAATTAATATTACAAATTAAAGAAATAATCAAAGGATTACCTAAGAAAATAACACAATTAATAATTTACAAAGTATTGGAATAAAGAATTAACCTGGTTACACCATAAATAATAAAAATGCTTACACAAACACAAATCAATAACTTAAAAGAATTAATTAATTTGGTCCGAAATACAAAAAATAATAAAGAATTTAATAAAGATTTTATAGGAATATTTTTAGCATGCATGGAAATAAAAATGAACAATAATTTTGTTAAGAGAACAAACAGAAATCTTAAAAGAAAAATTAAAACACTTAAAAAATATAAAAACAAAAGAAATTTTTATAAAGGAATATAAAATTTTTATGAACTTTATTCTAGAAAAATTAATAGAAAAAAATTATTTTCAAAAATAATAAATTTTAACTCAAAAATCTTAAAAATAAAACAGTTGAATAAAGAAGTAAATTTTTATATCACTAAGGGTAAAATTGGGAAAGGAAAAAAATACCCATAGGGTATGTATTTGGAATCCTATGTGGGATATAAGGAGAATCTACTGACTAATTCTCCTTACAGCGCGTATGAAACCTACTTAACGTAGATTGATTAGGACGAAGTCATCAATACCCTAACCGATGGATACGGTGAGTGGGAATACAAGAGGGATATGGTAAACATTTTTCAAGCCAAGCACCTAAGGACTCATTCCCGAATTTGGCAATACTTTGTTTGCTCTAAGTTAATGTCGACCCGGCATTACAATATAGTCGATCGAGAAAGGGCTATCTTGCAATTTGCCATAGAAACTGAGCGCTCCATAGACGTGGGAATGGTAATACAACAGAGGGTTGTGTACTCAACTGAGCGCCACAACATTAGCTATTTCTTTCCCCAACTAATCACTGCCCTATGTGTCAAGCACGAAGTCAAATACGACACGGGCGAGGTCTTATTGCAGCCGGGTGAAACTTTAACCTTCGCCTACATGCAATACCTTACAAGTGGCACAAAAGCTGGCCAAGGAAGTAGGAAGGGTGATGGAACTTCTTCCAAGAATGCTTCTACAAGAGATAGGTTGATAAATTTAGAAGCGAAGGTTAATAAAATGCATGAATACCAAACCCAACAACAAGCGTGGGCCAGTGATCACATGAAATATCAACATGAATACCAAGGTCTACTCCACCGAATGATTAGCTACCAATTGACACACGGTGGAATAAACCTCACCCAATTCGAGCCACCTCCACAATATCCGGGACATAACTTCACTTTTAGACAACCAGCGGATCAACCAGAAGAGGACAACGAGCAACCCGAAGACATGGAGGACTGAGCCTACTATGTGCAAGAAACATGTATGAAACCTCAAAATATATGCATCACAACTCAAATCCAAATTTAAATTATAACTAAATCAAATGAAAAACAAAGACATTAAACAAAGTTAGAAGTCTTAAACAATCCAAATAAAAATAAAATAAAATAAAATTAAAAAAAAAAAAAGAAAATTAGTCCCAAAATAAAATAAAAATAAACCAAAGAAATTACAAATAGTAGGCTCAGTCCTTCATGTCTTCGGGTTGCTCGTTGTCCTCTTCTGGTTGATCTGCTGGTTGTCTAAAAGTGAAGTTATGTCCCGGATATTGTGGAGGTGGCTCGAATTGGGTGAGCTCTATTCCATTGTGTGTCAATTGGCAACTAATCATTCGGTGGAGTAGACCTTAGTATTCATGTTGATATTTCATGTGATCACTGGCCCACGCTTGTTGTTGGGTTTGGTATTCATGCATTTTATTAAACTTCGCTTCTAAGTTTATCAACCTATCTCTTGTAGAAGCATTCTTGGAAGAGGTTCCATCACCCTTCCTACTTCATTGGCCAGCTTTTGTGCTGCTTGTAAGGTGTTGCATGTAGGTAAAGGTTAAAGTTTCACCTGGCTCAATAAGACCTCACCCGTGTCGTATTTGACTCCGTGCTTGACACATAGGGCAATAGTTAGTTGGGGAAAGAAATAGTTAATGTTGTGGCGCTCAGCTGAGTACACAACCCTCTGTTGTATTACCATTCCCACGTCTATGGAGCGCTCAGTTTCTATGACAAATTGCAAGATAGCCCTTTCTTGATCAACTATACTGTAATGCCGGGTCGGCATTAACTTAGAGCAAACAAAGTATTGTCAAATTCGGGAATGGGTCCTTAGGTGCTTGGATTGAAAAATGTTTACCATATCCCCCTTGTATTCCCACTCACCGTATCCATCGGTTAGGGTATTGATGACTTCGTCTTAATCAACCTGCGTTAAGTAAGTTTCATACGCGCTGTAAGGAGAATCAACCGACTGATTCTCCTTACATCCCACATAGGATTCCAAATACATACCCTATGGGTATTTTTTCCCTTTCCCAATTTTGCCCTTAGTGATATAAAGTTTACTTCTTTATCCAATTGTTTTATTTTTAAGATTTTTGAGTTAAAATTTATTATTTTTGAAAATAATTTTTTTCTATTAATTTTTCTAGAATAAAGTTCATAAAATTTTATATTCCTTTATAAAAATTTCTTTTGTTTTATATTTTTTAAGTGTTTTAATTTTTCTTTTAAGATTTCTGTTTGTTCTTGTAACAAAATTATTTTGTTCATTTTTATTTCTATGAATGCTAAAAACATTCCTATAAAATCCTTATTAAATTCTTTATTATTTTTTTGTATTTCGGACCAAATTAATTAATTCTTTTAAGTTATTGATTTGTGTTTGTGTAAGCATTTTTATTATTTTTGGTGTAACCAGGTTAATTCTTTATTCCAATTGTAGCGTACTTTGTAAATTATTAATTGTGTTATTTCCTTAGGTAATCATTTGGTTATTTCTTTAATTTGTAATATTAATTCTATTATTTTTTTTATAATATTTTAAATAATTCATTTTTCTATTTGAATTTAGTTTAGGATATCTTATTCTATACATTCTGTTTAAAGTTTTCTTTTTAATTTCTTCACTCTAATACCAATTTGGGTGGATTGATGATTTTTGATTTTTAATAACTTTAAGCTTCAGTTAGCTTATCTTCCAATTTGTTCCTTAAATAAGTAAAATTGAAAGATTAAATTATCAAATTCTTCTTTATTTACTTAAACATATTTCTGTATAAAATAATTTCTTAATATTTTTCCTACAGGATGGTCTATTAGAAATAATATGCGAGAGAAATAGTCTGTATAATAATCTAAGAGGGTGTCAAACCTTTTAAAATTTTCTAAACATGTTTCATAATCTTTATTATCAAAATATTTCTCTAACAATTTCATATATTTTCTTTCAAAATATTCTATACTAGTCAAAGTTTTCTTGTTGAGTTTCAAAGTTATATTCTTCTAGTTCTTGGTCTATCCATCGACTTAGTTCTAGAATTTCCTTATTTTCTTCTATGTCCATTTTTACTAGTTCAAGACTTGCTTCAAGATCTAAGTGTCATTTATCTTGTCCTTTTATTAAATCATTTCTTTTTTCTTGTTTGGTAAAATAATCAATTAATCCTTGTAAGTTTTCCATTACTTTAGATCTTCCTGTACTTGTTTCAAAATTTTATTTATAGATGTTTTATAACAGATAAGAGATTGTTTAAGGTATATTGCAACTTTTAAATTTTCTTGATTTTCAGAATATTTTCTACATTTATTTCTATAGAGTATAGTCTCAGATTTCCTTTTTATACTAATCTGTTTATCATTCATAATCTCTTGCAGTATAAACAAGATTTTATCAATATTAATGAAGTTTCAACTAGCCTCTACCTGCAAACTAACCTGTTTCAGAATATGGGTCCACCACGTTCTTCCATTTCCGAGCTATCTTTTTGTTCCAGAAAGTTAAGCCTCACTCTAGATCCAAGCTTCTAGTCCTCCTGACTCTGCTAATCTTATGAGATCCGTACTTAAACTTAATGAAAGTGAGAGAGATAATTTGGAATTAAAATGGACTTTTTATTCATTTACAGAAAGTTTTTACAAGCTAGAGAACTAGTAACCTTGAAAGGGTTCTTAGTTCTTCCTTATTACAAAAGACATAGCTAAAGCTTGAAAATAGAAAGATAAATAAATGTTAGGTTTTTTGTGTTGTGTCCTCAAAGGTAAAGAGTTCCCTTTTATAGACATAAGGGTTCCCTGTTAACAATGGAGGGATTTATACTATTCCTAACTTTTCCTTTTGGCGTTAAGACGCCTACATTATTGATGCCTACATTATTGCTTTCAACTAGCTTGTTGAGATGGTCCTACATGGTTGGTTTTACTGACATAGAACTGTTGGATGAGCTTGAGTTCAAGTAAACCTTATCTTTTATGCAATAATTGCATTTGTGGTCTGATGATTGCTGCTTGGAATAGTAACAAAATACCTTTTTTGTTTCCTCACTTACCTCAATTTCATTACAATTGAAGTTAGCTTCGTAGGAAATTACTTTTTCACTGTTTTCCTCAGTGATAACTATATTACTTTGGGAAGTAATAATAGTTTTACTTGTATAATAATTTACTTTTATTTCTGAAGAGTTATTGACTCTTCTTATTTCATAATAAATTTGGCTTAGCATTTGTCCTCTTTCAATATATAATTCCTCAAGATTAAATTCCTTTTCTGGTAAACTCTTTGGACGAGTTATTTCTCTTTTGTTGCTTGATATGCCAAGCTTAATAAAATGATAAGGGCTTACTGGTGTATCTTGGTTCCAATCTTTTAATGAACTGACACATCTTAGATAAATAGGTTTGTCTGTAGCCTTAATTTTTCTTTTAAAGTTTCTGATGAATTTCTTGAAATTGTCAAGAAAATATACTAATTCCTTTAATTCATTTCCTGGATATATATTTTCTATTAATCCTGCATGAAATACTTTATAAATAAATAATGGATCAGCTCCTTCTAAGATATTAAATTTACTTTCTGATGGAAAATCTTTTTCTGTAGTGTAAAATTTCATATCTTCAAGGTGCTCTTTAGTTGTTTTTCTTGCTAGATTATATAAACTTAACAATTCTTGTTTTGCTAAATTCCTATATTTTTTCTCTTTCTTCTTCAGAGTTATTAATTTCTTCTCTGAAATTTACTGGTCTTTGGATTTTTTCAAGGTTTCTCATCCATTTATTCTTTGTTAGTGATTGTTGTACTATTTGGGAATAGTTTTTTGTTATTTCTATTGGTGTTAAAAGCTTAGGAACTCTAAATTTATTGTAACTTCATTTTGCTTCTATTCTATTTGTAAAAAATCTATGAATGACTCTACTAATCCCCATTACTGCTTTGCTTGCTTCAGGCCAATTGGTGTATATTCCTGATTTTGGTCCATTATATATTACATAAATCTTTTTTAAATATTTCTTTTTAGCTTCATCTGCCCAATTTATTTTTTCTTTTTTCTTTTCTAAGTTTCTGCTTGGTTCTGGGTTATTGCTGCCAGTTTCTTCAATTCATGTTTTTTGGATTTTTGTTTCTCTGGAAGTTCCTATTTCCTTTTCTTTGATTTGTATTTCTATATCGAGAGAGTTCATTCCTGTCACAAAAAATATAGTTAGAGGTACTAATTCTCTACTTAAAGCATCTGCTAAACTATTTTTTTTCCTAATAAATGTTCTACATCAAATTTGTAATGGTTAAACCATTGTTGCTATCTTATAAGTCTTCCTTGTTTGTAATCACCTGCAATATTAGTCCTTAACAATGTCCAAAATTTTTATTGTCAGTTCTAATAATGAATTTTGAACTTATAACATATATTGCAAATTTCTTTATAGCATTTTTTACAACCAAATATTTTTTTTCATTGTTATGGTAATTTAATTCAGGGCTTTGAAAAGATCCTGAAGTAAACCTGCAAAGATATTCATCTTTTTCATCAACTTTTGCTTTTAATACTGCTCTCCAATATTCATGTGAAGCATCTGTTTCTATTATCATTTTATCATCTGGTCCTAGATGATATAGAGTTGGTAAATCTTTTACCTGTGCTTTTATTTTATCCATATATTTAGTGTCCTGATCAGTCTATTGTTAAACATAATCTTTCTTAAGTTTTGTTTGTAATGGTTTTCTCATTTCTGCTAATTTCTTTATATATGCTTCTATATTTGTTAAACATCCTAAAAATCTTTGTAATTGATTCTTATTTTGATTATGCTAGGAAAATTTTGTATATTATTCAAAATATGGGATTGTAGATGATGTTTTCCATCTTTTATTTCTAACCCTAAATATTTTTTTTTTTTTTAGCAATGACTGTTTTCTTTTCTGATAATACTATTATTGATTTCCTACATTCTTGTAAGACATTAATAACATCTAAATAATGTTTTGATAATTCATTGCTGAATATTAAAATATCATCTATATAAACACAACAAAAATTGTAATATTTTTTAAAAATATTATTCATGTATCTTTAGAAAATACCTGGTGCTTGTTTGAGTCCAAATGGAACAACTGTCCATTGGAATTGTCCTTGAGGGCAGCTAAATGCTGTTAATTTTTGTGATTCATTATCAAGTCTTATTTGCCAAAATTCACTTTTGCAATCAAAACTTGGAAAGTATTTCTTTCCTTTAATAAGTGATAATAATTCTTCTTTCTTTGGTATAAAATAACCATCATCAATAGTTTATTTATTTAAAGATTTGAAATTAATTACCATTCTCTTTTTTCCTCTTCTTTTCTCAGCTTCTTTTTCTACTAAAAATGTTGAACTAGAATGTGGTGAATTACTGAGAATAATTACTTTTAACTCCAAAAGCTCTTGAATTTGTTTTTCAAATTCCTCTCTGTCTTCTAAGGTATAAATCATTGATTTCTTATGGCTTTTAAAGGGTCTTTTAATTTTATTTTTCCTATTTCATTAGACCTATTGATGTTTGGATCCAAAGGATTTTTTGAGTATACTGTTTTTAATAATTTTCTTATTCCTATTAAGGCTTTATCTTCTTGAATTTCATTTAGAAAAAGGTTTTGGTCAACCTCTATGTCTAAAGAAATATTTTCAAAGTATGGTTTTTGTTTTTCTATATCCTCACCACGTTTTCGCTTTTTATATTGTGACATAAAAGTTGGTGATGAAACAGTTAATGCTTTCCTAATTTTTGACACATAAATTGTTTCTCCATCTAAGATTGTTATACTTATTTTATCTGAGTATTGTGTAAATGGTTAATATAGGTTTAGAAAGTTATTTTCTAATAAAATATCAACTCCAGTTTCTTGTTGATAAATTGTAGGTATATAAAAGATTTCTCCTCCTATTGATATATCTGTATCTTTTAGTACTTTATATAAATTTATTGTAGTATTGTTTGCTATTCTTACTACTAATTCTTTTGGTGATTGTTTCCAAAGTTCCTCTGAAAATACATATTTACTAGCTACACACATACTTGCACCTGTGTGAATATATGCATGTAAATGATAATTTCTTTATCAATTAATGGTATATTAAACATTTCTTTTGTATCAGCTATAGTTACGCTCATTTCTTTATTACTTATGCCATAATATATTATATCTTTTATTGAAAATAATTTTCTTATTTTAGAAAATGATTCTTCCTTAAATCCATCTTTTTCTTTAAGATTTAGTTTTGATTTTTGAATTTTGAATTTCTTCAAATTTATTTTTACTGAATATCATTTCTTGTGAAAAACATCCAGAAATGTCTTGTGTTTCTACATCCATTATTTCCTAATTTTCTATTATTTCTGACATTTTTAAGTTATGTATGTTTTTGTAAGCTTTTATAAATTTTTATTACTTTTTGTAAGGTATTACAAATTTTTCTATTTTGTAAGACATTACATATTTTTATTGTTATGTAAGGATTATAAAAATTTGAAGATATGAGTTTAGTATTTGATGGTAGATGTTAATAGTGTTCCTAAAAAAAAAAAAAATTACTCCGGAGTTGGGCTTCTAGCAAATTTTAGAGAAGACTACCATAAAGTAGAAGTACTCAAGAAGACTTACAAGGAACGCTGCTTGCTGGCTGGGTACCGGCAAATTACTTGATCCAAAGAAAATAAATATATGTAATATTTTCTCTAGTCTTAGACTATGCCAGCTACCAAAACAGTCAGTCTTCGTATTAAGGTAGATAAATTCAATTGACACTTATATCATGGCTACAAACTCCTAATTAATCATGTTTAGTTTTGACCAGACAAAAACAAAAAGTACAAATTACAACTGTTTGGGAACAAAGTGGACAACTTTTTTTTCTTTTGGGAACAATCTATACTGTGTAAATAAAGAAAAATGCTAAATTTATACAAATCGGCATTCACACTAATTAGTATACCACCTAACAGAATTTTCTTCAATAATTAATATTATCATTTTTAAAATAATTTTATCATATGATCCACCATAATTACTTTGAATGCAATTTTTTTATTATCGACATTTCTCATGTAAATAATCTTACTTACAAAAGAATGCTAAATGCACACAAACTTACATTTACAATCACATCAATAAACAGTGACGGATCCAGCTGTTGGCTACACCGGGCTTGAGCCCGGGTAGCATTTTGAGATTTTTTTTTTTTAAATTTAATAAATATTACTATTATTTTGTAAAGCACAATATATTATTTATCACAAAAATTTTATAAATAAACTTAAACTAATACACCATTTTTTGGTCTTATATTTTCTGCAACTCTGCTCCTTTTCTGTTATATAATTATGTTCTATGGTCTGTTGCTTGCTGCTCAATCAAGTTAAAGTTTGGTATTTTTTTTAAAATCTATTAAAATTATCTATATTATTTTTTAAAAAATATTATATATTCAAAATATTTGTACTTAAACTTATAATCAAATCAATAAATGTATGTTATATCTCTTAAAAATTGTAACTTTTAAACTTTTATCGATAAATATTGTATAATTATTAATTTGAGTGCCTATGTAAGTATAAATTTGTATATATTTAGCATTCTTATTTTTTCATAACAGTTGACTATTATTTCTTTAAATTTGTTGAACCTTATATGATAATTGATAAATTTTATGAAGTGTCGTCGAAACAACTTAAATAAATTTTTTGTTTGCTTTTTAAGTTTATATATTTTTTTATTTGCCTTTTAAGTTTATATATATTTTTTAAATTTTAATTATAAATTTTGATATTATAAATAAATTTTTTTTAATATATATTAGCCCTGTTAGAAATTTTTTTTTGGGTCCGTCCCTGTCAATAAAGATATACCATTTGAAAAAATAACTTTAAAAATAAAAAAAATTATTCATTTTTCAAAAAAATTCTAAAATGTACGCATCAAAGCATTAGCGCAAATGTATACGCCCATCTAGCATTACTCTTCTTAGTTTTATTTTTCACGAAACCTTTGGAACAACCAGATCACCGTCTCTAAAAATTACTTTTATTTCCCAATATATTTAAGATTTTAATAATGTTTATTGCACCATCCTTGATATTCCGATTTAATATAATTGGCCTTGATTTCAAAATACTAAATTTCCCCAAACATTACGCAATCATCTAGAAAGGGTCTCCCCACCTCAAGATTGCTTATTCTATTAAAAAAATGATTACACACGCTTTTTTTAAATTCAAATAAAAGAAATGTTAAGCTCTTACCAATTATACTAAAATGCGGATGATTTTTTACACACTTATACATTAAGAGACTTGAACTCATGCCATAAACTATCTACAAGGACAAATACACAGAAGTGTCTAAAATAATCCTATGCACTTGCACTACAAGCAATTGGTACCTTAAGATTACTATAGAACTTTTTAAGATGTTTCTGGCTGGGAAATTGGTTCTATTTTCAATTTGGAGTTCAATATTTTGTAAGAGAAGCAATAAAAATATTAAAGACTTTTCTTGTACTCAACCTGACCAACGAATGTATCATTATTCTGAGAAAACTAATGTGTTCGCATCAAATGATTCAAATTTAATCGGACAATTAATAAACTATTACGATTCCTGTGATTGTAAAAAAATAAAAATTCAGTGATTAAAAAGCAGAACAGTCAGCTCCATAAGCCAAATCATTAGAAATGAACGCATTGCCTCTTGGAAATCAAAACTCAAACTTCAATAAAGCAAAGAAAATGTTGACACTGTATCTCATAAGTTGTGCTATCTTCTTTGCAGGTTAAACTTATCACAGGCAATCAAAGGGTTCTACTATCTACGAGCATGCATACTCTACTATAACTCCGATTCTTATCCTTGTGAAACAGAAAAAACTACCAAGAAGTAATCTATGAAACAACTAAAAAAAATGAGGAAAATAACTCTTACACAAAGGTCTTGGGGGTAGGAATCAGCCTTCTGCTTGAAGTGCTCTGTATCTCATAACCACAACTTCCAGAATGCCATCAGACCGAAAATTAGGAGAAAACAAACGGGGGTCTACAGGACCAGGAAGACTAAAAGAAATGGTAAATGGCCCAGGTGGGCATAATTGCTGAACTTTCATCTGGTAAACGGTAGATGAATCTCCCAAAAGGCCTACCTCTGTCATCACTCCTTCAATATGAACCCTCCCGTCACGTCGTATCTCACAAGTTACCTTGCCTGCTAGAAAAAGCATTATTAAAATCATCATCTGGCAAACTAAAACCATACAGCAATTTAATGCCTTTTTGCAACCAAAAATACTGTTTTATTATTACTTGTAGGGCATAAAAGACTTAAATGATAAATGAACACAGAAAACTTACACTTATCCTTCCGTATACTAGGAAGTGCAACCCGGAAAAGATATGCACTGTCACTTATGCCAATATCAACAAGACCAATAGGAGGTCCAGCGCTACCATCATTTGCTGTTCCAGTTAAAACAATAGAGGGCTTTAACTGTGGATGATCATAACAGTTCTGCGCATCCATGCGAAAATTTGTTTCTTTCATAGTGTTGAAGCTCTCAACAACCTGCTCATTCATAAGATAATGGTGAAGCTTAATAAAGTAAAAGAGCTTAGAAAACTACACAGTAACAGCCTAAATCAAGTAAAACTAATTTCGCATCTGATAACAGAACTTAAAACCTGCTAAAGTTCACTTCCAACAAATTCAAAGACTTAATTATGTCTAAGACAAAGGAATTACAATGTTTCAGGCAGAAGTAATATCAAAACAAATTTTACTCTATTAAGTAAATATAAAATCCAGTTTTATGTGAATGCATTGAAAACCCTTTGAGACAACACATGTTGCACTAAAATCAAATAAGCTTAAAGTACATCACACAGGGGCGGCTCAAGAGTTTGTGAGGGCCTAGGCTACAATTAAAAATGAAATCCAACTTGAAATGCATTGAAAATTTGATAATAAGACATTTGAATTATTCAAAGGTACATAAAGCATCATATTTATCACAAAACTGGGTAAATCATATATACAAGGTCGGCAATTCTTTGCCTATAGAAAAAAAACTAAAACCTATTAAATCAAGACGATACGACACAGTTACATAGATTACCTATTACTGAACAGAATAATTGAAGGGCAAGAGAGTGGGAGAGTGGACTATGAAGACCATTGGCTTATTGAATGGCTGGCAGCAATGGAGCTGGAGGATACTCGATGGCCGGCGTTGGTAATGAGGGAAAATGAAATTAGGGCGCTATTGGAAACGAATAGATTTGGGCTTAAGAAGTTCCTTTCTTCTTTTTTTATTTTATTTCATGAAATGTTCAAGAAAGCTTCCTTTTATCCTTTGAGACTATTAATATTTTAGTTTTTCCTCTCACCCTTTCGTGATCGATAATAATTCACTTTTTAATTATTTTAATTAATTAATTAGTTAAGTGCGTGTAACATACATTATTATTCTATTTTTTATATTTTTTAAAATAATTTATTCACCGTGTTTCAAATATATATTATATATAAATAAGCAAATAAATAATAAATATAATTTTATATTAAAATAAAAAATGTTAATTATATAAGCTAATTTCTCAATTTTTTTTAATAATAAAATAAGTCAAGTTATTGTAAGAAAGAAAAAAATAATCATACACTAATATATATATATGATAAGTATAAGGTTTATTTTGTATTGGCAATTTTCGTGGACAAAATGTTTGATTGTAATCTAGAGTAAAAGTTCACCGTTTAATCTGACGATACATGATGATGGAATCACCAAGCTTGCAATGCCCATATGACAGGTAAAATATTCTATCATGCATACATCTTCACACAATTGAGCACTACACTTAGTATAGATCATAACGTAAAATATATTGTGCACATGTTGGTCGATCGATTGAGTATATAGTTCGATCGATCGAGTTATCGATCGATCGAGTGTGGAACGACATCGATCTAGGTGCTCTCGGGTTGAGATAGATTGATCGATAATTTTGGTCGATCGATCGATTCTGGAACAACATCGATCTAGGTGCTCTCGGGTTGAGTTAGATCGATCGAGAAATCTGGTCGATCGATCGAGAATTGGATCGATCGAGAAATCTGGTCGATCGATCGAGAGTTGGATCGATCGATCGAGCCAGTTGTTAGATCGATCGAGTCAGTTTTTCACTTCTTCTACAACTCTTTTTAGTTTGACCCATATGCTACTTTTACCATATCTGACTCATTTAATATTAAATGCAAAATTCTTATATGAGTAGAATTGTTGTAAAAGTTGGAATCCTTTTATGAGTAGAATTCTTATGAAAGCAAAATCCTGATATGAATCATTGTATGAGTAGAAATCTCTTGAGAACTAAATCCTTATATGAGTAGAGTTGTAGTCCATTGTAAATCCTATTTTCAAGTTAAATTGGACTCTATATAAGTGATGATTGTTTGTGCATAATCATTATCTGACACAAAACTAATATTTTCTATATCTGAATTGTCTTTTATGATATTTAGAATTGCATGATATTTCCAGAGTTTACTAGCTGATTTGTTTTTACATCGTATGCTGTTGAATCTGCTAGTTAGGATTTTTCATTGTTTGAATCCGCTCTAGGACACACTTTGTACTTGTGCTATCTGTGCTAACGTTTCAGGTGACGTGCTTGATATTTCGTGTGACTCAAAATTACCGAGGTTGACGTGTTCGATTGATCTTGTGTGACTCAAGTAGATCGGAACGTTGGTCCGGATCCAGACACCTATCTTGTGGAGGCTATGAAAGGAGCGACGGCTCGTAAGTAAATTACAGAAAGGGGAATCTATCTATGAAGGGTAGTTCTAGGACCTATGATTTTAATTGAATATTGATTTTCATAGTGGATAGTTAGGTGGTCCGGTGGACCGGTGGTTTTCCTCTTAGGTCATTGGAGTGACCTAGGTTGTTTCCACCTAAAAATATCGTGTGTTATTTTTATTCCGCATTTTATCTTTACACGCGATTGCATGTCTGGCCGTTGTGATTAGGTTACATAATTAATATTTGTTAAAATTAAAAATAACCTATTCACCCCCTCTAGGTATATTTGATCCGTGATTAAAAACTTTCAATAAGTGTCTGTAAATTTGAATTACAACTATTTTTTTTTTTATAAAATACAACTATTATTTTATAAAATATTAAAGAACTCTTCTTCAATTCTAATTAAAAACAACTATTTTTTTAATTCAATCATATTAGTAAAGCAAACTTACGCATTTATATCCATATATGGTCCTTAATATCATTTTATTGATTAATCTGAATCATTTATGATCTATTTTTTTGTCAAAGGTTACTACATTCATTTATGTTATTATTGTTTAAGGATTTTATTATGTTAAGTTCTAATTAGTCTTAAAAATATTTGAAGAAAGAAGTCTTAAAGTTATTAATAAAAAAAAAATCTTAAAATTGTTCTTCAAAAAGAAGTTTTAGAAATTAAACTCCTTAACCTTTTAAAACTCTTAAGTTTTGATAAAATAAAATTAAAAAATTTTAAAGAGTCGTAACTCATGAGACATGACATGTACGTGAAATTGAACTCTTTAAAATTATGTTTAGATAATTAAACTCATTTTTTTACTTAAGATATTTAAATTTCTTAAGATTTAATTTTTTTTTTAAAGTGCTTGTCTAACCCTTTTTTTTTTTTCCTTTTTTTTTTTTCCATAATTAAGATAAATTATGAAGGACAAAACATTTTCATTATCTTAAATTTTAAGTATATTTTTTTCCAAAAAATTCAAACTTTGCTTTAAACTTTTATATATATTATAGATATATATTTGAGGTGTTTCTTTCCTTTTTTTTATTTAAAAAAATAAAAAAATATCTTATATTTATTGCAAAAATTATATTTAAAAATTATACTTAAATTTTCTTAATTTTATCCTATTATTATTGTTAAAAGGGACAAAATTATTTTTTTTCAATTTCTTACACTATATTAGACATATTTTTACTTAGATAACTGCTTTGAAATAAATAAGAGATTTGTATCGTCACTTTTCCTTCGTTATATATATATATATATATATATATATATATATATATATATATATATATATATATATATATATGCTTTCTTATTTTTTTTTTCTTTTTCACATTTATCACAATAATTTTAACTATAAAATATTTTTTTTAAACTATACTATTTTAAGCAAAATTACTAATAATAAACAACAAGTATTCATAAGTTAATAAAACAACAATATTATATATCATAAAATTATCTTTATTTTGTTGAAGTGATAATTTTTTTTTTGAATTTAGTTATGTCGATATGATTATAACAATTCAATTGGAATATGAGCTTTCTTACGTTGGTGGAAGATTATGGTAGCGGTGTTTCAGATGTGCATTTGGAACAACCTAGTTTCAAGAGAATATTGAGATACTGAGATACATGTTGGGACTACTTGTCAGTTAGAATCGATTGGATTTGACAAGAAATTTTCCTGATCTTTGTTTACGTAGTATTTTAAGCTAACAAAATATAAAAATACATTTTTATTGAAAAATATAATTATTCACTTCTTTATTACAATAATCACTAATAAAATTAACGAGAGCATCAAATCAACCTACTTCTGAACTGATAAGAATTTTTTTGAATTTGACTACTTAATACCTTTTAGACCTGCAACCGTTGAAGGTGATTGCAAAAGGGCCATTCATGAGTGGCGTGCAAAATATGACAGGTATTATTGGTTACCAATTTTTATAAAAATTTAAATTATTAAAAAAATTATTAATATTATTTTTATACATCTATCATTTGTTTACAATATTGATTCTATGTATATACTGACCAAAACTTGCAATCAATAATTGGGATTGTTAAGTATTAAATACAAGATCTCTAGCTCTGATACTATGTTAGAAGTTGTTGGTCACCAATTCTTCCAATAATTTAAACTTTTGAGAGAGTTAGTGATCAACAATTTCTAACAAAATAATGGCATTCGACCATATTGGTCAATTATTTTTCTTTATATTGTTTTTAATTTAATAATAATTAATTAAAATATATATTTTTCAAAATAATTACGTTGGCAACCTAATTAATATATTTACAAATCTTAAAACATTTTAAGCATATAACAAAAACTAAATATGTTGGGAAAAAAAAAACGTAATTAACAAAATTTATGAATCGGAATTGAATTTTATTAGAAGTTATTTGAGCAACATTATTTAAGAATTCATTATAAGTTAAAGCATGAAAGTATCAAATAGAAGATCGACAAAGGGGCACTAACACTAATCAAATGCCCGGATAATTTTGTATCACTTATTTTTGGAAGGATAATAATAACCCATTTTACTGTTTCCACAAGGCCTCAGGCATCCCGGTATCCCTTTTCATTACGATGTGCCCTTTTTCACCCCATTTGGACCCCCAAGAGTTCTTCACAATGATGTAATCGAAGCCTAACATAATTGTGACGTACTTGACCATCTAATTTTGATAGAAATGTACATTAAATTTTTAATGAAATATATTTAACATGTCTAACCCATATGTGACATGAGAATGAATATGGACACCAAAATTTATATAAAGAGAAGGTTGATCTAGTTCAATTTTTTGACATGCTTTTGTTATTGTTTATGCAAAAAAAAAAAAAAAAAAAGATAATGTTAGATGTAAAAAAAAATAGATAATGTTGGATGTAGAAATGTTATTTTATTTGTTAAAGATGATAATATTTTAAAATTTTTTTGTTGAATCAATAAAGTTGGTTGAAAATACTGAAATAAAAAGGCATTAAATGAGGCAAGGCAAATATTATTGGTGCTAGTAATGCAAGGATCTAAAAGTATATTCATGATGTATTATGGTTGCCCATTGTAATTGATGATGTAATTAAATTCTTTTTTATATTTAATTACAACGAATGTAATTTAAAAAAAAAAAAAAAGAGTCCATGTAATTTTACCAAAAACAAAAGAAAAATCATGAAATATAAAAAATAAAAATCATATATTTGACCATTTAGCAAGTCGATAAATATAATACTACAATATCACCCAATATACTCCGGGATGCCAAAATCCACACAGAAACGTTCACTGAAAATTGATTGGGAATCAAAAGATATGGAAGCTCTAAAAAAAGAGCACCTGATAACAACAATTCAGAGATCATCGTCACTATCTGCTCTCTCATAAACACTACTTTTGTTGTCGCTCTAAATAACCATAATGTACTGCTTTTTCACGTTTAGTGGTTTGCATAATTCATCTTGCATAATGTGGTCTTAGTAACTGTTAGTGAAATACAGTTTGATTAATATTAATCATAATTGTTATTTTACTCGAAAGAAAATTTTGAGTTTTTGTTATTGTTGAAAAATTATCTATATATTAAAAAAAAAAAAAAAAAAAAAAGTCATGTTTTAGTTAATGAAACGAAATTAGAGATGATGTCACCACAATTCGTGAAGCATTAATGCTGAATTGTTGATAAAAGCATATCGAAGCCGTGGAGAAAAAAACTGTTAAAACTAATTGGGGTGTTTAAGGCAATAACTGCAGCAAAATCAGAGTTCTAATTCCTATACAAGATTGCCTGCAGCCCCTCTAGATTTTGCAATCCAGGTCGACAGGTAAGGAAGGATCCTTTTTGCAGCTGGAATGTAATAAATAGTAGTACTACAAATATATTTATTTAAATGTGAAAATTTCTAACACCATTTAATAATATAATTTTAATATGTTTAAAAAAATATTACAAATACGACTTCATATAATATTAGATTATCAAAAAGATAATTAATTTAGACACGATAAAAAATCAAATTTAAGTTATTAGTTGATCATTCCGTTAGATTCATTATTTAAAAAAATTTAAACTTAAAAATAGGAAAAAAAAAAATCACAAAATTAGTAATAAAATAGCAAAATTTTTATCAATTCTTACGCTTAAACTTTAACCAATAGACCGCTTTCTACCCTCTAACTCATAACTCTATTGGTTGTTTGTCGCAATCTATTTTATCATTTTTGTCATACGTTATTTATTAGTCTCTCTTATTTGTGATCTTCTCTATTATCATATATATTTATATTTCTTCATCTTTGAGATGTTATATTTATGTTTTTTTATTTGCTTTCTTTATTTTTAGCAATTAAATAAGTCTTATTTTAATATGTATTAAGCTTATTAGTATCTTAAAAAGTATCATATCAACACATTAATTTATTAGATTGTGTTAAGATGATAAAATTTGACTTTATATATTATCAGATTGTATTTAAGTTAATGCAATATCAATTGACCTAAATATAACTCATTTAACGCCATATGTACCCTTAAAATTATCATATGAATTAATGTACTAATATTTTATTTAATGCAATTTAATAAATTAAATAATATTTATTAATAATAATATTATGTTACATGATATATTTTACATTTATCTACTTATAACGTTATTTTAGTACTAATTTTGCTCCTAAATGCATTTAATTATTTTCATAAATTTTCACTTTTAAATTATATTGTTATTTGTATTTGATTAATATAAGATTTTTCTTGCTAAATTTTTTAAGTGTATTATTTTATTATTTATTTAATGAATAAAATATTTGATTTTTAATCGAAAAAAAAAAAGTTACATTTTTTCTTAATGACAGAATAGAAAGATTGATATAAGACTACATATATATATATATATATATATATATATATATATATATATATATATATATATATATATATATATATATATATATATATATATATATATATAGGCTTCTCGAAGCAGTTGGGGGCCTAAGTAGGTATTAAAAATCACTATCGATCATTTGTATGACTTTTTCATGACCATTTCGATCATTTATATAATATTTTGTATGACTTTTTCATGATTTTGTACAATGGTATAGTTTGATCCCTCGTCCTTTTCTAACTGAAACAGTCCTTTTTGAAAATTGAATTGTCTCGTCACTCAACACCATGCAACCAATTACATACACGTCTTCCCTCTCCTCTCTTACTCTCCTTCCCAATCATAATCAGGATCCTGTCTTTCCTCCTAAGTCCTAACTATGGATCAAAACATTAATAGTATATTTTAAATATATCTCACTTTTTTTTTTTATTATTATAAAAAGAGACGTTTTGAGAGGGAGATTAAATAAACTTTTTTTTTTTCATTTATTAAAATCACCGCTTATGTTTAAAAATGATAATAAACTTATAATTAAAAATATAGTCAAAAAATCTTAGTAATTATTATGTATATTTTTATGGCCTTAAATCCATAATCTTGTATTCACAGTAAACTTGCACTTAAAATTGTAGTTAAAAAATTTTAGTAATTATTATGTATCTTTTAATAGCCTTAAATTCATGATTTCGTATATATAATTCAATATTATTATTTATTGGGTTATCTCACTACCAATCACTTATAAAATCGTACGGATATAAAAATTTATATTTTTTTAATAAATTATTTAAATTTGCATAAACTTTATAAATTTTTAGTCAATGTTTTCCTACTCTTTCATTAAATTAATCTAAATAATATATTTTTATGCTTATATTTTCTGATATAAAAAAATATTGATATTTTAGTACTTGTTTCCAAATATTATTATTTAAAAAGTAACACTAATTTATCTTTCTAGTGAAATTATACTAATTATTCAGTTTTAAATAAAAGCATAATTTATGTTTTCTATTCTTGCTAAGAATTGCACTTGAATTTATTATGGCTATAAAATTCGATCAAAAAGTAATTACAATAATTTTAAATATGTATGTTTAATATTATTATTATTTTATTGTTTGGTTTTGTATTGGGGTAAATTTAAAATATTAAAGCGTTGGAATCCATTTGTACGTAGGGTGGCTGTGAGAGTAGGCCGGTGGATGGCAGGGCAATGCCCGAGTCTGACAACCTTATTTAATATTTACTACCTGAACTTTACCCACCTCCTAGTACCCAAACAGCCACTACTTTCTTATAATTACAATATTTCCCCATTTGCTGAAATTTAGTTTTTGATCTTTCGTCCTTTATTTCTTCATAATTGCTGGTTTCTTCCACCAGTTTTGGGCCAGCGGGGCAAGCTTAAGCATATAGTCGATTCTAGTTACATCCATCTAAACCTCCAACTACATACCTTTCAATAATTTTAATCACAAGGGTATGTATTTGTAAATTTTGGAAGATGTATTTAGAATTAGCCTAAGTACATTAGGGCTTGATTGCGCCCTTTTTTCCCTTTACGGTTTTTTTTTTTTGGGGTGACAAATTAGAGAATTTTCCTTCCCATTTTTTAACTTAGAAAATAATGTGTTACGATTTTAAGGGAAATATGATAATAATTTGTTTAAGTGCAATATCATGTGCAAAAATAAATTTAATTTCTAAAATATAATATAGAATTTTGAGGAATAAATAGACTTGGCCCTTTTTCTAGATCTAGTTACTTGTTGATGTAGATGGATATTTTCTACACCCCTTTGTCATTTTGTTGATGTAGATAGATATTTTCAATTCGCTTAGTTGAACACAAATTAATTTATACCTCTTTCTAATACAAACAAGTCCGACTCAAATTTAGCCTTGAAATTTATCATGGTGTAAACACGCCTCTTCCAAGCAGTATTTGCGTTATACACTATTTCTCAATTCTCACATAATAGTTGAGATTTGCCGTATGTAGTACGACATGGAACATGTGCTGCTCACAATTTGTTATTAATTTCAAATGAATATATTTTTACGCAGAAATATTCCAAAAAAAAAAACCTTTTATGTATACGTGGATTGCATGTATTAAGTACTAATATAATTAGAAATAAAGTATGCAAATAACAATACTACGCCTAACATTTTATTTGAAATATATTAAAAGTTGAGATAAATGTAGTAATATTGTAACCAATCAAACTATAATATTTATTAATTATAAATTTATTTAATAATAATTATATTATAATTAAGTATTAAAAATAAAATAGATATTTAAAAAAAGAAATTATAGTATTTTTTTTCTATGGGGATTAAATTCTCCTGCACCTAATTGTAGAATTAAAATCGTTAACTTGTTCTTAGAGATGAAAATAGGTCAAATTTGACTCAATTTGTTTTGACCCGTAATTTAAATTAAATTGAACCATTTTAAATAAAATATTCAATTTGGATAATATCTACGGATCAAAAAATCGAACCATTGACATACTTTTTTAAAAAAATTAAAAAAATATATTATAATTTTTTATGTAATTAAAATTTTTAGTAAATAAGTGAGTATTTAAATGATACTCTAAATTTAATAAATTTTTATCTTAAATTAAATAATTTTAAATAAAATAGATAATTTTTAGATCAATTTTAAAATCATTCAATTTTACTCGAATAGATCGAATAATTACGAGTATTTAAATCATCGGTTCAAATTATTATCCTACTTTTTCTCACACGCTTGACAGATAAAGCTGCTGGCAGCATCACATGTATGACTAACAGGAAACTGCATAAATACAATTTTTTTCTCTCAGTTTCTTCCTATTTTTAGAGACAGCAAAAATATTGTCTCGACTTGGGAGAAAAAAAGTAACAAGAGAAAGTTTTGTAGGGGCTACGAGTCTAGGCTTATGTAAGCCATTCCAAGTTTTTGTTATCTTTTACTTGTCTGAGTCACTAAAATCTAGCTAGAGCTGATAGTTTATAATAATAAATAAATAAATAAAATTAAAAAAAAAAATTGAAAATATTTAAACGATCGATCGGACCCAGAAATGCCTTTGTCATGTATATAAATAGATTGCACGTGCAATGCCGACCCATAATTGCCAACCAACCGTTATCTGTACTCCTACAGTAACTAATATTTGCTTAGAAGCGTGTAATAAGCTCAACTTTAAAATTCGTGATTAAGCATCTCAAATTCTCAATTGAACTTTAATTCATGGACTGGATTAGACTTGTTTTGATAATAGTTTTCTATTTTCAGTGTTATTTATTAAAGAAAATCGAAATTTATATGGTGATTTTTTATTTATTTATAAAAAGTGAAAATAAATTACAGTAAACATGTCCACAAGTATTTTACTTTTTTTTTTTGTTGTGAAAAATATATTAAAATTATTACTTTTTATTATTCTTATTTTATGGTGACCATTTTATTGTATAATGCGTGTGAGGTGTCCACTAATATCTATATAAATGACTTAATTATTTAGTTGGTTTTATTTTTAACTTTTTAATAAAAAAATGTTAATTTTATTCTAATACTAAAAAAATATTTTTTTTCAAGAGAGTTAAAATTAAACTCTATATATAAAAGAGTTAAAATAAATAATTAAACAAATTAAGATTAATGGGAAGAAGTTATGTTAGATTATTTTTGTTATTTTATCCCTCAATGCTCGTCATTTTCTTTTATGTTTATGTTTTATTAAAAAAATTAGACAATGTTAAGTTTGGTCGTGAACGCCTTAAAATTTAAACGTTGAAAACAAGTTTTTAATTAAAAAGAAGACTAAAAACATACAATTTATTAAATAATGCTAGATAAAAAATTAATAATCTTAGGAAAAACAAAAAAAAAAAACCATTATAAAATAGATATAATATAATTGTTTAATTATTTGACTCCATTGAATAGGTGATTTACCTTAACCTATATCACACTTTTCTGGTTTGACTCTATTAAATTGGCAATAAAATTTATTATTTTTTAGTTTCAACTCACAAGTTCGAATCATATACATTAAAGTATCTTTTGATGAAAATAAATAATAAAAAGAGAACAATACACTCTCGAAACCCATAAAAAGCTTTGAGGAGTACCACTCAATATCTAGATGCTATATACACTCAACCTAAATTTCATTTTCATGATTGTTTGTTTTAATGGGATTGTTGTTGGTGCTATGGTTTTTTTCTCAACTTGAGCTCTACCCCTCAAGAATGCAATTATATAGATTTTATGTCGCTATAGTCTTTAGAAGCTAATAGGTTGAATATCAAACATTCTATTAAATTGAAGATTAAAGAAATTATTGAGCTAAATATGAACACTTGAAAAAGTTTGTTATTATAGTATAGATGATTTTTAAGAATTCCCGTAATTAATTACTCTTCAAGTACGAATGACCGAGTATATGTGTTAGGTCAATTACATTGTAACAATCAATAATCCTTCGTTACAAAAATACCCATAGATGTCTACTAACTTTATAGAGAAAGTTTTACGCAAATAGGGAAAATCTGACATCTGGGATCCTTTTTAATTAAAACACAAATAATATTACATGAAAATATCAATATATACTATTTTTTAAAAAAAAAATTCAACTTTCTATGAGTTTGATGGGAGAATTATTATTGTAATATCATTTTTATTAATTAATTTTTTTTTAACTAATAACAATTTAATTAGTTTAAACAAAGATGATCAATGGTGATATCACTATTCAGATGCTACAAGTCTACAACCCTATTGTCATCTCCTATCTGAAAAAAAAAAAAAAACTGGCTCTTCAATCTCTCAAAAGATATGAATATCTATGCTCACACACGCACGCATAAATCTCTGCTAGAAAACTTTAGCATTAATAACCACACCTTCTCCTCAGTCCCCTTCTTTTGCTTTTAACTCTAACCACCCTTTTCCATAAACTATTTTTACCATTTATAGCCACCCTTCAGGTGTGTGCAAAGTTTTTGTAGGCCCCCACTTAGCCTTTTTTTCACCCTCTAAAACCCTTTTTTTCCCTTTGCTTTCAGTGCTTGTTCTAGCTCTCTTCTATATAATACACACTTCACATCCAACTCTTCATTTAATATCACAAGTCTCAAACTTTCTTCTTCTGTTTTAATTTTCAAACATGTTTGAAATAGAACAAGTTCTTTCTGAGCTTAGTGGAGATGATATTAACGAACAGGGTTTGCCACCTGGCTTTAGATTTCACCCAACTGATGAGGAACTCATAACTTTCTATCTTGCTTCAAAGGTCTACAATGGTAGCTTCTCATGCGGTGTTGACATTGCTGAAGTTGACCTTAACAAATGTGAGCCCTGGGAGTTACCAGGTATTTATTACTTTTTATCTTTTGGTTAATTTCTCTTTCTCTTCTCTTGTTCAGTGTTAATTATAGTTTAACATTCAATCAAAAAAATTATAGTTTAACAGGATGAGTCCGATAAGTAAATTTAATGATTTTCCGAAGAAAAGTTAGCTATTTTAATCTTACTAGGGTGTGACATTCACATCAATCCCAAGTAAAAAAGGTAGCTTGTAAGCAAAAACAATTACTATGTTTCATAACTAAGTTTGGAGTTCGGACTTTTCTATTATTTATAACTAAACAACTCACACACCCTAATCATAGTTACAAACAAGCTGTTTGCAGGGCTTAATTACTAATCATAGTTACAAACCTTTTTTTTTTTTGTTTACAAGATTCCAACCACTACAACTATTTTATATTACATTACATGGAGTTTTTTATGATACTAATAGTTGTAAATTTTTTAATACATATTAAGTTTGTTCCATTTGTTCAAATTTGTTTTATAAATTTATGCAAAATTGGTGTGTTCAATTGCACATATTCATATTCATGTCATGCAATACAAAATCCTTCGAAGCTTTCCCAAAAACACAAACTTAGTACAGAAAATCCATCTACTCCGGAAAAGGCAGCTCCCTAACTTCTGACAAATCTCAATCATCTAATAAATGTGCAATTCAGAAAATTAAAAAAGAGCTAGATATTTAATGCTAGCTACAAAGGTAATAATATAATTTGTCTTTTGGCTGTTGATGTTAAGATGTGGCTAAGATGGGCGAAAAAGAATGGTACTTCTTCAGCTTAAGAGATAGAAAGTACCCAACTGGATTAAGAACCAATAGAGCTACTGGAGCTGGTTATTGGAAAGCCACAGGCAAAGATAGAGAAGTTTATGGTGCTTCTAGTGGAGCCTTACTTGGTATGAAGAAAACTCTTGTTTTTTACAAAGGCAGAGCTCCTAGAGGTGAAAAGACCAAATGGGTCATGCATGAGTACCGTCTTGACGGTGACTTTTCTTGCCGTCACATGTGTAAGGTAATTGTAATTAGATCCCACACTTTCTCACACTTGTGCCATGGCAAAACTCACCTAATACTAATTTTATATTGTTTGCCTTGTAATAATGTACTCAGGCCAATCACTCTCAGTTTTGTCGCTTTCTAGGTTGACTTTAAATGCTTGTAAAAGTTATTCACTTTAATAATGAAAAAACTTTTCTATCTGATGAGATTGATGTAACAAGCAAGCACTGTTTAGGATTCAAAAAGTTAATTCACAATACCAACTTTTTAAAGAAAAATAATATTTATATGTTTATATATCACAATATAAGTTATTTTTTGATTTTTTTTTTTTTATAGGAGGAATGGGTGATGTGTAGAATATATCACAAAACAGGGGAGAAGAAAAGGCCAATATTCCAAGGAAGACAAAATTGCCTCTTAGAAGCTATTGCTTCAGCTTCTTCACCAAAAACAAATTGCTTGCCTCCATTGCTTGAAACCCAATCTACATTATTAGATTGTCAATCCCAAAACCCAATGCAAACATTTCAAAACCCATTTGTCATTAACCAACACCAGCAAGAAAATGACCTCAAAAGCTTGATAAACCCAGTTGTTTCACAATCCCAACTCTTCCCAATAAATGGTTTGTTTCAGTCCTCATTTTCACCCACTACCATCTCCAATAATTCCACAACTAAAAACAACAATAACCCATCAACATCATTGTCTTCATCAATACTTTTCAAGTCCCTCCTCTCACATCAAGATTATAATTGCACTAATTCTACAAAAGAAGCAGCCACTATTCAGAGACAGTGCAAGACAGAAGTCAACTTTTCACATTTTCAAATACCATATGATTCCAGCTTTCAATCAATCGATAAAAATCAAACTAACCCATTTCATTATCAAAACCCATTATTGCCTTTTGATCAGATGATGGATTATAGTGGTGTGTTTGGGCTATCTGCAACTGTTAATTGCTCTGCTTCTTCAGATTCTACTGTTAATGATATGTCTACTTCAATCGCTTTCAATGGGGCCGGCTTTCAAATGATGTTAGATCCTCCCAGCAAACTCCCTGGAGTATCTTGGCCTCTAGATGCATAAGATTTTCTTGCAGCATTTTAATATATTTTTTAGGAATTAATATTATTCTATGATAGTTTATGGAAGCTTATGTATAGGCATAGCACCTAATATTTGTCTCATCTTATATGAATGTAGCCAACTTTATGGACCTGTTTATCATCCATCTATGTACTTATGTACGCATTTGTATTTATTTAGTATTATGGTAGATTTTCTAGATAAATATTGGCTTCTGTTTTTGATTTGATGTCACTTAAATGAGTTCATTTTATTTACAAAAACTTTTGCAATTTTTATGAGATGTCATTTGAGCTATCAAACCCATAATCTAAAAAATATATATATATATATATGTACAAATCTGGTTACATGCGGTTTAAATATGTTATTTTAGAGTATTGGGTATGGTTCGAGATTGAATTTACATCAAGCTGGTTTATGATTGATCATGGTATTTTGTTTTGCCTAGTAGTTGTAGGAAATGAATTAGGGATGAACCACGGACAGGTCTTTGATGGGGGCTTTAGATGTTGGACAAATTAACGAAAGTTGGTGTAATAATATAGGATAGGATAGCTATGTCATATGTGCGAGTTATTTGCCTGGTTAAGGAGTGAGAAACGTAAAAGAAAGTAATTAAATCTGTTGATTTGTCATGAATCAGTGTGATGATGTCATGACTAAGGCTAGGCTTTATTGGGCAATACACTATTCGTGCATGGGTTAAATCAGTATCTTTTTTGCTTTTAACTTCATTTGCATGCTTTTGATTTTTTTTTTTTTAGTGATCATGCATTTGATCGCTAGTTTTTATAGGTAGGATGAAGATATGACATTGGTTGCTCTCAGTAGGGCTGAGCAAAACATCTGAATCATCCAAAGCCAAATTCGTGTTCAAATTAAATTTATTTAATCAATTCTCAAACTCATATAAAATTGATCAATACCAATATGTTTATTATAAAAATTAAAAATATCATATCTATATAAGTACAAGTCTCGAATAATTTGTATTGATGATGTTTGAATTTTAAGTTTTTTTTTTTTTTTTTTTTTCTTTCCTTTTTTTATGTAATTTTTCACATTATAGAATCCCTATTTGATCCTATGTTGCTTGAATCTAGATTAGATCTTATTGATGTTTAATTTAAATTTTATTTAAACTGACTAGATACAAATAGTTCTAACTCGATACTCAGCCATAGCTCCCAACGATATGTATTTATTCATGATAAAATCACACATTCTCATGTCTTGCAATAAAATCATTGTAAACTTGATGTTTAATTGATAACTTAATATTTTGAAATTGATAAAATTTGACCATACTCTATCTATATAATTTTAGTAGAATAGACTCAACCAATTAAACTACTATAATATGATTAATTTAGACTAAGGTTTAGTTAATTCCTTCATAAATCAATACATTGTTGCTAGGATGGTAGATGAAGTGAACATGAATGAAGTTAGTATCTGTCTTCGTAATGGCATTTCGTCTTGAGAAAATCTTAGATACACTTGGTTCTGGCTCTCTTACACAAATGTTAAAATGAAGGGTGAAGATTAGCCTGATGTAGATTGTAATACATCAGATGCATTGAAGATTTTCTATCCGTCCTATGGGTAAGTCTTCATATTTTTATGGTGGTAGTATCAATCAATCAGATCAACGAATTCGTGTTAGATTTCTTTCATTTTCTTGGTGGGAAAAAAAAAAGTTTAACTTTTTCATGATACTTAAATTTTGATCAAATTTATACATAGTTTTATAAACTTTTAAAATTTTGCATATATATTCTAACTTGGTTACTATTATACATATTTGTAAATTAATATTTTTAAATCTATGTGTCAAATTTTAAAAATTTGAAAATTAACATTATATGATTTAAAAGTTTAAAGATGTATGTGTAAAGTTTTAAGTTGAATACCAAATTGTAAATTTAAAAAGTTTAAATACCTATATGTAAATTTAATTAAATTTTAGAGATTAATATTATAATTTATCCTTAAAAAATCGTCTAAACCCTCAATACCAAGCTATTAAATATAACATAAGAAAATATAAATTTGTAGTAACAACTATTTATGATATAGCACATTAAAATAAAATTGAAAACAATAAAGTTGTGCATTTATATATAAAAAATATGGTCGCATATCACACAATAATTATTGAGTAAATTTATATCACACAAGTAAATTTATGCACATTTAATAATTTTAAAATTTTAGACATAAAGTTTAAAATTTAAAATAAGATTTTTAAGTTTATCCTAATCATTAAAGGTAATTAAATGGACGATATTTAATATCATTTTTATATGCCAAGAGAACCCAACCTCTCCATAACTAATGTATTGAATAAAAACGTATGACAAAAATAATGTATGATGTGAAATTTTTGAAGGGGGAAACAGTAAGAATCTGGATCAAACTTCAAAAGTTCTGTATCAATTTTATTGTCTGACAAATTCTTCATTTTTAATACCAAAAAAATCCCATTAATATTCCATCTTTAGAACTCACTTTTTATAATCGAGCGTAATTCAGTTTTACAAAGTTACGCCAACTTGAGCATATTACAAGTTACACACCAATACCAAAAACCCCTACATTATATATATATATATATATTTACTTTTGTTTCAAAAATAATATTAAACTTTGACTCTTTTAATTAAATTGTGCAACAAAAATTCTCTCTCATTCCAATTATGTATTTTGTGTACATAAACCAACCCAAACGTGATTAGATCCTTCGGTTCTCGAAGTTACACTAGCATGACATTTTACGGAATGACAGGAATGAAGGCACGTAAACTCACTCAAGCTTTGAGAAATGTAATAATTTGTACTCCAGGCCTCTTAAGTTCTAGTTTTTATGAGAGCCATGAATGAGCTACAGTTGCGTACTATGAGCCAAGGGTTTGCCGCTTGTAGAGTTTTGGGTTCTTAAACGGAGGTGTGTAAAGAGCAGTTGCTCTCATACGAATTTTGATCTTGAAGAAAGAATCATAGTTCCCTGATATTGTTATTTAGCTGTAACATAATAACTGTTATGGTGGTATCTTCCAATTAAGTTTAATGTAGCTATATTTTTTTTGGAAAAAAATAAATACATAATAATTTATAAAGAGAGCAAATAATTTTATTAGTTGGAGTATATGCCAGAATAATATTTCAACCTTTAGCATAAAAAAAAAAAAAAAAAAAATCAAACCTAGAATTTGGTGTTTGAGAGAGAATCCCAACAATTAATTTCTCTGACTCATATTTATGATTTCACATATTTCATTACCAACCTTTTTTTTTTTTTTTTTTTTTTGACTCTACTACGAGGAAAACCAGATTCCTGGGCAAACCTATCCCTCAGGTAAGACAATTGCCTCCCCACGGTTATGATAAAAAACTGGAGGAAAACACAAAGACCTCTAGTGTAAGGTACTGTTTAGCTTCTAGAGCGAAAGATCTTCAAACTCGCTCTGAGCAAACATATAATACTTTTAGATCCAGAAGATAATGCATAAACTCACCTTATGAAAAAGTTTCTTAATTTCTGAAATTTAGTACTCTAAATACACCAAGCATTTATGATCAGCATCATAGAGTTGGACTATTCCCACTTTGCAATATTCAGGGTAAATGATGTATCTTGGACTGCAAAGAAATCAGGACGGTATAAGAAAAGGGGAGTGAATACAATCTACTGGAAATCCATAATCATCCCGAAGGTGCAATTTGGCAAGGAACTTTACCGGAAAATCGTTTAAAGTACATTTATTGACAGGAAATTGCACTTCCTAAATACCTAGACTCTAGCAAGAATTAGCTCACATGGATTATTACATTCTAAGCTTCAACCGATAGCGAGCTTCAATGCTTCATAATGTCAAAATTTCAGCAGTGATGATGCCCTGTACCTGGAATAAAAATTAAAGTCAATATGTCTATGATGAACGAAAAGGGTGCAAGTATAGGAATGTCATCTAGAAGCATCTTGCAAAAATGAATCAACTATCTATTTAATCAAACTCAAAAGCCCTGTTACCCAACTAATCAAACCTTAAAAACAATAATCAACAAAAACAAGAGAAGAACGAAAAAAAACTATCAAAGCAAGAATGATATAGCCATATATTTTCGAGAAGCAGGTGAAGATTTATTCTAGCAGAGAGAAGATCTAGGATTCGGACTCAGGAGAGGCACCATATAGATAGTAAAAAATAGTACTACTTGTTTCTAATTGAAAAAAGATGTATATATCTCATTTTAGTGTAAATATATTCAAATTGTTGAGTTTATAATACGTTCTTAAATATTAAAAGCCTAAAATTTAAAATCTAGCGGCATATTTATACTTTATACATGTAGTTTGTCTAAAATTTCATACATATTGCCTCTCCTGACTTCTAATACGTCCGCCTCTAGAGATCACCATTGATTTCATCATAAGTAATCGAAAACATGATGCCGGCTACACCAATACTTGCATTCATTTATATATTATTATACTCACACCAAAGTATACATATGACATGGTATGCAATGAGTAGAGCTAGTAAAAGTGTTCGGCTATAAATTCTTTAAACGGTAATCCCTCAAACACAAGCATGCTCTGTTTTCAGTTTCAATTGAGCAATCCACTACCAAGAGAGAGAAATGAACTTTCACAAAGTAAAGAAAGAAGACAAAATTATAAGAACACAAAGGTGAGCAAGAAGACACAAAGGTCAGAAAGAAGAACAAATTATAAAAGGGGAACAAGATGCCCAAACTATAAGAACACAAAGGCATCTATAAACAATAAAGAGATAGCATTATATGCATTTGTAGGAAAATCCAAATTATATTAGTATCACAGTTCTCAAGAACCTGAAATTGTTTAAAAATCTAGCCTACTGCATTACCTAATTATTATGTGAAGCATTTATTAATCACAAGATATACACATAATTCGCAAGTGCAATTCAGTAAAACTTGAAGCTGGGTATGTGAACCTAACTATTTATATATGTGGGAAGACATATAAAGGTTCTATTTATCATTCCAATTAATATCGACATCCTTTATTTCTTAATCTAGGACTTGCAGCTAGTAATTCAACATGGTATATGAGATCTATGACATAGCTGAATAGTACAAGAGAGCTACATGTTCAAAATATTGATCAGAATACATTCATCAGCAACAAAACCACTACACGCAGATTTACGGCCCCACCTAAGTCAAAAGTAATAAAACAAGTTGCCTTAAATACAAGCTCAGCTTCATAAATTCCTTGAAAAATGCTAAACATGTTAAAAGTTGTTGGAAAACTAACTCGTCCAACGTTGGAAAGAAGGATCAAATATTACTTTTATACACTATTATGTAGACCTAACACTTTAAATTTAACAATTGAGATTAATAGAATTTAGCATTGATATTGCGTTAGAAATTGTTGACTCTCTCATTGGTTAAACTATTGGAAAAACGGCAAACAACAATTTCAGACATTTATCACATGAGGCTGAAATATTTGATGACTTTATTTAATGAATTTACTTAAAATTACCAAATACAAGTTCTTATAAAAGTTTCTGTAAAAGGGGCAGATAACACCGTTTATGAACCAAAGCCAAGACGAAAAACAGCAAATTAGCTGTAGTTACAGGGGAAGAGATAAGCAAGATGGCCAAGTTACCCTCAGTCTTAAAAGACAATCAACGCCTAATCAACAAGGACAATAATATGTGATGAGACATCCACCAGAAATCCTAGAAACGCAATTTTAATTTAGTACAACTATCACTGCGACTCTAATGGTCCATTAGTATCTGGCTACCCGCACTCGTAGTTAAGCTTGATTAGCACAATTAAGGAAAGCTAAACCTCGCAGACATTTAAACAAACACTTTTAACTCGATCCAACCCAAGGAAACAGAACAAGAAATACTGTAAGTAGTAGAGTTTAAAAACAAAACCCTAATAGCAGCAATACTAAACGGTTAAAATTAATAATACTACCAACCATTAAACAAAGAATCCAGAGAATTCATTTGGCAGAGCTATCATTTTTCTTGTATGAAGATGAGGCGTAATCGGGAGGGGAGTAGATCAGAGCGGCGATCATTGCTCCAGGAAGAACCACGTATTTCGATATCATCGCAATCTTCTTCACCAATGGCTGTCCTCTCATGAAAGCCATTTCTGATTCAGAATTTTCAACAGAAGATTTGTGTCTACAGTTTTTTTTTTTCTATCCTTTTCCCTTCTTTCAAACTTCAGAGTAAGGGTTAACAAAAATATCCATCACCAACCTCACCCATCAAATCCAAAGCAACTCAATTTAAAAAAATTAATTCTTAAATTTTATTAATTTAATTAAATTTTTTATAATAAAAAAATAATTAATATTATGTTAATTTAATTTTTATTTATTAAAATCTTAAAAAAACGAACCAATGTTTCATTTATTAATTTTTTTTTGTTATTTATATATTTATATTTATATTATTATTTTATATAATCATTTTAAAAAAATTAAATTTTTATTTACGTAGGACACTAATTTTATATTATTTAATTATTTATCCATTATAAATTTATAATTACTTTATTTTTCATATTTTTGTCATTAGAGTTTTTATTATATCAACATTACTGAACAATATTATTAGATATAAAAATTAGCAAATTTTGTCATGTATGTGATTACTATTTCTTATTGTTTATTTATCTTAATTATATTTCTAATTTTTCTTGCACTTTGTATTTAATATAGATAATGATATTATATAAATGACTGAAATTTATATTTTTAAAATTATGTATTATAATAAAATTAGTATTAAAAACTTCATAAAATATAATACAAAAGTTTAAAAAAAAATTAATAAACAAAATTCATTAGTGAAAAAAATGGAAGAAATTTTATTTAACCAACTAAAATCAAACTAAAAAAAATTACTTTAAATTAAATTAATTTTTCAAATTTTATGATACAATTCAATTTTTAATTTTAAAAAATTAATCATTTTAAATTAATTTTAATTTTAATCCAAATCTAAATCAACCTCGCCTATCAAAAATCAATTACCCCAAGCTGGAGATACTCTAGAAAGAATCGTCGTCCATTATATATGTAATATATTTGATTGTTGAGGTGCGTAGCAGCGTAGCCATTCCCGAAGATTCGATTTCTTAAACCCGTATTTAGTAATCGTGTAAATTTTGTAAGGTTGGGCTTATGGTCGGTTCAAATTCCGTATGGGTCATGGGCTTATTAATGTGACTTAATGGTGTAGATCTACATGATGGTAGGTATATGCCTATGAGAACGGAACTTGTATAGAAGCAATTTACGATTAGTAATAAAATTGATAAAAATAATAAATTTAATAACTAAAAATAATAATTTAAATTATATTAAAATGTTAAAATATTCGTATTACATTTCACATTATAAAATTTTAATCTACACAAGAAAAAAAATTGCTTCTAATGTCACAACATAAAAACTGTCGTCGCTGTTTTAATTATAAACTTAATCATAAAAGATACAAAAGAAACAATCAAATATATCGAAACTTAATTATCATAAATTCAAAACCAACAACCATGTTGGAGGGTTACGAATGTAATTATAATTGTCAAAAACGATGTCGAAATTCAATTTTTAAAAATTTGGCTACTTTTCTCAAAATGCAGAGGTATTAATTCATATGAATATAGTTATTTTTAAAAGGATAAGAAATTAGTGGTATCACTTATATTATATTATAGGTCAAAAATTCTAATTAAATAGTAAATTGTTCTGTTTTTATATTTCGAATGCTATTTTAATGTAGTATTAAACTAAGAATTCATATATATTTTCTAACTACATTGCTATTATTAATGTAGGCATCAAGCCTATTAATTTGCTGTTGGCTAGTAAATATTAAAAATAAACAATAATTTTGCTCTTAAAATTCATTATTTTTACTTTTGATAATTTGATCTAAAAAAATATTATAATCACATAAATTTGAATTCATATCGATTATAGGATAATAGATAATCAAATTTTTTAAAAAAATAAATAATTTTTTAATTAAATTATTATAAGACTCCATCAAAGGTCCGACAATTTTACCGATAAATTTATCGAAACTCTAACGACCACTACAGGTGACTTTGCCTGAAGTGAATGTTACATCCAAAAAGTAGAATTTGATGCAATATTTTATATTATCACAGGAGCTTCAATGATTGTATTAAATATAGATATAATATGCTACATATAAAGTAGGGGTGAGCAAATAATCCGATCAATCTGCTTAAATTAATAAATTCGATCCGATCCGTCGGATTCGGATCGGATTGAATTGACATATTTTATGATCGGATCGGATTCGGATTGAAAAGTATACAATCCGTTCGGATTCGGATTGACAGATTTTATAATCCGTTGCAATCCGATCCGGACTGAATTACTATTAAAATTATAAATAAATGCATATTTATTTTTAATGTATTATATTTAAATATTATACATACCACAATTACATTAAATTATTATTTTAATTTTAAAAAAAATAAAAATGTTAAATTCTCTATAATAATTTAATAATATTTAACAGTATATTTTTTATTATTTTGATTATATAAGTTGTGACTATAAATAAATAAATTTTACTAAAAAATATATCAATTTAAAATTTAAATCTTAGTATATATTGTGTTTTATATATGATAATAATAAAAAATAAATTATAATCTCAATCCGACCTATCCGATCCGAAAAATTCGATCTGCTCGGATTCGGATTGGTTCGGATTGACTACATTATCGGATCGGATTCGGATTAGAAATCTTCAAATCTGCTTCGGATCGGATCGGATTCGGATTGGTGAAAAACAGGCAGTTTCGATCCGCTGCTCACCCCTAATATAAAGGTATAATTGAATTTATAATTACAGAATAAAATTGAATCAATCAACTTGTAGATGTAGATATAATATGTAACATACAATAAGCGAATGTAAAAAATTACAAAGATATAATTAAATGTAGCAAGTTATATACAAATATACAAGAATTACATCTAATAGGTAGCCGGAACTCCAATGATCTTATGAGATCTAATCTTGTTTTTATTTTATTAAATTTAACTAGGAAAAATATTTTGTTATTTATATGTATGAAGCTATGAATTTTTTATTAAATTTTTGTTATTTTGAAGAAAAAAAAATGTTAATAAAATAAAAGAAAGATTGAAGGTAATATTCTCAAATAGAACACCCTAAAAAAAAGAAGAGGGAAAAGACAACACAATCACTTGTTTTAGCCCATCACGTACGGGTCAAATCCAATCCATACCTCATATTCACTACTCTCGCTGGAATCATTTCCTAAACTAATTTCAACATTACATTTTAAACTTCGGTTGCTTACAAGCTTCTTCCTTAAATAAAACAACATTCATTACAGCTGGATACTTATTATTGTTGGTTATCTACATCTATGTGAAATATTGTTTCAAATACTAAAAGAAATGCTTAATGCATATGTATATTAATAGGGGTGTGAAAAAATTATTCGAACCAATTTATATATGTTAATTTTATTATATTTAATAATTTATTTATTTTTGAATATTTATTCATTTTTTATTCAAAAATACAAAATACTAACATATCATCTTAAGTCATCTACAATCATAAGTCTATTTTTATGAATGATATAGATAAAAATATTCAAATTAGTATGTGTTTCACATTACATGTTATTTTAAAAGTTTAAAAATTAATAATTTAAATAATATAAATTATGGTATCACATATGTGATACAAATTATTTTGCTTAAAATTTATAAAATCAAATTTATTATATGTTACAATCTAAAGAAAAAAAAAATATATATATATATATACAAAAATCAATATGTCTTATCCAAACTAACTAATTTAATACGGTTTGTTATATATTTTTTAAGAACTAATTATATTAAATTGGTTCAAATTTTAATACAAAATTAAACCAACCTAACTTTACTCTAATGCTCAAATAAATATATGTTTGCAAATCAACTAATAATTGAAAAGTAGTGATTTTTAAGTAAAAAAAAATTATTTGAGTGCAATGATACTAACAATAATGAAAAGAAACAATGATTTTCGGGCTAAAAACAGCCCAAAACTAGTTGGTACCTTTAAAACATGACCCTTTTTGTTATGAACAACAAAACAACATGGCCCTCATTTGACGTGCGCATCATAACACAATAACATTACAAAATTTCTGAAAAGCACGTCGTAAGGGGTAAAAAATAATCTGAAAAGCAAATAATAACTTTCTCTATAATAAATAAAAACCACAAAAATTCATAAAAGCTAAGTGGCATCTGAGAATGAAGCGTGTTCCAAAATTTAGAGAAATGAATGTGTTAAAATGTCATGGAGTACCAAGTCGATTACTTTGATGTGGGCATTTCGGTGCCACCACAGCTTGTTGGAACCGACATGATTGCGAATCGAGTAATTTTATGTGATAATAAGGCATCAAACGAATGAACTTTTAATCATTAATTATATTTTATTAAAAGGTTGGGAGTTAATGAGCTATTAAATTTATAATACGAAAATAATTTTGAATAATACAATAGTCATTGCAAAATTTGAATAAATGCGCAAGTAAAATAACTAACATGGCATGAAATAAAAAAGTAGTATTATATGTATTCTTAAATTTTCGTAAATATCCAAAAAATCCCTATCCTATCCTACTAAACATTTAATGTGGGGATAAAGATCTTTCATTAAAGTTTTGAATATTTATGGGTAATCGAAATTCCCTACTAAAAAAATTTATTTTATTTATAATTTATATGTTCGAAATTAATAATTTTTTTAATATAAGAAAAAAGAATTTGTAATTAACATTAATAGATATTAATTTGGATACAAATATACATTTTATTTTATTATTAAATAGTTAAAATAATTTTTCTTAATTAAAAATAATTAAATTTATATATATATATATATATATATATATATATATATATATATATAATTTTAAAAAAAATTGAATTTTGAATGATAGACGGAGTTGAGAGTGTGATCTTCAACCCTATCTTATAAATATATTTTTTCCATTTGACTATTTAAATAGATAAAAAAAAAAATCAATAATCTCCATGGTTATTTATGTCGGTACGAAAAATTGACAACATAGGCCGTAGACACAATAAAATTAATTGGAGCGTTATCTTATTCCATGGTTATTAATTGTAGAAAGAAATAGACAAACTCTATTAGAGAACTACTAATTTAGCCTATATTCCTAAAAATTGTTGCTTAAATTTTATCTCATCTTATAAACTAAGATATTATAAAATGGGTTACATGTATGTGTATATGTAACTTGTTTTTATTTCTTTTTCAGACTCGTTTGTTTAGGTAAAGTTATAAGAGAAACTCAAAGTTCATTTTTAGGAAACAAAATTGTTTCTTCATTACTTGTGTACGTGTCTCGGCTCTATCTCACAGTCTCACCTATCCTACCCTACGTTCCACAAGGCTTCTAGGTTGCTTTTAAGTGTCATCTAATGGTCTCCACTCACACTATTGCATTTTGTACCCTTGACTGGTAGAGTTTCGTTTTCTATCACCCTCGTTTTTCTTTCTAGTTATTCAAAACAAATTTTATATGGTCGTCAAAACGAAATTATTCATTAATTTTAGATTAATAATTTTAATTAATAATATGATATTATCGAGAAAAAGAGAGAGTTAAAACTGACATTTATTTTTTATTTTTTAATCATTGAAATTTAAAATACTACATTTTTATTAATATTGATCACCATTGATCAACAAATAATTTTTCACAAATATGTGATATGATCTGTTAAATGCATGCTTCGAGACACGTGTGCTATTATGTTATTACTACTAGGGAGAAAAAAAATTAAGTGAAAATCCACGTGCACCATTTCATTTTTCATTAAGGGATGTTTAGATTTAAAATTATATTCATTTCATTAACAAATGTTAATATCATATAAATTCATACTTATTTTTTATATAAATTAATTATATTATTATAGATTATATAAAAATAATAATAATTCTACTGCATATAAATAATTTAGATCAAAAATATACAAAGTGAGACTAGCATTTTCCCATCTCGGTTACAAATTCAATCTAGGAAAAGTTTATAATAAGTATTCCTTATTTTCACATCCCACACGCAATCCCTTTCTTCTCACTTTTTTGGAATTTTATTTATTTTTGGGGATTTTGTCTAAAATGGGCAAATCTCATAAGATAGTTTAGGAATAGGCTAATTTGGTTTAAACTTTAGAAATGGGCAAATTGAAATTGGCTCTTCCAGTTGCCGGTTCCACCCCTTATTTCCCACCAAAGTTTTCTTACTTCTTCTCTCTCCTTCTCTACGCACTCTCCCTTCTCACCAAAGTTTTCTTACTTCCTCTCTCTCCTTCTCTACGCACTCTCCCCTCCATTTTTTCATCTCATCCTTACAAGCATTGAAATTTGAGGTTAGTGATATTAAATATTTTGGTTGGGTAGAAATTTCTCAGTTTTAAATAGCATGTAAATGGTGAAATTTGCCGCGGCATTTGTACCCACAATTTTTGCAGTTTATCGTTTTGGGTCAATGTTTTTTTTTGAAAATTTGCCAACCATTTGGGTGATTGGTTGGTTGGAAAGTGATTTGGGTGTTATTTTGCCGTTTAATTTGTTGTATGAATCTGCCATTTTCAGTGTTCAATTTGAACTAATGTATTTCGCGTGTTATCCCCCATTTTTAATCTGCTATTTTCTTTCCCTTTTGTCTTGGGTTTATCCGTTAGCTCGTTGAGTAAATCTCTGGTATACTTTAGATATACCTAGATATACCTTAGATATACCTTAGATATAACTAGATATACCTAGGTATATCTAAGGTATATCTTAGGTATATCTGTGGTATATCTCGATATACCTAGGTATATCTTAGGTATATCTCTGGTATATCTCGATATACCTAGGTATATCTTAGGTATATCTCTGTATACCTAGGTATATCTTAGGTATATCGAGATATACCTAGGTATATCGAGATATACCAGAGATATACCTAAGATATACCTAGGTATATCGAGATATACCACAGATATACCTAAGATATACCTAGGTATATCTTAGGTATATCTGTGGTATATCTCGATATACCTAGGTATATCTTAGGTATATCTCTGGTATATCTCGATATACCTAGGTATATCTTAGGTATATCTCTGGTATATCTCTGGTATATCGATGGTATATCGATGGTATATCGAGATATACCTAGGTATATTTAAGGTATATTGCGGTATATAATTTCATATATCAATTTAATTAAATGTAATTTTGAATTAATATTGGTTAATTATTTGAAAACATTTTACAGAATGGATTGGCTTAGTATTCTAATAATTCATAATGGTAAGTGGTTATTGAAAGATGATAAAGAAATATATCGAGGAGGTGAAGGTTGGGTGATGAAGATTAAAAAGGGATATAAGTATAATGAACTTAAAGAAAAGTTGTTTATGAAGTTGAAAATAGATAAGTTAAAGTATGAAATTTCAGTAAGATACTTCTATAAGAATGATTTGACATTACCTTCTGTTTTAATTGGCGATGATGAAGATTTGGATGAGTTTTTTGACCTTCATGTGCAAGACAATCAAAGAAAGGCTGTTCTATATGTAACAAAAAATGAGATAAGATCAGTAGGTACAAGTCATTCCATTTGTCGTGAAGAACTTGTTAATACTATAGGGCGTCATGTAAATGACTTGAGCGATACACATCCGCAGGAAGGAACTCAAAATCCCATAAGAAATTGCGATAATATACCTCATGGTATTGGTGATGATTTAGATAACTATTTAGATATACCGCATATGGGTGATGATGAGTTTGTTGATATGAATAGAGAGTGTCAATTAGAAGGTGTTACTGTCAACGAAAACATTGATAATGACATGGGCGGAATTGGTACTTTACAAGGCAATCATAATGAAATGACATCAGATGAACAAGAAAGACTGATTTTAAGAGATGAATTGTTAAATGGTTTAACTGAGTCTGAAGGACGAAATGTTGTTGTGGGCAATAATGAAATACATTTTGGTCCATCAAGTACAGCCACAGAGATTATTTCTAATGGTAACGTTTCCTCTTCTATGGCACATGTTGAGGTTGATTTGAAAGTTGATCAAGTGTTTGACAGTAAGATAGATTTCACCACACATGTCGGCCTTTATGCCATAAGAAATAGATTTGAGACAAGGACACTGACAAGTAGGAAAGACCGTGTCGTGATAAGTTGCATTCAATGTAGTTGTATTTGGAAGATTAGATGTAATCGGATCAAGGGCTCAGATAGGTTCAAGGTAAAGCATTTTCAATCAGAACATACTTGTGATCCTAACCATTACATGAGGAAGAATAGGACTGCGACCTCAAGAGTCATAGGTAATGCCATAAAAATGAAGTTGGTGCGACCCGGAAGAATTTATAAGCCGAAAGATATTATTGATGATTGTCAGAATGAGTTTGGGATTGAAATTGGTTACACCACAGCATACAGGTCTAAAGAGAAGGCTCTGAGGTTGCTACGTGGAAGTGAAGAGGAATCTTTCCTCAAGCTTCCTTCCTACTGTCACGTCCTGAAGGAAAGGAATCCCGATAGCGTCACACATATTGAAGTTGACCAATTATCCGGAAGATTTAAGTATTTCTTCATGGCATTAGGTCCATGTATCAGAGGATTCTTATCTTGTATAAGACATGTAATTACAGTTGATGGTGCATTCTTATCAGGTAGGTTTGCTGGGACATTATTCGTTGCAAATGCTTCTGATGGAAATAACAACATATATCCACTGGCCATTGGGGTTGGAGATTCTGAGAATAATGAAGCTTGGGAATGGTTTTTGCTAAAAGTATCAGAATTAGTCGGGCACATTGACGACCTTGTAATTGTTTCTGATAGGCACCAAAGTATTATTCAAGCTGTTCCGAAAGCATTACCCAATGCATTGCATGGTTATTGTGCATTTCACATGGAGATGAATTTAAACCACAAGTTTAAGAATCCAGATATTACACCTTTGTTTAGATGTTGCTCAAGGGCATATACAAAGCGTGAATTTGACAAGTACATGGGGGATTTGAGATTGATCGATCCTGAGATAGAAAATTACTTATTTGAAGCAGGCATTGAGAAGTGGTCAAGATATCATTTCCCAGGTATGAGATACGGTATAATGACTACAAATAGTTCAGAATCCTTTAATAATGTCATGAAATCTGCTCGTGAATTACCCATAACCATGCTTGCTGAGTACTACCGTAGCAAGATACAAGCTTGGTTTGTCGAACGTAGGGAAGTTGGGATGAAATGGGGAACTCGCCATCTAACCGATGTGGTGGAATCAATTATGCGTGCAAATCACAATAAGTCCACAAGGTACAGGGTTTTTAGAATTAATGCACATGTCTTCCAGGTATGCCATTCGTACAACTATCTGATTGTTATTGTATGTTTATATATTTTTATTTATTGTCTAATGTAACAAGTTTATTGTTACCAAAATCAGGTTGTACATGGTGACACTAGTCACGATGTTGATCTACTGAACAGAAGTTGTAGTTGCAGGGAATTTGATATTCACAAAATCCCCTGTTGTCATGCCATTGCAGCGGCCCGTTTTCAAAATGTTGATGTTCATACACTTGTGGACAAATTATATACAGTAGATTGTTACATCATTGCATATGCAGAGTCCATTTTTCCGGCTACTGATACTGGTGAATGGGACATTCCACCAGAGATCATAGATTTAGTTGAACTTCCTCCCAACACGAAGAAAAAATGTGGGCGACCGCGAAAGCGACGCATACGTTCACGCGGGGAAGTAATAAAAAAGGTCATACTATGCAGTAGGTGTGGAAATAGTGGTCATAATATGAAGACTTGTAATGTATTCCGTCAGATGATTGTAGAACCTTCCCTACCTTCTGTATGATAAACATTTGTTGTTAAATTGACGGTTGGCACCATGTCATCCTTAATTGCATTAATGTATTATTTATGTATTTTTCGATTTGTATTAATTAATTCTAAATGCAAATATGGTTAATTCATAAAAGGTCATACTAGAGATGTATCCACATATCTTTTAATGCTTTTTACTTTTAATTTGGACTTTCATGTTTACCATATACACTCCCAGATATTTGCACTTAACTACACATATGACTTAGCATACATATCAAAATCTTTATTTGTAGGGTAGGGTTACCTACATATATGTAGGTATATATTGACTAAAATAATAAAAAATATCGAGGTATACCAAGAGATATTCCTTAGATATACCTAGGTATAACTAGATATACCTACGTATATCGAGATATATCTATGTATAACTATATATACCTAGGTATATCTTAGGTATACCTAGGTTTACCTTATATATACCTAGGTATAAGATATACCTAGGTTTACCTTATATATACCTAGGTATATCGAGATATACCTTAGATATACCTAGATATACCTTAGATATATCTCGATATACCTAGATTTACCTTAGATATACCTAGGTATATCTCGATATACCTAGGTATATCTCGATATACCTAGATATACCTTAGATATAATCAAAAATATCGAGATATACCTAGATATACCTTAGATATACCTAGGTATATCGAGATATACCTACTTATACCTTAGATATACCTAGGTATATCTCGATATACCTAGATATACCTTAGATATAATCAAAAATATCGAGATATACCTAGATATTCAAATAATATAACTAGGTATATGGAGATATACCTAGTTATACCTTAGATATACCTAGGTTTACCTCGAGATATACCTAGATATACCTTAGATATACCTAGGTATATCGAGATATACCTTAGATATACCTAGGTATATCGAGATATACCTTAGGTATATCTAAGGTATATCTCGATATACCTTAGGTATACCTAAGGTATATCGAGATATACCTTAGATATATCTAGGTATATCGAGATATACCTTAGATATACCTCGATATATTGTGTTGAAATTCCAAAATCAAACAGAACCAAACTCGCCGCAGCATAATCAAAGTCCCGCCGCGGCACGAATTTTATGTTGAAATTCCAAAACCTAACAGAACTAATTTTGCCGCGGCACAATTAAAGTCACGCCGCGGCGCCCATTATTGTGGTGAAATTCTAAAATCAAACAGAACCAGTTTCGCCGCGGCACAATTAAAGTCCCACCGCGGCGCCCAATATTGTGTTGAAATTCCAAATTCAAACAGAACCTAACTGGCCGCGGCATATTAAAAGTCCTGCCGCGGCGAGAATTATTGTGTTGGAATACCAAAATCAAACAGAACCTAACTGGCCGCGGCATAATAAAAGTCCTGCCGCGGCGAGACTCTATTGTGTTGAAATTCGATAATCAAACAGAACCAATTTCGCCGCGGCACAATTAAAGTTCCGCCGCGGCGCGTATAAAACATAGCAAATATGTGATATATCTAAGGTATATCTAGGTATATCTAAGGTATATCTCGATATACCTTAGATATATCTCGATATACCTTAGATATACCTAGGTATATCTAAGGTATATCTCGATATACCTAGGTATATCTAAGGTATATCTCGATATACCTTAGATATACCTAGGTATATCTAAGGTATATCGAGATATACCTTAGATATACCTAGATATACCTAGATATATCTAAGGTATACCTTAGATATACCTAGGTATATCTAAGGTATATCGAGATATACCTTAGATATACCTAAGGTATATCTCGATATACCTTAGATATACCTAAGTGCAATCTCGATATACCTTAGATATATCTAAGGTATATCGAGATATACCTTAGATATACCTAAGGTATATCTCGATATACCTTAGATATACCTAAGTGCAATCTCGATATACCTAAGGTATATCTCGATATACCTTAGATATACCTAAGGTATATCTCGATATACCTTAGATATACCTAAGGTATATCGAGATATACCTTAGATATACCTAGGTATATCTCGATATACCTTAGATATATCTCGATATACCTTAGATATACCTAGGTATATCTAAGGTATATCTCGATATACCTAGGTATATCTAAGGTATATCTCGATATACCTTAGATATACCTAGATATACCTAAGGTATATCTCGATATACCTTAGATATACCTAAGTGCAATCTCGATATACCTTAGATATACCTAGGTATATCTCGATATACCTTAAGTATATCTAAGGTATATCGAGATATACCTAGGTATATCTAAGGTATATCGAGATATACCTTAGATATACCTAAGTGCAATCTCGATATACCTTAGATATACCTAAGGTATATCGAGATATACCTTAGATATACCTAGGTATATTTAGATATACCTTAGGTATATCTAAGGTATATCGAGATATACCTTAGGTATACCTAAGGTATATCTAAGGTATATCTCGATATACCTAGGTATATCTAAGGTATATCTCGATATACCTACATATACCTTAGATATACCTTATAAACTAGATATTTTATATGTGGTATACGCGCCTCAGCGGGATTTTGATTGTGCCGCGGCGAGACTCGTTCTGTTTGAATTTAGAAATTTAACAATTATACGCGCCTCGGCGGGATTTTGATTGTGCCGTGGCGAGACTCGTTCTGTTTGAATTTAGAAATTTAACAATTATACGTGCCTCGGCGGGATTTTGATTGTGCCGCGGCGAGACTCGTTCTGTTTGAATTTAGAAATTTAACAATTATACGCGCCTCGGCGAGATTTTTATTGTGCCGCGGCTAGATTGGTTCTGTTCGAAAAATGAATTTGAACACAATATTACACGCCGCAGCGAGACTTTTATGTGCCGCGGCAAGACTCGTTCTGTTTGATTTGAAATATATTTCGGTTTTTTCAATAAAAACCCCCACTTCCCCCACTTTTCCCAAACTGTCTCACGTTTTCCCTCTATACCTAGATCATAAAGAGCTCTCATTATTCTCTCCATTTCTCCATAACTAGGTAAAAATCAAAACTTCATCCCATATTCTTCCATAAATTACACTTCAAGAAGTCAAGAAACGAAAACCACCGAATGAAGTGCTGATATACATCAAATCAAACAGAACCTCTTCATTTTCAGGAACAATAATATTGGGTTTTTCATCTGTGGGGGATTTTTCTTCAAGCTTTGTATTTAAAATAAATTGAGGTAAAGTTATTTACAAATTATCTGATTTAAGTGGAATTACCCTATTGTATAGGGGACGTTATTGGGTATACCTAGATATATTTATTTGGATACCCTAATATTTTTGTTTAATGATGGTTTTTTTTAATATTTTTGTCATTAGTTAACCTGACCAATATTATTCTTCTATTGTAAGATGGCTCCTAAACGAAAGACGGGTGACAGTATTCGGTCCAAAGGAAAAGGTAAAGTTGTTGAGGAACGAAATTATAATACCTCTCGTTTTGTTAGTAGAGAGGCAGAAGAGCGGTACGATTGTGCCGCCGCAAGGAATAAATCTTTTGTTAATGAGAGGGGATTAGACTTTGGACAAGTCGGAGTGATGGGAATTTCAGATAAGGTTGAGGCGTTAGGGTGGAGAAAATTTGTACAAGCCCCAGAAGCAGGTGTGAGTTCATTGGTCAGGGAATTTTATGCGAATTTTCCAGATGCTCGCCAGGACAAGGTATGGGTAAGGGGTGTTCAAGTTCCATTCAATAGGACGGTTATTAATGCATACTATGGTTTGAGAGATATTGAGGATAGCGGTTATGAAGCCTATATAAAACAGGCAGATTACGATGAGATTATAAATTACCTAACGGATGGTTATGCGGAATGGGAATATAAGGGAGACATGGTCAACATCTTTCAAGCTAAACACCTTAGAACCCACTCCCGTATCTGGCAGTATTTTGTATGTTCTAGATTAATGCCAACCCGGCATTATAGTACTGTTGATAGGGAGCGGGCAATCGTACAGTATGCGATAGAGACGAAGCGAAGTATCGATGTTGGGTTGGTTATATATCAACGGGTTGTTTACTCATCTATGCATCACAACGTAAGCTACTTCTTCCCCCAACTAATCACGGCCCTTTGTGTGAAACATGGAGTACGGTACGACAAGGGTGAGGTACTACTACAACCAGGTGAAACTCTGACGTTCCAATACATGCAACACTTAACTAGTGGCACAAAAGCAGGACAAGGTAGTAGGAAGGCTGATGGCTCCTCTTCCAGTAACGCTACAACGAAAGAAAGATTGATGAACTTGGAAATGAAGGTAAATACAATACAAGAGTACCAAGTTCTACTCCACCGAATGATGAGCTTTCAATTGAGACAACAAGGAATAGACTTGAATCAGTTCGGCCCAATCCCGTAGTATAAGGGTGAGGACTTCGTTTATGAACCTACGGCGAACGAACCCCAGGATGATAACGAGCAAAATGATGATATGGATGACTAAGCATCCATAACACCAGAACTAATTTATTTTTATTGCCCGTTTTGCTCTTATTATATGACAGTAGTTTACTTTTGACAATTAATGTTTTTCTAGGTAATGTTTTTTTTATAAACCTTTATGCACGAATACAATGATATAAGTTTTATTTTAATAATTGTATGTGAGGATAATCTTTTGTTAACGAGAGACATAAGTACATATAACACAATATACCATAGTTAGCAATATAAATAATAGAACAGGTGCAATCCGAACATAAACTTAAACACGGACTTTTGGTTATGTTAAAGAAGATATACACCAAAATCAATGTGCCAATTAACTTATACAATAATGTAATCGTCTTCAGCAAAGAAAAGTTCTAAACATAGTTTCTTCCTAAAAAAACTAATTGACTCGTCCTTAATTTCAATTAAGGCCTTCTCATTAACTAAGTACTCGATGAACTTCAAAGCGTAAATGCCACAGTCTCCCCTGTGAAATGAAAACAATTTGAAAATATTAGACTTAATTTGTAGGTAATCCATGGTATACGATGTTCTATTAAACACAAAAAAATAATGTACCAAAGTATTTTAAGAAACTTACGCTTCAACCTGTTCAGGAACAGATATGGCATTACGATAAAAGGGCCACCGTTCTTTGATTTCATATTCAAATAATCCCAAGCTTTTAATTAAGCTTGGGATCATTACACATAAGTTATGAAGTCTTTTCTTAAGACTTCCATCCCTTATGTGTTTCGGAAGTGAATCGTAGACATCAATATGTTGCTGTCTTATGTCAATTCCGATAGCAATCCAATGGCCCTTCTCCAATAGAACTCCATAAATAATGTGCACATAATTCCATGGCTTAGCATGTTTAGGACGTGCACCTGGTTATGTTAAAATGTATAACAATAGATATACCATGTTAATCAGACAATAAAATTAAACAAATTATGCAACAATCACAATAACTAGAGAATTAACCTGTTACATAATCCAACCACTTTTTGTTGAGCGACCAAAATTTTGTTTGGTCGTTCTTCTTAAGTTTCTTCCATTCAGCCGCACTTGACTCAACGTAAGCCTACATTTTAATATTCCATAATGGCCAAATACATTTAAAATAAGTTAAGAAATTATTTTTCAATAATATTGTATAATATTATTGGTCCTTACCAAAAACGTTGAGTCAACTATAGTCCAGAGATTGTTAGGGAACAAGTCCGGGTGAATTTCCTCCTTTTTCCTCAACAACCATAGTCCACAATCAATGTGCTGCATAAATTTAATTCAGGATATGACAAAGAAAAATTTGCATACATTAGTTCTCAAGAGTCACAGGCATTTCAAATAATGACAGTTATCCAAGGAATACCATTTTTTCATATCATATTTCATTATAAGAGAGCAAAAGCTAAAATTCATAACATAAATATACCTCGTTCAGTAAGGATGAATGTGGTTTGAAAATACGATGAAACCAGGAAGAATTTGCCATACCCTTGCTTGGGCAACAAACATTAATGTTTTCCCTAAAAGGTAAACAATATAAAATATTGTTAATACGGTAAACCTATTAATATTGATAAGAGATTTTAATAGAAATATAAGATGTAAATAAATATATATAAAAGAATATACGTACTGGTTGTTTGAGTAATTTGTATATAGCCACTCCAAGAAGTATCTATATCTATCTTGACTGAACATCCTCATTGGGTCATAAACGGTTGGCACTTGATGTTCCTCCGATTGTTCAGATCTTATTGATATACCAGATTTCTTCCTTGGATGAACATAGGGAGATTTGAGCGAGGGACCAAGCTTTCGCTTCCTACGACTGTATGTCGTAGCAGATGGTGCGGACGTTCCAATTGATCCTACGCCCATGGATGCTAGCGATCCTAATCGCATTGACGATGGACCACTTATAATAGGGGCAGCCTCCAAAATCTCTTCCAGAGTAGATAAATGAATGTTGGACAAGTTCTGTTCCTTCTGGAAGACATCAGTTGGCTGTTTCTCAATGTTTACTTCAGGGGGACAAGTTTCACTGACACCCACAAATGTATCTTCCTTATATGTAGTAGCTGAGGTTGTTTCCTCAGCAAGTTGTTCTGCGAAGACAACTATTTCTTTGCAACCATTATGTGGCAGTAATGGCTCTTCATTTGTAGGTATCACAATTTCTTCGTCCTTAGATAAATTCTCATCCCCAATCTTACGTCGGTCGAAAGTTGGGACAGATTTAACCCTGGACGGTTTGACTGAACCTGAAGCTTTCATTGATTCGTCCCGTGGTCGTGAAGAAGTTTTTTCTGATCTTAAAACCTTCTTCAAAGCATCCATCATCCATATTTGGTTATCTTTTATTGTTGCCACCTCTTTTTTCAACTCCCTAATCTCCTGCAATACCTGAGGTACAATGAAATTATATACGTTATCTATAGAATCATATATATCATTGAATGGGGAAATTTTATCCTTGATAGTTCCATTACCTCCATAATGGAAGTTGATGAATGAGCTGAGGTATGATGAGTTTGGACTTCTGGGATTCGGTCACTAATATGTTCAAAGTGACCAGATTGATGATGCATATCATCGCCTTTTGAAGGCAATGATTCATCAATTGTACCAACGTTTATGGACACATTCGGCACACCGAAGCTTGTATCCTTGGCACATTCTTGTGCTGAAACGTAGGAAGGACTCTGTCTCTCAGTTTCATTTGGAGTGAGTCTCTTCAACATATTAAACTGTACAATAACCAAAAAAATTAATTAATTATTTTTAACAACTTCAGGTATATCAGAATAATTAAAGACAAATTATATATGCTAAACACTTACATCCTCTCGTTTGAAGATATTCTGGTTCAACTCCCAGAATTTAATAGTCTGTCCCTTTCTTAGATTTTCCCAACGTAGTATCCTTGGGATTTGATCGGGAAATACTTGGGTGGCTAAATCAGAAATGTCCACCTGTAAGGCCTCATAAGCCCAGACTTGCAGTGCCCAACAAAATCCGTAGACACTGTAAGTCATCGCGTGTTTGTTTGAATCTTCAGACGCGACCTCCGTGTGGCCTTTAGATTTTCTGTCATTAATATGCATAATGACACTCTTCAACCTTCTTATTAAATAGTCATAAACTATTTTACCCCATGGGTACTTATTAAATTTGTCAAAATCTTCAACCAGTTCTAAATAGTCTTCAGTAATGGACCTTAGACTATTATCGGACAGAAGAATAATTTCCAGGGTATAAATAAGACCCAACCTCAATACATCATTCAAGTCAGTGGAGATAGGAAGCTTTGTGAAAACCTTCTCCAGGTCGCCTTTCTTGATGAGACCGTCGGTCTTAAAGTATGCCTTCCGTAACCGATTATTTCGAGCTGGGCACTCTTCCGAACCGGTAAACATCAAACCGGTAATTAAACTAAATTCTCCATATCCAAAAATATGGGGTGTGCCATTGATAATCACTCGGAGCTCTTTCCCCGAATGATCTTTGTCTTGCATCATCAATAAGTGATGCAACAATCCCCCTGTGAACTCAATATGGTTCATCCTTGTGATGAAACCAAAACATAATTCTTCATACCTCTGAAGTAACCCAAATCGCTCAAGGGTCGTCTTCAATGTGCTAAAATTTTGGAGGCGTGATATGTTGGTAATTTTAGCAACATAATATCCAGAGGGGGAGACTGCAGGACTATAGCTTGATTCAGCTGCCATTTCCTGCAATGTAAGAAAACAAAAATAATTAATACTTATGAACAAGTTGTTGAAAATAACATTCAAAATAACATGAATACAATTCAATACACTAAGATATATCTCGATATACCGAGATATACCAACATATATCTAAGATATACCAAGATATACCACAAATATACCTACGTAAATCTGTGGTATATAGAGATATACCTAGGTATATCGAGATTTAACTAGGTATATAGAGATATACCTTAGATATACCTAGGTATATCTCGATATAACTAGGTATATCGAGATATACTACAGATATACCAAGGTATATATCAATATACCAGAGATATACCACAGATATACCTAGGTATATCTCGATATACCTTAGATATACCTAGGTATATCTCGATATACCTTAGATATACCTAGGTATATCTAAGGTATATCTCGATATACCTAGGTATATATCGATATACCAGAGATATACCACAGATATACCTAGGTATATCTCGATATACCTAGGTATATCTAAGGTATATCGAGATATACCTTAGATATACCTAAGGTATATCTCGATATACCTAGGTATATCTAAGGTATATCTCGATATACCTAGGTATATCGAGATATACCTTAGGTATATCTAAGGTATATCTCGATATACCTTAGATATACCTAGGTATATCGAGATTACCTTAGATATACCTAGGTATATCGAGATATACCTTAGATATATCTAGGTATATCTCGATATACCATCGATATACCTAGGTATATCGAGATATACCTTAGATATATCTCTGTTTTATCGAGATATACCTAGGTATATCGAGATATACCACAGATATACATAGGTATATCTCGATATACCATCGATATACCTAGGTATATCTCGATAAAACAGAGATATACCTAGATATATCTTAGGTATATCGATGGTATATCGAGATATACCTAGATATATCTAAGGTATATCGATGGTATATCTCGATATACCTAGGTATATCGAGATATACCATCGATATACCAAAGATATATCTAGGTATATCTAGGTATATCGAGATATACCACACCGCAGAAAGACCAGAAATCAGATTTTTTTTTTTTAATAAATCATACATGAAAGGGTAACAATGAATAATTCCATTTTCTGGTACCAATATTCCACAAAAACCCAATAAAAAACCATTCCCAAGGAGTTTTCGTGAAGGGACGGAGAAGACATTGATTCAACAAAACTTACCAAAAGTTGCAGAGCTCACAAATGAAGTTTATGTTCCGTGAAATTCTTGTTTCCTGCGTCGTCTTCGTCCTCGGTAATAGACTGGAAATGTTCCTAAATCGTCTTCCTCGCGAGATAAGTCTGCGTCGTTTCGTTCCTCAGGTAAGTGGGAGAGTGAGAGAGTGGGAGAGTTTAGTTCAATAGACTGGAAACTGTTGGATTTAATTCAAATGTTTTGAAGCACGCGAATTTTCGTTTTTTTTTTTTAATAAAATACCGACTACAAACCAATAAAACAGGTGGACAATTAAAAAATGCCTATTTCTAAAGTTTAAACCAAATCAGCCTATTTCTAAACTATCTTATGGGATTTGCCCATTTTAGACAAAATCCCTTTTTGCAAGTATGAAGATATATAATAACGTTATTACCATTATACGTGAAAATTGAGTTATTACACTGAAGAGTGATGAATGCTGGGTTCGGTGCCAAGCAATCCAAATTTGAAATATCGGCGATTTCAAAGTAAATGAGGAGCACAGAGCACTAACTCATTTAGCGAGTAAAATGTGGGTCTGTGTTCACCAACTTTGAAGGGTCGTTGGCTAAAGGTGACGAAACTGGTTACTCATCTGTTTATTTTTCACTCTCTATTAAGATGGGTTTCTAATACTCTTCGATAGATAGTTCGATCTCAATCTGGCAAATTATAGATATTTTCAAGTTGTTTTTTTTTTTGACCTTGTGCAAATATTCTGTCTCGAATCCAGCCACTTACCTCTCTTTCTCTCTTGTAAACACCAGCGTTTCTTGTGTGAAAATTCATCTTTAACTCATGATAACAGTGGTTCAAAGCTGTATTATACTAATATTCCAATAGTTACTGTCTTCAATCCAAACAATCCCTTTTACTTCCTGTCGTGTGTGCACGCACATAGAAAATTATAAAACCTTCTTAGCTATCTTCCACTATCAATCCCATACTTTTGCTAAGCAAGCAATCTGAGGGATTTCAATTTTGTGTATGTTCAATTTGTTGATGTTGATAGCTTTTTCTACTTTCTTCCCTACCATTTTGGTTTCATTTCATATTTATTGGTGATGTATTGCTTGTTTCTAATGTTTCTGGTAAGCATCAAATTAAGTGAATCTACTGGATATTTTGTTGTGGGAAAAAAAAAAGGACTGTCAATTACTACTGTTTTGGAGATTATTAACAGTTGGTTGTTCGATATTGTAATCTGGGTTGTTGTCTGTTTGCTCTTTTACAGGTTGGTTCGAGAAGTGGGGGTCTGATTCTTTGCTAAAAATGAAAGGAGCTGTTTTTGTGGCTATTGCTGCCACAATTGGAAACTTTTTACAAGGATGGGATAATGCTACAATTGCTGGTACCTTTTCCTATAGATCTGTCTCAGTTTGTTTTTTCTTGCTAATTTTCGAGTTTTGAAATTTAAGTGTTTAGCTTGAAAAATCTCACTCCAAGTAAATCTTTTCATATCCCATTTATGAAATTATGCAATTTCTTTTTCATCCAAAAGTGTTTCTTGATTTATGCATGCTTATGTTGGTTGTTATAGTCTAAATTCTCTGTTTTTCTTTATTTAGTTTCCTTTGTCTTGTTTGATGCTTAGGGTATTTTCTTTCTTTTCAGGTGCTATAATTTATGTAAAAGAGGACCTTGCTTTAACGACAAGCGTGGAAGGTCTTGTTGTGGCTATGTCACTTATTGGAGCAACAGCCATTACAACATTCTCTGGTCTTATATCAGATTGGTATGGTCGAAAGCCAATGTTAATAATTTCTTCAATTCTCTACTTTGTGAGTGGTTTGGTGATGTTGTGGTCACCCAATGTGTATGTCCTGTGTATAGCAAGGCTTTTAGATGGATTTGGAATTGGTCTAGCTGTTACTCTTGTGCCTATTTATATATCTGAGACTGCCCCATCAGATATAAGGGGATTGTTGAATACTCTTCCACAGTTCACTGGCTCAGGAGGCATGTTCTTATCATATTGCATGATATTTGGGATGTCGTTGATGGACTCGCCTAGCTGGAAGATAATGCTTGGGGTTCTTTCTATTCCTTCTCTAATCTATTTTGCATTAACGGTATTTTACTTGCCCGAATCTCCAAGGTGGCTTGTCAGCAAAGGCAAGATGGTTGAGGCAAAAAAGGTTCTCCAGATGTTACGTGGAGTCGAAGATGTTTCAGGTTCATTACTTATTGATAATTTACTTCAAAGATCTTGTTTCCAAAACATGATGTCTTAACTTTTATTTCAAAATCCACTTGCTAGCTCCTGTTAATAACAAATGATAATTATTAAATGGAATCTTGCTTATTGAGTTCAACAAATATGATCTTTAGCGTAATGCTTGATGGAAACGTCTTATTATTAGCTTATTCAAAATAACCAAGGGATACATTTTGTTCTCTATCTTCATTTTTATTTATTTATTTATTTTGGGATGGTTCAGCATTATAAAGGCTACAAATATATTATAAGCTACATGAACAGAATTATAAGAACCAAAACATATTGCCAGTTCAATATGAAAATTGGAAAGGTCTCCAGAAGTCTGTTTCCAAGAAATACGATTCCTGGGAAGTAGGGGTGTCAATCGTGTCGTGTTTGTTCGTGTTATTCGTGTCGTATTTTCGTGTTGGTTGGCACATTAAAAAATTTACTTGAATTTTTTTTGTGTTACTTATTTATAATAGTAAGAAATAACAAAACATTTAAGAATATAAAAAAATTATTGATCAATTCTTACTAAAAAAAAATTGTGTCGTGTCGTGTTCGGATCATCGTGTCGTGTCAGAAATTGCCACCCCTACTGGGAAGACTATTTGATTTTACATTTCTCTTCCCTGTAAGAGGTAACCTTTAGGATAGTGTGGAATCATATGCAAAATTGGGTCCGATTGTTTACGTCCACTGTGCGTATAATAATTACATTTTCACATGCATGCTCCTACTTGTTTTCATTTAGTAAATTGTCATATATGATTCATGATGCCACTCTTGCTAAATCCTAGTTTATTCTCAGGAGAAATGGCTTTGTTGGTAGAAGGTCTTGGAGTTGGAGGTGAAACATCCATAGAAGAGTATATTATAGGCCCAGGTGATGAACTCGCTGATGGTGAGGAACCAACTGAGGACAAAATCAAGTTGTATGGACCTGAAGCGGGCCTTTCCTGGGTTGCCAAACCTGTCACAGGACAGAGCTCTCTTGCTCTTGTATCACGACATGGAAGCATGGTAAACCAAAGTGTTCCTCTTATGGATCCACTTGTGACTTTATTTGGCAGTGTCCATGAAAACCTACCTGCTGATACAGGCAGTACTAGAAGCATGCTTTTTCCTACTTTTGGTAGCATGTTTAGCACGGAAGATCCTCATCCTAGGCATGAACAATGGGATGAAGAAAGCTTGCAGAGGGAAGGTGAAGATTACACCTCAGAGGCTGGTGGTGGAGACTCTGATGATAATCTGCGTAGTCCGTTGATTTCACGTCAGTCAACAAGCTTGGAAAAGGACATGCCACCACCTCCTTCACATGGTGGTAGTCTGAGCATGAGGCGCCATAGCACACTAATGCAAGGGGATGGGGAGAATGTTGGTAGGACAGGCATTGGTGGTGGTTGGCAGTTGGCATGGAAATGGTCTGAGAAAGATGGTCTGGATGGAAAGAAGGAAGGGGGATTTAAAAGAATTTACTTACACCAGGAGGGAGCCCCTGCCTCTCGCCGTGGCTCCCTTATTTCAATGCCTGGTGCTGATATTCCGGCTGAAGGCGAGTATGTCCAGGCTGCTGCTTTGGTTAGTCAGCCTGCTCTTTATTCCAAGGAGCTCTTGGATAAGCATCCTGTTGGACCTGCTATGGTTCACCCAGCTGAAACTGCATCAAAAGGTCCGATTTGGGCTGCTCTTCTTGAACCAGGGGTTAAACATGCGTTAATTGTTGGAACCAGCATTCAGATTCTTCAGCAGGTAACAAATGTGTATTATATCCTGTTTTTACTTGGGACTTTCTTATCTCCTACCGCGATATATGGAGCTTGACTTGCAATATTTAAGTTTAATAGATATCAAATTCTTATGTATAGCTTACATATGATGCTTCTTTTACTTTTGAGAATTTTGTAAAATCCAAGCCTCACAACTTGCAAAATGAGGATAAATCCTTCATTGTGATTGACTGAATTCTCATTCTGATTCTTCATTTGGTAAAATTAACATGCAGTTTTCTGGAATAAATGGAGTTTTGTACTACACTCCTCAAATTCTTGAAGAAGCAGGCGTCGAGGTTCTTCTTGCAAATGCAGGTCTTACTTCAACATCTGCATCATTTCTTATTAGTGCCTTGACAACTTTATTGATGCTTCCCTCAATAGGTGTTGCTATGAAGCTCATGGATATATCTGGCCGAAGGTGCTCTTTTCTTCCTTTTCCTTTTCCTTGTCTTTTGTTTTCTTTACTGCCTGGGGTTTCTGCTTTCAATTACTTTTATGTCTCAAACTCTCAGATCTATGTTGTTTGTACCCACTTAAGTAGATAATTCACAATAAATTTGTTATCATGCTTTCCGTGATTCAATTAATACATGAGAGAGAACCCGGGGTCCTGGGAATTTCTGCATTTTTAAGTTTTGTCCTTATATTCCTTCACGAATGGATGGTTGTACACTCATAAAATCAATTGTCATACCTTATCTAACTGAAATTCTTGATCCTAGAATTGCAACATTTACAAAACTTGAGGCTAAATATGCTGGTTTTCTGACAGTGTTCGTTCATTGTCCGAAGGACTTATTGATGTACTCTAAATTATGTTTGTTCTCTCTTGATAGGCAAAAGGAACAAATCGTTTACCTGAAGTGAATATTCTCATGCTTAAATATATGTTCCAATTTTTTCTTATTTTGTACTACTTCCTCATCATTTTCTCATGTAATGGAATGAATTTGTTACTGCAGGAAACTGCTGCTTACTACAATTCCTGTGCTGATACTCTCACTGGTTATTCTAATTATTAGCTCTCTTGTAAGCATTAATACAGTTGCTCAAGCAGCAATCTCAACCATTTGTGTAATAGCCTATTTCTGCACCTTTGTCATGGGTTATGGACCGATTCCGAATATCTTTTGCTCAGAGATCTTTCCGACGAGGGTTCGTGGCCTTTGCATTGCCATATGCGCTCTGGTGTTCTGGATTGGAGACATTATAGTCACCTATACATTACCTGTGATGCTTACCTCCATCGGTCTAGCGGGCATCTTTGGCATTTATGCAGTGTTTTGTGTGCTCTCATGGATATTTGTCTTCTTGAAGGTCCCCGAAACCAAAGGGATGCCCCTCGAAGTCATTACGGAGTTCTTTGCTATTCATGCCAAACATGCTAATGCTGCTAAGAATGAATGATTGCGAGCTCCCAAAACTTAACACATCCAATTAATCTTCTGTGCAGATAGTTTTGTTCCCTTCTGCTGCAGAACAAAATGAGTGTTATATCTTTCAAACTATTTGAATCATAATTTATTTGATAGATCCATCTTATTAAAGAGTTTAGAGAGAGAGTTTGATTTATAATACGCCTATGTAATACACTGAACCTTCTTTTATGTAAAAGCATTAAATGGTGCAGCATATTATAAAGGAAAAGCCTTGAATTAAGGTTAAGGTTTGATTTTAACTTGTGACTTGAAATGGAAACATTGAACTCTATCGTCATATTGTTGTGTGTTTTTATAATTGAGTTACGTTTTATCGCACAAGTTAAGATTTCATTACAACTTGAGATCATTGAATGTGTTATTCGTTAAGGACGGTCCCATTGCTTCATATATAAGGGTAAATTACAGCCCCTCTACTACCATGTATGTTAAGGAGCTATCAAAATAAATTTAATGGATAATATTAAGTTAAATAGATATAAAGGTATATAAGATAATGGTATACAAAACTGATCATTTTTGACTCATCCAATCTAACTTTTTGGTCGAATAATTGTAGCATCTTAATCCGATCACATCCAATCCAAAATTTGTACGGATTGAATGAATTGGATCATTTTTGACTCATTCAATCTGACTTTTTGGTCGAATTGTAGCATCTTAATCCGATCACATCCCATCCAAAATTTGTACGGATTGGATGAATTAGATTGATTGAATCTGTTAATTTGATTTATAAACTTAATTTACTCTTTTTTTTTTTTTTTTTTTAGTTTTGAATAAAAAACACTCAAATTTTCACATACCCGAGTAAAAAACAAAAAAAAACAAAACACACAGTATTAATTATAATATTGATTTAAATAACATTACCGATCCATTCAAATAATAAACAAATTTTTTAAAATGATAATAAATTTACTAGTAAGATCAAAATCAAATGAAGGGATCTTGGATTAAATTTTTGGAAGATAAAAGCTCAAACTTTGCTAGAGGCAAGCATCAAACTAAAATGAAAGAAAAATTGATATCTGACTTTTGACACTAATTCAAAGAAAATCCATAAAATATTAAAAATTAAAGATAGAATTGAACCATCTTTGCATACTAATCACAAAAAAGTTTTGAACTACCTAGGCATTAAATCTGACAAAATTACACCTAATTCTAGCAAATATTACCTCAAAACTCTAATAAAGCAACAACTCATAAAGTTATAAATGTTAGGATGGTCTACCCACACATAAAAATAGAATAAAGCATCTAAAAAATACTAAATGCATATTAGAACCATCCTCCATTTATACATATATAAAAGCTACAGAGAAAAAGAACAAAAGGAGAGGAAAGGGTCAACTAGCGATCAAGAGAAACAACTAGGACTCAATCTCAAGTTAGGACTGTAAGCTATTAAGAGATTAATAGAAAACAAAGAGAAGAATGCAAAGCAGCGACAGTGAGTGAAATATCTCAATTCAATTGATTAACCTTAGTTACAAGCTAACAGTATATATATATATATCAGTAAGCTATACTAAGCTTCTAACTAAGTAACTAACTTACTAACAAACTATTGGAAGTAATCCTCTACAACAGTGATCAACTAACAACTCTGCAACCTTGTATAATCTAACACCCCCTCTCAAATTCATGGAGGCTGAGGCAGCACCATGAGTTTGGTTTTTAGAGATGTAAATCTTGCCTCTGGTAAAGGCTTGGTTAAGGCATCTGCTACTTGCTCTTGAGAAGGTGTAAACAGCACTTCCAACTGTTTTGATAAAACCAGATCACGAATAAAATGGAAATCAATTTCCACATGTTTCATTCTAGCATGCATAACTGGATTTGCTGATAAGTGTTTAGCACTAAGGCTATCAGTGAACAACACTGGTACATGTGCCTCTTGGACCTGCAACTCTTTCAGCAAGGACTTCAGCCATATAATTTCAGATGAGGCAAGAGCTATAGCTCTATACTCTGACTCTGCACTGCTTCTTGCAACTACCTTTTGTTTGGAAGACATCCAAGATATGAGATTGTCACCAAAATAAATGCAATATGCACCTGTGCTTTTCCTGTCATCACTACAACTTGCCCAATCTGCATCTGAAAAACCAACTAGTCCTAGAATATCTGATTTGTGAAACTGCAAACCATGATTCAGAGAACCCTTGAGATATCTAAGAACACGTTTGGCTGCTGTCCAGTGAATATCAGTTGGAGCATGTAGGAATTGACAAAGTTTGTTTACTGCAAATGCTATTTCTGGCCTTGTTACAACACAGTACTGCAGAGCACCAACAATGCTTCTAAAGGAAGTGGGATCAGCAAGAAGTACACCATCATATTTGGAGAGTTTTGTTCCTGAGACCATTGGAGTTGGAAATGGTTTAGAAGATTCTAGACCAGCTCTTTCAAGAAGAAGCTTGATATACTTTTGTTGGCATAGATGAAGAGTATCTACACCTTTCTTTACTTCAATTCCCAGGAAGAAATGCAAATCTCCTAGATCCTTCAAAGAGAATTTAGTGTTCAAGAGAGAAATTAAATCCTTGATATACTCCTGGTCACTACCAGTGACAATAATGTCATCCACATAAACTAATACAATGGTTTTGTGGCTGCCTTGAAACCTGAGGAACATGGATGTATCAGCTCGTGAGTTTATGAAACCCAACTCTAAAAGACTAGAGCTCAACTTTTGATACCAAGCTCGAGGAGCTTGTTTGAGGCCATACAAAGCCTTGGTAAGTTTACACACCCAACCAGGATGAGCACTGTCCTCAAAACCAGCAGGTTGCTGCATATAAACTGTTTCTTCCAACTCACCATTAAGAAACGCATTATTGACATCTAGTTGCCTTAAGTCCCATCCAAAAGCAAGAGCCAAAGATAGTACTAACCGAATAGTCTGAGATTTGATGACAGGAGAAAAGGTTTCTGCATAATCAATGCCTTCTACCTGTGTGTACCCTTTAGCTACAAGTCTAGCTTTGTATTTGTCTAAAGAGCCATCATTCTTTAATTTTGTCCTGTAAACCCATTTACAGCCAATGGGAGTTACCTCAGAAGGACAAGGTACCAATTTCCATGTGCCATTTTCTAACAAAGCTTGAAATTCCTTAGACATTGCAGACTGCCACTCAGTAACACCTCGTGCTTCAGCAAAAGTATGAGGCTCAGGGAGAAGAACCTGCTTTTGAAAAGGTTGCACAGACAAGTGAAGTTTCGGTTTTAGAGAACCTGTCCTAGATCGAGTAACCATAGGATGAAGAGAGTCTGGTGCCACTGAGGAAGATAAAGATGGTATAGTGGAGATGGGTAGGTCAACAAACAAATCACCAGGTAGAGGCTCAACTGTAGACGATACCAAGGGTAGTTCATCACAAGTAGGACTAGAAGTGTGTACAGAAGGAAGTGAAGAACTAGATATGTCATGAGAAGATATATGACTAGACTGAGAAGGAGAAGCACAATTGGAGGAAGCATGATTACTAGTAAAAGAGAGAGGTGAGCAAGGAACATGAGCAGAAGAAGAAGACAAAGACGAAGAAGACTGAGAAGGAGGAACTGTTAAAACAGAAAAAGGAAAGCTAGACAACAAAAATTGGTGAACTTGCTCACTGGAAGTCACATCAGTAGAGGAAAGAATAGTAGACTTAGAAGTGTCAGAAGAGTAGGGAAAGAAAGTTTCATCAAAAATGACATGCCTGCTTGTGTACAGTTTGCCAGATACCTTTTCCAGACATAGATACCCACGCTGTTGTGGAGCATACCCCAAGAATACACAAGGTAAAGACCTTGGTTGGAGCTTGTGTTTATTGAAAGGCCTAAGGCATGGATAGCACAGACAACCGAAAGTTCTGAGGAAATTAAAGTCTGGAAGACTGTCATAAAGCAACTGATAAGGTATACCAAAATTTAATGCTTTCGAGGGAGACCTGTTTAGAGTAAAAACAGCTGTACGAAAAGCATAAATCCAGAACTTTAAAGGTAGATTAGCATGAAAGAGTAAAGCTAAACCCCTCTCTACAACTCTACGATTTCTGGACTCAACTGCACCATTTTGAGCAGAACTATGTGGACATGTGATTCTATGAATAACACCCAAGGAACTAAGTTTGGCTGTAAGAAAAGAAAATTCTTTCCCACCATCAGATTGCACTGCTTTAATTTTGATTTCAAAATTCCTTTCTACCATTTGCATGAAATTAGTGAAATAGGATTGAGTCTCATCTTTTGATTTTAGAAAGAATATCCACATGTATTTAGTACAATCGTCCACCACAAGTAAAAAATATTTAGCTCCAGTGTTGGATATTATGGGAGAGGTCCATAAGTCAACATACAACAAGTCAAAAGGATGTAGAGATTTAACATGAGTATGTTGAAAAGGAAGTCTATGAGATTTTGCAATACAACATGAATTACACAGAGTGTTATTTGACAACTTTGTACAGGAAAGCAAAGGAGAAAGTTTATTCAGAACCTCTACAGATGGATGTGCAAGCCTAGAATGCCACACATGAGGCTTTATTTCAGAAACAAACACAGAACCAGTGATAGACCTGGTAGTAGTACTAGAGGAAATATTACCAGGAGAAGCCTGAGAACATTGAAGAAGAGTTCCATCCAAGGTGTACAAGCCATCATTGACTTTGCCCTTGGCCAACACCTTCTGTGTTAAGGCATCCTTAACAAAGACAGAACCAACATTAAACTCAATGGTAACATTATTATCAAGGCACAATTTATGAACAGACATTAAATTGTGAGATACAAGAGGTGCATGTAATAAATCATGCAAATGAAATATTGAGTTGGAAGTGGAAGATTTAAGACAAGACGAGCCATGACTTTGAATTACTAGAGATGAGCCATTACCTACAGTGATGGTGTCACTACCAAGAAAAGAACTGTTATTATCAGTAACATTTCCTTCATCATTTGTGATATGATGAGTGGCACCAGAATCCAAGAGCCAATTCACACTCTTCTGAGGACCATGATTACTTCCAAAACCTTGAGCAACCATAGCAGATGGACCACTCTTCTTGCCTTGAAGGAGATCACGAAGCTGAAAACACTTATTAGCACCATGACCAGTCTTGCCACAGACTTGACACACAATCTTGGAACCATTACTACCTTTCTTGTACCGAAAACCACCAGAATTAGCAATCTGTTCTGGTTTCTTGAATTGATAAGATGAGCTACGCTGAAGAAAATCTTGAAGATTCCAAGGAGCTCCATTAGAACTACTAGAGGACTTATTGTTGTTGAAAGAACTAGAAACTCCACCATCTTTAAGTTGCATACCAGCAAAATTTGCTTGTAGTACAGCAGTAGCATCTCTTGAATGTTGTCTATCAAGACGTCTTTCATAGGCCAACAATTCACTATGAAACACATCAAAGTGTACAGATTCTGTTCTCATAGTGAAGGATGAAACAAAAGAATTATAGTCAGAATCTAATCCTCCTAATCCATAGAGAATCAAATCTCTATCTGAAACTACTTCACCAATAGCAGATAGGTGCTCAGCCACAGATTTAAGTCGGAGAATATACTCCTCAGCCGAGGAACCATCTTTACTCATGGTCTGCAACTGAAGACGCAGATCCATCACTCTAGCATAAGAGGAAGCAGAAAATACTTGTTCTAAAGAATTCCATTGTTGTGCTGCTGTAGCTCCACGTTTCAAATGCAAATGCATGCTAGGAGTCACTGAAGCATAGAACCAACTCTTGATAAGACTATTAAGTCTATTCCAGTGAGAAAATTCAGGACTCACAATTGAAGAGTTAGCAAGAAATTGTGCAGGAGGATCAATGCGCGAATCAACTACAGATTCTAATCCATAAGCTATGAGAACTGAAAGTACCTGTTCTTTCCAAATCAAGAAGTTTGTACGATCAAGCTTGATAGCAAAACTTAGATTTACTGGCGGAACACCAATAGAGGAGAAGATCGATTGTTGATCTTGAGAAGAAGTAGTAGCAACTGACTTCCCTTTGGCAGTACCATTCGAAGCCATTGGAGATTGAGGATCCACAGGATCTTGAAGCTCTGATACCATAATAGAAAACAAAGAGAAGAATGCAAAGCAGCGACAGTGAGTGAAATATCTCAATTCAATTGATTAACCTTAGTTACAAGCTAACAGTATATATATATATATCAGTAAGCTATACTAAGCTTCTAACTAAGTAACTAACTTACTAACAAACTATTGGAAGTAATCCTCTAATCTAACAGAGATCTTGCTTCAGCAACTTTAGCATCCCCAGAAGTTGCAACCCAAGTTATATATAGGTAAAGCCCAAATCAAGACCTAGAAGACAAATTTGACAGACGAAGTTTGGTAGGGACTTGCGACTTGTGAGGGAGCATTTAACAACCAGGTACGACTGGTTTAAATAAAATTGTGAGTGAAATTATTTCTATATATTTTTATGTGTGATTGTCTTAAATACACGAAATAGAATAAAAAAAATTATTAAAACACATGAAATTCTCATTCCACAACCTTTCTCTTCTTGTTATAAACAAAAAATATATTATTTCAATTTTTAGACATAATATTTTTAATTAATAATTATTTAAAAATATTTTTTTTAATTTTATATTTAGTTTAAAGAAAAAAATAACCATTAAATAATATTAATTCTTTATTTAATTTTAGTAACTAAACTAAATATTATAATAGTAATATTGTTTCATTGTTCATTCAATTCTATTCCTATTATCATTTTCATTATTTTTCTATTCTATGAACCAAACTTGTTATAAGAAGCATGAAAGTGTTTTAAGTGATGAAAAGTTTTTAGGTTTTCCACGTATTATTTAAGGTAATGTTAAGATGAATAATGAAGAACTAGCATATACAAATATATAGGCTAAGGGGTAACTATAGTTTCCTTTTTTTTTAAAACTAGTACTTTAATTCTGAAAATTTTCAGTTGGGCACAATTAATCTTATAATTTATAAAAATTAGTCAATTTAGTCCAATTTGTAAATTTCTATCAAATGTTAATAGATTCTTGTACGTGCTGATCACGTGATTTTCGTTGAAGGGACATTTAATTTTTCCAACTAATACCTCCTACCATTCTAGCACTTGCTTGTTTCTTTGCTATGTTTGCCACCCATTTTCAGACTTTATAAAGGCTAAAAGAAGAAGAAAGTGGGTTATAGTATTTCTTCTCCTCTCCTTGTTTTCTATTTATTGTTGTATCAGCTTGAAAGAAATCAATGGATTCTCATGGCATGCCCAATTATTTCTGTAGAAAACAGTTTATTCAAAAAATTTCATGGACTCAAAGGAATCCTAAAAGGCGTTATTTCACTTGTGAGGAGGTTAATGTTTTTCATGTTTCGATGGTCCAAATTTCTTATATGATAATTTATGCTATGTTTTTTAATTTCTATATGTTATTTGTTATCTTTTTTTTTTGCTAACTTTGTGAATTTTTTTGCTTCCCTACAATATGTTTTGTGCTCTATTTTTTAATGATTATTTTCCTTTTTAGAAATCCAAATGATTTATTACTGGTGTTAGGATGGGACATGGTAATTTCAGAGATGAAATTTGGTGTGATTTTTTTGTTTGGATTGATCCACCTACTATTCTAAGAAGTGCTGACCTTATATATAGCTTATTAAATAAAAATGGTACATTGAGATAGAGAAACAATCACTTAAAATGGAGGTTGAAGATGGCTATTGTTGTCATAATTGTAACTTGGATATATGTATTTTATGAGTTGAGTGTTTTGTTATTTTAACTAGTATAATGTAATATAATGAAAATAAACCTTGAAAAACATGTTGTTAATTAGTGTTATGGTATAATATAATGAAAGGACTCACCACAACAATATTTTAAACATGATGTTGCTGTTAATTAGTGTTATGGTATAATATTTTAACTTGCTAAACGTATTGGTATTTTTTAAGGCTTTGGTCATGCGTTGTTGGTAGTTTATTCTCTCATTTATGCTAGTCTTTGTACCCTCTCAATAGGGCTTTGGTATACTTTCGTGCCTTTGTTGTTTATCATATAAAATTAAAGCAATGGAGACAAGAAGGAATCTTGAAAAATTAGAACTCTAGTTTAGTATTAAAGCAATTTATGATTATTATTAGGCATTGCTATATATGGCTTATAAGTCTTATAATGCTACTTTATGTTGATGGTGTCTTTGCTAAGTTTCTTTGACGCTTTGAATTTGTACCAATTTTATGTTATGAAAATATCATAAAAGCCCCAAACATAGACAATTGAATACACGCATCACCCTTAATATAGAAAACCATCTAAATTAGAATATGTGTGTACAAAATAGATATATCATAGATTTACAGCCCCTATAAAATTGGTTTCCAGTCTAAATACAAAACATGGACATTATAATTTCCAGTCCAATTTTTCAATCCCTCAAAAATTGGATTTTTAATAATATTAAACCCCATACATCATAAAAAGTTCACAAGATAAATATATATACAAAGTATATTGATTTGTATCTTAAATCTGTCCATAAGAATAAAGTAGATGTTAATCCTTGCTTGCACAGTTCTTCACTTGCTCCACTCCACTTGTATCTAAAATGTCCAAATTAATTTGCACTTAATAAAATAAAAAATATATAATTGAGTTATTAGTCTGCAAGTTTGGTTAAATATATCAGATCATATACAAATTGATACTAATGTTAATAGTTAACATGATATACCTGATTGTTGGGTTGTATGTTTTTTACTATGTTTAACATTCATGTAAATATCATGTTCTTTGAGCAGCTTATTTAATAAATAAACATCAATTAATAAAAAAAAAATTATTGATTCAAACTAATTAAACTAAAATTAATAAATTTACTACCCATTTTTCTTATGTCCCATAAGTTTGAGGTTCATTTTTATCAAGCATGGTTTGAACCTAAAAAATAAAAATAAAAAATCTTTTAAATATATGATAAATACAAGTCTATTATCTAATTTTCTTGTGTTCCTTATTGTGAAGAAGATTCAGTTAAAACTTATAAAAAAAGCCAAATTTTTTTTTTTTTGCTAAAAAAAAAAAAAAAAAAGTCACATTTTTTTAAGTGCAGAACTTTGAAAAATATATTTTATTTTAAAAAAAAATTCAATCAATTAAAACATGAAATCTTTTTACCTTATTTGTAGAGTAAGTTTCATCATGTACTGATCCTTCTATATGTCTTTTGAGACATGTTTTACGATTATGAACAGGTTTGTCAGACATCTTACAAGTTTTGCCAATTCCATTCCTTCTCAATCTATCAGGTTGGGTTTTTTTTTTTTTTTTTCCTTTTACAATTTCAGCAACTCTAGGAAGTTTTTTGTTTGAACAAAAATCAAATATAGCTGAATTTGCTCTATTATTGGTAGGCCTTCCATTTTTTTTTTTTTTTAAGCTGATGGTTCAATATTGTCACCAAACTCAACATTCCAATACTCCTTACTGGGAACAGGTTTAAAATAAGTTTGTAAGATAGTTCATACGGATCATTTTTCAGCAATGGATGTATTAATACATTATATCCTCATTTTGAAATAGAATGCATCTAATTGCATGCTCACAAGGCAGGGGCGGATCTACGTGTATATTTTTAGCATTAAATAAATATTTCATTTATAATAATATATTTTGTCTAATTTTTATGTACATATTTTAGTATATATTAACATTATTTAACAAATACGTAGATAAAAATAACTTGAATTGTAAATAAAGTGGTTAAATATATACTTTTTTTTTCATATATTTGATAACTATTAGTAACAAAAATAAAATTAGAGTAGTATACTACAAAATTTTTTCTTAAATATAAGAATCCAAATAATGTTTAAATATTTTTAAACTCAACATTATAAAAATAAAATTAAAAAAATAAGTATATGATAAGCTTCATATTAAAATTTTTTAAGTTTATGTTTATTATATTTTATTTCAATCCAAATTTTAACTTTATCTAATATTATATTATTTGACATTTTATTTTAATAATCGTTTAGAATTTATTTGAAATTTTTTTATATAAAAATTTTATTATTTTTATTATTATTAGTTATTCTTATATTGTTTATAAAAATATATTTTTAAATATAATCTCAAGCTTAAAATTATAAATCATATTTTACTTTTTACATTTTTATATGTTTATTTTAATTTTAATGTCTATAAATCTTAATATATTTGATTAAGCTTTTTATTTGCTTAAATTTTTCAGTTAATAAATTTATTTTATTCATGAATGATGCTAATATTTATTAACTTATTATATTTTTGTTTAATTTTCGTTATAAGTTAATTATAATGTGTTAACTCTATGTCTCTATTATAATATGACATGAAAAAATTTAGTGTTAAATTGAGTATAATTTATTATAACTCTTACTAATTTTTTATTTTGTATAAAAAAATTAAATAAAAAATTAGCCCCCCCTCAAATATTTTTCTGGCTCTGCCCCTATCATAAGGTATTTCAATCAATGACCAACCCCTACAACTACATGTATGACTATTTAGATAAACTACAACCTGCTTGGTGCCCCCAAATGCAACTTCACACAAATTACCTCCATGGTAAGTTGCATTACAAAATCTTGACCTTTCAACATTCTCATTTAAAACCAACATCATCCTACTTCCAATCAAATTTGGCCATCTTTGAACCTTCTGTTTTTTTTCATTTCATTTGTCTCTTATGTATTTTCTCACATCCTCTAGTAATATTAATATATGTTGTCCTCGTGCCTCCTTGATTTTACTATTAAAAGATTCACAACCATTGTTAGACTGTTTGTCACAAATTAAATTAGTTTTGCATTAGTTAAAATGAGTGACAACAATGTTAAATGTATACATGGGCATGTAAAAAAAATTAAAAAATTAAATTTGAGTAATTTTAAATTACCTAAAGAATGCTTTACACTAAAATTTTGCATCCTTTTTGGATAACCAAATGTAAGCCTTTTCACTTGCATTTCTCAAAATTTTCATGTTAAATTCATATTCCCCTTTTGTTATTGACCTTGCAATGGACCAAAAATGAGCACTTAAACTAACAATTTTATCTTCCATCTTTACATGTTTTTCAAAGTTCTGCAAAATGTGTCAAGCACATAGTCTATGTTCTACATTAGGAATAACTTGTTTAAAGGCTTCTCTGATACCAACATGTTCATCTGATATCATGGTTATTCCATCCCCTACTCCAAGATCTAAGTCATTTGTCAATAACTCAACAAACCAATGTCATGTTTTCTTGCTTTCCACCTTAACCAATACATATGCAAGGGGATAAATGCCATTGTTAGCATCTATACCAATAGCAGTTAATATTTGTCCTTCATGTGCACTAGTAAGGAATGCACCATCAACCCCAATAAACTTTCTATAACCTCTATTGAGCCCTCCCTTTATAGCACCAAAGCATATATATAGGCAATCAAACACTTGCCTATCATTGTTTATCCTCATGGTACGTAGCTTAGTAGTAGTGTTTGGATTTGTTCTTTTAAGCTCAACTACATATGACTTGAGTAAAGAGTATTGCTCTTTTCTTGTTCCATGAATTAATACCTTAGCCAGTTTATTTGCCCTCCTAGCTTGATATACACTAACATCAATATGTAAATCTTGTCAAACTTTATTAGTCACACCATGCCATTTCACACCTGGATTATCTTTAAAGAATTGTAAGTTTTCTTTTGCTACAAATGAACTAGTAACTTGCTTTCCACTGTAGTTTCTTTTACATTTATGATGTTTATCATTGTGACACTCAATGACATGAAAAATATTTGATTTTGCACGTCTTCTAGTAGACATTTTCCATATGCAACTAGGGTTCATACACTTAATTTGTAACATGTTCAAATCATTTTTAACCTTCTTCATCTGTCTCCCATGTTTTATCTCATATAACATATTGGCTTTCCTCAATACATGTATACTTGAAAAACGCATTCCTATTTTTAACTTCACATTTTCCAAGGATACATCTTCTATGTCCAATATTTTTTCTTCATCCTTCTTCACCACAATCAATTTCTGAATCGTCCATTTCAAAATCACTACTCTCTCATCTTCTCAATCCCCATTGTCTCTAACATTATCAAGTACATCCTCCTCTAAATATTTCAAGCGTAAAAATATAATTAAGGATTGAGGGCAAAGGGACCACAAAAATTAAAGAAAAGAAAAGTTCTATGCTTTTAGAGTGTTCGGTTGGTGGGAGACCATAAACTATAAACAAAGGCTAATATTAGTCAAAAGCAATAATGAAACCATAAAAATAAAAAATAAAAATAAAAAAAACAAATAACACCAAAAATAGAAGAGTCTTACCATAGTTTGGTGGTCCCCCATTGATTCGCACAATAAATTCGTCGCTTTCGTGTGAATCTGACATTTTGTTTTTGTGCTTCTCAATTCCAAGCTTTCCTACTATATAAGATTGTGATTGAGCAACATAAATAATCAATCTTTCTATGAGAATTCAAATTTTTAGGACTTGCAAAAGAAATGGAGATGAGAACCCTAACGACTGGAGAAAAGTTAAGAAGAGAATTTGACAGTGGAAGAGTCCAAATGCTGATATTAGTCACTCTTGTTTCATGTTTCTTCTTTTTTTTTTAGTCTAATTTATAAATAAATTAGTAAAATACCCTCTTAATAATTGGTTGATACAAATCACGTGATATTCACGTGCCTATTTTGTTACTTTTAATGTCACATTTAAAATTGAATCAAATTGACTAACTTATATAAATTGTATGACTAAAGGTGCCTAACCAAAAAATTATGGGACTTATATATATATATATATTGTGTGGTCAAATTTGATGTAATTGGATAATGCACAATAAAATATGTCATTTAATTTAATCTAACGGATTGAGAAAATTTTAATCTGTTCATGAAAACAAAATTGTTAAAAAATTAATAAATTGATTTTTCTGCATAACTATATATACCTTACAAATGATGTAATGTAGACTGACTCTAAAAGAATACAAAATTATCATGTTTGAAGAAATTTACAATTCTAAATAAGAGTAAGATATAAAAAAATAAAAATACAAACAAAACATAAAAATAAAATTAATAAATAACAAAGTTACTTTTTTTCACAATGGAGTGCTTCCTTCATGTTACAATTAACCAAAAACATTAATACTTTCAATTAATTACATCCCAAAGTCAAATTCAAGCACCACTCATAAATAATAACGTAATGCAAATTCCAAACATATAATCAAGAGTTATATGTAGTTTGTAAACTAATAAACAACCAATTATTTTTTACTTTTTTTCCTATTTTTCTCAATAACAAAATGTCGACGACCAATCACAATACAAAATTATTGAAGTTTTAAGTAGCATTACAAATCATTCAACAACCATCCCTTTTCAAAAAATATAATTTCTCAATTATAAAATAATATGGAGAGCAAGAACACAAAATACAGGAAAGAGAACAATACTCTTACACAACTAAGTTAAAATCCTACAAAGAAAAAGTTAAAATATATAAGTACTATGCACAAGCAACTACCTTTTCATTTAGTTCATCTACAATGAGTTGAACAACTAATTTCTTCCTACATTTCTTAAAAAACTAGAAGACAAGAAAACTTGTAGTTTATTTAGTGATTTGGGGGTGAGTTTATCCCTTTTTCAGTTTTAGGTCACAGATTTAAATCAGACTAAAATATCGATTGATTAAAAAAAAAAAAAAAGATAAGAAAATTTTTATGGTTTAAATTAGCTGAATATTGTAAAACACGTTAATGAGTTTAAAACTTTTGCTAAAAATAGCAGACTTGGACAACCTTCCTTTTAAAAAAAAAAATCTTAATTTTTGAATAATTTTAAGGAAAAATGGTACTATAATTCCTCTAACTATAACTAAAGGGTACAAAGTCCACTAACTTTTGAGTAAGGTACTATAAATTCAATAATTATTAAAAATGGCACTAAAAATTCAAAATTTTTAAAATTGTCATAAAATTTGTTTACTTGGCATAAAATAAGTGACACCACATAGACAAAATTTAGACAATTTTATAAGTTTTAGACTTATAGTAGCCCATTCAAAAGCTAGTGAACTTTTGTGCATTTTAATTATAATTAATAGACTTTTAATGTATCTCACCCTAATTTTAATTTGATAAAAGAAAATGTAATAAAAATAAAGATAACTATTTCAAAAAGAAAAATGTTTGCTTGTAGCACAAACTCTACTAAAAAACTTAAACTTATAAGTTAATTTTTTAATTATTTTATTCATTATTTATAATAAGGTTAGAAGAATTTGCCCAAATATGCTGCTTTTACTAAAAATATACTTTAAACATGTACTTATTTGGAGGTAGTACAAAATTTACTACCTTTCTAAAAAAGGTAGTGAAAGGTAACAATAGTCCGTAGGATTGCACAAGTTCATTGTCTTAATAAAAATACACTTTTGCAACCTTTTTTGTAAAAGTATTAAACTACCTCAAATGATTACAAGTCTAAAGTGTACATTCATTAAATGTGGCAGACTCAAACTACCATTTTTTCATTAAAAAATATATATTAAAAAAAATTCCATTAGCTTTAACTTCAGTAATAACATAATGGTTTTTATGACATTTTTAAAATCTTAAGGATGTTTGTGATATTAAGCAAAACTTTAGGGGTGCTTTTGACATTTACCCTCATATATAATGTAGAATTGATGGCTTTTGTTCTAACTTCTAAGTAAATCACACGGCAGAAATTTCCTTTTCTTCTTCCTGCATTTTTCTATGGAGTTGATTTGGAAACTTCATGCTTTAGTTCAATGTTCTAAAGATCAACTTTTAGTTGAGCAGAGCTTTATCCACTAAACCAACAACTGCCTTAGTTGGAAGTTAGACATAAAGTCATGGAAGGATTAAGTTAGGTGAAACTGGCACACAAAACTTTGAAATCGAGAGATTCTATTTACAATCCAAACTATATTTGTTTTACAGTGTCAAGCAGCTACACAAATATCCAAATATCAGGTTGCAATTTCAGTAGGAATCAGGAGCTGACTAAGAACATGAAAATTACACTGATCAGTTGAAGATGACTCAAGCCAGAACAAGATTTAACCTAGGGTTTCTGCATTTTATCAGTGGATGATGTGCTTCCAGAGGAATTCTAAGGCTCTTCTGGCGATGAGGGAGACTTGGTATTACCTGCATGGCCATTGGAATTGCATTCCTCCCCTAGTTCAGATGACTTTGAATTTGACTTGAATGCTCTCTCAAAATCTTTAGCACTACTCGGGTCAATCGTTAACTTGTTCAGCTTTTGTTCCTACAAAGAAAGATTCAGTTTTTAAGTGAAGCTAGGCTTAGAAACTACACAATATCTAGAAACCAAAGGACAACCAAATGCATGCAAGATCTCAATCACATTTGGCCAAAATATATGACCTGCATGGTTCACTAGAAGCAGACAGTGAATTCTCAAAAAAACATAGGGCAAGGATGTAGAGGTTTCCATTCCAGTTAGTAATGTATTAGTTAAGAGTAATACTCACACTCTGTAGTGTTTCAAGTTTTCTCTGCAGTGCCTCATGTTCAGCTCGAATACGGAAAGGAACACCGTGTTTTTGATACACATTATTTTGTGCTAAATCTTCATCAATGTCATTGGTGGTGGTTGCAAAGGGATGATTTCCAGGAATCCATCTAACTGTATCGGGGTCAACATCAGGAGGTATTGGATCCCCTTCTTTGAGAAAGACCGTGGGTCTCTTCCACTGGTATGCTCGTGACCTCCTCGTCTGATGGATAGCTTGTTGCTCATCTGTAAGGGTAACGGGAGCTAAGCGGTAAACCTTTCCGCACATCTGCACAGTCGAATTGTTCTTGCTCACCTTCACTAGTGGATTATTGAAAGGATCATCATACTTGAGGGGCTTCAATCTGCAAAAATCATAGCAAAAACAGCAGGTGTCATTTATGTGCAACCCAACACAAAATCAATTAACCCTATGCGTAATGATAAGTTGATAACAAACAAATTCACATTTGGCTTCGAGTGTAAGGATTAGAACCGTACATGCCTCTTCTATCAGATCTCAGCTGGCCACGTCTGACTAGATCAGCTACAGAACCAGAACGTTGGTACCTTGACTTCCTCACCATGTATACTCTCACAATCATAACAAAAAATGCAGTCGCAACGCATAATCCAATTGCCATATTGTAACCCACTTGCCGTTTCATCTAATCCGAGAAACCCCAGAAAAAAAATGGATCAAAAGATTAACATATTGGCTTTGAAGTAAAATTGAATACCCAAAATGCGAAATTTTGGAACATAAAAGACAAGAACTCTAATTTAAGAAGAAGGAAAAGGAGAGAGACAAACTTGTTACCGTAAAAACAATGGGAGGGAGGGAACTGATCATTCCTTGAAATTTGGCAACTGGGTCTTTAACATTTAAACTAATTGTGTCATTCTTTGCCTCCTCATTTTTGGAACTCTGTTCTTCACCACTAGAACTAGCGGAGGCGTCAACGGCTCTCAATACAAACTTTTGAGTAGCTGATAGCCGCCGGGTCCAAATGAGTCGGGGATTAGCAAAATCCAGTTCTGGTCTGAACTCGAGTAGATATGAAGGTGTCGAATTCTTATTGACCCAAGTTGAAGTCTGTAATACAAAATTCAAGGAATCCATGACTCAATAAAAAAAATTGTAACTCAGATTATACCCAATTTTCATTTGATGCTAAAGAGAAAGGACGAAGTAATGCTTACCTGAAAGGAGAAGGTCTGGAACTGAAGAGTCCAAATAGAAGCCATTAGAGGGTGACAAATTTAATCGAATTGCATCTCTGATAGCAACGATGAACCCGATCTGGTACTCAGTTCACTGAGAATTAGGGATTTTGAAAAGAATACATCTCTACATTTGTACCTCATTAATGTACCTTACGAAGAACAGTTGTTAAATAAGATTTATTGTAACGAGGTATCACCTGTGGATCCGTGGCGCAATGGTAGCGCGTCTGACTCCAGATCAGAAGGTTGCGTGTTCGATTCACGTCGGGTTCAATCCCGTTTTTAAATTTTGGTATTTTATAATTATATATTTGTGTCTTTTTAAAAAACAAGTTCTCATTTTAATTTTGTTTTGGCTCTGGTTTTTATATAATATTTTTATTCAATTTATTTTAAAAATAATTCTTACTTTTTTACCTTATATTTTTTGGCAAATAAAATATATATACATTTTTGATAAATGACATATATATATATATATATGTTCTTTTTTATATAAATAATTTTGTTTTATATAATATATGTTTTTTATATATATATAATTTTGTTTTGGCTCTGGTTTTTATATAATATATGTTCTTTTTTAATAAATAACACATATTTTTTTTCTAGTATTTGATATATACGTTTTTTTTTTTCTGAAATAATATATATAATGTCACTTTTTTTATTATTATGTAATATTTAATTTTTTTCCTAGTAATTTATAATTATATATTTCTGTCATTTTAAAAAACAAGTCTCATTTTGTTTTGGCTTTGGTTTTTAGATAATATTTTTACTCAATTTGTTTTAAAAATAATTCTCACTTTTTTACCTTATTTTTTTAGTAGATAATATATATATATATATATATATATTTATTGGTAAATAACATATACCTATTTTTTTTAGAACACATATATATTATTTTTTAATAAATGATACATATGTTTTTTTTAGTATTTAAATATACATTTTTTTTCTTGAAATAACATTTATGAGGTCACGTGTTTTTTTTTTTTTTCCTGTTATGCAATATTTAATTTTTTTCAATATGGACATGTCTTTTTTAAAGATAGCTCCTCACTTTTTATTAAGTAAAAATGATTGAATTATATAGAAAAATACATATATTTAATTATTTATAAAAATATATATATTTAATTAACTATAAAAATACATCAATATATACTACAAAAATAAAAATTATAATTTGAAATTTTAACATAAAAAAATTATGCTAAATATTACAAGCAAAATAAAAGAGAGTAAAAAAAAACGAAAAGAAAAGAAAAGGCGGCATCGGTCAAAGAAATGAAAAAGAGAGAGAGCAGAGAAAGGAAGGAAAAAAAAAATAGAAGGAAAGAAAAGAGGCAACAGGTTAAAGGAAAAAAAAAAAAAAGGGGGAATCGTAAGCATGGTTGGGGGTGGGTTATTTATGAAATTGGGTAGAAAGATTGGGGTTATATTTTTATTTTATAATTTGGATAGAAAAAGATAACGATTCCTTTTGTTTTTCCCTTAACAAAAAGAATTTGAAGAATTTTAAATCATTCAAGCAAAAGAGAGAAATTTTATAAATAGCCCATTTGTTGGCCTAGTAAATGAACAAGCAGCCCATATTTGCTCCGTATTCTAAACCCAACTTAATAAGAAATTGGCCTTGGTTTTGTTCATTAACTAAATCATCATGTGAAAATGAACAATTAGCATGAATTTTTGATCCTGATATATTTTTTTTATTTTCGTTTTACGATAGCGTTTTTAAGAAAAAGATTTACAATTTTGTCCCTTTCTTCATCTTTTTTTTTTTTTTTTTCTTTTATGCCATACAAGTTATGCAATAGAGTAGATAAATTCATTGATTTTTTATTACGAATTGATAAATAGAAGCAAATTGATTTAGTTTGCTTTTTTTAATATCTAAAAAAGTCTATGCTCAGTCTTTGTTCTTGTTAATGGATTTCTTAAAAATCGTTTTAGATTAGTAGTCAGATCGATCCACTCAAGGTCCGATACATAAGCACAAGCTATGAACAGATACACACTATCCGACAATAAAGGATAATAACAACCTTTTACGTGCTTTTGGCAAAAAAAATTTCTTTTTGAAATTATCTGAAGATAATCGTTTAAATTTATAACAAATTGGACTCTGTAGTCTGTAAATAAGAAAAATTCAAAAGCATAGAAAACTAAATAAAGTTTACAATTGAAAGTAGCCCATACTGTATGTAAATATAGTTTACAATTTACATATAATAATTTATAGTTTACATGTATGTAAATACAGTTTATTTACATACAATAATTTACATAAATTATATATATGTAAACACAGTTTACATACAACAGTTTACATAGATTACATGTATGTAAATATAGTTTACATACTATATAATACAGTTTACATACTTCTATATTAGTATGTAAACTTATTTACATACTGTCACATTAGTATGTAAATTTATTTACATACTGCCACATTGATACGTAAACTCATTTACATACTGTTATATTTGTATGTAAATTTATTTACATATTGACATGTTAATATGTAAACTCATTTACGTACTGTCATATTAGCATGTAACATAGTTTACATAGTATGTAAATAATTTACATACTGATATCACATATTACATGGCTAATGATATTTTTGCAATTTATCTAATTTTAATGTAATTAAAACTCACAATTTTAATCCTATTATTATTAGTTTTAAAAAATTTAATTTTTTAATCAAAATATATGCTATTTAGGCCGAGAGCTTAAAAAGTACGGTCATTTTCAAACATTGTAGAGGGCACCTTTGAAATGGAGGATAGCTACTAAGGGAAATAGAGAAGAAGGAAAAAAAAAACACTATTGTACGATAATATTTTTGATATAATGATTATTTATTACAAATTTGTGATATAAATTTTAATTTTATTTTATAATTATCATAAAATGTCATTAAAAATTATAATTATGCTCAAGATATCTAATGAAAGTGTGAGTATTGCACTTATGATGCTTTTGTGATATAGTAATGCTAAAAAAAGGGTTTCATCAAGAGAGAGTCATGCAACCTTGTTAACAGTAAGGGCTGCCAAATTTAATTAATTAATTATTGTTATTGTTATTTATTTATTTTTTTTTTGTCTAAATTGAAAGTATTTATAAAATGGTTGATCAAAAGGAAATATTTTCCTATAGTACCTTGAAGAGGTTGATACATCTTTAAATAGAAATAAAATCAAAATATTTTAGGAAAATGTTTTATATTTTAAATTGAGATAAAATATAACTTATTTGTCACAAAATTATCAACCATTTATTTTAAGTGAGCCCTACTTTTTAACAATCAAATATCTCAAATTAATATCTCTACCGATCATTAAATAATTAAATACTACATTAGTTAAGATACTTACCACAACTTTTGTATTTAGCATGATCTGTAGCCACCACTTTGTTATTCCATAAATTTTTCTTCTTCTTTTTTCCTCTCTCTCTAACATAATATAATATATATAAAAAAATTATTAAAAATAATTCTCCTCAAATTTATAATAAAATTAATACTTAATAAAATTAAACATTTAATATTAAATAGATCTAAATTATTTCATTTTAATTTAAACAGTATTTAATTATATGAGTGTTTTAAAAAAATGATGTAAAAAAATTTAATTATAAAAATATATAATTTGAATATAATAAATATTATTTTTATTATTATAAATTTTGAGTCTATTATTTTTGTTGTTTTTTCTAATATATATTACTGTTGTAGAAAAATATCATCCACACAAAAATTTGGAATATTTTTTATCTAACAATATTTAAAAGTAGGGTACTCAATTAGAGTATTCCATAAGAGATAGTTATAAGCTGTTATTATTTTATTAAAGGGTTGTTAAGTTATCAACTTTAGCCCCCAACATGAAAGATTTAGCTTTAAGTATCAAATTTGATGAGTTTCTTAAATCTTATGTTATTATTATATAAAAAGGATCTATTTTTTCACTAATAAGCTATTAATTATCAATCTTATTGTTACTAATTATTCTAATATAAATTCACGAATATGAATATTTTTTTCACTAATAAATTCTTTTGTAATGCTTTTTATTTTATTTTTATATATATATATGGAAGAATTGTTTTTTTAATGCTTAAATTTTATATTTAAACTAAAAATCAATCACTTATATTAATAAATTCAATCACGTATTTTTAAAATCTTCATTTGGTAGAAAACAGGTATGATTATTATGTAGCAAAAAAGAAATTAAAAGTAATTATAATATTAATGTTACACACATATAATGTCAATATATATAACACCCATATATATACAAATTTATTTTTACTCACTCACAAAGGTTATAAAAAATAATCGTACAAAATTAAAATAAACTAAAAATTAAAAAAATATTAAAAACAAGCTCAATCAAAAATTTAAACATAAAATAAATTTAAAAAATTACATAAAATAACATCATTAAAACTTATAACAATAAAAATAACATCCAATAATGTTAAACGAATCAAATTGTATAGAGTTTAATATTGAACAGATCATAGTTCAATTCAATTAGACGTCAATCAATATGAAATAATATGTTAATTTTTTTTTTAATAATAGAAATACATGAACAAACATAAAATTGTGTTATTTTTGTAGTTACAGATTATAAGATGTGCTATTTTCATTGTATTCTCAATGATGTGTTGAATTTATTTTTCCAATAATAGAAATATATGAATAAATATAAGTTTTGAAAGTTTTTTGGTTACAAGTTTTAAGATTAGCTATTTTTATTGTATTCCCAATGATCAATGATGTGTTGAATATTTTTTAATAATAAAAATGCATAAATAAATATAAGTTAAATTATTTTTGTGGTTACAAGTTCTATGATGTGCTATTTTCATTATATTCTCAACTTTTTTTTGGAAAAAAAGTAAAAGAAAACTTACTTGAGAAAAGAGTCTTAATAACAAGAGATTATTACATACAATAGTATTAACACATAATAAAATGTATTAATTTTAATACTTTATTCTTTATAAAAAAAAATATTATTAATTATGTGAATGCCTATAATTAAAAATAATCATACAATGTATTCTCCACAATAACAACAAAATATGTGCTTGTAAATAGTTGTTTAACGGGTGCTTATAAATGGTGGCGGTGGATCACTAATTGCTATGAAAAGGGTCTTAATACCAAATAACAAATCAGATCCGTCTTCTTTATATGATATGATTAAATATTTCATCAAAATTCCACCATGATTAGCAAAAGAAATCCACTAACAAGAAGATCACTACTCAAAAGTCCACTACTAATTACTAGTTTTAAAAAATGTATACTTGTCTATACGATGCCTTTGAAAATGGGTTGTCTTGTACTTTAGGTGGGTCAAAAAAAATCTTAATAAATTGGACGGTTCCAAAGAGGAGGGAATACAATGAGGTGGTCTAACACGATCACTTAGGTCAAGACAAAAAAAAGAAATATTATTTAGTTGTTTTAAAGATGGAGTCCCTTTTTTTGATTTTTAATGATATCGCAGAAACCATTTCCCAATTTTTCTTTGCATTTTATTTAGTGGATGACCAACTCTTGTTAACATTCCTTGACATATAATAATGTCGACTTTGTTTGGTCATTGAGAGATCATTCAAGTCATTACCTTTTATGCCACCATAAAGTTCGAATCCCACTAAAGGCGTGAGTGTGTTTTTCTTTTATTTAATAAAAAAAAGGAGCCTTTAGAGCTCTTTTTTTTTTTTTAAAAAAAAAAAAAAAAAGTCATTACCTTTTATGCTGCCACCTACCAAAAATATTGCACACATTATTGCATTCAATTGATTCCAATTCCAAATGTATTTTAATTCCATCATCTTCCATTTTCTCCTTTAAAACAGCATATATCATATTAAATAATAAATATCATTTTCTCATGTATTTAAAATTATAAGTTTTAATTACACTAAGTACCATTTAATTATAATTTTTTTTTATAGAAAACTAAATATTTTTGACATGAATAATAAAAATAATAAGTGATAAATTATTTATTAAAAAAAAAATCTAAGCCTCAACCTCATATCAACATGATCCTATATGGGAGCTTTTAATTGGCTGTATTTTACTTTTGTTATCTTATTAATATGATTTCTATTTTTTTTAAAACCTTATTAATATGATAATAAACAATCTATGTGGGAGACCATTTTACTCCAACATTATTCATGTTAAATCAATAAATATAATTTAAAAAAAATAATAAGGAAATTATATTTTTAAGGAAGATTTGGCTTTATTAAAAAAAAAAAATGTTATATATGAAAGATACAACACTTTAAAAAAAATTATTACACAGTTACACACAGTCAATTATTAATAATAGTTATTCCCAAAAATAATGATATTTGGATTATTGGGGATATATATATATATATCAATTCCGTTGGACCACACCATGAACCTCTTCTTATCCTTGGTTATTTTTTCTGTAATTAAATGGTTGTCATGTTCTCTATAACCAAAAATAATAATTTCAATACTATTCAAGATTGGGTTATACTGGAATGAATTAGTGTAAGAGAAAAAAATGTAAAAAGCTTGAAAATATATGTAGACTAGAAAGATTTATGTCTTTCTTATAAGATGTATCTAACCTCTTTGTATTACTGTAGTATGGAAAAAAAATTCATAAGCTCAGAAGTTTTGTAATAAGGCTATGATGCCTCAGACAAAAATCCAAGTTTCAAATTTCTACCCATATTCTCTATAGAATTTTTTTTTATACCCATGTTAGAAAAACGGGTGTTTATTTTTTTTAATTAAAGAAAATATATTGTTGGTGCCATTTATAATTATCATAAAATTTTAAATCACCTAATCCTAAATAATAATAAATAAAAAAAAATCTGAGAGCAAAAGTTTTATTTCCCTATAATCTAAAAAGTAATAGAATTGAAACATGACAAAACAATGATCAAGTATCCTAGAATCATTTTTTTTAAGGAATATTTAGGTTAATTTATCAATAAAAGTTGGATATTTTAGTTATTTAAAATAATAAAATATTATTTCATACATAATTTTTTGATATAATAATAAAATGAATTTAAAAAAAGTAAAATTGTCATTTTATTTTAACAATTTCGAACTGAATTTAAACATAACAATATTTTTTTTTTAAGGGTTACTTAAGTTACTTTGGTTATACAAAGAATATTTAGGTTAATTTATCAATAAAAATAGGATATTTTAGTCTTTTTAAATAATAAAATATTATTTCATAAATAAATTTTTTAATATAATAATAAAGTGAATTTAAAAGAAGTAAAATTGTTATTTTATTTTAACAATTTTAAACTGAATTTAAACATAAAAATATTTTTTTTGTCAACTAATATTATAAATTTTATATTTTATAAGAAAATTTATGTATTTTTTTGTCACATTTCTATATCGTTTTTCTATAGATATCATGTTTGGATATAGAAAATATGATACATAAAAGTGCCTAAAATATATATATATAAAAATTTCATAAAATATAAAATTTACAAAAATAATTGACAAAAAAATAAAATATTGTTCTATTCAAATTCAGTTTTAAACTATTAAAAATATTTTTAAAATAATTACTAATGTATTTGATAATGATTAATACTTAAAAATTTTCATTAAAAAAAAAATAAATTCTACAAGTTGTTAAAAATGAATTATGTGTTATGATTTTTTTTAAAACCTAAAGAACTAAAAAAAAAAGTTTTGGTTAATATTTGTAAATTTTATTTTACTAATCATTTTGCACTATTAAGTTGAGACTAATACTTACTTTACACGAATAAAATGGAATAAAATTGCGGAGGGATTTAAATCTATACATGCTATAGTATATATCACAAATCAAATCGCAACACAAGTATTTTTATTTCTCTCATTTCATGATTTTAACCATTTTTATTGCGCTTTTGCTCATGAGAAATGGATTCATTTTGCAATAAAGCGTGTGAGTATGTACAAGGGTTTAGTCTTTTAGTTGGATAAACTTTTTCAACTTCAATGATCACAAATGTATATGGATCTGTAATTGTACTGGATTTTTTTATTATTATATATATTTCAAATTACATTACACAAGTTAACTTCCTAACTTGTGAACACTTTTCTAAATCCCTCCCAAGTTGATAGAAGATGAACAACCACAAAGCATCCTCAAAACACAAAATGATATAAATTCTTGAATTCCAAAACTGTTTGGTTAGGAAAAATAGAAATAAAAAATTGGATAAATATAAGATATGTCTAATAAAAATTTCAATTTTCAAAATTTTAGAAGTTTTGAAATTAGCTAGTTAGTTTAATAACTCATATTCAAGAGTAATTATTATTTTTGACCATCTTTGTCCATTATATTTTATTTTTGACTCTATAATCAATTTATACTCAAAAATTAACTATTTATAAATAAAACTCATTTGAAAATATATTTAATTACTTTAAGCAATATCTATGGCCCAAATAAATTTGTCATTGTTTTCAGTGATCATCGTCTGAGTTCTAGAAATTCTGTTGACTTTTTTGTTTTTAATGTATGTAGAAAATAAAAATATTTTTAAACAATTATTCAAAAGTAATTAAAAAGTTAAAAATAAAATAATCTTCTAAAGATCATCTCATATAATATTTTTATTTAAAAATTAATTATTTAAAAATGATAAATTTTGAAGAAAGTGTAAATATTATTACCCAGCTATTTCATTTTTTAATTTTTTTTTTCTGCCCGTTACTTCAGTAATTTGGTGTTAGTAAAATTGGTATCTTACATTCGGATGTGGGTTAAGTATTTGTATAATAGAATTAGTGGCGGATGCAGAAATTTTTTTTTTTTTGGAGGGATTAAAATATATATTTTTTTAAATATTAAAAAATAAAAAAATACATTATAAAATATAATTATTAAGAACTATGATTAATTTTCCTAAATTTAATATTAATTTTTTTTATTTTATATTAAAATAGACATTAAATTAGTAAAATTTTGTTCATTTTTAGATAAAATTAATTAACAAAAATTAAACAAAAATATAATAAATTAATAAATATATATAATAAATTTATTTACTAAAAAAATTTAAAAAAAAATGAAAAGTTAAATCAAACACATAAAAATTTATAAATATTAAAATTAAAACTAAAAAAAATAGAAAAAATATGAAATAAAATATGATTTATAATTTTAATATTCAAGTTATATTTAAAATTATATGTTGATAAATAATATAAGATTAAAAATAAAATTAATGAAAAACTAAAGATAAAGAAATATTAAAATTTTTATATAAATAAAATTTCAAATAAATTTAAAAAATTATTGAAATAAAATATCAAATAATATAATATTAAATAAAATTAAAACTTAAATTTAAACAAAATATAAAATTTTTTGAAAATATCAATTATAAAAACTTAAAACTTTAATATAAAGTTTATTATACGCTTATTCTTTTTTAATTTTTATGAAGTTGAATCTAAAATTAAATACTTAAATTTTTTCAGATTATTATATTAAAAAAAAATTATATAATATATTAATATAATTTTATTTATATCACTAGTTATCAAATATAAAAAAAAATATATGTATATATTTAATTACTTACTAATAATTTATATTTTATTATCTACATATTTATTAAATTTTATTAATATATATCAAAATATTATATAAATATTAAATACAATATATTATTATAAATAAAATATTTATTTTATTTTAACAATATACATATAATTATTATTATTTTTTAAAAGTTGGCCGATGTTGTAGTAAAATAACTTGTTTTGCTCCTAATTTGCCTTCTTAAATTAAAAAACGTAAAATTGCACATAAATATAAACGCGAAATAAATTAAATAAAAACATATATACAGCGTTTGAAATCCCAATCCTCTTATCTAAACCTGAGTCTTAAAAAATAATTTATCACCAATTATTGGAAGCTAAGATAAATGAGAATCACAGTTTGAGGAAGAAAATTAGTGGAGTAGGCTAACGCTAGGACAAAAACCCATTAGCGTTATCTTCTCTTTCCTTCATTCTGACCTCAGTACCATTACAAGAGCTCGAACTCGCCGGAATTCCTCCACACTTCTTACATCGAGCAACCACCAGGATTTGGCGACAAGAGGGACACGACGAGTGCGATCGGAGCCAGGTGTCGATGCAAGCTACGTGGAAACAGTGGCCACACTGAGGGAGCTCTCGGATCTCGTCGCCGACGACAAACTCAGCAAGGCAGATTGCACAGTCGGTGAACTTGGAAGCTGATTCAGCCGCGAAAGTGAGCTTAGGGAGAGACTTGAGGGTTTTTTTCTTGATACCCTTGTTGGCTGGAGGCTGGGGTTGTTGAGTACGCGCCGACGAGACGTTAGAATTGGCCGGGTTTGAGGAGCCGGATGAAAAACGGCGAAGCCAAGCGCAACGAGCGACGGCAATAAGACCGAGAATACAAATTAAGGCGCAGAGAAGGGCGGCGAGAATTACAACAAAGTCTGAGTCGACGCTGGCTGGGTCGGGAGAAAAGTATGCCGCTGACGACGAGTTCACGCCGCCTAAAAATCTGAAGGGACGAGTCATGTGATGTTTGAGAGAGAGAGAGCAACTGAACAAGACAGTAGAAACGGAGTTAAGAAAGAGAAATAGTTGTTTTGGTGCCTCAGAAAATGTGAGAGCAACGATTTATTGAAATACAAATCCCGTGGGCTGATGGCGAATTAAATTTATATTTATATTAATCATTCCCTTTTAATTTTGAAAAAGAACAATTGGGTAAGGAGTGGGCCCGATTCCAACACCCTGCCCTTCTTTCGTTATCCAACCCGCTAATTTTGATTATTTTTTAAACTATGCCCCTATTTTTATAATAATTTTTTTATTAAATGGTTAAAAATAAATGAATATATATATATATATATATATATATATATATATATATATATATTTAGGTAATCTCAAAGGTACTTTGTAATAAGGTATACCTGGTGGCATGTTATATAATTTTATTTTATAATATTTTAATTAAGTAGAATAAAAATATTAATATTTTTTAAAATATAATTTAATTTCTTAGTTAAATAAAATAAATACACTAACTTTATAAAAAATTTTAATAAGTCTAAAAAATTACATGATTAAATTGTACCTTTAAAAAAATTAATATTATTTTTTACCTTAATCAAAATATTAAAAGTCTAAACTAGACTTATGATAAAATTACAAGACCATTTTTGCTATTATTCTATATATTTAGGCCTATTCTAGAAGTAAATAAATATAACAAATAATATTAACAAATCATATTAATGATAAGATAATTTAAATCAATGATGTTGATACTATTAAATTTTAAAATTTAAATTTAACAAATAACTTCTAAAATTAAAAAAAAAAAAAAAAAAAAAAAACATAACATGTTGATTATTAGATTAACTCAAATTAATAGTTAAAAAAGAATTTATTACAAATATTTGTTAAAATCATGTATTACAATATATATATATATATATATATATATATATATATATATATATATATATATATATATATATCAACGGCAACAGATTTCATGTATTGAATAAAAGAAGTCTACAAAGAATTATCATAATCCATCTATGTACTACTTTGATTTAATTGCCAAATCAAATAATGATCAACAATACACCCTAAAAAAGCCATCCAAGTTCTTTCTATATTGCACATCACCTTATTGTTTGGATTTGTCAATGGAATCATTGTTAGAGACTACAGCAATAATGAAGAACAACCTCCCTCGAAGACATTTGCACCAAAAGAACAACCATAAATTTTAAACGACTAAATAACAATTGAGCTACCTGCTAGCTCGTATACAATTAAAAGCTATCAGACAAAATACACACAAAGAAACCAGTGATAGACATCCAGACCACAAAACAAAATCTTTATTTAAAAAGCCAAAAATAATAAATAGAGCATAAGAAAATATAGAATAAAAGTATATAAAATGTTCGTTTTATCATTATTATGAATTATATATTAGTATACTATTAAATAATAAAATTTTCATTAATGTATTATTGTTCTAACAATATTTTTACTCTTTTTTTACTCATTAAATATAATATCATAATTAATGTCATACTAATATATGGGTGCAAATTTTTATAAAATGCTTATTTTATAAATTGACTAACTATCTTGTGTAGGTTATACGTTTTTGTGTCATATTTTTTCATATTATGCGTATTTGTATTTGTAATCATGTTTTGCGATCCACACTTGCATACTTTTTCATATTATAAAAAAATATATATATATTTTAACTAATTTACTTATTCAAAATAAAAATAAAATTCAATATCTTTATACACACAAAAAATAAAAAATAATAATGGTTAATTTTAATTAAAAATAATAATTAATGTAAGGAAAGTCTTATTTGCATCAAAGTTGTAGCCAAAATTTTCAACCAGCTTTTTTCATGCGGGCTTCCTTTTCTATACCAGACTACCGGTGGTGGAGGCGGCACTACTATAAATTTACCTTTATAGGATGGCCAGTGACCGTCTTATAAAGTCCCGTCCTAAAATAATCAAAAAAAATGGGACGTTTATGGAGCGTCGTAAAAAAAAAATTTATAGGACGGCCACTGACCGTCCTATAAAATTCTTTTAAGACGGCCATTAACCGTCTTATAAATTTTTTATAGGACGGCCAAAAAATAAAAAAAAAATTAAAAAAAAAAAATATAGGACGGCTATTGACCGTCCTAAAAGAACTTTATAGGACGGTCAATAGCCGTCCTATATGTTTTTTTTTTTAATTTTTTTTTAATTTTTTGGCTGTCCAAACTAAAATCTATATATAACCTATACAAATTATAGTCATTCCAAGAACACAATTCAGATTCAGAATACAATATTTCATTCCAAAAACATCCATAATTTACATTACAAATATATGGTTCAAAGCTGCCTAGCTAACTTTAATTTACACGTACAGATTATCATAATGTAGAAGAACATACTTATATATGAAACATATATACAATCTAAAATTCAAAAACTAGCTAGCTTTAATTTACATAGATTATCATAGTGTATAGTTAAATTACAGTAACATACACATATATATGAAACATACAAATAATCTAAGGATTAATTAAAACAAGCTACATACAAATTAGCTAAATGTTTGAAAGATAATTGTAGACGTACATACACCATTCTTGCCTTAATGTCAGCAACTCTGTTGGTGTATATCGATTCTTACTTGAGAACTACAATACAATATATGTAAAATATGTTAAAGCTAAATAATATTACGTATTAACTTGAATATGCATACGTAAATAATAAGGTTTAAAGCTTACCGGTACATCATTTGTTTCCGCATTTTCAATAAATTTTGGTAATATATGTATCTATGAATTTCATAACATAGTATCCACATTCATACGATTCTGGTTGTTTTGGACACTAAGTAGAAATAAGAAAGTTATAGTTAATAATTATATAATTAATTTAATTACAAGCATATATAAAATTACATGTTGACATATAATTAAAACAATTACCTTAACGGGAATCCAATTTGGATTAATATTTGAATTTTCACGTTGATGATGCCATGTTTGTAAAGCCATGTTAATTATAACAATTGTTTCATTGCATAATACCCACATTTATAAGATTTAAGTTATTATAATAAACAAATAAGATGAACACGATTATATAAAAAATATTATCTAATATATAATATAAATATATGCGTGTTACCTTAACCAAATTCTTGTATATTCTTCATCAGTAGGTGATCCTTTAGAAGAATTGTAAGCCTTTATAGAATTGAACCATTGAAGTTCACAAGTGAACGAATTAACAACAGTTAATGTCCAATGACTCCTACATATATGTTAGTATTTCATGTTATGATACTGTATTAGCTAATGTGTTTAATGCATTGAATGTATTATTTACGATCTCCAATATGGAGCCATAAGACACATTGAACCTGTCATTACATTGAACTTGTTCACAAGCAAGTTGACTTTGTATTCTTCATCATGATATGTGCATAAATATTTCGGATCTACAAAAAGAAAATGTCTCTCTAATTGGACATTTTGTCCTCTCCATTTATCAAATAATAACTTATTATTGAACGATGATATGCCAATTAGTGAAATGAAATACTCAAAATAAAGTATAGTTATAATTTTAAATATACCTGATGAAAATTTGTATATGAGGAACGTCAAGCCAACTAGAGTCACAAATGTGGACTATATCTTCCAGAGTTAATAAAATTGTTGTTGTTTCATACCTGAAAATCATTGGATTGCATGGAATCATACGATGGGAGTTATCACCTTCCATTTCCATATTATCCAACGCCCATCTTTGTAAAATTTCAATTCCATTGTGATCTCCAATATCGCTACTCAAACTTGACAAAGAAATAACTTCCTTTCCTTTGAATGTATTTATACCTCTCTCTGGCACATCCTTACTAATTTGTCTTTGTTTTTCAGGTAAGGGCTACAAAATATAGTTATTAGTTAATTAATAATAACATATTATATTTATTTTAAAGAACATATATACAAACAATAAAATGAGTGTTGAACATATATTACCTGTCCTCTTAATATAATAAGATGTTTTGGCCATCTTACATGTTGATTAATTGCATCACCAACGTAATAAAGTTCATCTTGGACTGAATATGGAAGAAGTGCCATTGGTTGTGATGTAGTTAATACAAAAACTTTGAAGTTTTCTTCTCCTATTTCCATTGTATGAACCGTATCAGTTGGGTTGCAACGAGGAAAACAAGTGCCTTTGGCACAAACATTTGATGGGTCATCAATTGCCAAAAAGTACAACACTCCCTACATGTATGGTCAAAGAAAATTAGTAGAAAACATAAATGTAAATAAATGAGAATATATTATAAGTTTTCTAATTAATAAATTGACAATAAAAAACTTACCTTTTCTATACCAGTTGGTGGGTGTGTACTACCATGTGATGAGTTAGAGTTGGCATTTGAATGTGTAGGTGGAACATCCTTTGCAAACCTATCTGAACGTCCTGCATCCATTTGAACGTCCATATCCATTTGAACGTTCATGTCCATCTGAATGTCCGTATCCACCTGAACGTCCATATTTTCACTTTCTCTACTTCTTCTAAGTGAGTTATCGTTCATTTGTTGTAATTTATCCATTACATTTCTCATTATCTGTTCTGACATTGCTTCAAAATTATTAAAATCTTCCTTATTTTGTTGCTGATTAATACGACTTTTTCTCCCAAAATAAGATGTAAGATTCTCTCTCTTTCCTAGCCCACAAACTTGGCCTGAATGTTCTTTACCTAATGCCATCTCAAGTATATCATTCCTTCGACCTTTTTTTTTTTTCAAGTTCTCCGGTCTGTACCTTCTGCATCAATATTTCCTATAAAATCCACAGCCAAAATATATTTTTTATCATAATATTAGAATTGGATATAATATTTAAAGCTAATATTTGATTTCATAGTACAGTATTCTTACAATTTTTTTCAAAACTTCTTTTGTTTCATCTTTAAGTACTTGTCGTTGATCACTTGGTACGTGAGTGTCAAGCCAATTCTCATGACGCTCCACGATAGCTCCAGGTCCTTTTTGCTTCTTCTGTTAAATAAATTTGAATATTATTTCAACAATCAAATAATATATATCAATCGACAATAAAAACCTTACCAATTTCTGTTTTGAACCACGATACTCAGCCTTACTCCCAAAATATGTGTGTTTATTTGACTTTGCTTTTTCTTGCATTTCTTTCCGAAGTTTTAGCGCTTTTGCAGAAAGTTTTTGATTAACAAATATCTCCCATTTCTCTTTAGATAAAAAGCTATACTTATGTGGTGGAGTATATAGTTGTTCAGGATCATCCAAATAAGGAAAGACGAATGTCCTGGCTAAATATGATTTGAATTTCCTGAACTTATCACCCGCATCAATCATATAAAAATGATATGTCATACGGTCATCAATCTCAAATGATTCCTACAATAAAAAACATAAGTATCATAACTACTATATAATTGTACACATAGAAAATCATATAGTATTAACTAAATAATTTCTGCAGTAGTACGTACCAATAACGATTCCCAAATTTCTTCTTTACGAGACTCGGGCACTAATCACCAATCAGTTATGGTGATATCAATGGTCGATCGTACCAAACTTCCGATAGCACTAGCCCACTTTGAACTTGTATCACCATATGGTACCCCATCTTCGTCAACCTCAACTACTATCCTCTCTCTTTTCGTTAATATGTTTGACAAAGTTGTCATTCCTCGACCTTTCTTCCTTTCTGTACTCTTTCCATGGGTACCACCTTCATTTCCTGAGTTAGACGAATGCTCCATCAATCTGCATAAAAATTAAGTAACAATATGTGAGTTTACACCTAAGCATGACTTATTCGAATGCATGAAAAAGTTACTAAAAAGTAAAAGTACGCAAATAAAGTATATGAAAATTATCACGTATTTATTACCATGTGATTAGTTATAATAAGATGTAGGTACGATACTTAATAAAAGAAAATTAATAAAGTATATGAAAATTACCATGTATTTATTTATTATTAATCCATATGCCTTCGCAATTAGTACGCAAATAAGAAAATGATTCTTCATCCTCTGTGTCATCATCATAAACTTCATTGGGTATCTTGTTATCATCGCAAACCATTGAAGCCCGTTGAAACTCCTCAATCTCTTCATCTGTTTCATTATTCTCATCATCATTCTCATCATAATAGCCTTTATTAGGAGGAGTAAGAACAATTGACCATTGTTGGTCTTCAAGGTCTCTTATATAAAACACTTACTTAGCTTGGCTTGGCTTGCAAAAATGAAACTATCTTCTTTATACCCAATTCTTTGTAAGTTTACCAAAGTAAAATCATTGTCTTTGTCATAGCGAATACCAACCTTATTCACATTCTCAACCCAGTCACACTTGAATACACACTTATTAAACTTGTAGTAATCCAACTCCCATATCTCTTGGATTGCTCCATAATATGTCATTTCACCAGATATTGGTTTTTTATCCTTTGCAGTAGCAAATTGCATGACTTGTGCTACTAAGGACACACCACTATTTTGATTGGTTCGGTTATCATCTATTTCCTTTGTATGAAATCTATATCCATTGATGATATAACCATTATATTTAAGCACATGAAACTTAAGACATTTTGAAATCCATCTAAGTGTTACAGAAATGTTATGATTTGGATCTCTGAGCTTTTGAGAAATCTGATTAAATGAGTATACTTAATTATTAACATATACAGAGAAAAAAATTCCTTAAGTAATAGTTAGGTTTTAATATACTCACTTCATCACGTAGCCAGTACATAAAAGTACGATTATGTTTGTTAATTAATCATTTCTCTGTGCGTCTTGAATGTTTGTACTTGTCCTTAATATGTTCCAAGTGCTTCCTATAAAGTTATGTTCATTATTATAAATTGATATTTAATCACAAATAAAACTAAGTAATAAAATTTAGAAAATTACTCAAGATATGGTTGAACTTCATCTGTGTTTGATAGAATATGACGATGGGCTTGCTCCCATAATTTACAATCTACTAGTGCTTGTTTTCCAGCTCCTATGGATTGACCAACACCTTTTCTTTCTTTTGGAATTGTGTTTTTGGTAATGGGCAAACTTATAGAACTCATTGCTTCTTCAGCTATACATCCTTCAGGTCGATTCTTATTCCTCACATATCCTTTTAATTCCTTCATTAATCGTTCAAATGGGTACATCCATCTCAAAAAGACTGGTCCACATAACTTCACTTCTCTTACTAGATGAATTGTGAGATGTATCATCACATCAAAAAATGAAGGAGGGAAGAATTTCTCTAACTTGCATAGAGTGACAACAAGTTCTGATTGAATTGCATCCAACTTTTGAACATCAACTTTTTTCTTACATATATCATTGAAGAAATAGCAAAACTTAATAATTGTACTCTTCACCTCTTTGGGCAACACCCATCGCAATGCTACAGGCAACAATTGTTGCATCAAGACATGACAATCATGTGACTTCATCCCATATAACTTTTTGTCAGTCAAAGAAACCAAACTACTTATGTTGGATGAGTATCCATCTGGGACTTTAAGATTTGCTAATGTATTACAAAATGATTTTTTCTCTTTCGTCGATAAAGTGTAACATGTGGGGGGTAAGTAAGTCTTATTCATGCCCACCTTTGGACTAATCTCAGTTCTTGCACTCATTTTAATGAGATCCATATGTTGACGAACACCATCTTTGGTTTTTCCAGGAATATTTAGCAATGTACCGACAATGCTATCACACACATTCTTTTCTATATGCATCACATCTAACAGATGTCTAACATTCAAGAACTTCCAATATTCTAAGTCAAAGAATATTGATTTTTTTTCTCCATGGAGTGCTTGTATCAACCTTATAATTTACTTTCCCACGTGCAAAAGTCATCATCTCAACTCTTGCTAATATTTCACTTTCAGTTAAAGGAGTTGGTTGTGTTCCCTCCTCTTCATGTCCGTTAAAAGACTTAACTTGTTTTCTATAAAGATGATACCTAGGTAACCATTTTCTATGACCCATGTAAGACATCTTCCTTGAATGTTTTAACCTTAATCCCTGATACCCCTCACTACATACCGGGCAAGCATAATAACCTTTAACAGCATGACCAAAAAGATTCCCATAAGCAGGAAAGTCATTGATTGTCTACAATAAGATAGCTTTCAACTTAAATTTCTCAAGTTTGAAACTATCATACACATCAATTCCATCCGTCCACAACAACTTCAAGTCTTCAATCAATGGCTCTAAGTAAATATCAATATCATTTCCAGGTTGCTTGGGTCCAGATATCAATAAAGTTAGCATCATGTATTTTCTTTTCATACATAACCAAGGAGGAAGATTATATATGACAAGTATAACGGGCCAACAACTATACCGACTACTTAAAGACCGGTGAGGATTGATCCCATTATATGAAAGTGCAAGTCTAAGGTTTCTAGATTCAGCGCTGAACTCAGGCCAAGTATAGTCGAGATGCTTCCACTCGGGTGAGTCAGATAGATGTCGCAACATTCCATCATTTTCCCTTTCCTTCGCATGACATGTTAGATTTTGAGATGTTGCTGAATCTTGAAATATTTTTTTAAAACGTGGAATAGGTGGAAAGTACCACAATACCTTTGCAGGAACATTAAATTTTTCCTTCCCTGATATTGGATTAACTTTCCATTTTGACTTTTGACAATGCGGACATGATATGGAATCATTGTATTCATTTCGATATAGAATACAATCATTAGGACAAGCACAAATTTTTTCATAATTCATGCCCATTTCACGAAGGATCTTCTTAACTTCATTCGTTGATGATGGCAAAACATTATCTTCCAGGAATATCTCACTCAAAAGAGTTAGCAACTCATTGAAACTTGTATCTGAATAACCATGCTTACCCTTCCATCTATAAAGTGAGACCGATCTTGACAATTTTGTGAACTTATTGCATCCTTGGTATAATGGCTTTATAGCATCTTCCATAATATCTTGCATGTCACTCATATTATTTTCATCAAAATTGTCGTTTTCAAAGTTGTTAGTACTATTTGTGAAATCATTTTCACGTGGATTGAAATCGCTGAATTCCTCATGAGGATAAACTTTTGAACTTTTCTTCTTAGTCTCTCCATGACGATACCAATTTGTATATCCACTATCAATTCCATTATAATAGATATGATTTCTAACTTCAACCACACTAAATTTTTTTAAATTTGCACACTTCAAATATGGACAACGAATTCGATCTTTTTCGGTTGAATTATTAGAAGCAAATCTCAAAAAAAATTCCACACCCTCAATAAATTTGACATTTGTTCTCTCCATAGACATCCAACTCTTATTCATCCTATATATCATTGTAAATTAATAAATTGACAATAACTAATTTAAAAATAATTTACTTATCGAATATTAAATAAAAGTATATTACAAAATAAGTATTGGTTATTAAATTTCTTAAAAAAAATTTATAATATGTATATCATTTTATAAAGATTTTATAAGACATCCTATATATAATTGTAAATAAATATCGTGTCAATAATTAATTTAAAAATAAATAACTTGTTTAATATTAAATAAAAGTATATTGCAAAATAAGTATTGCTTATTAAATTTTAAAAAAAAATTATAATATGTATCATTTTATAAAGATTAATTTATAAGACATCTTATATATAATTGTAAATAAATATCGTGTCAATTATTAATTTAAAAATAATTAACTTGTTTATTATTAAATAAAAGTATATTGCAAAATAAGTTGGTTATTAAATTTCCTAAAAACAATTGGTAATATGTATCATTTTATAAAGATTTTATATAATGATTAATAAGTGTCCTAAAAGAATTTTATAGGACGGTCAAAGGCCGTCCTAAAAGAATTTTATAGGACGGTCAAAGGCCGTCCTATAAGAATTTTATAGGACGGTCAATAGCAGCCCTATAAGAATTTTATAGGACGGTCAAAGGCCGTCCTATAAGAATTTTATAGGACGATTAATAGCAGCCCTATAAGAATTCTTATAGCCGTCCTATAAGAATTTCAGAAACAGCCACATAAACATTTAACCAATAAATATGTTCATTTAAGACAGCCTTATATGTAATATTTACAAGAAAGTAGAAAACGTACTGCACACATTTTAGTTTAATTAAATCTATTAGTATACATTTATTTTAAATAATTTTCATATATAATATGTAATACAATCATACTAATTAATATGTTCACAAATAATCTGGTAGTATATCAGAAAAACTATACTAATTAATTAACATGTTCGAATAATACAAAATTTTAGAAAAAAAAGACATAAAAGAGATAAATAAAAAAAAAAAGGAAAGGCGAGGAACAACCTGTTGGAGGAGGAGACACAGGTTGGTTTAGGGGAGGAGAAGGCGTGGGGCTGGCCGTGCGCGACGGACTGGGCTGGGTTGGAGGATGGCGGCGGCGCTCACGGTAAGGACGCGGTGGACTTTCGCGTGATACGGTGTACGTTTTCATGTGTTACGGCGTATGATTGCGCGGGTTACGGCGTTTTACGGGTCGCGGGGTTACCGGATGGGGGTTCAACGCGTTTGGCGGTGGCGACGGGGTGGTGGGCGCGCAGTTGAAATGCACAGTGAATATCAAATTGGGTAAATTTTAGGGATTGATATTTCAGAAATGGGGGTAGAAGAAATGCTATGAAAATGGGGATAAGTAAAAAAAATTTTACATACATTCTTTTAGGACGGCTATTAGCCGTCCTATATGTTGGTATATAAAACGGCTAATAGCCTTCCTAAAAGAGTTTACATACATTCTTTTAGGACGGCTATTAGCCGTCTTATATACCAACATTAGCCGTCCTAAAAGAATTTTTTTAAGACTGCTATTAGCCGTCCTATAAAGTACAGCTTAATTTTTTCCGTAATAGCCGTCCTATATTTCTTAAACGACGGTCATATACATGTGACCGTCCTATTTGTTTCTCACTCTAAATTTGAAGCCGTCCTATATTGCTTATATTGTAGTAGTGCGGGCTTGCATCTAAAGATGAATATGTGGCTAAAAAAAGGGCAAGGAAAAGTGTGGCAGCCATATGAGCAGTTGGTGACAATGATCAAAGGCAGTGATCAGTGAGATCAAAAGATAAACAATGGACACACAAAGATAAAAAGACTAGTGGAGATCGGAGAGTTATGATGTTTTTATTTTACTTCGATTTTTTATTAAATTAAACCGACGCAAAAATAATTTTATATGTATCATGTTGTTTTTTTTTGTTTGTTATTATCATAAAATAAAAATGCTAATTGCAATTTTGGCATAGTGTCAAAGCTCACTCGTTGTTTAGCATTGAATTATAATCAAATTCAAGTTTAAACTACACTAATTATAGAATGATTATAAAAATTTATTCAAGCAAGTAAATGCATGGCTAAATCAATGGATTATTTTATGTAAATTACTTGACTAGTTTGTGTAATTAATTCATCCTCAATTATATTGCATAGAGGCGATTGAAAAATTCCAATTCATTAGTGCTAATTGGAAGTTTATGGGATTATATTTTTTCTTGTAAATTTATTAGATAATATGCAATTTTATAAAAATCCTTCCTATGTACCTAAAGTTGAATATTAGATTAATAATTAGTTTTTTTGTTAGTGTTGAAGACATTATTCTAATATTTTTTTTATTAGTTTAAGAGTCTTATTTAGAGTCCTATAAGGATTATGATTTTAGTTTATTATCACCATAAATATCAATTTAGTCCTTCAATATTATATATGAATGAGAATTAAAATGTCTTTATTTGACTTTTTGATTCTCTTCTCAACCTACTTTGATTATCTATTATTTATTTTAGCTTCTACATTTATTCTTTTATCTATTTTATATTTATATTTGATTCCGCTTTATATTTTAACACCTAAATCTAATTAAACAAAATTAAGAAATAATAATCTCTTTTTTCTAGTACACTGTTTTTATTAATTATCCCATTGTTTTATAACACGACTCTATATGGAGTTAGATTAATTAACTCTATTCTTGTTTAAAATTTGAGGAATTATAAACTGTTTTTGCACAAAGTTAACGTGGAGTTTTAATGGTGTAAGTTTATATATATCTCTATTCTCTATCAACTTAGTATATGCATTAACAATCGATATATAATTATTTTCTCTAATTCAGTGTGAAATTTTGAATCCTCCCTATATTATTGTTTTTCAGCATATATACGAAATGGAAGAAATTTTTGAATTGGGTTGAAAGACATTTGATTATATATTGAGTTTAAATCTCTATATGAGATGCCATTAGTTCGTTGTCTTAATTTAATTTTAAAAGGTGACTCGCATACTGGTACGAATAATACTTATTTCTTATTCAATTCAAATTACAGTTTAGAATTACAACTAAATATACAAAGGTGAAATTGGGCAGAGGTGTTTTACCAGAAACCAAAATAATATACTATATTTAAATCCAAAAATGAAATTGACATGTATAAATTTGGGGAATATTCTTAGCGAGTTAGGTTATTCGTTCAGAGCTCCCAGACTCGAATTTCAATATTTTTTATTTTAAAATACATTAAATTTTTTTAAAAATAATAATATACTTTTCATACTTAATATATTTTATTTCATTTTTCTTCATAAATGTTAAACTTAAAGTACTTTTATATATATATATATATATATATATATATATATATATATAAAATGTAATATTTATTAAAATATTACTTTATAATTTTGGATGTTGGGGTTGATTTACTCCACACCCTAATCAAAAATTTTAAAGTTGATAATAACTGAACTTAAAAATTGATCCTAAATTTTCATATGAACCCAAAATCATTGCATTTATCCAAACCTATAAGAAATTTTGACATCCTTATCGATGTATGTTTTGATTTAAAAAGATAATTGACTTTTAAAAGCATATTAGTAATTTCTTTTTAAAAGAATATCACTTCATTCCTTCTTCTTTTTTTCTTTTGGGCATTAAATATAAGTTGATTTTTTTTATAAGATAAAATTAAATTTTATTAATAAATATCCACTACTACAATTTGGGCAATATAAGACGGCTTCTAATTTAGAGTGAGAAACAAATAGGACGGTCTTAAGTATATAGCCGTCCTATAAGAAATATAGGACGGTTATTACGGAAAAAATTGGACGATTAAGACGGCTAATAGCCGTCTTATATGTTACTATATAGGACGGTTACTAGCCGTCCTAAAAAAAATTTACACACAAATTTTTTAGGACAGCTAAAAGAATGAATTTGTAATTTTTTACTTCATATGGTGTTAGTTTTCTAAACCTAAAACAATGGCCCATATGGTACAAAGATCATTAGCAAATTTTCATTTGTTGTCTCTTTTCTCTTTCGAATCTATTTTATTTTCCTTTTCAATAGATTGTTATACAGGAGCAAACATCGAGGATTTTTAGAACTGGACTTGGTGCTAGGTGAGTGGTGCTAGGTGAGTGGGTAGAGGAGACTATCCATTCGATGGAAGAAATTGGAGTAAAATCTCTCACTCAAGTCCACGACGATTTTGGTTAGAAATGTATTCCAGTAAGTTTCCTTCTTTGTTTTGTTGCTTTTGGAGGGAGGCACCTACTGAGAAAATTATGCCCTTTTGAGCCGCCGTTTTTGTTGTGCATTTTTCATTCTTGCCCTAATCTTTCTAGGTTTACAAGTGTGTTTTAGGAAGGAAAGTAAATATGTTAATGAGTCTACTTGCATAATGAACATGTATGGTTTCTCTGTTATACAATCGAATGAGATGGTTTTCTTATTTATTTTCTGATCTTTGGGCTTCACTGTTGGACTAAAACTTTTCTCATTTGGCTTTGATCTCATGGTAGCAGCTCATCTTATAAAAATATTATTTGTCTCTTTTTCTAGTTTCGTGTACCAATTGTATGTTTTGAAGTCTCAATTTGGCGTTTACTTGTTTTCATAAAAGCAGAATGGCGATCCTTTATTTGTTATCACTTGTATTTTGGTTATCATTACATATTTTTTAATTGGGAAATCTGCAATAAGGATTCAGACCATGTTTTGAATGGATCCTTTGCCACTTTGTAGTTCATGTCAATGTTGTGAAGAAGACAAGGAACAAAATTACAAAGTATGAGAGTTGAAGTATATTAATAATTGTTTTGTAGTAGGATGATATATATTCTCAAGGAAGTTCATTAAATTAGATAGATTTACTGATTTTCTTTAGTGGGTCTCTTCCAGATTGAATAGAGGAGTGGAATTTTGGATATGGCTTTCTGGTCAATGTTCTATTGCGGAATGGGCTCGGATCGGTATGTAACTTGATTGATTCTCTAAGCTGAAAATGTGAATTTGGGTTTTATTTATTTCTTTTTTGTTTCTTATATTTGTATCCATATGCTTGTGTTGTTTATTGAATGATGAAAACTAGATTTTAAAATTTATTCCAATAAATGATAATTGGAGATAAGTTATTTCTAGGTTTAGCTCTGTGAATAAGAAGGTTTTATTTTATTGTGGTTTTTGAATGTTTGTATTGGTGGAAAGGTACAAATTGACTTGATTAATCTTTATTTGTTTAACTTGGGTTGGATTTGGCTCAAGTTTGATGTGAGCAAACTGCTCGTTTTTTAGACTCCTCTGCAACATCAAAATAAAGAGCTAGAAAAGAAGGCCCTAAAAAAAAGGAAATTTCGTAGAGCACTCACTCCATTATTTGATTAAAATTGAAACTCTTTTGCACTCAAAATGTTTATTGAAAATTCCAAATAGACTGATTTTGGAATCATATTCTCTTAAATGACATTTTGGGAGCTTTTGAGTTTTCACTGATTGTCTCAACATGGAATAATAATATTAAAACAGTATAGGTCAGACCTCTTTGTTTGACACGGTGGGAGCCAAACCTCTCTGTTTTTTTCATTATGTGCATAACAATGTTGATATTTAATCAACAATTCAACAGATAATACTACTGCAATAGATAAAATAGTATTTCATTTTATAATTTAATATTATTTATGTCATTTTCATGCATCTTTTTAATAGATAAAATAGTATTTCATTTTATAATTCAATATTATTTATGTCATTTTCATGCACTTGTTAAATCTTCCTGTTATAACTATCCCTTTGTATAAAGGATTGAAGCTATTAAATGCTTGAATCTGATATCATCCTTGTATATTCTTTTGTTTGATTTAGTTTATTTCATATTTGTGTGCAGATGCTTAATGATTAATTAGTCAGTGTTGTGGAAGGATCCTCTTGGTTTCAATGTGTGTGTTCATATTATGTCGACTAAACCACAATTTATTAGTTTTATTGTTCGGGTTTTAATCTTGACCAGATTGCTTCAATTCCTATCATTGTTTTGTTATTCTGTATTTATCAAAATTCATGTTCCTTTTATGTTTGTTTGTACACCATATATATATTATATATATGATATAAATTATAGATGTTTTTTTGAATAAAATTTATTCTGAATCGTGTTTCTGGAATGAAATTAATATTTGTACAGATTATATATAGATTTCAGCACTGGACAAACACAACAAAAAATTAAAAATTAAAAAAAAAAAAAAAAAATCTTATTAGCCGTCCTAAAAGAATTTTATAGGACGGCCAGTGATCGTCCTATAAAATTCTTTTAGGACGGTCACTATAAAATTAAGGTTTTTTTTTTTTTTTTTTTTTCTTCCAGGCCGTCCTAAAAGAATTTTATAGGACGGTTAGTAACTGTCCTAAAAGAATTTTTTATAAGGCGCTCCGTGAACGTCTTATTTTTTCGATTCTTTTAGGACGGAGCTTTATAGGACGGTCAGTGGCCGTCCTATAAAGGCAAATTTATAGTAGTGATCAAAAGATATAATTTAGGTCAAAATTTATCTATCTAAATACACTAATAATAAATATGAAAAATTAAAATTAATTATATTTATTGACACATTGAGAAAAATATATGCTTTCATCATTTATTATGTTTTAAGATTTTTAAATCAAACATTTAATTATTTTAATTAATATATTGAATATTTTTTAGAAATAATTGAATATTAATACCATCTTTTAATTTTTAAAATTTTGAACGCAACATATTTAAATAAAGATTTAAACTTTTAATAAAATACAACTAAAATAAATATAAATAAGTTCATTATCATTAATAAGATTTGATTATATTTATAATCTTTTGACAATATAACATTTTCATTTATTATTTCAACCGGAAATTAACGATAGTTTAAAATAAATTGATTTTTCAATAGCACGCATTTATAAAATGGATAAATAAGACTAAGCAATAAAAAAAAGTAAAAAGCATCACGTCTATCTAAAAGTTAAAATTGTCAGCATATATAAATGATAACCATAAGAAATCCTCATTCTACTCGAAAAGACTGATTAAAAACAACATAAATGATATAGATGTGCATCTAATAGTTGGAATGATTCTTATTAGCTCACTTTTTTTATTATTTTTATTTTATTTTATATGCCAGTTGTATTTTATATATTTATAATAATTAAATTTTTTTTTAAACATGTTTTATCTATTATATTTGACATGTTTTGCAATTTAAAAGTTGCAGCTGATTGTTGTACAATGTTTTGTTGTAACGTGTACGCACAACACTGTAAAACATCATTTTTCAGGAAGTTGTTAAAAAAATTTCAAAATTTCGACATAAATAAGAGAAAATTTTATAAAACCCGGCAGGGGGGGTTTGATTTCAAAACATAATTTTTTTTTTTTTTGTTTCTTTCTCTTTTCTTTCTGAATTTAATATCATTTCGTTTTCTTATATAATAGAGAAATTCTTACATAGGATTGTATTGACACGTGATATTTTAGTTAATTTATATTAAATTATCCTATTGTTAAAAATATGGATAATAGTGACGAAGCTGTAACTGTGGTAATAATCATATATTTTTTAGAATGACAATAATTAAATTTAACTATAAGAGATTTTAGATTTATACTGTTAAGTAGCAATTGCTCATTTCAAAAATCGAGAGTAATATGTGTGTATTTAATTATGATTTTTAATGATTTTTTTTTTTTTTAAGTTTTAAAATCTAAGAGTATTTAATTAGAATTTTTATAAAGAATCTTTAAAAATTTAGAGGAAGCGTTTGATAATATATAAAAGTTTAGGCCTATTAAATAACAATTTTGTGAAAATATTTAAAAATTTAGGAGTAGTCAAAACGTCATTGATTTTAAATAGACTTTAAAATTGATTAATTTTTTTATTATAGATTTTTAATGACTTTTTAGTTAAAACTACTAATTATTCTCTCCAACCCTAATAATTTTATGAATTTATAAGAATTTTCACTATGATTCAAAACAGTTAAAATTAAAAGTCCTTAAAATTCATAATTTTTTTAATAATTTATAGCTCTTTAAAAATCTGTAAAAATTTTAATTCAGTACACTCTCTTAAATTTCTAGGCCACAGCCTCGTATTTAAATAAACGATAAACTTATGGTATTCCACATCAAAGAGCACAAATTTGAGTTTTTTTTTTCCTTCCCCAAATTTCATATTAAGAGGTGGTTGCTTACTGCCTGTTGGTGGTATTTGACAATTAAGGTTCCTCGAACTCCTTGGTAAATGTTAAGTAAGCATTTATAATGATTATGTAACTTACACAAGCAAACACATAATATTATTAGCTTTTTAATAAACCAATAAAATTTATACTACTTGTGCAAGCTTAGGAATCTAGGGCACGTTACCCTTTATTTTTATGGGGACAGTGAAAAGTATAAATTTTAAAAATAATGTACAAACAAAAAATAGAAGTTGTGTTTAGACTTTCTACACGTTTTCAAAACAAATAGAAATTGTGTTTATACTGTTTCTACCTATTCATGAAGTATATATACTAAAGTATAAATTTAAATCTGGGTTATTTTTAAAAATACCTAGAAATGTCAATAATTAATCTAGAATATCATGTCAATTATCAAACATAAATGAATAATTTTCGTCCTTTCATAATCAAGGAGAGATTTAATTAAAGAGCGTTCATGAATGAGTGGCAGCAAAAACACTAGAAAAGGAGAGGAATATTTTGCGTGTCACTTTGTTGAAGAGACAAGAGGACACTACCCAATAATTTGTAAAGTTTGTGGTGGGTTAAAATAAAATCATCCAAGTTATATTTGCACCCAATGCATGTGGTCAACAAGGGACTATATATGATTGTGAAAGATGCTTATCAATTAAACATTGTTTGGCTAAGTAGACAACCCCACTTTGACTCTATGTGGTACTGAGTGCGACTTTTCAGGAAGATGCCCTTGTTCCATAAACATCAAAACAGGTGCCGCATTTAATCTAAATCGGCCAAACTCCCCAGCCACCTGTATGATCCTTTAGAGTTGAAATGGTGAAAAACGGACACCTAGCTATTACTTGGTCCTATTTCTTAACTCTTTTGAATTGCAACTTCAACAATCTTAAACTTCACAAAGACCAATCATACACACATATTTACCAATTGGTATTAGTAAATCTATCGCAATCTCACAAACCTAGCTACTTTTCTAGAGACGGAAACACAGGTAAGATCCACAAAAGTTTTGTAAGTATATGATTCTTGAATTACTAGCATAAATTAACAAGTGTTTATTACTAATGGTCGGCAACCGTTAGAATAAAGTGGTTGTAGTAATGGCAGGCGCCACTCGTCTGTTAGGTGAATGGAGCGATCAGGCTCTCACCTATTATTTTTTAAAAATAAATAATTTTATTTTGAGTTACCTTCAAAATTTTTAAAAAATAATTATTAAAAATTTAAAAAGATATTATTTTAAAAAAAATTATTTAACATTTTAATTCAATATTATTATGATGAATATATTGACACACAATTTTTTTATTACTAAAAACTAATAAATGAATTATTTATTTTGTACTTATAAATACTTACTTTTTAATAATATTTTTATTAGATAATTTTATTATTAATGAATAATATACATGTTATTAAGTAATAATAAGAAAGATGAACAATTATTCTCTCTTAATTTTATTATATAAAAAATAAAAATATTATATTTCTTAAATTACTATATGTGTTCAAGTTTTTTTTATATTCTTTAATTTTTTTCTCAATTAATTAAAATTATACAAAATAAGAACAAATAAGCATTATAAAATATGGTCATCATCATCTTTTTTTTTTACATATCTCTTCTTATCTTTAAAGTTTAAAACTTATATTATTTTTATATTTATTTTATTCAAATTTCATATATAGATGTTTAATTTTATAGAAAATTTTAAACGTTTTATTTTATTCTAAAGTTCAAGACTTCTTATTTTTTTTTCCATTGCAATCAAAATAAACTTAATTATTAATCAAATGAATACACAAAAAATGAACTTTTATATAGGTATATATTAATTTAATTTTTATAATTTATAATTTATATTTAATAAAAAAAATATTTTAATATTATTAATTAGATAAAAATTTAATTTACAATAATTATTTAGAACTTTATTTTTATATTTTGTTTAAGTCATAAATGACCTTGAACCGCCTGGAATCTTTTCTCTCTCTAATTCTATGTTTCTTGGATGTAAAGATTCATGGCCCATTAGACTATCAATTTTAAGCATCATATGTTGGAATTATTTACGTAGGCAAGCATAATTATTAATAATTTTAAATTATATTAAATAATTTATAAAATATATTAAGATAATATTAAATTAATAAGATAATTATTAAATAAATATATATTATAATTAAGTTTATAATATGATAAATTATCATAATTAATATTGTGTGATAAGTTCATAAACTACCTGACTTATAAATTTAAACTTGCTCATTAAATTTAGGATTATATGATAGGTTCTATTATAAATATAACACTTATAAATTAGAGTCGACAAGCCACTAAAAATCATGAGTATGGCTATTTCTATAAATACATACTAAATTTCAAGTATAATACTAGAGCATTGATGTGAAAATCAATAGTTTCTACGATAATTCTATACACAAATATATACTTTATATTATATCACGTATTATTGAAACAAATTTATTATTATTTTGTTATTTATAATTGATCTTTATAACATTATAATCACACAGCCCAATAATATTTTTTATGACCCATGAGAGTTTGAAATCATACAGCATATTTGGTGGCACTATATTGAATAAATAAATATAATTGTATTGAATTAGATAATATTAAATTGTATTATACCTAACTAATTCTGTGAGAGAGTGTTTGGACGTAAAGATTCAAGTGTGAATTCCTTCTTGTTAGCACAATATCCAAATTCAGTCATCAATACTTTAAAGCAAGAGTTTGCAACCTAAAAATGGAGTCAACTACAAAAACCTCTCTCTGAGCTTGTAGAAACATCAAAGATAAGATAAAGAATATAATTTTAAACCTCTCTTGTTTAAAAATAACAGTTACAAGTTCAGGAAATGAAAACAGATTGAAATAAAATAAGATAAAGAATATATATAATTTCTATATGTGCAATAATTGCATACTGAAGCTGCACATAGTCAAATATTTGCACAGTATATTGAAATTAATTAGTACTAAATTTCACGGTGGGATTCGATATTTTCACTCTAAGTTAGCGCAATTACAGTTCAAATAGTTTCCATATTTCAAATTTTCAATGTCTACGAAAAGAAGAAGAAACATTTGAATTGTAAACCCTAGCCAGATTAGGAGGGAGAACACACTCTCAGTGACTATAAAGCGAGCTTAGTCCTTTACGTACCGTAATTTATCAAGTTTTAAGAGTGTATTTACTAACATTTAATGCAAATTAAATTAGAATTGGAATAAAAATTAATTGAAATGAAGAGAAAAGGGAAAGAAAAATCATTATCATTCCATATGTTTATTAAAATGTATTGAATTGAAATGAATTTTTTTTTTTAAACTGTTGAAAAATATAAAATAAAAATATTAAATGTAGAGATAATTTATAATTTCATATTTGAGAAATATTAACAAAACCAAGGGAGTGTGAGAATCAATTAATGAAAATCATTTCAAAATTTGTGAGACCTATATTTTCTTCACTCCATATTTTTTGAAAGTAAATATGAGAATGACTCATTTATACTCATTCTCTTCCCTTATTAATAAACACATCCTAAATTTTAACTATAAAAGTCACGATTCATCCATCACGTAAGAAATACTACAAGTTAAGTGCTTCATTCCATCGAATCATAGACACCACATTAAGGCTAGGTTATGTCCGAATTCCAAACAAATTTAATGAACTGTTAACCTGACTAACTAAGATATAAATTATGTCACTTAGCAACATGAAGTTGATATGGTAAATAGAATGTTTGGTTTGAGTATCAATTTTAAATTTTTGAGTATGTAATTATTTCAAAAAAAAAAAAATTTGAAATATAAGATTATGCATTTTTTTTTTTTGAACTTGTAAAAACTCATTTCAAAATTCACATATTCATATATCTAATATCGTAATATGATGACTAAAACATTATTATTATATAAATTTTAAAAAAATTATAATAAGACTAAACCTAAGATGATCTTCTACAATTTTTATTGACAGTCGTTGCTTTACTAGTAGAATTTCAATAATTATCACCGATGATAGTTACTAAATATAAGACAATTTAGTTCGAATAAGGCCTACATTGGGCAACTCCATTAGTGGTTGGAAATCTTGTGAAACTTTTGGCGATGATCATAAAATATTTGGTGAAATGGTTGCCAAACTATTGAAATGGTGGCTGCCTCTTCTTTGTGATCTTATTGGTTCAAGTCCTACTGTCAATTTATTTAAGTTATATAGAATGAGTATTTTTGTCTTTATATTATATTATTTGATATAAAATTGTGCATTTTAGAATAAGTTTTTGCTAGTTTGAAAAAATTATAACCAAAGTCAAGAATTCCAAACACGAACAATTCGATTACGGGCCAAAATTGGGCTCGTCGATGAGTTCAGTCTAAAGCCCATTTTAGGCGCTGTTAAATAATATAAACTGCTTTCTAGATGGAAATTGTTTCTAACGTCGTCGTTTTAGAAATATGAAAAGCCCAAAACCCTGATTTAGCCGTAGTTTCTGCAAGCTCGAAGTGGGACTGAGAAAGGAGAAACATAGAGAGTGGAGGAATGGGTCTGAGATTGAATATATTTCTCTTTGCCACTGTTGTTCTATGTGGAACTGCCTTTTCCGATCTGATTCTCTCCAAGGTTGAGAGACGTGTATGTTTCTGATTCTCTTTCAATATTTTCTCGTTTCTGCATCTATTACTTCTCATTTTTCAGTAATATCTGTGGCTTCTGATTATTTCGGGTTTAGGGATTTACCTAAGGGCAATTTGACCTATTTTGTGTCGAATATTTTGGATCTCCTGGTTAATTGAATATTTTTTATGAGACAAGTATTTTTAGAAAGTAAGTTTTTTTGTTGACACGATAAGCCAAATTTTATTGTATGATATGATTTCATTTATTTACTTTCAATATCTCTGGAATTTGATATATTTATGGTAGTTTTCATTGGTTTTCTCCGAAGTTACTATTCTTATGTTATGGATAGAGTTTGGTATGCTGACTTTTGTTTGACCTCGATGCAGATAGATGCTAGATCACAAATTATTCGCGTCACTTCGACATTGAAGGTACCTGAATTATACTTTTCATCCTGCATTATGTTTTTTGAATTCTTATAGGACTTAGTGGGATATTAGAAAATATTATCAAATCTACCTCTTATTGTGACTTTATTAATTTTTATGACAAAGGAAAAGTCTACTGAAAGTTACTATAGAAGGACTTTGTTGACAATTTATACACCAATTCTAACTGGAAAGAGGAAAAACAGTGGTAGATAACCCACGTTTCAAATTATCATTCCCTGTTTTTTGTGGGCAGTTGGTCTAGGTTTTTCTCTTACATGCTTATTATTTGCAGGTGGAAAATACAGGGAACGATTTGGTTGAATTTGTTCACTTGGCCTTTCCTGACAACCAGTTTAAACATTTGGCATATCTGTTGGTGACACCTAATGAAGGGAAAGGAAAAACAAAAGGTACAACTGATAGTTACCCTGTTAAAGTTGACCGCCTTGAAGACACACCTTCTTCCCTGAACTTCTATTCGGTATCTTTACCTAAAAGATTGGGTAAGGGGGACACCACAACTTTTGATGTATTGGCAGTCTTCACCCATGCATTGAAGCCATTTCCTGAAAAAATTACCCAGGCTGATATACAGCTTCTATTCCTCCAGGAAAGTGCCCACTATCTCTCTCCTTATGTAGTCAAGTTCCAATCACTTAGTGTTAAATTACCAGATGCGAGAATTGAATCATATACAAGACTAGAAAATACAAAAATTCAAGGCTCAGAGATCAAATATGGTCCCTACGAGAATCTTCCTCCATACTCATTCTCTCCCATTGTGGTTCATTTTGAGAGCAACCAGCCCTTTGCTGTTGCTAAGGAGCTGATACGGGAGATAGAGATTTCCCACTGGGGTAATGTTCAAGTGACAGAGCAATATAACATTATCCATGAAGGTGCTCAAATCAAGGGGGAGTTTTCGAGGTCTGATAAGACATCTTTGACTATATAATTTACATTGAATAAAAATGTAATTGGGGATCATAATCTGATTCATGTTGTATTATGCTGTAGACTTGATTATCAAGCTAGGCCTCATGTGAGAGGTGCATATGCTGTTAGGAATCTTGTTGCAAGATTGCCACCAAGAGCTCATTCTGTCTATTACAGGGATGAGATTGGTAACATTTCGACTTCTCATTTATGGGGTGATTCAAAAAAGGTAAACGTTTAACTCATCCAATTCTCTTTCTGGTGGTTTCCTGCATGACAAGGATTGTGTTACTTATAATTTTTTACAGACGGAACTGGAAATTGAACCTAGATATCCAATGTTTGGTGGTTGGAGAACTGCTTTTACCATTGGATATGGCTTACCACTTCATGACTTCTTATTTGAGTCAGAAGGAAAGCGCTTTCTGAACATCACCTTTGGCTGTCCTATGAATGAGTTGGTTATTGACACGTTGACTGTGAAGGTTGGTACAAATTATTATTTCTTATTATTTAGTTCTTTTCAAATAATATTGTTTCTTCCCTTTTTTAGGAGTTTTGGTTGGGGGAGCATGGCTTCTTTTTATATGTGATCTGTTATGCATAGAAGTGTGTAGTTTAACTGTGGCCTACTGCACTGACCCCCAAAAAAAAAAAATTTTTTTTGGCCTATTTGCAATATAATATATAAATTTCTGATTTGCAATCTCATGACTGAAATACAGGTTGTTTTACCTGAGGGTTCTCGAGACATATCTGTGCCTGAAATATTTCCTGTAAAACAATGGCAAGAGGTAATACTTATCTTTGGGATCTGAAATTTACTGCTAATATAATTTTTAAGGCATTATTTTACTCACCTTTTCTATCTAAAACGATCTTGGTTGCATCATAAGAAATTTTTGGTATATGATTCACTGCAGACAAAATTTTCCCACTTGGATGTTGCTGGTAGACCTGTGATTGTGCTGGAGAAGGCCAATATTGTGCCTGAGCATAACCAGTATTTCCAGGTATTACGGTCGTCTCTGTCTAAGACCTAGGTGATTGTGATAAAAATGATGTTCATAATAAATTGAATGATTTCTTTTTTAAGCTAGTCCATACATGTGTGCGTTTTCATATTCATCTTTTATTGGTGGAGAAGATGATTTTATCAGTATGATTGAAGTTGAAAAAGATTCTTACTGCTTATGACAGTCAAATGATTTTTCATGGGAAATCATTTAGAGTTTGGTCGTTTTCTTTTGCTTGTTCCTTGGTCTCCTCTTGGCTCCTAATTTACTTGTGTATATCAGTTCTTGGTCTTGTAGCTAGTCGTGGAATGGAGGTTTTTTTAGTCGAAGTAGAAAAATTCATTGAAGCAAATTGAAAATAGCTCAAAACATACAGCCCTTTCAACAAGGAGTAGAGAAGCCACCATATCGTCCAAGCCTAAAGCACCTATATAACAATAACAGCAGCCAATCCTGATTCAAACAAAAGCTAGCTTGTTGCCACTAACTACTCCAGTCAAGAACCTTCAGACCTCCACTTGATATCCAATTTTCTATATTCACGCATAGCAGACCTTCTGGATTAACACTAAGCCAGAAACAAATCGCACTCCTAGAGCCAGATCAAGTGAGCTATTCTCCTGAGCAATTAGGTCCTCTTGCATAAGAATCGGAACCAGATGTTCCAGCTTATTCACCGTATCAGCCATTTGCTGACATTCTAGAGTTTGGTTTGAAAATCTCAAAATCATTCACCATTTCATTAGCAAAATCAAACTCACAGTAGTAAGGAGTTCTAACAGATCATGTAAATTGACAATAGGCAACCAATTTCATACCAGTAAAGGAACTTAGGGCTCAAAATTGCATACACTTGGCTAAAGAACCAAAATCCTAAGTAATCAGACTAACTGGTGGAAAATTCAAGGTGAATTTCCTAAGAAATAAAGAGTAAGAAAGGGAAAGCAAGAGGAAAACAAGAGAAACCAGGAAAAAGGATAGAAAACAGCAGAGAGAAATAGTAGCACCAAAGCTAGAGAGAGGCTCCAGAGAATGTTTGTGTGCTCCTCGGTTACATTTTTTTTTTGTTTGGTAAATTGTTATTTTGCATTATATCTGCTATGTATATTCTGGTGACTATGGAGTGGAGTGTGTTGCTGACCTTTATATATCTAACGTAATAGAGTTGCTACAAACGTCCTCTGTGACTAGCAGGGTTTGCTTTTTGTCTCCCTCCTCTCCCCATGGCAGAATTATTTATTCCGTTTGCTGCTGCTTTTACTTATTTTGCAGGTCTATTACAAGTTTAACAGTCTTGCAATGCTTTGGGAACCATTGATGTTGATATTTGGATTTCTCTTTTTCTTTGCTGCCTGCATTGTGTATATGCATACAGATGTGACAATCTCGAAGTCTTCTACTTCTTATTTGGCAAAGCTGCAGTGGGATGAAGTAAGCCTGTTGCTCTGTACAATCTGTATTTTTGGGTTACTCTGAGAACTAAATGTGTATCATTGCTGGTTTGTTCCAGGTGCAAGCATCAGTTCACCAACTCCAAAGTGTCATCAATCACTGTTTAGTGATGCATGACAAACTCGAAGCATCATTGCATGATCTTTCCCGGACAGGGGACATCCAAGCCTGCAAAGCAGCTCGTAAAGCTGCTGATGCCTCATTGAAAGAGCTTACAAAGGAGCTGAAGTCATTGTTATCCTTCCTGCAATCATCACAGCAGGCTACTCAAATATTTCCCAAGGTTGGATCACTCATTGAATTCTAAACCCTCCTTAAAGTTATATAGAGATAACTTTGCCCCTTGTTGTAGTTGTGATTAGAACAGGTAAATTATGTAATTATGGTTTTGTATATAGGTGGAGGAGTTGGTTGTGAAGGAGAGAGATTTGCAGGAGAGGCTAATGGCAAAACATTTTACAGTAGTGGACTGCTATGAGAAGAAATATGGAGGTAGAGAAATTGAGAATCGGGTCAGTCAACAGCAGCAGAAAATCACTTCCTTGAGGCAGGAGGTAGACGATCTTCTTGAATTTATCGATGAGATATGATGAGCATTTTGATACTGTTTAGAACCTAAATGGCATTTCAAGGGCTGATGCAAACTTTACCTTGTATTTGTGTATTTGTGGTAGAATTGAAAAGATTCCGAAAAGCATCAAGTATTGAAGTTTTGTGTTGTATTTACTTCTTTTTTTTCTCTGTGTAATTTATGTTGTTCAACTGTGGATTCAATGCTTTCTTCAATAGGAATAGAAAATAATACTGTGGTCATTTAAAGAATCCTTTACCAATTTGGCATCAATCACATATACATAGAATCACAAAGATAATACGTAATTGTCTCCGCTCAAATTTCTGCATTCAACTCCTTTCGTCTATTCAAAGTAGAAAGAAGCCGCCCTATCCTAACAAAAGGAAAGTGTGCGTAAATGTTATGCTTGGGGTTTCGACGGCCTTGCCATGAACGTCAGTTGTGTTCCTCAAGTTTACTTTGAATTGGGACGAAGCACTTGTAAAAGCTCAAGATTTAGTTCAAACGTAGCTCCAGGCTGGCAGAAAAGGGATTTGAGTTAGAAGCACAAAATACAAGAGTGGGAAAAGCAGAAAATGAAAACACAACAATGTCGGAGAACTTACTGGGATCTCGTTCATTCCTTTTTGGCCATACCCAGCTTCTGGAGGAACAATCACAGTTCTCTACAATAAAAACCAGAAAAAATTACCAAAATAAAGAAACAGATTCCAAAGCGGGAAGAGCATGGTATTGGTAGATAGAGGCTTACTATTCCTCCTACTTTCATGCCTTGAGTAACAGAGTACATAGCAGGTGGGGGTTTTGGTGCAGCCTGTGCAGAAAATAAACCATTTTGATTGTCCACATAATCACGCTTCCTTTCTTTCCCCGGAGGTGCTCCAACTTTGAACTGGTATGGCTATTTCATTCATTCATAGATTCACCACTTTAGCTTAATATCAGTGGCTATTAAATATTTCACAATTTTTTACATTCCTTTTCTCAACAGAGTGAGTAATTTTCTCTCTCAACTTGTGGAAGAATACATCAACATAAATAGAGTATAATTATAACCTGGGCAATACTACGATTTCCGGCTAAGAGTTTGGATTCTCTACTTGAAACTGCCGTAATTTTGCGATAGATGCAGTCAAAGTGAACCTGTGAAAGTATAAGCACAAACAATTACAGAGATTAAGCTCATGCCAAAACACAATCCCAATGACACTTGTAGTTTCATTTCTAAAAAGGATGAACACATTCATATCAAAAATGGATTAATTGCGTTGAAACAAAGCCAATCCCAAAATCAGAAACCCACCTCAACTGTTGAGCCCTTTTGAGCTACTGGTCCTTTTCCCTCAACCAAATCATAATATTTCAATCCTTCGGCTGCTGAAAAGCAAAATCATAATACAATATCCAATTCAGCAAGTTTTGAAACAAAAAGATTGAAGATTTTCAAGCCAATTACGCAAACCAACCAACCCATAAATCAGAACTATATTCTGTACCCTTCTTGACATGTAACGGTCGACACACTAATCACAATATAACGCTCAAAATTTGTAGCAATGCTGGTGCTAACTTTTTCTCATTTACGTGATGATAAGAAGAGGGATACAGAAAGAGTTAAGTAACTAACGGCTAATAAGGTACTTCTCGAGAGGAATTGTCTTCTTGTTGCGTCTATCTCTGGCCTCAGATGGCAAAGGCACAGATAAGAGGCTGAAAGGTAAAGAAGATATCAAAATTGCAGATCTTCGTGAAATGGGTGGTTTTGGAAGCACAATTTGATTTGCTTCCTCTAATTGAAGAAGACTATGCTGATGAAGAACGGGCCAGTTGTTCGAGCACCATATTTTAGAAGCCATGGGCATGGCCATTGCAATCAGAGACAAGCCTGAATGCTTCAAGCGCTTTATATCCTATCCATTCTCTATATGACCAATTACAATTATATCCCCACCTTTAATAAAGTTTCAATAGGATGAAAATCTGAAATTCGAAAAGAAAATCAGTGGAAATTTTGGAAGTCTATATATAATCAAATTTGATATCTAAATAAACACTGCTAAAATGTCATATCAAATGTATTACATAGTGTCATAATGTAACGGATAGGCTTAGTTGCAATCTAATCGTTCTTGCTAAATTTGTAAGGAAACCAGTAAGCTTTGTTAGAACATGTCACTTAATTGCTGCACTTTGCTTATACAAAGTAAGAAAAGAGGTAATCACAAAATCAATCATCGAGGCATTGCTCAACATGTGCATGTCAAAAGCTTATAAACATTACAAGTAATAATCTAGGTAAGAACACCTATGCAACCAATAATGTATAAATCAAACTTAAATCAAAGATTATGGTAAATGAATTACATATAAAATTATTGTATTTAGTTCTCATTGATGTGGCAAGAGAGTAGGCCGCTATGGCTCTTCATGAGTCACTTACTATATTATATTTTTTTATAGGACATGTTTAGTTTACAGTAATCGTAATCGTAATCGTAATGAAATTGATTTAGAGTATTATTGTGTTTGGTTTGACTGTAATCTATAATAGAATGTAAAGGGATTACAGCAATAGCAGTAATCCTCATTACACATGCAGCTTTCTGCAATTCTCATTACGCCTTCAACATTCTATATTTTTCTCACAATTTGTATAATTATTTATAATTTTTTTCTCATTCTATATCTTTTAGTAATAAAAAAATTATTTTTTAATTTTACTTCATTTATAATTTTATAATCTTCAATTTAATATTATTATTTATTTTGATTACAATACTTAAACAAACATCGTAATAATAATATTGTTTCTTTTACATTCAATTCCATTACAATTACCATTTCTATTACTTTTACATTCAGCAAACCAAACGTCATTATAGTGTTTTTACAACATATTTGTTAAACAATATTAAATATCATAATTGTATAGTTTTTGAAGAGTATGTATTTAATTATTAAATCAGATTATATTGTACACTAAAAAAATAATATGGTTATAAAGAAATTCAGGTGGTGTTTGGTAGGGTGTAATAATACATGTAATATAATTAATTCAGCACATTACATTATTTGATTTGCCCAAACACATGTAATGTAATGTAATCAATTACATCTGAAATTGTAATAAGGATTACACATCTAACAACACTGAATGGGATTACATTACGTGTTGAACAGTAACATTTTTTTTTGCAAAACGCGTGCTCCAGTTTCCCAACCGGCCCGTCAGTCCCGTCAGTCCCGTCCCGTCCCTGAGCTGGCGGCGTTGTCGTCCAGCCGTCCAGCTCGTCATCCAGTGAAGTCCGTCGTCGTCGTCCCGTCGGTAGGCCTCCTCGGCGTCCGTCGTCGTCCAGCTCGCGTCGCCCAGCTCGAGTCGCCGCCCAAATCGCGTCGCCATCCAGATCGCGTCCCGTCCAGCTCGTGTTGCCGTCCAGCTCGGCATCCCGTCCAGCTCGCGTCCCGTCCAACCTCTGTCCAGCCGTCGTGTGCCAGCGCTGTCCAGCTTGCCGCCCAGATCGCGATTTTTTCTGAATGTTTTTCTTTTTAAATTGTATTTTTTTATCTGAAATTATATTTTTTTTTTGCTGAAATTGTATTTTTTTTTTGCTAAAATTATATTTTCTATTAAAATTGTTGTTATAAAATTGTATTTTTTCTGAATGTATTTTTTTTTAAATTGTATTTTTTTCTGAAATTGTAATTGTATTTTTTTTTTCTGAAATTGTAATTGTATTTTTTTTTTCTAAAATTGTATTTTTTATTAATTTTTGTTATGAAATTGTATTAATACTCATTACATAGAATGTATTTTTATTATTTTTTAAAATAATTATATAATTTTTTTTATTCCATTACATTACAATAGTTAAACCAAACACTGTAATACTGATTCCTTTTTTTATTACAGTGACTAAACCAAACACTGTAATAATAATACTGATTCATTTACATTACATTACATTCCATTACGATTACGATTACATTCAGCAAACCAAACGTAACCTCAGTACGACTAGGTGGTATGGATCTAAATTATACTGGATACTTAATTTAATCTTTTTTAATTTTTAATTATAAAATTATATATTTTGACTTTTTCATTCATTTTAAACTAAAAATAATGTTTTTTTTTTCTTTTTAAGATAAAAAAATAAATTAAATATTAATTTAAATAAATTTTTACAATAAAACTATTTTCATGTGTAGGTAAACTCCATAAGACAAATTACATACTATTTTAAATATAAATTATTTTATTAAAATATTTATCTATTTATTTTATTTAATTATATTATGTAAGTTGTCACTAAATAATACACATACTAATTATAATATAATTCAATATTATTATAAACATAACATACTGTTAATATCATTTTTCAGTTTTACATATTTTTAGGAAAGAACATCACTTATAAACAGACTTAAGTAGTGAAAATTAAAAAAATACAAAACTTGTCAATACAAAATTTCCCAATATGTACTACGATTATTGTTTTTTCTTGCCTAATCTAGTAATATATATTTAATCTAAATGTTAGGTTATTCAAATCATTATAGAAACATTTTAAAAATATAATCTATTAATAGTTATAAACTTATTCGATGTATTGATTACGAAATACAAGATTAAGATAATAAAAAAAAAAGTCGATGAAAATCATGAGAGAAAAATAGTAGAGAATCCAAGTTCTCCCAACACTTAATTACACAAGCATTCTGACATTTACATGCAACTCTTAACACATTGCTTGAAATTTTGAAACAAATATACCCCTTCTCTCACCTATACAAAGTAAAACTTGAAATCTCGCTCTATGATTGTGACGAGCTCTATTACAATACTGACTAAATTGATGAAATTACAAAGATTTTTAAAATATTGGTTTTATTACTACTGTATTACAATTTACTAGCAACTTAGCAAGCGGTATTAAGAAAAAAAAATGTGTGTAGTATATGGGGATTTAGGATGGAGATTTGTAAGTGTATACAAATTGCCTAAAACCATATTTAAATATACAAAAGTTTAAATGTGAGATACTTTTATTTATCATTTATATTATGATTAATTAATATATAATTTTATAGTTAAATATATACTTATAAAAAGTAAATAAATAATAAAAGAGAAATTTATATATATCTAAACTATATATAAAAGTCTAAATCATGTCAAATATTTTTTAAACAAAATTACCTCTATATTTTAAACAATTGATATTAATTGTCGTTATAGGACTCTATATCATATTAATTAAGGACTATAAACATGAAAATCTAATAAGAATTTAAAATAAGTACTTTAAGACATCTAATAAAGATTCTAAATATTATTTTAATTTCTTAATTAATTTAAAATTTAAAAAAAATTAATTTCGTATTTATTTCAAATATATTATAAAAATTAATGAAATTAACATAAGTAAAATAATTTATATACAAGACACATATTTTTAATTAATTTTTATTAAAAATAGGTATAAGGTATCAATAAATAATAGATTATATAGCAATTTCTTACACTTTATTTATTTTTATTTCATTTTTTTTTTAAATACACACTTAGTAATTTTCTCACACTTAAAACTAAGCATGTAACCATAGATTAGTGGTGGGATTTTTATTTATTTTTTTCTGACCAATTAATTTGAATTGAAGACCAAATTTTATGTTTATAGAAATTTGTTAGTTTAAGTAGGTCCAAAAAATATATAAATTAATTTGGTAAATTTGGGTGTAAATTTTAAAAATGATATAAAGGAATCGAACCTACACTTTTAATACACTAATTTTTTAAATATTTTTTTTTATTATTTATCCATATATTATAATTTTTATTATAATTAAATTATAAATATAATTATAATAATATTTTAATTAAATTGCTCGCAAAAATAAAAGATGGCATGAAATGTTATCTAATGAATATTCAACTCTTGCAATATTTTTTCTTAAAAAAAAAAAAACTCTTGCAATATTTTATGTAAGTATTAACAAATCCTTTCACAATATAATCTCAATTTATCATGAAGTACTCTTTAAAATAATTACTAATGTTTTATGTCAAATAATATATCTGTATATTTTATTTTTCTCTTTATTTCTTTGTAGAATTATATGTTTCAATTGGATAGCTTTTATATCATATTATGATTATAGATCATAAGTTATCAAGTCAATATTCTTTAAATTGACCTTATTGATTGACTCAAATGTAGGCTTTTTGAGATCATAAGTCCATTAAACTTTTTAATTTTTCAAAACGGTCAAGATAGTGTCGACTTATAAAATAACTTAATAACTAAATTAATTAGAGGTGTCAAGACTGCATGTCAAATTAGCGTGCCAGACTAACCCGTTACCTAGCATGTAGTGTTGGCCCATGGCCCCATATATATGGGATGTGTCGTGCTGTGCTTAACAGGTATGTATGGCCATGACCCATTTATTTTATTTATATATATATAGTTAAAAATATTTATAATGTTTTAAAAAGTTATCAATATGGTTTGAACTCTCAACCTCTTGATAAAAATTCATTGAAATATGACTAATTTTTATTAAATATAAATAATTTTAATTATTTATTGATTTTTTTAAAGTCAATTTTTAATAAAAAAGGCTTCGTAGGCTATGCCATTGCTGCTCCTTTTGGCTCATGAGCCATAGTGCCATACCATGCCACACCGAATATTTAGTAGATTGGGTAGTGCTGTTCCAACCCAACGAACCAACGTATCGAATACTTAATAGGTCGTGTCGTGTCGTGACTCTAAAATTAGCTAACCTAAACTCACTCCTAAAAAGAAATAAAGGCAAAAAAAAAAAGCGTAGATATTATCGAATACCGATGCACTTAACCGACAAATTCCGACCCTTTTTTCGCTAGTTTAATTTTGCTCTCCATTCAACAGCTTCGTACTCCCTAATGCTCTGTTTGTCGTGACTTCTGACTCTGAGTTGCAGACGATGACTACTGTATCGAATTCGTTGATTTTAACTGGAAATCATGGATTTCACCCATCTTCTGGTAATTTTACTCATTATCTGGATTTTCTTTATCGTTATATCCGCATACTATGAATTTTTACCTTTTTCATTTCCTATATAATAGTTTATTTTAATTATTTTAGCTTGATGTCCGTAATTTGTTCTAGCGTGTTTAATTTAATTGTGCTTCAGTGGAATAACGATTTTATAAGGGATCGAATTTCTCGTCTATTAACCTTTGAGCTCTGTAGATTTTGATTCGGTTCCTAGATTTTGTGTTTCTGATGCATTGATAAACTAGTTTGACATTGTACGTTGTTCTAGATAATTTTATGTATGATATTTTGAATGAAAATGATTGCACCACGGATATGAGCCTAGATAATTCCTACTGAAATAAAGAGAAATCTAAGAACAAGGCATAAACCCAGCAACCTGATGCATATGCAGATGATCTAGTAAGGTAGAAGATAAAAGAATATATTGGATTTCTTTAATTTTGGGAAGCACCATTGTTTTCTAGAAAGTTAGTTGAAATGAGGTCTTAAAGTATTATGCTTTGTCATGTGTCTTGAATTTCAAGTCTGGGTAACTGATGAGAAAGGAAGTTTATTTTTAATGCATTTATACAGATTTTTTACTGCTGCAAGTTTTCATACTCATTTATTTTGATGAAAGCCAATAATTTCAACCTCATTCGTGGTGTTAAATTCTTTTAGATGTTCTTATATTATTATTGATTTATGTTATACTCCAATGGTCAGGTGTATTGTAATGTGTGCTTTCTGTTTTTAAATGTGTTTTCGATCATGTATTTGTAATCTTGTGAATTCTTTTGCCTTGCAGCATCTTCATTGATTTCATTGAATCAAAATCTTGGGAGTGCAAATCCCACATTTTTGTCTCTCAATACTACACAGAAGAGAAAAATTCAAGTAAGAAGGCCCCTCATTGTTCAAGCTGCATATAGGTATAATGTTAATGTTTATTTTGTGCTTTTATCCTGATACTCTGTAGTCTTTATTGATTATGATGTGCTAAATAGTTTGGTTTAAAAGGTTCTGGTAAGGAATATGTTTCTTGGTGCACTGCAGAACATTTATCTTGAAGTTTCAGCATTAATGCTCATGAAGTTGGATCTTGGTTGACTGTCTTATTACCCATAAAACTTTAGACAAAAAATGAAGCTAAAATGAACAAATAGATTTTTAGATTTAACTAAAGTATGGGGCCTATAGTCATGTTCATTCAAGGTTTCTGATAGTTTCTTCTTTTGGTTACTTTCTCAAGTACCAGTCTCTTTTTTTCTGCTTATCGTCTGGAGCTGCATTTATGATGTAATCATAAAATTTGAAAACAAATTGTTGCATTATGTTGGGTTCTAGTTGTTGTAATTTGCTGGTTTTTACCATTTAGACAATGTAGTGTGTTCCTTTTGGTAATCAGGGTGATTAACAGTTATAGTATTTACATCAATGATTGAACATTCTTAGCTCAGTATTTCACTTATGTCAATAATTACAGTGGTGGCGGAAGGGAAAACGGTGCAAGCATCTTCGTTGGTGGATTTGTTTTGGGAGGAATTGTAGTTGGTGCATTGGGTTGTGTATATGCTCCTCAGGTAGTAGTTCTTGCGCATACAACTTTGGCAATTTTTAGAATTATTGTTCTATGTGTTCCATGCTAAGTTAGTCTTCAGCTCTGGATTTTATCCAGCTATGTGTTCTTGGCTACTTTGGTAATCATACACTTAAGTGTGTTATTACGCTTCCTGATTCCCATTCCTACAGATCAGTAAAGCACTGGCTGGAACTGACAAAAAGGATTTGATGAGGAAACTGCCCAAATTCATCTATGATGAAGAAAAAGCTTTAGAGGTGAAGAACTGTTAACTTCAATTTCTCTCAAGACAATATTTAGGATAATTGCCTGAAATAATATTCATGTTTTCTACATATCAATGGTGTTAGATTGTATTGGTCACCTATGTTTCCAAAATTTTAAGCCGTTGGTTGGGAGAGGGGCCAACATATCATATATATTACAAATGGGGGAAATGAATTTCATGGTTTTCTTTCTTTCTTTCCTCCTTAGTTGCTTTTATGGCATTCTGGATCGGGGAATGTCACTCTGCAAGATCTTGATATGTTATTGTCTCTTGCACGCATTTTTCTTACATCCTGTCTAAATTTCCCTATAGAAAGAGCTATTATGTTTTAAAATCTCTCATACCATTGATCTCTGAAATTACTGAGCAGTAAATATTATCATTTTTATGTTTTTTTTTTTTAATCTATTTTTATCATGGTTTCTTTTCTACCCATCCTCTTTACAGTTTAATTGTATTGCTCATCAGAAAACACGGAAAGTACTGGCAGAGAAAATTGCACAGCTCAACTCTGCTATAGATGACGTTTCTTCTCAGCTCAAACCAGAAGATAGCCCGAATTCTGTGAACTCGGATGAAGTTGAATCTGCCTTATAAGATTGATCTTACAGGAAATTTGTTCCAATGCTAAATGTTCACATTTTGTTTTACAAGGATCAATGTACTTGCATATTCCAATCTTTTACCTCCTAGCTTGGGGAAAGTACGTCTTGTGGAATGTATGTATGAACATAAAATTGCTTATATTTGAACGGAGTACTGTTTTCTAACTGTTCCTGAGGAGTGTGAATCTGCTCTCTGAGGTGAATCAAGAGAGACACGTTTCCTTATAGGTTATGGATACAGAAATTCTGTGACAAGCTGAGCTCCTAGCCAATTCATTTCTATGATCAATTTCCAATAACTCTCATACTGTTTTGACTTCTGAGACAGCCAAAAATCCCGAATAAAGGACTATAATTAGTCAGGAAATGAAAAAGTGGACAGCTATGGACTCGTTTGATAACCAATTTAATTTTAAATTTTACAAACTCTTAAATCATGTATGATTCATAACTTATTTCTAATTTTTAATTTCTAAATTTAAATTTCAATTTTAGAATGTAGCTAAAATTTGAAATCGAAGAAAAGTAAGTTTTAGATTTAATTTTTTTTTTTATTTAATTTTTGGCATTAAAATTAATAACTTAATTATTTTTAATCATACTTAACTTTACAGATTAAAGAGTTAAAATTTAATAAAAATTATCATAAAATTGAATTTAAGAGTTTAAAAAGTTAAATTAAAAATTAATTATTAAATAAGCATATTCAATTTTTATTTTTTTAATTTAAAATTGGTTATCAACTAATTTATTTTTTTTTTCTCAAAAAAATTTGAAATTAAAAATTCAATTTTAAAACTAAAAAATTAAAAATTAAAATAATTATCAAACATAAAATTTTCATAACTTGTTTCAACCCTGTTTTTTGAGGTATTAGCATGGTGAAATTCTCCTCTCTTTTTATTATTTATTTTTTCTTAATGTTATATTTGTCAAAGTCGGGTTGTTTAATCCGAAAGAAAGTAACTAGGTAAGATTTACGACACCTGTAAACACTACTCTGCTAGCAATGTGGGGTAGTTTCCTTTTATAAACAATATTGACATTTTACTTCCTTGGCATTCTAATTGTTTACTATTTAGAAAATAGCTCAGACATTCAATGATATAACTTCCCTTACTAAGGTAAAAGATAGATATTCTTCTTGAATCCAAGGATTTTGCACCATCTTCCATTATTTGTTTTCAGCCAGAAAGTCTAATAACAAAATATCCAACAATTATTCACCTTAAATTCTAGAGCTTTGCTGCTCAATTTACCCAACATGCAGTTCATGTCACACAGAGTAGATCAAAGGTAGTTGTGGCAACTAGGAGGTTGATCCTTGTATTTAAGAGGATTAAAAAATAATAATCGGTGCATTGGACTAAACTCTTTTAGACGAGTACAGTTTTATTTCTAACTTGTCTCCAACATTAGACATTTGTTCAATTTTTTCTATTATTATGAATATATGTTTGAAGCATCTCTAAAAAGAGGTAAGTAGATGATCTGAGGTTCATAATTTGTTTGAAGTTGGAATGGGACTCTCAAATATCATCTTATCTCCTATTTCTCTTCTTACATATTCTATCCACACATTCCCTTAAAATCATCAGAAACAGAAATTGAAGCCAGTAAAGAAAACGACAAGAGGAAAAACTTGTAATTGTTAGCGTGAGTTATATAATTATTGTCTATCTGTAATAGATTTCTAAGTTGTACATAGTTCTATTTTATTTAGGACTCTTGTATTTTATCTTCTATATATACCTCTATTATGAGGTAATAATACAACAAAAAATACATTTTATTTAGCATATTTAACTTGGTATCAAAGCGAAGGTTCGTAAAGAAATTTTATCGTCTCTTTTCTGTCAGCGCCGCCGCCTGTCTTGCGCGATCTCCTGTCCAGCGCCGCCGCCTGTCTCTCCTACGCCACAAGTCTGCCAGTCCCGCGCTTGTCTCTCCTGCGCCGCGTCGCGCTCGCCTGTCCTGTCTATCCCGCGCCGTGTCGCGCAGCGCCTGCTTGCCTGCCCTCCGCACCTGTCCACTCATCCGCCTGTCCGCCAGCTCGCGTGCCTGTCTCAGTCGCCTCCCCTGTCTCCGCCGCGCCAGATCTGCAACCGTCTGCCGCCTGTCCTCACCTACCGCCGTCCACGCCGCCGCCAGACCTGCCTCCATCTCTAGATCTGCAAACCCTAGCACAACAATTCAAACCCTAGCCCAACAATTCAAACCCTAGCCCAAACCAAACCCTAGCCCACTTTCAGCCCAATTTTACCCTAGCACACTTAAAAAAAAAAAAAATTAGCCCAAACTCACTAAGCCTTAGCCCAATTTCAACCCAGTCTCTTCTCCCTCATTCAGCCCAAGCCCATTCCTATTTATCCAGTCAGCAGTCAACATATAGTCATCAGTCTAGTCAACAGACACAGTCAGTAGTCCATATACGGTCAACGATCAACGGTCAATAGTCAACGGTCAACTCAAAAAAAAAAAAGAGATAAATAATTTTTATTCCGCTGCATCTTATTGTCTGTTTCAATGGGAGATTCAAGAGAAAATCAGAGTTCTACGATACCTGAAATTCTAAAATTTGAAGTCTCTGTCAAGAGTTCAGAAGATGGCTCTTTCGGTGGTACCAAACTCAATGGTACTAACTTTCGAACATGAAAAATGGTTATGTCCGTCTATCTCCGTGGGATACACAAACTATGACACTGGAACAATCAAGGCTCCTCGTGAAGATGATGTGGAGGCCTATACTAAGTGGGAAGATGATGATGGCCTCGTTATGTCTATTTTATTTAGAGCCATCACTGATGATGTACTACAGATGGTGGAAAAATGTAACACAGCTGAGGCCATATGGAAAACTTTGGGAGACTTCTACACTAATGAATCTGACTTTATACAGGTCCATGAATTAATGTGCAAAGCTGCCAGCATGCAACAGAATGGGCAACCAGTGTCTATGTTTTTTACCAAGCTGAAGAATATATGGGCTGAAATTTATCAGAAACGTCCATGCAAAATCAAAAATCAAGAGGACCTTATATGGTACCAGAAAGAAAAGGAGATTGAGCGAGTTCATGCATTCTTAAGAGGACTTGATACAAAACATAACAGTGCTAAGGGCGAATTGCTCCGAATGCTAGACCCTTCGAGCTTGACCACAGCTTTTACATACATCCGTAAGGACGAATCTCAGCAGGAGAGTCTTAATCAGGCACAGGTTGAATTATCTAGTCTAGCCATTCAAGCCAATTCAAAGGCACCTTTTCTCCAACAGCAGAGTTCAGTTCCATTTCATCAGCAAGGACCTCCACCAGGCTTTGCCATTCAAGCCAATTCAAAGGCACATTCTCTCCAGCAGCAGAGAGCAAGGACCTCCACCAGGCTTTGCCAATCATCCTCGTCCCCATTGCTCTTATTGCAATGAAGGAGGACATATCCGAGAGACTTGCTGGAAACTGAACCCGCACCTTAGACCTAAAAGGCCAAATTATCGTTCTAAAGCGAAAGCAGCTGCTGTACAAGGAGTACAGGAACCAGATTTCTATGGTGTGACTGGACAGGATCATCGTGTGACATGTGAAGGTACCTCTATAGCTTCAATAGCTGGTCGTGGTAAGTTTGGTATGGCCTTAAGCGTTTCTCACTTTGTTGGGTCTAATACTTGGATTATTGATTCTAGTGCGTCTGATCATATGACTCATGATAAATCGTATTTTACTGAGTTATCTTCCCCTCCAATATCTTATGTTACGAATGCTAACGGTGAAGCTTTTCCTTTCTTAGGAAAGGGGTCAGTCCGTATCACTCCAACTTTACAGCTCCATAATGTTTTATATGTGCCTAACTTATTCCATCACTTAATATCTGTCCCACAGTTGAATACTGAGTCTCAATGTTTTGTAACCTTTTATCCTATGTATGTGATTTTTCAGGATCTTCTTATCAGGGAAATAATTGGTCGAAGGTATCTGAGGGGCAGATTGTTTCGTCTGGATCAGAACTATGCAGGGGAGAAACCAGGAGCACAGTCCCGCACCGCATTGACCTCAAGTTCTGACAATCTAAGTGAAATTTGGTTTTGGCATCGCCGCTTAGGGCATCCTTCTTTTAGTCTTATGAAAAAATCTATGCCTACTTTGTTTATTGGTGTTAGTGAGTCTATTTTACATTGTGAGACGTGCGTTTTGGCTAAAAGTCATCGTATTACTTATTCTCCTAGTATTTCTAATAAAAGTACTATTCCTTTTGAGTTAATTCATTCTGATGTTTGGGGACCGAGTAGAGAGCCCACTGTATCAGGCATGAGGTATTTTGTTTCGTTTATTGATGATTGTACAAGATTGTCATGGGTTTCTCTTCTTCGAACCAAAGATGACATTTTTTCAGTTTTTCAAAACTTTCGTACTCATGTTCAAACACAATACAATAGCACCATTAGAGTCCTACGTTCTGACAATGGGGGAGAATATGTTAATCGTATGTTTCAAGATTTTTTCAAAATACATGGAATTGTTCACCAAACTACTTGCCCACAAACACCATAACAAAATGGGTTGTCTGAACGAAAAATCGTCATTTACTTGATATGACTCGTGCACTCCTATGTAGTGCTCATATGCCAAAATACCTTTGGGGCGATGCTGTACAAGCTTCTGCCCATCTCATCAATCGTCTTCCATCTAGTGTCCTTCACGGCAAAATCCCATTCGAGGTTCTCGCATCTCATGTGTCCTTGTCATCATTTCATAATCTTCCTGCCCGTGTATTTGGTTGTGTTGCTTTTGTCCATGTTCCTAAAAATCAGAGGTCCAAGTTAGATGCCCGAGCAATCAAATGTGTGTTTGTTGGTTATGGAGGTTATCAGAAAGGGTACAAGTGCTTCCATCCTCCGACCAGGAAATATTATGTCACTATGGATGTTACCTTCTTTGAGGACATGAGTTATTTTTCCTCACCTGATACTACTCGTCAGGGGGAGAATTTATATTTCGAAGAGCTGTATCATGGTGAGGGGGAGGATTTTGAAAAAATCACCTACTGATATTTCTATGGGTCCAGTTGAGATTCTTAACCCATTGAATCCAGTAGTGGAAGAAACAAATACTCCAAGTGTCCAAGCACCAGCTCCAACCACTGAAAATGAAGATACTGCTGTTCCCTCAAGCATCATTCATACCCTTGATCAACAGCTCCCTGGTATTGAAGGTCACTCATCTGAGGTATGTATACCTACTGATACTAATAGCGTTGAGTCTAGTGTTGGACAGTATGTGTTACCAAATAGGTCTACTCGAGGTCAACCACCCAAAAGATATGAACCAAGTATCCATGCAAAATCAAAATATCCAGTAACCAACTACATGTCTACTAAAAGATTGTCTAAGCCATATGAATCATTTGTAAATCAAATATCTACTGTATCAGTACCTAACAAAGTGCAGGATGCGTTGGGAGACCCAAAATGAAAAAAGGCAATGGAGGAAGAGATTAAGGCATTACAGAAGAACGATACTTGGCAACTTGTGCCTTCACCACAAGGCAAGAAGGTAGTTGATTGTCGATGGGTGTTTACTGTGAAACATAATGCCGATGGATCTGTGAATCGGTATAAAGCCCGCCTTGTAGCAAAAGGGTTCACTCAGATGTATGGTGTAGACTACGATGAGACTTTTGCTCCAGTTGCCAAAATGAATACTATTCGAGTTCTACTTTCGCTTGCTGCAAGCTTTAATTGGCCACTTCGACAGCTTGATGTCAAGAATGCATTCCTTCATGGAGAGTTAGTCGAGGAGGTATATATGAATCTTCCACCTGGGTATGTAGCTGCTTCTCCTGGTAATTTTGTATGCAAATTGAAGAAGTCTTTGTATGGTCTTAAGCAATCCCCTCGAGCCTGGTTTGAAAGGTTTTCATAGTTCATGCAGAAGGTTGGTTACAGGCAGAGTAATTCAGACCATACGTTATTTCTCAAACATCAACAAGGGAAGGTAACAGCTTTAATTATTTATGTTGATGATATGGTAATTACTGGAGATGATGCTGCTGAGATGGATAAATTACAGAGACAGCTAGCCTCTGAGTTTGAGATGAAGGATTTGGGTGAACTGAAGTACTTCCTAGGAATTGAGGTAGCTAGGGGGAGCGAAGGAATCTTTCTATGTCAGAGAAAATACATTCTTGACCTATTAACTGAAACAGGCATGTTGGATTGTAAACCTATTGACACTCCTATTGAGCAAAATCATTGTCTAGCAGAGTATCCAAATCAAGTACCAACTGATCGAGCTCGCTATTAAAGGTTGGTTGGGCGCCTAATTTATTTGACACATACTAGACCAGATGTCGTATATGCAGTAAGTGTGGTAAGTCAGTTCATGCATAACTTGAGTAAGAGTCACATGGATGCAGTTTTGAGAATTTTAAGGTACTTAAAGTCAACTCCAGGGAGAGGAGTAATGTTCACTAAACACAACAATCCTCTTGAAGTTTGTGGCTTCACAGATGCAGATTGGGCAGGAAGTATTACAGATAGAAGGTCGACATCGGGTTACTTTACCTTTGTGGGAGGTAATTTAGTTACATGGAAAAGTAAGAAGCAGAAAGTTGTGGCGCGGTCTAGTGCTGAGGCTGAGTATAGAGGTATGGCTCATGGTGTTTGTGAACTGCTGTGGATAAAAAGTTTATTGTTTGATTTGGGTCTCGAACTCAAAAATATTATGGAGTTGTATTGTGATAGTCGAGCAGCCATTGACATATCACAAAATCCAGTACAGCATGATCGCACTAAGCATGTGGAGGTTGATCGTCATTTTATAAAAGAGAAGTTAGATGCCAAACTCATTAGCTTTCCTTTTGTTCCCACCGATAAGCAACTTGCAGATGTGCTCACTAAAGGAGTTTTCAAGAAGGTGTTTTATGACTCACTAAGCAAGTTGGGCATGATCGATATGTATGCGCCAACTTGAGGGGGAGTGTTAGTGTGAGTTATGTAATTAGTGTCTATCTGTAATAGAGTTCTAAGTTGTACATAGTTCTATTTTATTTAGGACTCTTGTATTTTATCTTCTATATATACCTCTATTGTGAGGTAATAATACAACAAGAAATACATTTTATTTAGCATATTTAACTGCAATAACTTATAAAATAAACTCGTCTACATAAGCTTGAGGAGTGTCATTCATCTTCTTTAGTTACAACCATGGCCTCTCACGCAGCTCTTGCTCCTTCAAGAATTCCAACCAATACCAGGCTTCCTTCCAAGACTTGCCACTCATTCCCAGCCCAATTCTTTTCTAAGGTCTTGTCTCTTGAGAATTCCTATTTTTTAGTTTACTGTTTATGTCTTAACATGTTTCTCAAATCCCCTTTTCCATTATTTGGGCTCTGCAGAGGTTTGAAGTTGCTAAATTCTCTGGCCTAAGGTCAAGTTCGTGTGTGACTTATGCCAAGAATGTCACAGAGGCCTCTTTCTATGATGTCGTGACTAGTCAGCTTACTAATCATATGGTTAGTCTTTTACCATTCATTGTTTACAATATGTACTTTGCTTTGTATAGATGATCTTATTTTGTTTGTTTGAATTAATTCTAACAAGTGATGAGCCCTAAACTTTTGTATTTTTGAAACTAGACGATCAGATCAACTCCTATAAAAGGCAAAACAGTGGCAAAATTGAAGGTGGCAATAAATGGATTTGGTCGAATTGGGCGGAACTTTCTCCGATGCTGGCACTGCAGAAAAGACTCACCACTCGATGTTATTGTTGTCAACGACAGTGGTGGTGTTAAGAACGTGAGCTATGTAGCCAATTTCAATCAACTTCCATACATTATTTTGAAGAATAACCATAATTTTATTAAATTTGAGTGAACATTAATTTGCAGGCTTCACATTTGTTGAAATATGATTCTATGTTGGGTACTTTTAAAGCAGATGTAAAAAATTGTGGACAATGAAACTATAAGTGTTGATGGGAAGCCCATTAAGGTTGTTTCTAATAGAGATTCTCTCAAACTTCCTTGGGCTGAGCTTGGTATTGACATAGTCATTGAGGTAATCATTAACTTGACAACTACAAATTTTATTCGTACTCTATTATTTGATTTGGAATATTTTTTTAAACCTTTAGGGAACTGGTGTGTTTGTTGATGGACCTGGAGCTGGAAAACACATTCAAGCTGGAGCTAAGAAAGTTGTCATCACTGCTCCAGCAAAAGGTGCTGATATTCCAACTTATGTTGTTGGAGTTAATGAACAAGATTATTCCCATGAGGTTGCCAACATTGTTAGGTCAGTACTCTCAATTAGATTATCAAGATAACAAGATCATTTTAATTGTGTTTATCACTTGGTAACTTGGTTGACTGACACTGAGATTGGTAATATCCTATGATCTTAAAAAAAGAACATATTCAATTATGTCTTTGTGTAATGTTAGGTAATACTATTCAAATGAGTAGTGATTTATTTCATTATTGATATGTAAGAATATGATTGGTCAAAACATGTGGTCTATATACAACAAACATTAAATGCAGCACAAATTCCAATGACATAAATCCAATGAATATTTGCCATGTAAGTGGTGGCACAATTGTAACTCTTTTTAGTAGTGAAAAATAACATTTCTTGTGCCATAAAATAATGTGTTAGTGATGAATTAGATCTTAAATTAAAAAGATAAGATGTTAAAGTAATTGTATGATTATTTACTAACGGTTCCGTTCATAAAAATTATAGGCCTTGTAAACCTAAAAATTAACATGAGACTTTCATTTCATTTCATTTCATTTCATTTCATGTTTGATATAAATATATCATAGTATTATATTTTATTAACATGAGACTTTCATTTCTCATCAAAAGCATTTTTTTTTTATGTCATTTATGTTAATAAATATTTAAAGTTTTATTTGTCTGTATGCATATGCAGCAATGCATCCTGCACCACCAATTGTCTGGCTCCATTTGTGAAGATCTTGGATGAAGAATTTGGTAAGAACGCAAGCATGTATAGTAAAAAAAAATTCATAGAAGTCACATGTTGGTTTGAAAATTCTCATGAGTTATCTTAATGGATTATAAAATGGTTGATAAAATTGATGGAGAGCAAACCTTAAGAAAAGCCTACGTAATTTAAAGACATAACAATGAGCCTGTTAAATTGGCAATCTCATAATGCTTCTCTAAATGCAGGCATTGTTAAGGGAACTATGACTACCACCCATTCTTACACTGGAGACCAGGTAATCTTTTTAACCAACATACACTTTTCTTTGATATATAACTTAGAAAGTGATGAGGATTGGTAAGGGATGATAGGAGAAAGACATAAAAGGGAAGCCCAACTGTTCATATATTATCCAATTATTTAATTAGTTTTACTTTTAACACCTCTAAAAAAAGCATTTGTTGGGTTGAAAATGAAACTCATGGTTATGCTATGCAATTAAATCATCTTTTTATTATAAGCATATAACCTATTGGTTTTATTATATGCAGAGGCTATTGGATGCTTCACACAGAGATTTGAGGAGAGCAAGAGCTGCAGCATTAAACATTGTGCCTACAAGCACAGGTGCAGTCAAGGCTGTGTCTCTAGTGCTTCCACAATTGAAGGGAAAGCTCAATGGAATTGCTCTTCGTGTCCCAACTCCAAACGTATCAGTTGTGGACCTTGTGGTGAATGTTGCAAAAAAAGGCATTTCAGCTGAAGATGTCAATGCAGCTTTCAGAAAAAGCAGCCTAAGGACCATTGAAAGGCATATTGGATGTGTGTGATGTCCCTCTTGTTTCTGTTGATTTTCGTTGCTCTGATGTTTCTTCCACCATTGACTCTTCATTGACTATGGTTATGGGTGATGACATGGTCAAGGTTGTAGCTTGGTATGACAATGAATGGGGTTACAGGTAATGATACAATATCTCTTTAGAGAGTACTAAACCATACAATGGATCAAAATTGAAATGTAATTGAAAAATTATGTTGTTTGCAGCCAACGGGTGGTTGATTTGGCACACTTATTGGCAATGAAGTGGCCAGGCTCTCCAGTAGCAGGGAGTGGTGATTCATTGGAAGATTTCTGCAAGACAAACCCGGTTGAGAAAGAGTGCAAAGTATATGAAGCTTAAACATGATTGTTTTTTTTTTTGGGGGTAAATTGTATAGGGGCCTGAGTATATGTATTTACTCATGAAATGCTTACTTTGTTGTGACAAATGAAGAAGAGGGACTATTTGCTCATGAAATGCTTACTTTTTATTTTTATTTTTAGTATATGTATTTACTCGTGAAATGCTTACTTTGTTGTGACAAATGAAGAAGAGTGATTATTTCGTTGAAAAGGTGAATCGTCCATTTGAATATGTATTTGGTAAATTATTTTTAGGTGGAGAGTTAAAATAGTTCTTTTACTTAAGGCAATAAGTATTATTTAATTTTCTAATTTATAAAAGATATTTTTAAGTCTTTTACTTATGAAAAAAGTGTTTTGAAGTTCCTTTACTTGTAAAAAATGCGTCAACTAATGATAAAATTAATTTTTCATCCAATTTTTTGTTAAATCTAATGGAATTGTATATGTATCACATGTATATTTATATTTTTTGATAGGTATATATCAAATTAAATAATTTTTAATTAAAAAATTACTTCAATTTTTAACAATTTCTTTCGATTAAACTTAAATAAAATTTTAATTATTTAATTTGTGATTTTATATATTAGACAATAAAATTTTATTAAATTCAATCAAACTTATATAAAATTTTCATCGTCTAAGTTGTGACTTTAAATATTAGATAATTAAAGTTTTATTTGAATTATTAAAAATTTTATTTAAGTTTTTTTGAAAATTAAAAAATTAAGTTATTTTTTAATTAAATATTAATTTTTAGGTATATATCTATCAAAAAATATAAACATGCGTGTGACACATATATTATTTTGTTAGATTTAACGAAAAATTGATGAAAAATTAACTTTATCCTTGCTTGACATATTTTTTTTACAAATAGAGGAACCTAAAAATACATTTTTCATAAATAAAGGAATTTAAAGTCATATTTAATAAATTAAGAGACTAAATAATACACTTTATAAATATAAAATGACCTTTATAATACTTTTTACTTATTTTATATACAAATTTTTGGATATTTTTAGAAATGATTAAATATTATTTTTCTCTATTTTCTTAAAATATAAATAAAGTAATATAAACAATATTTTTTGAATTTAATAACAAACTCAAATCAAATTTTTAAATAAAATCTCTAAAATTTAAATAATTTTCTAATCATATTTTTATTTTTAAATTATAAACCAAACTAACCTTAAGTTCCCAATTCCCCACTTAAAAAGCAAATAAACAAAAGTGATGTTTCTTAAAAGCATTAGCAAATATACTGTTATAACCTTTTTTTGAGTTAGATATTTTAATGGTATCTTAATTTTAATTTTAATATTTTTTTTTTCTTATTATTTAAGTGTTATCTTAATAGTACCCACATATAATAAAAGATATCAATTTGATGCAATTTTTCAAATTATTTGAAATTATCCACACATGTGTAACACAGATGCAAAAACATGAGGGTATTTTTGTATCTTTAAACGATTAATACCCAAAGGTTTTAATAAACAAAAAAGAAAAAAGATCACACAAGCAATACTCTTAATATCCTTTAATAAAGTTGATTAAGCAATCAATCTCTTTACCTAAATTAATCAGCAATGAAACAAAAGAAAGAAAAACTCTTGTAAAACTGCTTGTTTTTAGTTTTTTTTTTTTTTTTTGTTATTAAAATTGTATTCATTATTAAATTAAGTAGAATTAGGTGCATAATCTATGTGCACAAAAAACAGTTTGCTGCTTTTTTTTTTGTAATTTTTGCATATGTGTATGTTATGTGGGCAAATTATGTTTACACAAAAAATAATTTTTTGCTTCTTTCTGTAGTTTCTGCATATGTGCAGGTTATGTTCACAAATTCTGTGTAAACAAAAGAATTTTTTTATGCTTGTTCTTGTGGTTTCTGCATAATGTAGGTTCTGTGTGCAAATTTTGTGTTGTAAGGAATAAAGGTTCTATGTAAAGGTTATGTTTAATTATTGTTAATGCAATCAGATTTGTGCATGTATAACTTTATGAATACAATCTTGAGAAATTAGACAACCTATTATACCATTCATTAAAGGTCAAAATAATTAGGAAGAATAAAGGAGAAAAATAGTTACAAAAAAAGAGAAAAATGGGAGGTAAATGAGTCATAAAAATAAATAATTTATCGAATGACATCACCTATTACATATTATACAATAATTATAAATTTTTTTAATTCAAAACTTAAATAAGATTATTGGTTTAAAGTTTAGATTTTAGAATTTAGATTTATAAAAAAAATTTATAATTATCGCTCATGTTATGGACAATATCACTCTTAAGATATATCATGTACAGTTATAGGGGATATAATTTCCATCTTTATACATATATTTCACAATTTTACATCTTAAAAATATGAGTTCAAACAAATATAAATTAGTATGTGTTTAGCCCATCTTTTCTAAGGTGTGCTAGGTATTATAGCCTTTAAAGCCACCAAAGATTCTGACAGAGGCCCTAACTTTTAAATTATAGCGATTGACTTAAATAATTTATATTTTAATTAAAAATTAAATTTTTAAAAATTATTAATTAATATAATTAAAATTGTACGTTTTAATTATATCAAAATTAAATAAATTATGAAAATATCTTTAATCATGTGATATATAATATCAATATATAACTTGTTACATATTGATGTTACGGTATGTAACTCGTATTACATGCATGATATATAATATGTAATACTTAGTACATATCTGCATCTCAGTATGTACTAAATTACATACCTGCATGTAACAAGTTAAATTAATGCATCTCAGTATATAACTCGTATTGCATACAGGAGGAGAGCCAGGAAAAAAATTAGAAGGGGCAGAAATTTAATTTTTTTATAAAAAATAAAAAATTAATAAGAATTATAGTAGATTATACTCAATTTAATACTTAATTTTTTTATGTCATATTATAATGGAAACATAAAGTTAGAATTCAAAAAATATAAACTTAACACATTATAATTAACTTATAACGAAAATTAAACAAAAATATAATAAGTTCATAATTATTAGTATTATTCATGAATAAAATAAATGTATTAACTAAAAAATTTAAGCAAATAGATAACTCAATTAAACACACCAAAATTTATAGTTATTAAAACTAAAATAAACATATAAAAATGTAAATATTAAAATATAATTTAAAATTTTAAACTAAAGACTATATTTAAAAATATATATTTATAAACAATATAAGACTAATCAAAAATAATAAAAATAATAAATTTTTTATATAAAAAAATTTCAAATGAATTTTAGAAGATTATGAAAATAAAATATCAAATAATATAATATTAGATAAAGTTAAAATTTAGGTTGAAATAAAATATGATAAATATAAACTTAAAAGTTTTAATATAAAATTTATCATATACTTATTTTTTTAATTTTATTTTTATAATGTTGAGTTTAAATTTAAATATTTAAACTTTTTTTGGATTATCACATTTAAGAAGAATTTTTACATAATATATGACTACGATTTTATTTTTGTTACTAATAGTTAGTTACCATATACATGAAATATATATATATATATATATATATATATATATATAACCATTGTATTTATAATTTATATCATTTTTATTTATATATTTGTTAAATATTGTTAATATATTTCAAAATATGTACATAAAAATTATACATAATATATTATTATAATAAAATATTTATTTAATATTAAAAATATATATATAATTGATTTTTTATAAAAAAATTTGTCCTACCCCCATCCAATTTCCACAATCCTTTAGTCCTTATTACACAGATGTGATATAAAATATTTGTTAGGTACTCACATGTAATCACAGTATATAACTAGAATTTGAAAGTGGTAGGCTAAACAAGAACAAGAATTGCTGGAGAACTAATTGTGTCTGTTTATAGCATTTCTTATTATAATTAATTTGGTAAAGTTAAAAATTCAAAAATATCATATAAAATTACTAAATCAAAACGTCTGCTTTTACTGAGGATGAGTGCGAGAGATGTGATCTCTATCGAACAAATAAAGAAAGGGAGGAAGAGATTTCAGCTAACTCTGCCATTTGAAGGAAATAAGCTTTGTTTCCTGGTTCTCTCCCTTCTCACTGGTGCTCCCTTCTCATTGGTAGTTATTCTTTCCCTTCTCATTGGTAGTAACAAATTACAATGGCCATTTTTATACCGCTGGTGAAGGTCAATTATGTCAATTGCGAATTGAAAGCAGGAAATTGAAGGTTCTTGATTATTTGATATTGCTTCTTCACTTCACAGGTTTGTAATTGTCGAAAGATTTATTCGCAAATCCGGGCAAAATAAAAAAATTTAAGTGAGAGAGGGGGGCGGAGGGATACGAAACGAAGGGGATGGGTTGGGTTCTGAATGAAGGGCAGAAATGTAAATCTGATGATAGAAAATGAAGTCTTATAGCGTTTTTGGTAAAATCGATCTCTAATGGTATTTTGCTGCTATTTTAGGTATTTAATTCCATAGCACATGGTCATCACGTGGTTTTTGTTACCCATTTTGACTTGACCTTTTACTAGCTAAATCCTGCGTAATTAATGAGGACGTTCACAGGGAACGCCAAACTCAAAATCGCAAATCTACGCGTTCCTTTTCGGATCGAAATTGGCGGAAAATAATTGATCAGACTTCAGAGCTAAGAAATTGGATAATTTGGAATTCAATTTTCTTCAACTTTATCTTTCAAAATTTCTAAAGATCTGATTCCCATTTCCATTTTTCAAACCCTATTTGATGCCCAATTCCCACTGTGCAAACTCCTCAAATCTCAATCTCAAGAGGAATGAAACTTCCTTTTATCTTACTTCTGCTCAAGTGGATCATATTCGCTCCATTTGTCGAATGTGTATCGGACTCGGCTATTTCCAACAACTCTATCTCTAATCAATCTCCTCCGGACTTTAAACCCTTTAACTCTCTTTTGCCGCCCACACCGTAAGTACATCGTTGTGAACTTAGGAATTCATTGTTTTATACATATTTTTTCTTAATTACTTTCAATTCTTAATCTTTTTTATATAACTGTATTTTTTTAGCTCAAAGTTCTTTGCTTTTATTTTTTTCTTTTTCTCTTTTCTAGTTTATACATCAAGGAAAAACTATCATTGAAGAATTTAGGGTCTTATATATCTTGTTTCTTATTTACTTCAAATTCTTAGTATTTTTTTATTTTTATTTCACTGTATATTTGTTTAGCTCAAAGTTCATTGATTTTTTTCCTCGTCTTTTGCGCTGTATTTTTGGCATTTGAATCAGTAAGAATGATGTAGCTGTGGTGATTGCTTTGGATGGAAAACTTTATCTTGTGGATACTAATACGGGGAAGCCTCTTTGGTCCTTCTCATCTGGTTGGCCTATTTATTCCTCCTTTCAGAATTTTTCTAACTATGAGAGGGGCAATAGTAACATTAATGGATCTGAATCTACAAATGATTTCTTCATTGATTGTGGGGATGATTGGGGGCTTTATTTGCATAGCAAACATTTTGGGAAGATGGTATGTTAAATTTTTGTTTATTCCTTTTGAGCATATGTAATATATAATTCAAATTATGGTATCGTGGTTACGTTATATAATTGTTATGGTTCTTGTATTTTAGAAAATGTCTTTGAGTGCTGAAGACTATGTGAAGAATACACCATATGTATCAGAAGATGGAGGAGTAACATTAGGATCGAAGAAAACTACTGTGTTCCTTCTTGATGCCAAGTCTGGAAAGTTGATTTATGATTATAAGTTGGCTGATTCTCCTTCTGCATTAGGGGTTCAGAGTGGTGACAGATTTCCTGTAATACTGAAGGATGATGCTGAAAAGTTGATGGGGTCTGCTGGTGTGGACCTTGACACAGTTGAGCAGCTTCTTTATGTTACAAGAACAGATTATACGCTACAGCACCATAATTCCAATGGAAAAATTTCTTGGAATCTTGCATTTGCAGAATTTGATGCCTTTTTTCAGCTTCGTGCGATTGAAAATGAACTTGGTGCAACATACAGGGGTCATTTCAAGTCACATCTGCCTCATCATACAAGGCCAATTGTCCTCCGAATTCGTGATCAAAGTCTTACTGAATATTTTCCTATTTTTGATAGACTAGTTCAAGGGCTTCCTGGAGGCACACCACTTTCGTTGCCTGCTTCTAGTCACTATCATCCTTCAATTGCTGTTGGCAATGTTCCAGTGGCTTTTGGAAGTATTGAAGACAGACAAGCACTTACTCTTCCTCCTCGTGAAACTGGGAATCCCTTAGTCTTGAGTGCAGACAGTAGAGATGGTGGTAAAGCCAATGCTAAGACTGTAATGGCTGAAAATGTTGGAAGGTTTCACTTGCAATACTTTTCTCAATTCCTTCCCACCATTTTCTCTATTATGGGCGTTATCTATTTATTCTTCCGAAAGCAGCCAAAGGTAACTGAGATAACCAAGGAAAATAAAGTGCAAGCTGGGCTTTCCAAAAGGAAGAAAAATCGGAGAGCAGGAAACAGTAAGTACTATGTAAACAATGATAAGAAGCCAAAACAGATCTTAGACGAGGATAAGACTGAATATAGTGATGGAATCTTGCGTACTGAAGGAGATGAAAGGAGATCTTTGCTAACCTTTTCCGATACAGTTGATGGTCGTGTCCATGGACGTAGAATTGGTAAATTACTCCTTTCCAACAAAGAAATTGCTAAAGGAAGCAATGGTACCATTGTACTTGAAGGAATATATGATGGTCGTTCTGTGGCCGTGAAGCGTCTTGTGCAAACTCATCATGATGTGGCACTTAAAGAGATTCAGAACCTCATTGTCTCTGATCAGCATCCTAATATTGTCCGTTGGCATGGGGTGGAGTACGATCAAGACTTCGTTTATCTCTCTCTGGAACGTTGTACTTGTAGCTTGAATGACTTGATTTATGTATGCTCTGAATCTTTTCAAAGTCAGATTATTACCAGCGATCAGGATTCTCACTTTTCAAATGAGTTTGCTGTACGTTTGCATTCAGTAATGGAAACTAACAAGGATATTGAATTGTGGAAGGCTAATGGGCACCCCACTCACCAGTTATTAAAATTAATGAGGTTAGTTAAGTTTCCTTCCACAAGTGTCTTTTATTTTCAGTTTATTTGGTTTATGGAAGTTAAACATTGTACTCTGAGCGACAGTAGTAGGATGTTTAAACTTAAACGTTGCATTCTTCAATGGATAACTTCTAATATATTTATGTCATACAGAAAATATAATCTTCTAAGGGGCCTTCCACACCATCCATTATTTGAGGGAAGAATATTTACTAATTGACCTGAGTTTTGGTTACTGTGTAGTATACTTTGGGATTACATCTATGTTGTTCAAGAAATAGAAAAAAAAAAAAAATAGTTTGATCAGTTCTGTGATTAACCCATCATATGTTAACGTAACGAGGACTTGAGAATTCTTAAGGATTGACTATTTAGTTTGAACGTCTCTGTTAGAGGTATTGTTCCACATTGCTTAAATATGATATTAATAATGTAAGGTTTATAAGTAATCATAAGACTTAACTACTTTGGAAATTACCTTTTAAGGAGTGGATGTCTCATGTTACTTATATATTTTATAAAATTTATATGGTATTAGAGTTTCAGTCGATCAATAGGTCAAATACTTTGGGCCTTACTTTGCAAAAAAAAAATGAATGGGCCTTGTGAAAGATAAAAAAGACAAATGATTCAAATAAAATATAATATAATAAATAGGTTAAAAATACATAATAATAGGCTTTGTAAAAGACAAAGACCACAATTTGAGGGGATGTTAGAGGTATTATTTCACATTGTTTAAGTATGATACTAATATAAGATTTATAAGTATCATGAGATCTAGCTACCTTGGAGGCTAACCTTTTAAGGAGTAGATGTCTTATGTTGCTTATACACTATGTAAAATTTACTGCCTCATTATTCGATTTTAATGAAATCAAGCGGTAAGTTTTTATAAAGAAGTACCAGCCTTTTTTTTCTTCCAGTTTCATGTGAGCAAATCTTGACCCTAATTTAATATAAATACTAATTATTTATGCTCTTCTATCCTGCAGTTGCAAACATCCATATTAAATTACTTCATGTGATATTGACAAAGGTTCAAAATCTTTATTTTTGCAGGGACATTGTCTCTGGCCTTGCTCATTTGCATGAACTTGGAATCATACATCGGGATCTGAAGCCACAAAATGTTTTGATTAGTAAGGACAAATTTTTGAGTGCCAAAATTTCAGATATGGGTATCAGTAAGCGCCTTCTTGGAGATAGGTCTTCCATAACCCAGCATGCTACTGGTAGGTACCTGTAGTTTTCTTAACTGTTTGGACTTTTGAACATTGAGAGAACGTGTACATCATAGGGCGTCGTGGTATAGGGTAATAAAACGACATTGAAAAGAGAAATTGTTCTTTGTTCAGAAACAATTTGGGATGGTAACCCAGCCTTTGAGGGCCTGAGATTTGAGCATTCATATCTGATATGTATTTCCCAGAGCCTGTTAATGCTAGTTTCCTTTATTATGCTTTTGTTGGTTTCTATGTGTGTGTGTTTGTGTTTTTTCTTTCAAGTTCTGGCATGTATAATAATTCATCTTTTTTATCATTATTGTTGACCATAGGTTACGGGAGCTCAGGTTGGCAAGCACCCGAACAACTTCGCCACCAGCGCCAGACTCGAGCAGTAGATTTATTTAGTCTGGGCTGTGTTCTCTTCTTCTGTGTAACTGGTGGTAAACACCCATATGGTGATAGCATTGAACGTGATGTAAATATTGTGAATGACAGGAAAGATTTATTTTTGGTTGAGAGTATGCCAGAGGCAGTGGATCTTTTCACTGGTTTGTTGGATCCCAACCCTGACATGAGGTAAGCCTAACTTCTCACTTGCTTGTTTGTATATTGCATAAGGCTAGAAGCAAGTAAGCAATTGTAAGTTTCTTGTGATTTGTTGGTACTACTATGATTGCAGGCCAAAAGCCTTGGATGCATTGCATCATCCTTTCTTTTGGAATTCTGGGATTAGACTTTCGTTCCTCCGAGATGCTAGTGATAGGGTTGAACTTGAAGACAGGGAGAATGAGAGTCAACTGTTGAATGCATTAGAGAGTACTGCAGCAGTTGCTTTGAATGGGAAATGGGATGAAAAAATGGAACCTGCATTTATCAATAATATCGGCAGGTACAGGCGATACAAATATGGCAGCATTCGTGATTTGCTGCGTGTCATAAGAAATAAATTTAATCACTACAGGGAACTTCCTCCATATATCCAAGAATTGTTGGGGCCTATTCCTGAGGGTTTTGACCATTATTTTTCGAGCCGATTTCCAAGACTCTTAATTGAGGTTTACAGAGTTCTTCACAAGTACTGCAAAAAGGAGGCATTCTTCCAGAAGTACATAAAAGGCAATATAATTTAACTCTCTTGGTAATGTAAACAGGAATTGTTTCATATGTAGACTTGTATACTTTTGTATATATTGCAAATAATAGAATTGACAAATTAGAATGTTTACAGTGAAGTCCCAGTACTTTCTTTTACTTTGAATTGTCAAAACTCTTTGTAATCCTTCTGAAGTACTAACCCAGCAATTAGCATAGAGATTGAAATATATGTGTTTGCTTTGTTCAATGAGAACATTAGTACAAGAAGAAAGGAGGAGGAACCAGTGAGAAAAATTTTGGGATTTTAAAAAGTGATGGTTCTGAGATTTATGGTGTGGATTTGAGCTGCCAGTTTTGCTGGAGGGTATTTTAGTAAATTAGAGGGTTTCTGTGTTGGTGAGAGGTCCTTCAAGCTATGATAGATTTTTATGTGGACCTACTTTAGGGAGATCCGTGAATATGGGAGTGTGCATGGGAAGAACTACTTGAAATATGACTAATATGGAACTGAGCTTCTTACTATATCAGTGATCCAAGTAAGTTGCCTTGCTTTAGGAATTATGATTTAGAAAGCCAAAATTTAAAAACAACCCAACTTTCATTTCTAAGATTTTAAAAAAATAAATAAATTATTAGATTATTATTGTTGTTTATTTTTAAGCTCATAATCACTTTTGAATATTTTTTTGGTCAATAGTTTTGATTTTTGATCATCTACAGTTTATTCATATAAATCTTGTAAAAAAATGTACTAACTCACACATAATTAATTGAGCATACTCAAGCTTACTTGAACGTGTGTTTCAGGATTAGTGTTCATAATTCATGACTTTTGTTTAAAGGATAACAAGGCTGCTCAATAGATGTCACGCGTAAAGCACGTGTAGTTAAATTCATAATTTTTTTTTTCTTCCAATTTTTCCAGAAAACACTTACCAAAAAGCTAATCCAAAGAATTTTATAAATAAAAGTTAGAAGTGATTGAAAAAAAATTGTGGTAAATCTTTTTTTCTTTCAAGTAAACGTTTCCCCGAAATTTATTTAAGATAACTTTGTCAAAAAAAAAAAATAGAAAAAAGAAAGTTTTACAAAGAATATGACCTATGACCTACTAACCTATATTCATCAACGCCACTAATGTACAGTTTTAAATAAACAATTAGCAAAGGCTGAGATGAATCACGCATAATAATATGTATAATCGAACCTAACACAAAGAACTAGTTACTTATAATTCTAGCAGCCTTTTCCAGTTCTTGTAGTCCTGGCATTCTTTCCCCATTCGGTTTACCCATCACTGACAGACAAAGATCTTTCAACTTTTCTTCTTTTATTTGCAGAATTGGATTGATCTTCCTTCTCATCTATTAACGATAAAAATCTCCGAAGTCGGCCAGATCGGGAGCTACTTGAAGCATCTGCCACTTGATCAGTGGAGGAACGTTGATATAACAGGTAGAGAATCTGAGAGAAGTATATGAGAAGTGCAATGAAGCAAGTGATGCCACAAATAAGATAAAGGCCCCAAAAGCTTTTGAGGTGGAGTCTATCTGACTCAAACTCAGCACTCTTCATACTGCATGTGCTTTGCATTAGCCACTTATCGTGAATACGCTGAAGGTCACCGTTTTCAGATAGCTGTAGGATTGCAGTTGACAGGTCTATGGCTAATGGAGAGTCTCGGGGAAATGCCTATTTATAAAAGAAAGAAAGAAAGACAAGACAAGACAAGAAAAGTCAAATGTAGAACAAATAACAAACAGGAAAATTCACATACTTTAATCTCTTAGAAAATTCACAATCTAAACTTACTAAAGTTTTAACACGCATGTGTGTTGCTTGTGAAGGGAAAAATATATTTACAAAGCCGTGTAGAAAATTTACGTAACCAAATTTTTACCATTATATACCCAAATAGAAAACAAGGATGTGTAACTCGGAAAATTTGCAAAAAATAAAATAAAATGTGACCTGTGCACCAAATCATACCATAAAATATGGATAACTAAAACTAGAATGTGAATATTGGTATCACTCAAATCTATTTTGTGAGTTTTGCCCATAAAAAAATTATAAATAGTTGTGTGCAGAGAGAAACTTGATACTTTGATGTGTTAAAAATAGATACTTACGAAACCCCAGCCACTTTTGGTGAACTCTTGACCTACAATTCTGAATTTGCACTGTGTTGACAGGAAGAGCTCAACAAAAGGACGCTCGTCAACTACGGCAGCAACACCTCCATGTTTAGGACCTTTCTGTAATGCGGTAGCATAATCTTCAGGTGTTCCAAGAGGAATGAGTCTAGACTTGGATATTCCGAGTTCTTCACTCAAGTAACTTTCAGCATACGAACCAATTGGATACCCAATAGGTTCATCACTTGTTCTCAAGCTTTCAATTCCTTTAATGGGAGAAGATAGCTGCTGCACTGTGAGGATTGATGTCAAACTAGCAGTATAACTCGAGTTGATTATAAGAACAACAAAAAGCCATATAATTAGGACTAGTCGACCAAGAGTGCTCATGGTGTTCTCTCCTGCATTAGAGGCAAAGGAATCAACTCAATGAAACGAAATACTCTGAATAAGGCTTAAAATTTAAGACTTTGCATGGGACTTACTGTGAGCAAAGAACAAGGTTGAAAGGCTAAACCTGCGTGGTTATTTAACAAGAGATGAATTAGAAACAAATGATTTGAAGAAATGTCCAGCAGCAACCAATATATTATTCCCACTAGTGAGCTCCAAACAGTAACTTTTCAGCTGTAAATAGAAAGAAATCCTCATGCACAAAAGAGAAACGAAGAAAGTCCTACCTAGATTTGTTGTTATCTAGTACAGTAACAGTATGATAATCATTGGAGTCATTTGTAAATTGTACTACAGAAAAATGCAGGGTAGAAAAATGTAATAGAGAAAGTAACATGGACACTATGTTTCTTAAAGAATCAGGTTTTAGTCACTGTTGGAGAAGCTATCAAGCTGTTTAGCCTAACATAGCAATTTAGACCTCAGTGAAAACAAGGTAAAAAACACAAACCAAGAACCATTCTATACAAGACAGATGAGTAATGGGGACAATGATCCAAACAGTCCTCAAATTGATCAAAAATGTGCACGTTAGTTCCAAAAAATACTAATGAATGGACTAAAATGCACATTTTTACAAAAATAATGGACTATAAGTGCCCACCCGTATATAAGACTAAAGTTCACATTTTTTCACAATTAGGGACCTATAGGGCCCTATGTAAAGAATAAAATGCTAAATAGTGCCCATGTTGCATACATATGGTATTACATGAGCTCACACCGAAAATAATGAGATTAAAGTGCTCTTTTTTAAGAAAAAGACGACCAATAGTGCCCAACAGCTGATGAGTAAAGGGATTAAAAGAGAAAAAAAAAAAAGGATCTTACCACAAAACTGTTATGAGTTGTCTTTTTGGTGGACCCCTGAACTCATCATTTATCCTATGCTCTAAAATCCACACAACTACTCCTACAACAAGAAAGAAGGCACCAGTGACCATCCACATAGATGGAGAAAAAGGCCGCATGAAAGCCCAAGCACCGGTGTTCAGTTTCTTAAATGAGGCAACAGCTACAAGTCCAGAAGCAGCATATGGCTGGGTAAAATCTACAATCTTTGTCCGGTTTGTGACAATAGCAATATCACCAACGGCTGCATCAAAGACCTGTAAGAAGTTGGGCAGATAATAAGCCTCTCCATAAACTTCCCTCTTATGATCTTTTATAACTTCAAACTATAAATTTACAGTTCACTTACACCCGTTGTGATCAATTGAGCAAGTTCAGTGTAGCTTGGGTTTTTAAGACCATCTCCGAAGGGAATAAAACGATATGGAACGGCATATGGCAATAAGTTTACAGCAGCTGTAAATATATCTATACAGAAACCCCTAAATGTATCAGTTCCTTGCACTTGTGACACAAATTCCCGGAAACTAACTCGAACAGGGACACCAATTCTCAATTGCTTCCCATTGTTTGGGAACACCCAACCACGGGGCTTTAACAATGTCTCTCCTGGCCAGACAACATTGTACAGATGCTGGTTTGCACTTGAACGATTAGGTGGCTTTTCATAGAGTGTCTCAGGAGGTACAGTTGATAAATCAGAATAGTTGGACCAGTAACCAATTAGACGGAACCCAGTCCCAATGACATTAATAATATCGTATGCAGGATGAACAAGAGATCCATCTGAGTCGAACTTAATAGGACCTGTTAGACCAACAAAATTACTTTGCAATATGTTACTCAAGAGAAGTGTACCATCATCAAAAATGCTCATCGCGTCCAGATTAAGGCTACTAGCTTTAATAGACTCAATCCTAGAATTGTTAGAAAATGTAATAATTCCCCCTAGGCTAAAAAATGCATCAAGAGCATGAGCGACCAACCAAACAGAATCATATGCATAAAGACCATAAGAATGCAATCCCAACAAACCCCCAGTCAATTTGTTCCACTTTGAGATAAAGGCTCGCTTTCTATCTGAATCCGGTGTGTGTTGACGCAAAGCAATGACTCCTTGCATTGAGTCCATCGTGCCTGCAGGAAGATTAAAAGAAGAATCTAAAACAGATGAGAGCCAGTCTGTTGCTATCCACACAAACCCATTACCCATCATTCCAAGATAACGCGCCACAGAGAAAACCATGAAACCTGAATTAGGATTTACATGAAGAACTATAACACGAGACTCCATTAGTGCAACCTTAACAAGAAGATCCAGTATATCACTCCGATTAACAGATCCTGGAGGAATTCCCACCTTGTATGTGATTCTACAGCGCCTCTCAGCAAGCTTATTGTCTAAAGCTGACACACCATTTCGTCCATAATCATCATCTACAAAAATGGCTATTACCTCCTTCCAGGCATAATACTCAACAATTTCAGCCACTGCAGCCATTTGATAGAAATCACTTCTTGTCGTCCTAACAAAAAAAGGAAACTGAAGGGAAGAAAGTGTAGGGTCTGTGGCTGCAAATGATAGCAGAGGAACTCTTAGCTCAGTTGCAAGATGTGATATAATATGTGCAACAACAGAGGATTGTGGGCCTATAATAGCAACAGTGTCTGTCTCCATGAATTGCATAGCTGTAATAAATCCACTAATTAGTGTATTTAGTCAGGACAATAGACTTCACTCAAGACATAATTCTTAACCATGATGAAAAAGACAATCAAACCACCACAAACGATAATTTGAGCAAAATAAGCAGAAGCTGGAGTACCTTCAACCATGCCAAGAAACCCACTGCAATTGGAATTTTGTATTTTTACCGAAAGTTTAGTTCCATGGAGAATGCTAGAATTTGAGTTAACATCTTTCACTGCTGCCTCAATAGCAATCTTGGCAACTCGACCAATTGTGGAATCAACAGAGAAAATTGCCCCAATGTTCACAATAGCAGGTCTAGAAGAAATATTTTTACTATGCCCCAGAGGAAGTGTAACAAGATGGAATAACATCAATAGATGCGTGAGCCAAATCAAGTTCATTTTGAAATGCCTTAAGAGATTTCTTTATGCGTCTCCAAGATGACACTTGACGGGTTCTATATGAGAGAATTCTAGCATAAGTGAACCATGAGTCTAAGAGATTGCCCATTAAAGCTCATAAAGACAATATAAAAGCTAAATCCACTGAAACTGTGCAAAACGTCTAGAAGCCAGATACAAAAATCATCATTTTCTTTTTTGGTCATGACCAAAAACATTATTCTTGAATGTGCATATGAGATAAAACTAATTTTGAATAATTAACTAAGAACTAATCTCTACTTTAATGACCCCAAAAAAAAAAAAAAACTCTATTTATTATTTCCTAAAAAGTAAGAGGTCAGGAAAGTTACTAGTAAAATATTGAACTGAAGATCAATTTATGTTCTTTGAGTGAGTAATTTAAAAGAAGAAAAAAAAAATTGCTTTATTTAACTGGGTATAATTTTGATCTTTGGCTTAGTTGACTTCAGTTTCTGCATTTCCTCAAAAGCAGAAAAATTACTCGTGTTCTCCGACGTTCCCAACTCATATCGTTATTAGGAAGTTTTGATTCAACATCGCAATGAGAAAACAATAAACACCTAAAATAACAGATCAAACTTCAAAGCATCAGAAATAATAAAGATTCCCTATAGTTAAAAACACAAAAACCCATTTAAAATAACCTTAATGGGACTCCATTATTACTTGAGAAAAGCTCGTTCATTCATAAAGACAAGTATATTGATTTCAACAACCCAAAAGACGAAATAAAAAGTTAAGAGATAATAGCCAAGAGCCAAAACGAAACTTACCAAAAAAGAGCAGAACCTAAAGGAATTATAGAGTAGTAGAGCACCATCCACTACCCTTTCTACCCTTTTCGGAAAGAGAAATCACCCACGTTGGTTTAAAATAGAGCCCCTAAAACTGTGAAACCCAAAATTCAACTCGGGGAACAGTAGGATAAGATTTTTATTCCTTTTTATTATTATTTGATGATTTTTATTCCTTCTTTTTTTTTTTTTGCTACATACAAGCCTCGAACTCGAGAGCTCCCCCTTATTAGGGCGGTTACAATGCCATTGGGCTACCAGGGCCTTGGCGATTTTTATTCCTTCTTGGATGGCGGACTAGTATTTTTTTTTTTTTTTCATGATAAGAAGGCAATATAATATAATAAAACTATCTCCTTTCACCATTTTTTTTTTTTTGAACATGCTTGGTTATTTATACAAAAAAGAATACGGTATTAGGTATCTTGTTAGAAGTTGTTAGTTACCAACTCTTCTAAAAATTTAAGCTATTAGAAATATGATCAACTATACTTTTATACATCTATCACTCTCCCACAAGTGTTGGCCTTGCAATTCAATAATTGAGGTTGCTAGGCCTTGAACACAAGACTTTTAGTTCCGATACCATGTTAGAAGTTGTTGGTTACCAACTCTCCTAAAAGCTTAAGCTATTAAGAAGAGGACCAACCAACTATACTTTTATATACCTATCGTACCTAAACCACTACTTTGAAATTCAAATGAAGATATAAAAAGGAGAGTATTTTGGTTGCTGTTTGATGTGAATCGTATTTATTCTTTGAAGGAAAAAAATATGCATTCACGTTTATCACGTCACGGGCATACATTACGTCGATGACCAAGAAAGAATAAATTAGCTTTTTTCACGAACACATTTCAATTGGCAATCACAAATATCTTCTACAGTAATAGTTCAAGCTTGGGAAAATATATTTTACCCAAATTCTTAATGATATACATACGCTGTTCGTTACACACTTACTTTTCAATTTTTGAGTTCTTTTCTTTTCCGAATTAAACTTTTGAATTCATTCAACGGTACACTGATTATAAGTATTTATTATTTATTATTTATTTTTTTATAATTTATTTAAGTTAAAATAATATTTATTTAATATAATTAAAAATAATAATAATAAGATAAAAAATGCTCATAAAATTTATAACAATAAAAAAAATACTATTAACTTTGAATCAAGAAAGGGGTATGAATTTTATTATTTTTGTTATGTTTTAAGAAGGTTAGTTTTTAAAAAAATCAATTTTTTTATAAGGTTATTTTTTGACAATAATATGATTAAATTGTTAAAAATATATATAATTTAAATATTATTTTAAAAAAATAAAAAAGTAAATTACTATAAATAAAAAAAACCCTCCTTTTCCATTAAATTTATTTTCAATAGTCTGGAAAAAAAAGACACTGCTTTTACAGGACTCAAATTCCAATTTTTTTACTTGTACAAATCAACAGGTTGGTTAGTCTAAAAATTCATTTTAATAATAATAATTAAAATAACTATGTCACTGATATCGGATGCACACGGATGTAAAGTAAAAGTTCAGATTTTTACTGTAATTTTATTTAATTAATATATTAATTATATAATTATTAAAATATGGTCATTAATTTAAATTTAAATTAGTCTAAATTTAAAAAAAAAAATTATTTTTTCTTCAAGAGTAATATTAAATTTTTTTTTCTTTTTTATTTAAAACATAAAAATTTATAAATTTTCCTCCCTCTTTTTAGTTCACTTTTTCGTTCTTTTTTATCTTCATATTTTAATTAAAATGTTTATATACACTTATTTCTTTTTGTTTGCAAATTAATGAACACTAATTTTATATACAAATAGAAATGAGTAAGGTTTGAAATTTTCATTAATTAATAAATTATTATTTAATAATAAAATTAAAGTCATAATAAATTCAAGGTAACAAAAAATTTGAAGATACAAAAAAAAAAATTAAAGAAAAAAGAGATGGGAGAAAGAATTGAAAAGATGAAAAAAAGAGAAAGAAAATTTTACTTTTGTTTTATTTTTTGTTTTAAATAAAAAAAAAAGAGAAATTTAATATTACCCTCTTTGGACCAACTTGATCTAAAATTTAAATTATATGACTAAATAGACCTAATTTAATAATTACAGGACTAATACATTAATTGAATAAAATTATAAAACTAAATTGACCAAAAATTCGTAAAAGTTACGTAATTTATCTTTTAAAATATAAGTTGTTCAATTAAAAAAGATCACAAAATTTATTATTTTTCAATTGTTTAAAATTAAAATGTTATATTTTAATGTGTAATTTATATTTATTTATTTATAAATTTTAATAAAATTATGTGTAATTTTTATCATTTAAACTTTATTTCAGCTCTTTTTTATAATATTTTTGTCATTAATAAATTACTGGAAAAAAAAAAGAAGAAGAAAGAAAGAAAGAAAGAAAAGAAAAAGTTATGTTCCTCCCATTTCCCAGCTCCCACATCTCACTTCAAGAGAATCCAGAAACGCAACGCAAAAGCCAACTGTTACATCTGGCCACTTCATTCCAATAGTAATCCACCACGTATACTCCAAGAATCCGAGGCGCTAATCTTAACGAACGTTAACAAATTCCAACTTCTTAAACCTTTACATCAAATATTATTAACCGTCAACTCCCTTCTGTCAGATATGCAATGGTTAAGATGCTCTGGCAGCAACTAAACATCTGCATTCAGATACAGTATCCACCAATCATAACTGACACCGTGTCCAGCTACCAAAACCATTGATTATAATAACAACAATTCTTTCTAATTCGTCTATCTCTCCTTCTCTCTTTCCATAAAGCTTTTGATTCTTTCTCTTTCTTTCTCAGCGATAGCATTTTCTTTTTCAAGGTTAGTTTGAAAAGAGGACCAAAAGATTGGTTACAAGCCCAAGAACGATTCCTATTTTGATCGCATTCTATGCCATAAAAACTTCATCTTTTTTCATTGATTCATAATTATTCACAAATATTCTAATTTCTTTTACATTTAATTGGGATTATTCATAGATACTATTTCTGTTCGCCAAGTAGTGCTTAGCTTTCAATTATAAAGTTCGGTTTTTTCTAAAAGCCTTAACATTGGTTGGTTTGGGACTCTTCAAAGAGAAGCAATTTTGAAGAGTCGTCAGTGATCTGGTGTTTTGTGATTAGATTAGCATTTGAAATTTGCAAGCATATTTTGAAAATGGGTTTCTATGATTGAACTTGGGTAGCTTGATTTGGGGGTTAGTTAAGGTCTTTGATCATTAATTGGAGGGTTTGGTCCATTCTTCAAGCTACTGGTTTGCTTGGTTCTTAATTTCTTATTCTCTCTGTGGTTTTTAATTTGTGAAGGAACTGTACTACTCATTGTTTGTGGCTGGTAATTGAAAGAGCTACACAAAGCTTCTGTAACATTTTGTTTAAACAATTAGAGTTTTGATTTTTGGTTGAACTAGAAAGCAATTGTCTTGAGGTGTATACTGAGACTTGAGTCAACAAAATTTATGATTTGAATTTTGAAGTAAATATGGCCGCTGCTACGGATTTTTCTCCACCGTATAGGGTTTTAGAAACTAGTTACAACAAGGACAATGTATCAGCTAAGGAAGATGAAACTTCAGAGAATATGACAAGGACAACACCAATGACACAGGGCAAACCTCCAAGACACCTCTCTGTTATGCGCCACAGTGTTGGCTCCATAAGTCTGTTGGCTACAGCAGATTTGGTAAGTGTTTTTGCACATAAAGTTGTTAAATTTATGATTTTGTTTCTGATTTTTATCTATAATGGCAGTTTTTTAGAACATGTTTGTATTGAAATCTTAAAAAATGAGATCTTGAACTTTCACTTTCACTTGATTTATCACACTGCAAGTATTCTTAGGGTCTGTTTATTTTACTTCGAAGATCACGTAAAAGCATATTTTGTGCTTGATGACAGAAGCACTTTTAACAGAAACACAAGCAAACAAACAGACTCTTGATTTGTGCTCCTGGAGTAGAATTATCGGTCCATGTTTTAAAATATATGATCCCCCATATGGCATAATTTAAGGAAACGAAAGTTATTACTTTGGCAACTGTCATCTTGATCCAGATCGTATCTTATGTTTACTGTTTAGTAATTGTTCTGATTTTGAACTTGGATATTTACTACACTAATAAAACCAGTTTTAGATCTTTATTATACCACCATAATTCTGAAAATCTGAGTCTTTTCAGCAGATAATTGGAGCTTTTATCTGTTTTCATTGTGATTATTCTTGGTCAAAACAGAATTGGTTAGTACACTTTATCTAACTTCTTTTTACATTTATTGCTTGTTCAGAAATTGGAAGTTGGGATTGAAGCCAACAAATCACCTTCCGATGAGAAATCGATGTTTCTACCTGTTTTTCGATCAGGAAGTTGTGCTGAAAAAGGACCTAAACAGTACATGGAGGATGAACACATATGCATAGATAATCTTATCGAACATCATCTTGGTGATACTCGTACTGATTTCCCGTCTCCTGGAGCCTTCTATGGGGTGAGCATCTCAATTTCCTACAAACTGAATGTACCTTTTCTTCATTGGGCTGGCCGATAGGGAAATAAATTTTTTTTGCTTTCATTTCTTTTGTGAAAAACTAAAGAAATGGAATGAGAATTCTGATAAATATATCATCTACTTTTATGATAGACCATTGATTTTGTAATTTTGGAATAAGCTCTGAATTGTTTTACTTCAGTATATTATAGAGTTTATGATTAACTCAGTAAAACACATACAAACAGGTGTTTGATGGTCATGGAGGTATAGATGCAGCATCATTTATCAGAAATAGCATCCTTAGGTTCATAGTGGAGGATTCTGATTTTCCAAAATTTTTGGACAAGGCAATCAGAAGTGCTTTTCTGAAAGCTGATTATGCATTTGCAGATGCTAGTTCTCTTGATATCTCCTCTGGCACCACTGCTATAACTGCCCTTTTTTTTGGGAGGTAAGTCACCTCTAAATCTACCATTCACATTACTTATTTTGATACAAGTCTTTTAAAAAATTTACATTAGAACATAGCACAGTAACAACCTAGCATCATTGAATGTAGTAATAATAATTAGTACTTTGACATGTCTAAGTAGCAATAAGTTACTCATATGGAATTATGTGTTGAGTTGGTATCTCTATCTCAAATACCTTCTGTTTTGATAGGACATTGATAATTGCTAACGCTGGAGATTGTCGAGCTGTGCTAGGAAGTAGAGGCAGAGCAATTGAGATGTCAAATGACCACAAACCCAATTGCATATCTGAAAAACAGAGAATTGAGAAGCTTGGAGGTGTCATTTACGATGGTTACCTCAATGGACAATTATCTGTAGCACGAGCTCTCGGGGATTGGCACATGAAAGGTTCAAAAGGATCTGCCTGCCCTTTAAGTGCAGAGCCAGAGTTACGAGAGACAGATCTGAATGAGGATGATGAGTTTCTAATAATGGGGTGTGATGGGTTATGGGATGTAATGAGCAGCCAATGTGCTGTAACTATGGCTAGGAAAGAACTAATGCTCCACAATGACCCTGAAAGATGCTCAAAAGAGCTAGTTAGAGAGGCCCTCAAGCGCAACACTTGTGATAACTTAACCGTAATTGTGGTTTGTTTTTCCCCTGATCCTCCACCTCGGATTGAGCTACCTCTATCCCGAGTTAGGAGGAGCATATCTGCAGAAGGGCTTAATTTACTGAAGGATGTGTTGGAATGTAGTAACTCGTGACATGCAGGATCAGTTCTATCTTCGATGAAGGCGTGTACAGAAATAAAAGTGTTTTTCTTTTTTTGTCTTTCTCTTTTCCTTTTTCCCATTCAGCTATATTTTGGTAAATAAATATTAATGTAAATAGATATTTATGTGTATGATTGTTTTCTACATTTTAGGTAAGTTACTTTGTGCTTTTTTTTTTTTTTTTTTTGCTAAGCAAGTCATGTTGTACTCATTGTTTTGATTTTTCATTTTATTATGATTCATCTACGAAAATCATTTGCAGTTTACTGTTATCCTTCTTAATTTTCCCTGTATCGCCCAAGAAAATTGGGGGAAAAAATGTGCAAGTTTTTCTAAGGTTTTTTTTGTCAAACGATGTCAATGGTAATAATAGGAAGGAAATTGATAGAATTTGATCATGTCTTCTTTTGAAAGGGACAGTCTTTTCCAATTTGAATTACCATGTGATTTCCATTTATTCCTAAGGCAATGAAGTATTCGGATGTGCTAAAGGTTGTTGGAAGAAAAATGGCCGGTTAATTGAAAAACTTCTTTTTAAAGCAGTTTTTAAATCAATATTAAAAAATATTTTTTTCTGTTATTTTCAAAAATATTAAGTTTGTTTGACTATTATTTTTAAAATATGTTTTAAAGAACAAAAAAGCATATTGACTAAATTATTTGGCCAATTACTTTTATAATTATTTTCAAAATGTTTAATAATACTAAAACTAATAAATTTCATACAAACTAAAGTAAAATGAAACTTAGCCAACCTAAAAAAAAAAAAAAGATTTGCTTATTAAATTTTTTGGGTTGCAATGTATATGTCAAATTATCGTGTAAAATAATAATAAAATATTATTTTTATTGGATCTATTTATAATTTAATTAATTTAATAAATGAATATTATAGTAAATTTTGATACGACATGAATAAAAAATTAATCAAAATTAGTTAATAAATTTTTATGTTTTTAAAAGTCTTATTATTTCTTATTAAATAGATAACTCAAAAAAATTAAATAAAAAAATTCATGTGTCACTTCACTTAATACGATTAATATTTAAATATGACACGTATATCATATTTGAATGACATAGCTATGGGGTTATTATTTAGTAAGTTGTCAAATAGTCCCATTGATCAATGCCATTTTTTGTTATTATATATATTAACATATAAAAAAAATATTATACATTACAAATTTAATATAAATTTTAAATAATATAATATAATATTATTGATATTACAATGTATACATAAAATTATATCTTGTAAATATTGTCAATAAGGAAAATAACTTCCGTAAAATTTGGCCAAAAATAGGTTTTTTTTTTTGTTTTATTTATTTAAAAAAAATATTAAAGATGTATTTACTAATTCGTAATAAAAATTAATAAGAATGAAAATAAACATGAATCAAAATTAAGAGAAAAGAAAATATAAAATTTATTTCATTTCTTTGTATTTACTAATATCATTTTAAAAATAGCAATATATATATATATATATATATATATAAGATGTAAGTTATTCTCATTTTTTTTTTTGTTTTCAAGAGCAAATTGTTCTAAAAAACAATAACTTGAGAACAATGATCAAACACTTTTAACTTATTTTTAAAATCATTTTTTTTATTTTTAAATACAAAAAAATAGTTTTTAAGTTAGACATTAAATATGCCAAATGAGATAAGTTTGTCCAACCTACTTAATTCAGCTCAGCTATTTAAATATTATTGTATGAGTCAAATTTCAACATTCAACTTAAACAAATATATTAGTATATATATAATTTTATACTATATTTTTGTAAAACAAGAAAAAAATTAAAAAAAAAATGTTATCATTTAAATACATTTTTCTATAATGGCATTATAAAAATTATTTTTTCGACAAATATATTTTGTTAAATTGACTTGTTCAATCAACTAACTGAATTAACTCATTTAAGCTCAATAGCTAGATGAGCTAGGTTTTTTTTTAGTCCATTGAATTAATCTTAAATAAACTGAATTAAACAACTCATTTAACATCACTAGTTAAATGATAGCAGTTGGCCTCAGATTGGTGAGGTAAATCATTCCCACAGAATAAAAGAATTTTTCATTCCACATCTGCAAAGAGTGACTAAATCTCGTACGAGATGTCTTTCAAACAACAATTCTAAATGTTTAATTTAATGTACTCACATTCTTGATTTTCAGCTCGATTCTAAGAAAAGACTAGTTTAGAGCGCATTAGTATATGACGAGTTCAAAAATTTGGAAGCAACATCAATTGTTATGATAACAGGCATAGCTATCACTTTAGACAGCCAGCCAAGTTGGTCTGTGAAGTTCTATCATGACAACTTTGAAAGATCGCTTTTTTATATTCTTACTGGTCTGAGCTCGAATTTAATCTCAGAGTTCACCATCTGATCCACTGTCTTGGCCATATCCAGGTTCAGAACTGCTGTACATGCATTGCAAACAATTTCAGAAAAAAAATGAACGTTTTCGAAGCCTGACTTTATAACCAACTAGAAGTAGACTGACTAAAATGACCTCTCCAGCACTATAAATCAGCTATGTTACATGGACTGAGTATCCTAAATTTTAGGAAAATAACAAAAATAGCACCCTTGAAACTTGTAATAACAAAAACAATATCTCTTATATTCAAATCATATATTTTCACATTAAAAAATTATTGCAATATCATTTTTCTTTAAACATCTATCCAATTAGACACCGTTCAAATTTATCTATGGACATCTAGACTCGTTCAATGTTGAATGTCATCCAATTAAACATTACTTAATGTTATTAGGGTGCTATTTTTATTATTATAAGTTTTATGAGTATTATTTTTGATAATTTCTCCTAAACTTTTTTATATGTATCCAAGTATCGAACACGGCTATTATTTCATTTTTCTTTAAATTTTCACCCATTTGGAGGGTCGAGTACCCCTACTCATATCCATGTTGTATCCAACTGTCTATTAAATTAAATACAGATACTTCATGAAAAATGAAGGAACCATATAATATAGTAAAGCAGTAGCAAACTGCTTTTATGCATACTTCACAAGCCTAATGGGTATTTTCTGGTTAGCGATGACAGATGAAGCAAAACAAATCATAAAATGACTTAGAAATATAAACTAACCTTGTCTTGCTACAGTGCTTACTGAGATCTTCACATAAAACCTTGCTTACATCACCTACTTTGACAGATCCTTTCTTAATTAAATCTGCTAACTGCACAAGTAAGTGACATTGAAAGACATAAGCATCAATATCTAACGAAAAAAAAAGGAAAAAAAAATTCTAATGTTCTCAAGGATTGGAAGATCAATGGGTCACCTCATCTTCTGTTTCTTCCAGTAACCTGTCCCAAAGACACGGATAAACAATGTTAGAATTTGAATCACTGCTGAACCAAAACTTATGTACAGGTTCTAATTTTCACACGAGGCAACACACAATATCTGAGAATCCAAGACTAAAATCTTCCTAGGAAAGAGGAAGAGAAAGAACAGATATGATCTCTCACCTTCCACAATAGGAAGACATATCTTTTGAAAATGCCCGAGCTTCTTGTTTATCTAAAAATCAGGAGAACAAAGATTACCAAAAAAAAAAACTTTGAAAAATATTAAATGGGTCACTCAGATCCTTGCAGAGTTCTCTCTGAGGTTTGGAAAATCAAAAACTAACATATAAGTCCTCACTTCAAAAAGGAACTGAATAAATAACTTCATAACAATAGCACCATAGTAAAGTAGATTGGAAAATACTCGAACCATAAATGCCAAGAATTATCCACCATCGTTAAATTCACTTATTTTTTCAAATTTTCTACTCAGTCAAGGTAATATACTCTCATTTTATTTTCTCCAGAATTAAGAGAAAAAAGGGACATCTGTGAGCAGTTTAAGGTCTGTTATACTCAATCAAATGAACTCATCAATAGAGCTATAGTAAGGAAATACATACTTGTGGTGAGGTTATCCCAGCTATCCACTTTGATCCACTGGTGTCTGGTTGAGTCTGCCTGTAAACAAGATATGAAATTTGTTTCTCCTCGCCCTAATTTGTCCATCCATAAATTGCTAAATGATGACTTGTGATCAAATGTGATAAATGGGGCAGCCGAAGAGGAACATTGTAAATGCAACTATCACATATCTTGGTTCATTCTAAACTCTAAGTGTAACTATTAATATGATGAATAATGCCATAAATGAACCAAGAGAACCTTGTCAACATTAAAGCTTTTGTTAGATATCTGGTGTCTCGTTCGACCATAAATAGAGGTGAAAAGAAGATGTGCAATCATGCACACACACCGACGCACACGAAAAAAGAGAGAGAAGACAATGGAACTAAATAAAGAAACAAAAAGGTGACTTACCTTCTGCAATGTGTAATCTTGCATCTTGTCACAAAGGCCATCCAGAAGTTCAACAACTCTCAGCTCACTGACTCTATTGAAAAAAATAATATTGTAATTAATATTTAAGTCATCAGCCAGTTCACAGAAAACTAAACTACACCAAATCAATTGTTTGTAAGTACAATTGAAACTTCATCGAGAATTGGTAATTGCCACCAAAATTTCCAATACACTGTACGCTAGTCCATTGACACTTGAATGTTGATAATTATAGTCGAGATAAATTTGACCCCAAAAAAAAAAAAAAAAAAAACAGCAAAAGAGATATTGAAATTATACCTGTAATCAATTACCTTTCCTCTCCGCTGACCTTTAGAATCCAAGCGGTGTCTCATATCCAAATGATTTTTCGGTTTTTCCTGTTTGATTAAAAGTGATTTGCTAACTTAACTTTCATAAATGAAATGGAATTCGAAAATCGAATGCTAAAAGAAAATACAGAGATCAAATCTTACATTGGAAAGCCCTAGCTCTAGCTCTTCCTGCAAAATTAAAATGAATTAGCCCTTTATAGATCCAAAAATGTTTCAGATCGTAGAAATGTGAGACAACAAGAAGAAAGTATAAAGATAGAAAGATTTACTGCGACGGCATTGCAAGCGGAACACTTATCGTCGATGCAAAAGGAAATGGAGAAAATGGAGACCATCAAAAGCAGCCGAAGCAACATTGACCCCATTACTATCGTCGTCCTCTTCGTCTCTCCTTCAATCTTCACTTCGTAGACCTCATTTCAGTTCGTTCCCATGCTTTTTTAGATGAGACAGTGTTACCTCATGGGCTTTAGGCCCGTGTACTGGCCCAAATTGTTTTTATTTTTCTTAGCTTGGATGTATTTGCCCAATTTATTATTTATTTATTCTTTTTTTTATATATAATAATAGTTGCAGATTACATAGCCGGCAGATTTAGCTGCCTTTATTTAAATAAAATTGTTTAGAAAAAATAATACCCATTAAAATTTGTAATAACAAAAATAATCTTTAATGTGTTCAATTTTATATTTTTATAATTAAAAAAACTATTGATATATCATTTTTCTTTGAACATTCGTTTAATTAAAATTGAATGACGACAATTTAAATTCGTTCAATGTTGAACGTTTAATATTGAACGAGTGCTAGTTTTGTTATTATAATTTTTAGGGGTTTTATGTCCGGTAATTCCCCAATTGTTTATTAAGGCTAATAAATCTGATTGCAAATGAGAAATCTCATTTCTTCCATCAAAATGACTATAAAAAGCCCAACTAACTGGTTTATAAGCTATAATATTTGAATTCATCTAAATGAGATCATGAAAAACTTTTCTAACTAAATGTAACTGCATATATTGTAGAATAGTTGTTGAATTCGAATCATCCTGTAATATACCACCAGTTGGCAGTAAAAATCCATCAATCAATAGCTTTGCATCTTCTTTCAAATAAACAGCTTTATCACTACATTTCAATGCTTCAAAAAAAAAAAAAAAACCACATATTTAAAGGTCATAGCTTCAACAATTTCTGGAGAAGGCACACATCAGTTTAGCCCATCCATGTTCAAATGAAACTATATGATCCAAACCTGTAAAACCAATAGCTGCATTTTCATTCAACCATGTTGCATCAAAATTGAGCTTGAAAGCTCCTAAAGGAGGTGGCTGCCATTTAATTGGGACATATATCATGTACTCTATCCTCAGTTGCTACGATGCTGTTGGATCACCTCTTTAAATTCATTAACCTTGCTTTGTATTGAATACGTCATCCTCTCTAGTTGTGCATCTTGAAAATTATAGTGTTCTGCAGTGTTTATATGGTCTCCATCATTATCACTGCTATTAATGTGAATTCAGAAGCAGAGATTTTCTTTAAAAGTAAAGCGTTTGGTGGTGATAAAATTACACTTCTATAAGTTTGAATGTCCAATATGCTCAAGGAGGACCATAATAAATTCTATTTCCAATGTTAACCACCAAGAATTAATGCAAGATTTCACACCTTTTGAAGAGTTACTCAGCATCCTTAATCTCCTTATGGCACGTAGGATGTTAGATTAATTAGTCTATTTTATTATTTTTATTGAGAGTATTATAGTCTTTTATAATTTATTTGGTGTACCCTATAAATATAAATATGTTAAGTATAGTTATATTGGACTAAATTATATTGAATTATATTATAATTAATTTGTTTAATATTTGATAACCAAACGTATAATATAGTTGGACAAAATTGATTATAAATATTTTAATAAAATAATTTATGTTTGAAATAGGTTTTTATTGTAAAGTTTATTTAAATTAATATTTAAATTGACTATAAATTTACTTTTTTATTACATTTTTAAAATAAAAAAATATTATTTTTAATTTAAAATAAAAAAAAAAGTTACAAGACATAGTTTTATTATTGAAAATTTAGACAAACTAAATTTAGTGTTCAATACAGTTTATACTACACCTCTAGTCGTATTAAATTTTTACGTAATTATATTATTTTTATAATGTATAATACGATCTGATTTTATAACAAAATATATGGCTGTATAAAAATTATACAGTAAATTTATTTAATATTGTAATTTTAAATAAATTCTTATTTTGCTTGTATTTTAATTCAATTTTTTATTAATAAATCTTAGATTTTTTTTTTTTTCCTTCAAATTTGTGCTTTTGAATTCTAAAAGGACAACTCAAATCCTCTAAATGTCAATAATCTTTCAAATAGGTAGAGCATTATGAAAAAGAAAAGAAAAAAGTCATAATAAAATCTTATGGCGTTCATGAAGTTTAGATTTCCACAACTTTTTTGCAAAAATCATTTTCATTATTTACACATTGTACCTTAACTAGAATGGTGTAAACATCCTTTACTGAAAGCAAACCTGAGCGTGTACCTAACCAATAGATGGAATCTTTCGATTGAGGGAAAGGGGGCCTGATTACAATAATGAAGTTTGCAGCATTCATTCCAACTAAAGATATTATCAGCTGAGAATTCCGTTCGCATCTATCTGTCCAGATACACAAATTTTGCACAGTTAAATTAAAATAACTATCTTCAAAATTTTCATAGAAATTAATAAATATGTCAAATAAATTGTCCATCTTATTTGATGTTTTTAATAAATTTATAAATTAAAATTATCTTATCCTATTTAAATCTCATCCCATTTTATTCCATTTAAACTTATTCCTAATTGACTCATAATTATCTCATAATTATCATAAATAATTATACTTTCTTTTTTGGGAAAATAACAAAACTAACACCCCAAAAATTATAATAACAAAACTAGCACCCCTATATTCAATTAAAATTGAACGACAATAATTTGGACTCGTTCAATATTGAACGTTCAATATTATCCGTTCAATTAGAATTGAATGACGATAATTAGACCTATTTAATATTGAACGTTCAATATTTTACGTTCAAATTGAATATTGAACGTTCAATATTAAACGTTCAATTCTAATTGAACACAAGGGGGTGCTAGTTTTGTTATTATAATTTTTAGGGGTGCTATTTTTGGTAATTTCCCTTCTTTTTTTCATTATTTTTATAATTTTACTTGTTTTAATTAGGTCTATTTGGAACAAATGAGATATCTTATTATAAATCATTTTATTATCATCCCAACCCACTAAAAAATAAAAGGGTGAGGAGCCAAAATGATCTCTTTACTTAAGCAATAGTTGTCATTTAATCTTCTAGCTTATAAAAAGTGTTTTAAGTTCTTTTGTTTATGATATAGATGTTTTGATGTCTTTTACTTGTAAAAAATATATCAGGCAAGAAAAAATTAATTTTTCATCTAATTTTTATTAAATCTAACATAATAGCATATGTGTCACATATATATTCATATTTTTCTATAGATATATATCAAATTAAATAATTTTTATTAAAAAATTAATCTAATTTTTAACAATTTATTTCAATTAAACTTAAATAAAATTTTCATCATTTAATTTGTGATTTTAAGTATTAGACAATAAAAATTCTATTTTAATTCAATTAAACTTAAATAAAATTTTCATTGTCTAAATTGTGACTTTAGATATTAGACAATAAAAATTTTATTTAAATTTTTTTGAAAATTTAAAAAAAAATGGAGTAATTTTTTAATTAAGTGTTAATTTTTTATGTATATATCTATCAAAAAATATAAACATGCATATAACATATGTACTATTTTTTTATATTTAACAAAAAATTTGATGAAAAATTATTTTTATTCCTGCCTGACACCTTTTTTAAAAGTAGATGTAACAAGCCAAAATAAATAATATTAATTTAAAAAAAAGAGAGTATTTATATTAGAATATGATTGTGATTAAGTTAATTAAATAAATTAGAGTTTGTATTCAACAAGGAAACAAAATAAAATAAAAAGTCTAAAATAAAATAAAAGTAAAATATTTTTACTTTAAATCTTTTTCTCTTTCACTCTTTTCTTTAATTTCTAGCACTATAGGTCTACAAGTAACAATAAAAGTGATCTTACGGTAAGAATCGAGTCCCAAAACTCATAATTTTTAATAGTTTTCATATGTTTTTATTAAGGGTTTCAAGGGGAATAAAATTTTTTAAATTTTTATGAAGAAAATAAACATATTCTAATTTTTCTAAATTTTGTTTGTTGCTCTTTTTTTTATGTATTAAAATTAAAATGTTAGAATGAAATATCAAAAATCCTAAAATTTTGAGTCAATTATATGTTCTAATAATTTTGAAATAGTTAAATTCTTAATTAGAATTTGTAATTTTTATTGAAAAATATAAACATATTTTCGAGTCTAATAGTTTTTGAATCATTCAAAAATATTTTATTTTCTAATTTTCGTGAATTTTTGAAATTAGATCTAAAAATTTGAAATTATGCACTTTTTTTTATTAACATCCAAAATAAAAATAATTTTAGATTATTTAAACTAGTTATTTTAATCTAAAATTTTAATAACAACTTTAAATATATGTTATTGATTTTTTATGAAAATTTTGAAGCCAAATAAATTTTATAGAATATTCAAGATATTTTTCGATAAGGGGTACTTTGATTAGGAAGTTTTCTAACAGATTTCGTAAATTAATTTTTAAGTATATTTTGGATATGATTTTTGTATTATTTAAATCTAAATTTTTTAATACAAATAGATACATGTGTTTAATTTGACTTCAAGAAATTTTACGAAGAAATGAATTTTAAATGTTCGATAATAAATCATGTATTAAGACATGTTCAAATTAGCTTAAATTTTTATGTTATAATAAGTATCATATATTTTACTTGGAATAATTTTCTATAAGTTTAAAGGAAATTTTAGAACATAAATTATTTATAAAAAATGTCATAATTTATGGAAACATACGAGGAATAAGATTTAAGAATGAATAAAAGAAAAATAGATAGTTATACCTTTATATTTAAGATTATAAGTTGATTCTTTTATCCTTGAAAATTATAGAATAATATTGGTTGTACTTAGATCATATAGTATTATAAAATTTTGCAGCATATTTGAGATAAGTAAACTGACCCTACTTAAAATATTAAGTATATGTTAATTTGCTTGTCTGATTATAAGTTTGTTTGTTGTTATAAAAAAGTACTTGTGTTATGTTATTATTTGTGGTAAGATAATGTTTTATGAATGTCTATAATCTATGTCTCAAGTTTTTTTATATGTAATTGAGCATTATTTGACATATATATTATTTCATATATGTCATTATAAGCATAAGTCTTATAAAAAATTTTATTTATATGAAGCATTTTAAAAGAAATAAGATCTTTTTAAGCAAAATTTTTAAGTAAATATATGTTTTGATAGGATGTCTGAATCTTTTAAATATAAGTTAAGTGTCTTATAGCTACACGATATGATAAGTTTAAGAGTTGTGTGTGTGAAATGTCTCTCGTGTAAGTTAGGATACCTAAGGACTAAATAGCTCTTACCGTTGGTTTGGACGCATATGTGCATGTGAGAATTATGTATGGAATTTCAATTTTGCTAAATTATAAGTTAAGTTTCACTTACATATGTCTTTCACACGTGCCAGTTGCCGACATTTGACTTATATAAGGCTCCATTATGATAAGTTTAAGGGATGATTCATAGTACTCCTAAAGAAAGAAATAAGCGTTTTGAAAAGTGTTTTTAAGAAATAACAATGTTTTGCAAGCTTTACCCTCTAAGCATTAAACATGTTATATAAGAAATAAAAGGCATTGCAATGTTTACTATATAAGCATGTGCACGTTCTCGAGGAGATATAAATGCATTACAAGCATTACTTTATATACATAAGCATGGTATAAGAAAATATTTTTATTAAGTATGATTTTTATGTCGTGTTGTTTAATATTTCAATTACGGTGAATTTATTTACTAAGTGATATCACTCATCCAAGTTTCATTAACTATTTTTTAAGAATCTATGAGGAAGATTTGACAACATTATTGAAAATTATTGGTCTCTTAGGTTGGTTTTGGTATAGCGTTTTAGGTCTAATAAATTTTATTCATAAATTATATTATTATTCAATTTTATAAATATTAAGCTTGAATATATTAATCTTGTAAATTGACGATGTTTTTATTAGTAGATTATCTGAGAAACTTTATTCAATAGTGATAACCCTTTTTTGGTTTATTTAAGTAATTAAAAATTTTAATATGTTACAGTAGAGATATTTAATAACGCATTTTTCTTTTATATATAAATGAATTTATAAGATATATTTTATAAGCTAGAATATTAAATGGTATGTTTTATGAAAAAAAAAAAAAAAGACTTTTTTAAAAATAAATAAAAAAAATAAGATAAATTTACAAAATTTATAAATTATACAATAAATTAATGGAACATTCCATCTCATGTGATAAATCATAAAAATTAATTGATTTAACAGATCATGTTTCAATAAAAATTAATTTATAAGTTATACAATAAGTTATGTACTTAACTTTATGTAAAATAATTATAAAACAAAATCTTAATTCATTAACATGAATCAAGATCACAAGATATACATAATGTATTTATGGTTATTCGATCTAATTAAATCTAAGATAATAATAAATCATTATATTTTTTATATTGTCAATTTTTATGAAAAATAATTTCAATAGGGAGAATTTTGCGATAGTTTCTCTCATTTAGAATGAAGAAAAACTTATCCAAATAGTTACAGGATGACATTAGATTTTACTTGTTATAAAATACAAATTCTTATTAGATTATACAAAAATTTTATTAAATTATACAAAATTCATCACATTAATAATTGATCTAAGCTTAGTCTATATCAAAATAAATGAATCTATAGACATATCAATTATATAAAAATTCAACTTATTTTATAAACAAATAAAATGCCGGGCCATCAATTAACCCCACGAGTAAGGCTTATCTAGCCCCTAACAATCTCATCCAAACAAAAGAATCTAACCGCTTAGGCTTTACTTAGAAAAAAAAAAAAAAGCATTAGGTAATATTTACTGCTAAATATTTGCACCCCAGTTTCTAACCATTAGCAATTAGATTCCAGGCAGTTTTTACAAACATCGCCTGGTTAAACTCTGCAAGTTTTCTGAATCCCAAGACACCATTAATGTGAGGCATGCACACAAGTTTTTTTCCCATGGCTTACTGAACTAAAATAATGAATTGTGAGAGAATCATCACCCACCAGATGGAGTATATATTAAGAATATTACGTAGTATTAATTTAATGAGAGTAACCCTGCCAGTTTTTAATAAAAAATTTGCTTGCCAACATGAGATTTTTCTCTTATTTTATTGAAAATACCCTGAAATTCATTTTATTTTCCTTCTATGCATGGACAAAGAATGTCCCACATATTTTAGTTGCCTCTGAGATTTTATTGAAAATACCCTGAAATTCATTTTATTTTCCTTCTATGCATGGACAAAGAATGTCCCAAATATTTTAGTTGCCTCTGAGAGAGTGAAAGTAATTAAAATATCACACATATTTTGCTGCAACTCTTAGTCATAATGTTCAGATTGGTTGGTACAGTGCTAACACAATATTGGTTCATTAACTGCATCCACCAACTGTGCATGATAACACATTCATTGCATATTGCATTAGAAAACTCAATTCTACTTTGTCATATGCTATATGCATATCTGACATAATCCCCATATAACCTGCCCTTTTCTTCTTAATGGAAGTACCATTTTCCCAAGCTATCAATGCATTCTCGGCAATCCATCTTTCTAGAATAAAAGCTGATTAACCAATATTCGAGCCACAATCTTATATATCACATATATTACATCAATTTATGGGCATTAAATTTATTAACTTTTTGTACCACTCAACAGAAATCATCACAGTTATAAGGAGGATGTGAGGTGCTAAAAGTTTGTTCATTATATTTCTAACTCCATTTTCCATCTAGTAATTTTAAGGATGCAGTGTAATTATTCCTTTTTCGACTTAATGTCGAAGCATGAAAAAACTTGGTGTTAAATCTTCCAAAATTTTTGCTTATACTTCGATCGGTACTATGCTCTAGTAAGATACTCAAAAATTTGTAGATTTTCTTGAGTATTAAAAGGATCATTCTTCACCAAATTTAGCTTATCATTTAATTCATTTAAGTTTCAGGTAATGAAACCAAAATGATTTTTATTCAACGCATTGAACTGTCTATAAACATTTTTAACCTTTACAGAGATCGATTTTGAGGGTTCATCTTTTTTATTAATCCAACAATCTGACCCCACCTCTTCAATGGTTTCATCTCTTAGTCATGCGGTCTTGGACGATATTTTTCTCTAATTTCATTACAGTGCAAATCTATCGGAAATATGATCTAAAACTATTGCCTAAGTTATTTATCGAAAAATTATTAAAAATAACACTCCTAAAATTTATAATAATAAAATTAGCACCCTAATAATAATATTGAACGTTCAATATTAAACGAGATCTAAATTATCGTCATTTAGTTTCAATTGAACGAGTATTCAAAGAAAAATGACATATTATTCATTTTTTTTAATTGTGAAAATATAAATTTGAATACAAAAAATATTAATTTTATTATTACAAATTTTAAGGATATTATCTTTATTATTTTTTCTTATTCATTTTACTTTCTTTGGACAACTATTTTTTAAAATTTGCTTTAATACATACATTAATTAATCTAAATTTTATAATATAATTAATATAAATAATTTCACGATTATTCTAACATCTTATCATTTTAATTATTATTATTTTTTAAAATGAAATAATGTGTTTTTAATAAGGCTTTTTTTTTTTTTAAGTTAACAGCACATCAAATATCAAATATCGTTTAATTTTAAATAATATATTCGTTATGATTTAAATATGTAATTTAGATAAAAGTATTGAAATAGTTTCCAAATTAGTTTGTTGGTATCATTTAATGCATTGCATTAAAATTGGTGTCATTTCAGCGATATTTTCTGAAAATAATGTTTTTTTTTTTTTATTTGTGTAATTTTTTGAAAATAATGTTAATTAAAGTAATTTGATACAAATGTTGAAATTTTACTATAATAATTTGATTTAACATTTTAAATTTACTTTTTTTTTCTTATGATTTAATTCATTATTAACTTTTTAACTTAATAAATTAATCCTTTTTGGATCAAATTTATCAAAATTAAAAAATTATGGGTCAAATCTATATATATAAAATAGAATAAAAAAATTGGAGAGTTTTTTTTTTTTTTTTTGATAAAATAGTAACTTGTATTAAATAAAAATCCAAAGTACAATCTTAAGACACATCAATTCTAAGAAATACATCACAATTTTAAAATCATAGTCAAAACTAGCTAAAAGCAAGAAGACCATAAACGTGAGCGAATAATTATGAGCGATCAACATTAGCTCGTTATTCCAACTCACTCTAATGCCTGACTGGCTGAAATAAAATGGTGAATACATCCTAGAATCAGAAAATGTAACAAGAAAGTAATCTAAAATCTCATCAACAAAGTTACAACAAAACATATCTGCATAATTTAAAACACACATAATATCGCCAGATACATAGAAAATACCACAGTACACACAGAAAATATACAATTTATTAACCACAAATATATAACCAAAATACCCAAAAAAACCCTCCTTCTCACAGTAACCGAACTACTGCCGGAGAGCCACCACTGCCGAAATCTGCGACGCCAACCGTGGAGGGGAAGCCGGCGGTAAGGGTAAGGCCGAGCAAGGAAGAAAAGATATGGGACTAGGACACAAAACGCCGAGCAGGACAACGTCGCTACCGAGGATAGCCATGGACCACCGTCTCAGGCACCTGCAGCAGCTGAAAGGAGGTCAGACGCCTCCCGCAGCCAGACGCCGCCCGCGTAAGTGCACAGAGCAACCAAAACAGAAAAGCAGACCACGAACGACGACCAAGGCCTGGCCGACGGCCAAAACGGCCAGCCGTCGGCCAAAACCCACACGAAAATTAGAAACCCTAAAGAGAAGGAGGCGCTCGAGAGAAGAGAGAGAGAGAGAGTTTTTTCAGGACTAAAAAAACTGGGGAGTTGTTTAGCCCTAAAGTGTTATATACATTTGAAAAAAAAGAAAAATAGAGTATTAAATACCATATATTTTTTTTTTTAAATAACAATAATATCGTTAATATATAAATCATTTAATCATGAGTTTGCATCCAAGCTAATTACCTGTTGCAAAATGTCGAACAAAATGCGAAAGATATAAAAACATTCTTAAAAGTGTAGTTGGTTCAAAATTTAAATGCCCAAAAAACCAAAAACTATATTTGTAATACATGAACAAAATACTGTTGGTGGACAAAAGTCTATTTAGCAAAAAAAAAAACAAAATACATGAACAAAATACTGTTAGGTGATGAGTAGATAAGTTCAAGTAGTGCTTATCATAATCATGATCACTGCTACTACAATTATGGTCATTATTTATCCTGTTAGTTTTATGAATATAATAAAGTAATGCATTATTTAATGGACAAAAAAGAAGTGGTACCTCCAAAGTTGGTAAATGGCCAATCAAGCAATAGTGCTCCATCAAACAGCTTACTCACTATACAACCGAAAAGGAAAGAAAAAAAAAAAGAAAAAAAAGCTCTTTCAAATCCTTTTATTTAAATTATTAGTATTACTTAATACTCTTATATATAAAAAATATTATTAAATCTTTTTATTTATAAAAAATAATTTAATTTTATAAAATATTTTTATTAAAATTATATAATACATATTATCTAATAAGAGTATGAGATTAGTTGAAAATAAAAAAAATATTATAATAAAAATATTTAAAAAAAAAAAAAAAAAAAATTATATTACAACAGATTAACCCACCTCACTTTTTCATCTATCTATTAAACTCTTTAATTTAAAACAAAAATTTCATCATCTAAACCTACTATCTCCAGAGAAAATAAATATTCATTTTTCATATACTGTTCATAACTTTTATTAATTTTTAAGCATTATATTGAATTTTTTTTAGTAAAGATACAATTATGTTTATTATTAATCTTAAATTTATTGTTCTTGAATTTTAGTTATGTGAAACATTTTATAATTATTTTTGAAGTAATAGGTTATATAAATATTTACTCATTTTAAATGTAATACAAATTTTAAATATGCTGACAATAAATTTTATTGTTGATATTGAACATGAGTATTGAATGTGACCAAACAATAAAATTAACTTATGTTTCTTCATTAGTTTGAATATAACAAAAATATATTTACAAAATTGTTTCAATAAAAAAACCAACACAAGTTAGAGCCATCATGATTGTTCCTTTTATTGATATTTATACACAATTTAAATAGTTTTATTAGGAGAGAAACACAATTTATAAATAAAAAGAGAATAAGAAAAAGAAATAAAGTTAATCCAATTTAATAGAATGTAAAATTAGAGGGGATAAAAAGAAAATAGTTAAAAATTAAGTGAACTTCTTTAAATAACTAATATGTCCTTAATATATATTTTACTAAATAAAATATTATGATATAAAATTAAATTATTTTTTAATGATCTTTTTTCTATAAATAAGGGACCTAAAAATATTTTTTATAAATTAGAATACCAAATAATCCGAATAAATTTAATTAAGAGACTAATTTAACAATTCATCCTTTATTTTAATATATCCCTATTTTCGGTGTTTTCTCTCGTATCATTGCAAGCTCGGGACTAAACATATATGGAGGCTGGAGGGATAATGTGTGGGACGGAAATCATCAATGACTTACAGCGACGATCTTAATTATAAACTTACACTCATCAATGACTTACAGCGACGATCTTAATTATAAACTTAAACTGCATTAAATCATTTATATTTATATGATTTAAATTAAATTAGATTGGATTATTTATTTAATAAAATGATTAAAATTAGACTATTTGGTTCGATTTAGTTAAAAAATATTTTCATGAATTTTAAATTTTAAATTTTTTTCCTTCAAAATTATGTTGAAACTAGAAATTAACATAAAAAAAAAAACTATAAATCTAACCATATTATTTTAGATATTATACAAATATAAATCATATAATATCTTACATAAATTAACAATTAAATTTATAAAATTTATAAAATGTAAAATCATCGTAAACTACATGCAATTAAAAACTACAAATTATATGATAAAAAACTGAAACTAAAAAAAAAAAAAGAGAGTTTAAAATGTAATCTTTAATATTTTATAATACATAATATAATATATTTTTTTATTTTTTAAATAAATAATAATATAATATATTTTTAAAAATAATATTTTTTTATGTATAATATATAACTGTTCTATTCGATTTACATGATTAAAAATTTAAAAAATTGAACCGAACGATTTGAAAAAATAAAAATCAAATCAAACTATTTAATTTACATAGTTGCTCGAATTGATATAATCTAATCCAATTTTTTGATTTAATCTGGTTCTCAAATACCCCTAATTTAGGTATATTATATCGACAAAATTCACCGCGATGTTATTAAAAGTTACAAATTTAAATGTTTAATTTAGAAAATTTAACAAATTAAATTATATATTTTAGTTTTAAATAATGTTATAAAAACTATTAATAAATAATAATAATAATAATAATAATAATAATAATAATAATAATAATAATGTTATGAAAGTAGGTCGGTGTCATCTTTGACGTACTCATCCCCATTCTCATTAAACTCAACGCATATTACCAGCTAATTTTTTGTGCAGCATATAAAAACTTAATATTTCTATAAATGATATCTTGATCTAATTTTTTATCTTCTCGTAAAAAAGAAAAAAAGGAAAAAAAGAAGAAAAAAAGAAAAAGAAATTATTAAAAATAAAGTCATTAAAATTCATATAATAAAAATAATATTAGAATAATATTAAACAATATTTAATTAGACAATATTTAATATTAAATGAGTCTAATTAAATAAATGTTTAAAAAAATAATGTAATATTTATTTTTTTAGTTGTGACAATACATAATTTAAATATAATAATATTATTTATATTATTATGAATTTTAAAATGTGTTATTTTTGTTGTTTTTAAAAAAAAAAAAAATTTATTAAAAAAAATATTTGAATCTAGTATAAGTCAAGAGTGCATAATAAGAAAAATTATTTATTATTTTAAAAGTAAGTAAAATAAAAAATTTATAAAATTTATAAAGATAAAATTATTTATTATGTAGTATTTTAAATTAATAAAATAAAAAATTAATATAATTGTTTTTTTTTTATATAAATAAAACTATATAATAAAGATAAAAATTTATAAAATTATTAAAGAATATATTTTAAAAATAATAAATATTACTTCGCATAATAGTGCCCTTGAGGCCTTGACTTGAGATGGACAACGGGTCCACCCTCTCCACCTAACTTTGAATTTCACCGCCGAGCATTTCGGCTCTGTCATTCTTTCATTTCACCAATAACTCCAATCCATATATATTCTAATTCGTTTCAATATATATCTTATCAAATTAAGACTGTTTTGACCAAAAAAAAAAAGACTATTATCACATTTTCGAATCACCAAAATTTCTATTTCTATTTCTATTAATTATTAATCATTATCTTCGCTCTAGCTATTTCTTAATAACAATGAACCGTATTACTTGTCCCTACATTTTATCAACCCCTATATTTTTATATCTTGAAATCGTTAGTTAAAAATTATTTTACATTTTTTTAATTAATTTCTCTAATATATTTAAAATATATAAAAAAAATATTTATTTTAGACTTTTAAATTAACTATCTATGATTTTTATTTGATAAAATCTTTATTTTATTATTATGTTAGTGCCATTATTTAATATGGTAATAAATTATATAAGGATAATTAATATCAATAGATTAAAATATAAGAATAATTTTATTTGAAATAATATTAAGCTTAATTTAAATTTTTATATAGAATATAAATATAAATTTAGCATAATATTATATTTATTATATTTTTAAATTAATTAACACTTTAAGTTAAATTTTAAAAATGGGTAAATGTGCCATAAAATCTCTTAAATTAGATGATTTTGTTTGGTATTTACGTAGAAAGGATGTCATTTAGTTTAATTGATTTAGAAAATAATAAATTATATTAATTTATTGGTGTTTTTTTATAAAAATATTATTTTTTATTAAGTAATTAAAATATGATTATTTAAGTTTGTGTAGCAAATATTTTCAATTTTTTTTAAATTTGAATCTCATTAAGATATGTGAGTGTATTTTTTTTATTAATAAAAAAGAAGAATACTTTATAACCCATTTAAAAAAAATAATAATATGAATATTTAACAAGATTAAAGTAAAATTTAAGATGCAGATTAATAATAATAATATTAAATAGAAAGTTATTTAAATATATATTTTAATTTTTTTTATAAAATTAAAAATAATAAAATATTAAAATAAAATAGTGACAATTAACAAATATTAAAATAAAATTTGTGAATTTTTTATATTAATTTTCATTTTACTATTATTAAATACTTATGTTTTAATTGCCTTTAATTACTTGAAAGAAAAATAACAATATTTTAATAAAAAATTCTTAAAATAATATATTTTATTCTTAATTGATCTATTTTTTAAAGACTAAATAATATTATTTATATTTTAAATAATTAAACAATATAAATAATTAAATTTAAGAGACTTTTACGACAATTTTTTCTTAAAATTATATTGAGTTATACAATAATAATAATAATTAACATGTTAACCTTCTTCTTTGTTTGTTATTTAATTCTTAACTTTTTAACGTGAACATATTTAACTCGTTAGCTTTACATGTGAATTAAATTTATTAAATTTAAAAAGGTAATAAACATAAAATTAATAAAAAATAATTAAAATATAAAATCTTGTAAAATTTAAGAATAAATATAATACCAGCCTTGCTAATATGACCATTTTTATTATTTTTGAAATTATAAGTTCAGTTTTCTTTTACACATTGTTAACATTGCATTACTTAACAATTGAGATTAATAAAATAGTTAAAAGAGATCAAATTAGTCATTTAAATTTTAATTATTAAAATAATTGTATATAAAATTGTGTAATATTCATTTGAATGTTGTGTTACCAAAGTCATTAAATTTATGTTTTTAAGATATTTAGAACATAAATTTTTAACTAATTTACTTATGTTATATTTTTAGAAAGAAAAAAAATACAATTTAGTCTAAATTTTAAGAATTAAAATGTCTTATTTTAATAAAGTATAGGAACTAAAATATCCACAAAATAATAATTTAATAATTTTTTTTGTGCATAATATCATAAAATTTTTAAAACACAAGTACTAAAATATATCGATTGAAATTATAAAGACCAAAATATCCCAAAAATGTAAATCTAAGATCAAGAATACTTTTTCCGGTCTATAATCACTATTCTTTATTTCAAGTTTATATTTAATATTTAATTTTAAAAAACTTCATCTAATTACATTATTGTTTATTTTGCATTTTCATTATGTAAAATTCACACATGAAATGCATTAATCTACATATTCAATCAACATTTTAACATCTTACCATTAACATTACAACTACTCCTGTGTTCTTAAATAAATTCAAAAAATGTTCGTTGGAAGAGATTAAAGGCTAAAAACTTTTAGCCTAAAAGTAGTACAGTGTAGACTGCGTAGGTTCCATCTTCATTGTAACGATCCATGTGTATCTTCTTGTTTTCTCTGTTTTCCTTCGCGAATCTGTGTGGTGGTCTTGTTCTTGAGCTGGTAGATCTCGTGTGGGTCGTGGTGGCTGGTAGATCTCGCGTGGGTTCGTGGTGGCTGGTAGATCTCGCGTGGGTTTGGCCGCAATTCTCGTGTGGTTGTTTGCTTCCGTCTCCGGCGGATCTCATCGCCCTTGTGGCCGTTTGTGTCTCATCTCGGTGGCGAGGGGCTGCTCGGAGTATCTTGTAGCCGGTACCTTTTTGTCTGCTCTGGTCTCCTCGCTTGGATCTGGGTCTTTGCTGGTTCTTCTGGTTGGTTTCTGTGAGCGGCTCCGCTAGTTTTCTCGGCAGTTCAGATCACCAGTGGGGTGGAGGGTAGTTTTGGTAGTCCGATTTATTATGGTTATTTGGTGTTTTCATTTTAATGTGTTTTTTAATAATATCCTGCTATTTTGGTTTACCTTAAAATATGTAGGTTTGTTGTGTTGTAATTTTGTTGATGAGGGTTTTGATTTCTATCTTGTTGTATTATCTTATGCTGAGAGTTTATCACTTTTTTATTTCTTATTTGAGTTAGGCATTAAGATGAGTCCGAATGAAGAGCTAATGTGGAACGCTCATACTTATTCGCTCGTTGTTACGTGCTGCCTAAATAGCACATGTTCTTTCAATAGCCTTTTAGTCCTAACTGGGTTTTGGAATTGTGATGTATTTTTAGATTGGATGTGCTTTAAGATTGTAAATCGGATCCTTGTTTAATGAAATTTACTTCTTTGAATAAAAAAAAAAAAAAGATGATAGATTGATAGTATTTCCCATTAATTTATTAGTTGTATTTTAACAAAATAATAGATAGTTTAGAGGACTTATTGATAAAAATGGATACAATTTTTTTTTCTTTCTATTTTTTACTACTATTTATTATCTATTTTAGTTTGCCTAATCCAACATATTAATTTAGTAAATAACTAATAAATAATTTTAATTATTTTGTGGTTATTTTTCAACAAAATTCATTCCTTTTACTTTGTACCCTAGACGAGACTTATAGAATACTACAATTATACTATGAATAGAATGAATTAATTTTTCAATAATCTAATTATCTTATAATAAAATTTGATTTTAGTGTACATATTAAGACATTAGTTTAAATTTTATTTATTATATTATAAATAAACTCATAACTCAAGTGTTAGAGGAAAAAAAAACACGTGTTTCAAGTTTCAACGTCTTGGTCATAAAAGCTCCAAAATAAATGTGTCTATTTAAAACAAAAGTCATACCGGAGCCGCTGATTCCTCTGGACGTGAGCCCCACAATCCATCAAAAGTAGGACCCACTTAAATATAAGATCGTATAACCAAGATCAGACGGCTGTGAACAAAGTTAGCAGCCTAGCACTATAGCCGTTGAAGAGAGAGGCACAGTATCAAGTGACAGCAGGGTCTCATGAGAAAGAGAGAGAAGTAGAACAAAATGAAAAAAATGAGTAATAATGAAAGCCAAATGGGAAAAGGAAAAAGATAGAAGGCAAGAACGGGTGAAAAGAAAAGCTGAAGAAGATGGGTCACTTACTCTCTTTTTTTCAATTTTTATTTAATTTCCTAATCAGTACTGTGTCGCTTTACTAAATCCAGTCCCGACCAACTTCTCAAATTTTTCTTGGAATTTATTATAAACAATTGTATAAAAAGTGATTTTGAAGAAGATGATTCATCCATTGGCCATTTAAGTGTTCAAAATATAACTCACGAGTTTAAAGACCTTGAATCTCATCTTGCTTCAGGTACTGCTTTGAATCGAATTCGACTTCGATTTCACATTTGTGTTCTGGGTTTCTTGCAGCTCTGCCATTTTCAAGCTAAAATATGGAAGTTTTATTATTCCAATTTTCTTGTATTGGGTTCTCAATATTTTTTAGGGAGAAAAGTTCGATTATCAACAATCGGTGAAAATGGTTGTGAAATTTGGAGTTTTTTTTAATGATATTCAGAGTTAATCGAAATAACTTTTTCAAAAATGTGGTGTTCTTCAGTCGATGTTAATCTTTTCATTTGTTTTTTTTCCTTCCCTTCTTCTTTGGTGTACGTTTTGGTTGTGTTTATACGACCAACTCACAAGCTTAACTCCAGATTTCGTAAACATTCCCATCTGTATATGCTTTAATTTCTGTGAATTTATCTTTAACATTCATTATTCATTTCATTATATGAGATAAAAACTGATGAATTGGTGGCATTCTTCGGAATTTCTCTATTAATTACAATTTAATTATTTCCTTCTTTTTTCTTCCCATTTTGCTTTTTTGATGTAGATCATCACTCATGCATATGTTTGTTGGTTTTTTACTTTGATTTTTTTTTTTTTCCTTTTATGTTGATTTTATACCGAAATGAAGGGTTTTGACATTTTGGTCTGAATTTTATTGGAATTGCTAATTTCTGTATGTTCATTTCTTTTGCTTCTCAACTAGTCATTCTTAGCAAAAACACGTGTTTAAAGATTTGGCTGCTTGTATTTATATGCCTGGTCTAAATTTAGGGTCTGGTTGTTTCTGTATAACCTTGAAAATATCTTTGGCTGAAATTGAAACATACCTCTTTAGTGGTAATGCTCTTACTGAGTGACTCTGGCTCAGGTTTTATGCCTTCTCTTATGTCAGGTTCTTTCATTTTTGATGAAACAGAAGAGATGCTTATAAGGGAATAAAGGGTTAAATGTTTTTACTCACAAAGAGCAGAATAAAGAATGTTTTCTGACAAACTGACTTTTGAGGAATCTCTAAGTCAAGGTTTTGAAGCTTTGAGTGTGTCAAAACGTCTTGTGAGGAGTGTTAGCCAGAAATTGAGGAAGAAGAATCAAAGAGGTAGGGTGGAGGTAGAGAATGAAGTAAAGAGGATATCGTTGAGATGTCTTACTTTGTACGGCCGGGGTGGAGGGTGTAAAGTTGGAGCTGACACAAGTGAGGAATTTGGAGATCCAAGCAACAGGAGAAGGTCAAGCGGCAGTGATGAAATGACATACAAACCCATATGTGGTAGGGAGGATACTGGAATGGATTGCTTCTCGTATGGGGTGAAAGAGAGATTCTGGAAGAAACATAACAAACGGGATTTTGAGATCGAAGAATCCATTAGAAACAGTAGAATACACATATTTCTTCCAGATGACATACTCGAGATGTGCTTAGTGAGGCTGCCACTTACCAGTCTCATGACTTCGCGGCTTGTATGCAAGAAATGGAGATACTTAACTACCACTCCTCGGTTTGCTCAGATGAGACAGGAAGGTTTACATCAGAATCCATGGTTGTTTCTTTTTGGTGCTGTTAAACACGGTTTTTGCTCTGGGAAGATACATGCTTTAGATGTATCTCTAAACCAATGGCATAAAATAGATGCTGATTTCCTCAAAGGCAGGTTTATGTTTTCTGTTGCCAGTATCCAAGATGATATTTACATTGTTGGTGGTTGTTCTAGTCTGACCAATTTTGGTAGGATAGATAGGATCTCATTCAAGACCCACAAGGGAGTAATGCTCTTTAGTCCCTTAACCAAAACCTGGCGTAAAGTTGCATCAATGAAGTATGCAAGATCCAGGTCTGTCTTAGGGTTTTCTGAGGTTAGTTCAAGCTTTTCATTTGTTCAAAATCATCAAATTCGGCTAGATAGACGATTATCTAGATCTCGGGTCGGTGGGGTGTCAGATGTGTATGAAGATCCACACAGGCTTTCACTCAGGTGTCAACACAGAAATGCATATGATGAAAATGAGTCTTCATTGTTGACCAATAAAAAGTCACACAAGTTTGGTAAATCAAGAAGTGATCGATCGGTCACAATGGGCGGTAAAAGGTTTGTTCTTATTGCTGTAGGAGGGCATGGCTCTTGGGATGAGCCTCTGGTTTCTGGAGAAATATATGATCCTCTATTAAACAAGTGGGCAGAAATCCATAGGTGTCCAATAGATATTGGGATAATTTGTTCTGGGGTTGTCTGCAATGGGATTTTCTATGTTTACTCTGAGACCGACAAACTTGCAGGATATGATATAGAAAGGGGCTTTTGGATTGGAATCCAAACCACTCCTTTTCTGCCTCGAGTTCACGAGTACTACCCAAAACTCATATCTTCTGATGGCCGTCTGTTCATGCTTTCTGTCTCCTGGTGTGAAGGAGATGGTGAGATAGGTCGAAGAAACAAGGCTGTTAGAAAGTTATGGGAACTAGATCTCATGTATCTTACCTGGACAGAGGTCTCTGTACATCCTGATGCTCCAATGGACTGGAATGCTGCATTTGTGGCTGATAGGAACTTGATATTTGGCATTGAGATGTTTAAAATATTTGGTCAAGTATTAGACTTTGTGACAGTATGTGATGTGTCTGATGACGGAATGAAGTGGAGGCATATTTCAAGGAATCATGTAACTCGGGAATTGGATGCTTCGTCTTGCATGACTAAATCAGTGGCTTTGCTGTATCTGTAAATTCTTTGGGTTAATGTTTTGATTCCTAGCATTTTTATGATGTCAATTCTTCCTCAAATGCGGAGAAGCTCCGGTGAACACTTCGGCTTCAATTTGCACTCTTGATTTGCATCCTACAGAAGTGAATATCTCATGAACCACCTCCATCAATATGTTCTTGTACATTCATTTAAGTTTATTATGTTGTTTTAAGTATCATTTTTTCTCATATCCCCATTGTTTTGGTGAATCATTCTATTATATTCTCCCTATGTTTGCACCAATGCTGCCATTGTATTATACCCTTAGGTGCATAAATGACATAAATAACTGATTTTATTTTTAAACCTCTCAGTAAAAAAAAACATATGTTCATTTTCTTCTTAAATTTAAAAGAAAATGAACATTTTTTTTTCCTGAAGAGATTAAAAATGAAACTTTATATATGGAGTTATGTTATACAATTAAACTATTTTATTATCATTATTTGTTTGTCTTTTTTTTTTTTTCCCTCTATATTATTATCATCTTAGTTCTAATATTCAAGCCATCCAGGTAGTTTCAAGAGAGATTTTTTGGGCAACAGGCTTTGATGTACATAATATTGTTGTCTGGCCAAAAGCGAGAAAAAACCATATTTTGTAAGTTTGCAGTAGATTGCAAAATGACATAAACACAGTTCTGTTTGTGAATAAATTTTTTTTTTCTTTCTTTTAACTGTACTCGAACCCAAACCTCTATGTTTCATGCTTTCGAGTAAAGCTAGTTGGACTCAAAGAATGAGAACTTATGTTTAATAAAATTTAGGGTCGGTTAGGAATTCCTTTTGTTTTAGTTGCAATGGCTTTCAAATATATCAAAAAAAAAAAAAAAAACTTATTATAAGAAAAATGGTTTGAAAATATTGAAAATGATTGTCTTATTATTATTTTTTTTTTGCTACATTCAAGCCTCGAACTCGAGAGCTCCACCTTATTATGGTGGTTACAATGCCGTTTGGCTACTAAGGCCTTGGCGAAAATGATTGTCTTATTACCAAGGCAATAAAGATAGAAAAATATTAAAAATACTTAAATTTATATTCATTTTTATACTTATATTAATTAAATTATGACACATGAAAAAAAGTAATTTTAGAAAATGAAGATGTAATTCAATTTGTTAGATAAATTTTCTATTGATCAATATATAATTGATATAGGTACAAGGGTGAGTGCAAATTTAAATAATCAAAATATTTTTCAACTATACTATTGTTAGAGCAAAGATTATTGCTATGAAAAATAACAAATCTCTATTGAAAAACATTATCTATGAACAATATTTATTTTTAAGAGAGTGCTTTGGGCACATGGTTCTAATTTTAGAATAATTCGTAAACTCAAAATTTTATAGTAAATTCAAAATTATTTTTAATAATTTTATTTTATGTCGAATATTAAAAGGACTCTCTTGAAATTACATTCAATGAAACACTTCATTTTAAATTAATTACATCAAAATTACTTTTTAAGATGAGCATATCTAAGCATACTGAGTTTTGACCTTAGAATAAAGGAACAAGAATAAGAAGACGATTGACTTTGCTTTCCCACTCTTTCTCGCATCTTTAATGATTGCATAAAGGCATCAAAACATCAGGGAGAAATTCAGTGATGAAGCTCTGAAAGTGATTGACAAAACTTAAAAGTTATTCTCACCTCTGTTTCAACGGCCAACGCATCTATAGGAATTCATTACCAAATTCCCACCTAGTCTTCAAAGTCAAAGGTAAGGAATTTGAATTTTCAATCTCTTAATATCGTTTGACCAAAAAGAAACTAAAAGGTTTACTTCTTTCAGAACATGTATCGGCACTCACATAGCTGCATTAAAGGAGACAACATAAATAACCCACAAACTTTCATTATATGAAAAGGATAAAAAGACCACAGGGAAGAGGGGTCTCTCTAGTTACAGTAACATAAATATATGAACCCTAGAATTGCATATAAATTACTTGAATCAGTAATTATGGAAATCTAACTGCAAGATCCTTTACAGATGAGAAATCCGCATACAATATCAACTTTTAATCAAAGCTGATTAGGAATTAAAAACAAAAAAACAAAAAAACAAAAAAACTTTCAATTCGAAGCATTGCAAACCACACCAACAGTGCATCTGGAAAAAACTATCCAACATTTGCAAAGACTCCAGAGAAGTTTGGTAGCCTGTCAACATGCTTCAGAGCACGCTCGGCTATCTGTCGGGTTCGGTAATCACTGTGCTGGAATGCATCAACAAGTGCAGTGCTCACATTTTGATCTCCAGACACTTCATAGGCTATCTCGTCTCTCCGCAATATTCTCTCAACTGTCCAAACTGCTCTCCTCATGAGATTGTCTGTTCTTTTCTCTATTAATACATCCAGTATTGGTCTGATTCCCTCTGCCTCCTGCAACACCATTACCCCTTTCTCAATATCAACTCCATCATCCAACAATGTAGACAATGCTGCGAGTGCCGCTTCAATTACCTTCTCGTTTGTGTGGTCTAGCAGAGCTACCAGCTTTTCCACAGCTTGTCCTTCTAAAAGACAAAAACTTCCATGGAGTGAGCATGTTCCTCGGTGAAGTGGGCAGAGCCCACTTATAACAAGCGGTTTACTAAAACATGGAAAGATTGAAGCACAAAAACCAGGCTTTGGCAAGTCCAGCAACCTTGTCAAATCTTTGGAAAGTTGAGACAAATTTTCCAGAGCCGTAGCAGATATCATCTGTACGTTGTCAAGTCCATTTGCCTGCAAGAGTTCAATAAACAATGCTGCAATATTGTAATCGCGGCAAAGTTCAACTGCACCAGGCTCATCAGCCAAGACAAATGTAACCCTTGCAAGAACTCGGACAAGCCCTTCAAGAAATGGCATTACAAAGCGACCACCCTTAGTCTCCCCCTGCCGAATTCTAACTATCCTAGAATAAATCAACTGAAAGGCACGGTCATCTAGCATCTGCCGAGTGAGGCCCAAATCCCTCTCTGGAAGATCAGCCAAGAGGCCAGCAGCAACAGCTTGTTCTTCAGTAATTCCAATATTTTCTGAAATAACAGCAATAAGGCTTCCGAGCTGGCCGACTGTGCCACGTAGAGCATCAGCTAGCTCCTGATCCATGTATGGGGAAAGGTTTTGTAGAAGTCTTATTGAGGCTACACGCAAATCCCTTTGTGGAGCCTCAATGAATTGAACTAAACTGCTCATGGCTCCAGAGCTTTTAATAGCAGCAACAACATTCACCACAGAAGGAGAGCTGGTAAGTCCCACAAGAACTTGAAGAAGCTTACACTCAATTGCTGGGCCTGTATTGCTAATGAGATGCATTAGGCTATGTACAATTTCTTCTGAGACAAGGGTCTGATTATCAGGTCCAACTGGAACAGAATCGAAGTCATAGCTTGAGCTTACAACATTGGCAAGTATTGTTGCAGAGACCTCCTTCAATCGCATGGGTAGATGACTAGTGCCGACTGAAAAAAGGTCCTTGACAAGAGGAGGAAGTATTCCTGCTTCTATCAACACTTTGGCACTTGCCTCAAAAGATGAGATCTGGTTTAAAGCCTTTATAGCAGCTTCTCTAGACGCCATATTACCACTTTTCATGATATTGATCAAAGAAGAACCCACAGTTTTAGCCACTACGACTTTTTCATCATTATTTATAACCAACTCACCAAGGAAAGAAACCATGGACAATTTTATTTCTGGAGGTCCTGAAACCATACCAAACTATCAAGCATTGTTTTAAGAAGATGAATATTGGGTTCTACACTGCTAAGATGAACATCATATTCAAATGAAGTAGAAACGATCAAATTGCAATAATATATATCGAAAACGTATACAACAAAATCATAGGGGACATCAAAACTGCCCACCCTCAAGTATTTTAAGATATAATCCCATGAACTTTAGTGATCAAGAGCTGAAGAGTTGTGGATATTATAACTGAATGAAAAGAAAGGAAACGATGTAACAGGTGAATGTACATTGAAGAAAAGAAATTAACATGAAACTATGTTTCGACTATTCATCTGATAATTTGTTTATAAGGAACATGGCGTTGTACATGGATTGCAGAAATTGATGAGTGTTCAAAGCAAATTATTCAATCGTCAACAAAAGAGAAGGTGTTATTTTTCCAGCCCGAAAATAAAAAAGACACGGTATTATTTTAATGAAAACAATAAACAAACTTTAATTTACCACAATTTAGCCCTAATTAGTATCACCTGCATTACTATGTTCTGCAATAAAAAAACAGAATAAAGACTTCAAGATATAAGGCAATTAATTACCTTCAAGAATTTTTGTCAGAAGAGGCTGCAGCCTACCATTTTCAGCCATCTGCAGCACATTGACCTCGCACTGCTCCAGATTCTCTAGTGTTTTGTAAGCATTCTCAACAGTTAAAAGATTCTCCGAATTGCTGCTTGTCATTCCAACCAGAATAAGAATTGCTCCATTGACTGAACCTATCTTCTCACACAAGGCTCCTGATTTTGAAAGCTCATACAGCAAAGATACAGCTTCTTCCCTCTCTTTGGACTGTTCATGAGACAAAAACTTAACGATAGTGCGCACAGTGTCCCCCTCAACCAACATTTCCTGCAAGTAAAAAATCCATTAGCAAAAAAGCGTTGCATTTCTCCCTAATAAGGATGTTAGAGAAGCCATATAGAACCTTATTCTCATCATTTTCCTCTACAACAACTTGAAGGGTTTTCAAAGCTTTACATCTAACTTTACGACTGCGACTGCTACTTTTTAGCACTTCAACAATCATGGGGATCAGACCTGCACTGCGAGCAATGTGCTTATTCTGCCGGCCTTTTTGGCAGATGTGCTGGACAAAACTCAGAGCTAGTAGAACATCACTTTCTGGACTGCTCAAGTTTAGTGACTTGCGAGCCATATCAAGCTGAGCAGCTTCATTCCTAGCTGTCCACTCTTCAATGGTGTTTCGTAAAGCCATACTAGGCTTGAGTTCACTGCTTTTCAATTCTCTGTGCGTCAGTGGGCAAATCAACTTCCTTCCACTTTCCTTGCACTCATTAAACCACTTTTCAATAGCTTCACGTTCAAATGTTTGCCCATTTTTTAATGTAACAGGATCGTGCATAACTTGCTTTGTTAAGGGACATAGAAATGCATCATAAATAGGTTCGATATGCAGCCTCTCAAATTGATAGCTGTCATCTGATTGGCTGCCTCGATCAATGCTTCCATCCCTACTTTCAGACATCTTATATAAATTTCTCCCTGCATCATTATAATAAATCAGTGTGACAAAGTGAAACAACAAAAATGTAAACTAAGGCCATATTTGATAATAATTTTGATTTATAATTTATGATTAAATAATTAATTTTATGATTTCTAATTCTTTTATAAAAATAATCACCAATGTATTTAATAAAAATTTATACTTAGTGATTTTCAAGGAAAAAAAATCAATAATCACCTCAAAGTTGTTTGGTAATACTTTTTATTTTTTGATTTTTTTCAAAGAACTTTAAAAATAAAGAAAATTTTTGGTTATTTTTTATAAATTTAAATTTTTTAATCATTTTCTATCAATATCTATAAGTACAAAATTATAAGACTTGATTTACTCTTTAAAAAAAGTTTGATTAAAATAAAATAAAAAAGCTAGAAATTAGAAATCTGATTCAAATTTTTTTTTTTTTGAATTATTCATATTTTGGTAGTGACTCCTCAAAAATGTAAAAAGCAAAAATCAGAAATCACTACCAAACATATCTAATTGAAAAATCACTTTAAAAAAAAGCAAAAATTATAAATCAAAATCATTATCAATCAAACCCTAAGTTATTGTCAGTTACAAGAAGGAAAAGGAAGAAGTAAATTATTTAAAACAAGAAGAAGAAGGGCAGGCTAGTGAGCACATAAATAGTTGGTCTAAAATTGGAAATAGAGAAGAGGTGAAAGAAAAAGGAAGAATTTGGTACTAAGAATATTAATCGAAACAGGACCGACTATAATGCATAACTATTCACTTGAATTCAAAACAGTAATTGTTTGGCACTAAGAATTCTAAGTCCTTTGAAATTAAATGAGGCATACATCAGATGGATAATTAGAAAATTTCTAAAAGTGATCACATCTAAGATAAGATTAACGCAAGTTAATCAGTACGGCTTGAAATGCAGAATAAAGCCGACTTTATAATCCACAATTATCAATCCAATTATTTATATCTACTTCAAGCTCATCAATTAGACTGATAAGATGATAGCAGTAACAGCAATGGCCTAGCTAGGATCACAAAAGGTTCAATTTAGTAATATTTAAGGACTTCTTCCATTAGAAAGATAATTCGTATGTATAATTTAGAAATATTTGAAAAGTCCACTGATAAGTAGCATAATTATAAGAGCCAATTCAGACTCAACAAAGATCACTTGTAGCATAAAACCATGCCCGGGGTTCATCCAAAGATTTGTTCAATCAGGGACAATCCAAAGAAAAAGAAGGACGATGAAAAGAGAAACACCCAACCAAAAGTTTAAAACAATAATATCAAAAGATATAAATTTACCTTCTTCTGGATTTAGCAAAATAAGGAAGCTTTGGGTAAGCCCTAATTCTAATCAGACAATTGAACCAACATCTGAAAGTGTAATCATGGAGCAAATAATTAACAAAGATTAAGCTCCTTTTCTGCCATGGAAGAGTTATACCCACAATTAGGGTTCCTCCTTCTTCCTCTTCCTCTTCCTCTTCCTCTTGAAGATGTGAACGAAAGAGACTTGTGCTTGAACAAGCGATATCAAAGACGGTAAGAAAAATAAATAAATAAAAGAAAGCTGAATTGAAAAACAAAATCATTGTGTAAAGTATATGCAATGAATGGAAGAGGAGGCCTTGACAGTGGACTCGAGGTAAATAGTCAAACACGAGCACAACACCATCAGTCCAATAGGAGGAGGGAAAGAAAGAGTAGCAATGACCCCACTTTTATATGACTAAAATATTTTCTAACTTTTACGAAGATATTTTTTTTTTATTAAATATACACATTTCAAATAATTGAGATATTTTTATAATATTATTCATAAATTTGAGCATACTAGCCTAGTACCAAAACACTAATATATATTTATTATAATTTTGATTATATAATTTATATCTAGTAAAGAGTTTGATTAAAAAATCAAAAGGTATAAAAATAATGCATTTATATAAAAAAAAATTATACAATTAAAAAGTGTAAATTTAAATAACATTGAACAATTAATTTAGTCTAAATTTTTAATCATAAATTATATATGTCTTAATTTTTTTAATCTAAAATTAAAAATAATATATATTTTATATTTTTAAAAATTAATAAAAATATAAAAATAATTAAATATTAATTTAAATAAATTTTATAATAAAAAATTATTTTAATAATATATATATATACATATATTTTTAATTTAATTTAATATATTTAATAAAGCACAATAAAACAACAGATGCGCTTCAATCAAAATGCCGGCTTTCTTGTCTGTTTTATTTATTTCCAAAAACAGGTCGACAAGCATGGCCAAAAAACTACAGGTTTACAGAACTACAACTAGGGACCTTTTTTAAATCAAATACAAATAATGGGTGTGATTTAAAAAAAAGATATCATCCCATTTTAAATCAATACATTCGGTCAAAATGTAGAAGTCTTATGTAAACATTTCTAATTCAATCAAAAAAAAAAAAAAAAAGTAAACATTTCTACTTTTGACCAAAATATAAGAAAAACATAGTCTACAAAGTAACATGGCCTAATTTGCTTTACTTGACAATTTACATGAAAAATCCAGCTAATATTTTGATGTAATACTCAAAAGAATAGCTAATTTACGTGGTCTTGACTCTTGATAGATAATATTTTGATGTCTTACATCGTACCTTTTAGATAAATAAAATATCTTGCATTGAGTGTCAGTCGTTATTATCTACACTCAAAATACATTCATAAAAATGCAAAAGTTTTCACCGCTGGAGAGTAAAGATCGTATTCCTATTAAAGAGGTAGAGATAAAAGATAACTCTCGATTAGGGAAAAAAAAAAAAAAACCCTCAATACCCGCGTTACTTTTACTTGTCCCACGCAACGCAACACCTCAAGAGACGTAAGTAAAGATTAAAATATTAATATTTATGAATTTACTAATAATTTAATTTTATAAAAATATTAAAGATATTATCGTGTGATATTTTTTTGTAAAATTTATAATAATCCTAAAAAATAATAAAATTTATCTAGAAAATTTCTTATATAATTACTATGAAAATATCGCGGATATATTAATCCATGGATGTAATTCCCGCATAATACATACAAGTGTGCAACAAGAGTACTGTAGATTCAACCTTTCCATGTCATGCAGTGAATACACATGCGCTGATTTCCTATAGAAAAACAATCACATAACCATTAAAAACATTTGCAGTTAATTATGATTTATGAGTAGTCCATAATTTAGTGCAGAATACTCATCATCAGAGAAGGGCCACACCTAGATTCAAGGAATATAGATAGTTTAGCCAGTTTGCAGCAACTCAGATGAAAAACACAGAAAATATTAGAAATAATCATCACCCATTAAAGTGCACTTTCGTTTACATTGCAAATAGATATCATTATAGGACACTATTCATCCTTTAAAGAAGAAAAGAGGATATAATGTTAAAATACAAAATCAATATCACCATCAAGAGTTGTCACCTCATTCATCGTATTCTCAGTAAAGATCCTATATCAAACTGTCATAGCAACAGGTTGGTTCTGAACATGAACCTGCAGGCCGCAGGTACTTCGGGTAACATTTGCATACCACTACTTGCGCCAAAGGTTTATGAAAGTTCAACAATTTTTGGCCGCTTTTTTGACTTGCTGTTTTCACCTTGTTCACTCGAAGAACTATCTTTGGTGGACTTAGGTCTTTTGAGTTCCATGGGAGCACTTGTTTTCTTATCCTCATCTTTATTGTCATCACTGACACCATCATCTTCATCATCATCACTGCTATCATCTGATTCTGTCTCACTACTGCTAACAGACAGTGGTATCACTGGATGGAAACCAGCAATAGCCAATTCAGCTGCAGCAACAGCCTCCGGAGTATGCAGATCAGCAAATGCCAAGCATCAAATCCTGTTACTTGATTATTTCATAAAGGTATGGTTCACAAAATTACAAATAGAATCCACAGAGAAAGAGAGAGAGATGCCATACCAACTCAATGACTTGGGATTCATCTCCTTTAAGTGTTTCAATATCATATTTTTCAGAATTGTCCTATATTTGGTGTACAATCAGACAAAAGTTAGGAATAACCAAACATTTTAAGTAATATAGACAATGTGGCTTGGATTTTGTAAGATCATGATGCCAAGTGCCAACCTTTGCATCATGCTGCAACCTGTCATTAGCTTTTGACATGACTGGTATGAAGTCTTTTACTTTTCCCAAAAGTACAGAAGAGACAAAGAAATTGAAGATGATAATTGCCAAAGGAAATTCAGTTTTCTTACTAAATATAAAAATAGAGTATCACACAGATTGAAGTTTTATTTTTCTTAAACCAGTTCAACATAGCTTCTGGTTCATACCATAATCTCACTCAGCCAAAAATGACCATTATTCACCAAAAACTGTTATTTTGAACACAACATAAGGGCAAATTAGGCCCATTTAGACTAACCCCAGCATACAAAAAATTTCAAAAAAAAAAAAAATGGAAGAACCCAAATCAAAACCTAAAGCAGTGGAAATCTCTTTATGCCAAAATTTTATCTTCTATTTTCTAGTAAGTATGTAACTAACAGTAAAGAAAAGACAAAACAAATTTACAAGTATACAAAAGATAAATAAAGCTGGAAGGAGAAAAATTAGAGCACCTTGGCTTATAGGAGGAGGACCAGTAAAGGGCTTTTCAGGGTTTTTCTTCGTTTGAGAAACCAATCGGTCACTCTTGCAAACGCGTAACGATGATTCTGAGTATAAAATACCATACTTTAAAAACCAGCTTTTGAATATGCATAAAAAAGAGGGGGGGAAAAAAACTTCAAAAAAAATAAGAGAAACAAACCTAATGATGAAGTAGAGTGCACCAAGTGAAGAAGGTCTTTACTTGAACTTTCCATTCGCTTTTCATCCATCACTCTACCGAAGCAGTGGGTTTTGGAGAAGCAGATGTCGTAGACAGAGAAACAAAGAAGGGGTGGCGGACGAGAGGGTCAGGGCTATGGCTTATGGGGTTCTGAACAATGTGACGGACCTTTATTATTGTCGTTTTTCCTTTTCCTTCAGCTAAGAGCCCAGAATAAAAAATATGAGTAAAAATCTACAACTCCCTAGTTTAGTTATCAATCCACTTCAAATTTAAAAATAATATTGTTTTTAGGTGAGTTTATATTAAATATATAATATTTTTATCTTTATTATTTTTTAAAATCATTAATAGAAAACATTAATTTTAAGAGAAAGTTTATAATGAGTCAAATTTTAAAGAAATGATTGTGAATTTAATCCATTGCATGCGACAGAATGACAATAATGAAATCCTAATAACTATTTTCCGCTTTCTCATATTTCCCTCCAACTATTTTGATCATTTATAAGTGTGAATGCCTGCAATAAAATTCTTGTGACCAGAAACATGATGGTCAGTACACGATACGTTGAACCTGTGACTTGAAGTTGGTAAAAGGAGCCTTAACTGCTAGACAATCAAGTGAACAGCAGTTACAAGTTGATATGTTAATATCATTAAAAAAAATGATTCTGCATTGTATTACTTATTTAATATCATAATCAAACTTAACACTTGAATAATGAACTTGAAGTTCTACATATTTCAAATAGGCTTGCATTTGAACTTTGATAAATTTCTTGCTTATTTCTACTAGCTTCCCAGTCATATCTAATCGCCTTTTTCTTTGGGAATGTTAGGCTGGTCGATGAATAGAGTCATGAACTTAATAAAGCATAGCACCTATTGTTATAAATCGGTGCTTGTGGAAGCGTAGTTCGGGTCCAATTTAGTTGCACAAATAATTAATTTTGGATAACGGCAAAATAATAAGCAATAAGAAAAATAAATGGCACACAATGATTTAAGTGGTTCGACCTTTCAATGTGAAAAGTCTACTCCACTGACGACGGCACACCGAGGAAAATCCACTATTAAATCTAAATGGAGAATACAAATACCAATATTCAAAAGCCACTCAAAATACCAAATTACTAATACACCCAAATATAATCTCTCAACAATAACAGTAATCAATAGCAAGAATAATGACTCAAATCTTGCAGAGAATAAATAATATTACTATACTGTTACCAATTGAATAGAAGACAAAGCTTTGGCTGATGTCTCACGAATGCCTAAGCTGACAAATCTTGGATGTGGGTCTTGAGCAATTAATCATCAAGTGGACTTGATATTAATTCAAATTGGGTAACTGACTATTGATGATTGAAGATGATAATATTAATTTGATTTCTCCCACTGTTCGGCAAGTCTTCTTTTTCTTCTCCTTCAGTTTCAAATGGCAATTGAATTCTCAAACTGAAAAACCTCACATTCGGCAGAGCATAAAGCAATACATATAGATATGATGTACTAGGGTTTTGTGGGAGCTTGCAATTACAAAAATGCCCTTTTATTTAATTTATGTTTTGAAGCCATATCAATAACAAATCTCCACCTTGGCTCAAAACAAAACCAAGTTCTTCAAATTTAGAATTCTTCAAAATACCAAATGGTCGTCGTCCAAAAGCCCCGAAGGACGATCACTTACTACAAACACCAACCAAGCCCAAGCAATGCTTGAACTTGTTAACTGGAATTGGCTTGGTCAATACGAAAAAAAGTTTGAGGTATTGAGGGAAAAAAAAAAAGACATAAAAGAACAGTCTTTTGGCACATATTAACAGTAATAACATGGATTAATCGTTTAATATACTACTAAAGCTATTCAATTTCAATTTACTACTTATAGGTTATTTGTTTCAATTTGATGCCTTTTCTTTTTCAATAAACTTTTCTGGCTATAAATTATAATAAATTGAGTACATTTTGGGACTTTTAATCAACAAGATCATTTTCAAGGTCATTTTCGTCTAAAATTGTATTTTAATTAATAGGACGGATGAATATAAATATATTTAATAAAGTATAATAAAAACTTAGCTCACATGTAACGTGAGTTAGACCCCATTGCTTAGACTAACATACCATAAACATAATCACATCAGACACTTGCTAAACAAAGGATCTAAAATTCCCAATTTAATCTAATTCCTGTCAACTTTGCCAGAATTTTATTGTCGGAAAGTTGATTGAAACAAAATGAAAAGAAAAAGTATCCAATTGAAACAAATAAAATTAGAAGTAGTGAATTGAAATTGGACCCAGAGATTAGTTTTTAGTAGTATACTGAATGTTTACCCGTATTAAATCATATTAGCCTCTCAATCAAACTAATTGACTAGAAAAATATGTTTTTCTAGCATGATAGGTTCGGTGCTTACTTGGGTTTCAAGGCTAGTGCTGAAACCACCGACGATTTAACCAGGTACCTGGCATAAGAATGAAAGAGTGAATCACTGAGATACAAAAAACAAATGATTTTTTTGGTATTTATTTGGCACTTTTATGAAGTTCATATCTTTATTATGCATAACCAAAAGCTTACATGACTAAATTATACCTTTAAAACAATTAGTGTATTTATTTTACTTAACCCAAAAATTAGATAATTAAATTAGACCTTTAGAAAATTTACAGGACGATTTCAGCCATTATTCCTACGAGGAAAGCTGAAAAATAACTCACATTTTTTATGTCTACCAATATCGGGAAGCTGAGCCGTTTTTGCTCATCATGCTTTATTCCAAAGTTATTGTTTTTAAGCAAACCATTTTTCAGTCAATCAAAAATGCTATATGCTTCTATCAAAACACTATACTGCCATAGAATAGTTACACACACTGCTTGGTGCATCTCGCGAAGTAGCATAGTCCATCCAAGCAATCTGCAAAACTGGGATTTACACCAACTCGTTGCTGCAGTTGTTTCAAAGATGGCTGACTTGAACCACCTTTTATCATCTGCTTACCATCACGGTGAATCTTTGCAATAGACAACACAATACTATGAAGCTCTTCCCTGAGATTCGTAACGAATATCCATGAGGAAGAGAGGATAATAGAAAAAGGCACTCAGGTTTCTAATTGAAGTTGACAATAAAGTACTACAACTAGTATTTACATATAGAATTCAAAACCATTGACCAAATCACCAATTACTAAGTTAAAGTTCTTTCTATTATTCTACAATGGTATTTAAGAATAAGAGAGAGACAAAGACTAATTTTTCTGCAATTCCAAAATGACCGAACATTCAAGTAACTACAGACAAAGAACAGAAACCGAAACAAAGAGAAGAAAGCTTACAGAGGATTTTTCATTGAAAGCAAAATGTCCTGCTACGAACACATCTGCTTTGTCAACACTGCATCTCTGATGTCACCCACACTACTCAACCTACCATAATTAGTATAATTTTGAAGCACCTGCTGATCACAGCCACCATAACTTGATATAAGAATTTAAGAAATAAGGGACTAATTTGACACAAATGGATACCAAAATAAATGTTACATTAGAGTACAAACCTGCAACCTCTCAATGATGGAAAAGGCATTTCTGGATTGTGAAATTAAACGAGTCTGAAGCTCGGTCCAGCGGCATCTCATCCCGAAGCTTCCTGAACCTTTGCCGATATTTCTTTATCGTTGCCTCCATCAACACTTTCCAAATGTCCCAATTGAAGCTCTAGACAACTCAAGTAAGAATGGCGTTGAGGCTGTTGGCCAAAAATCAGCTAGAATGCTCAAGTCTTCAAGCTTCAGTATCCCAGATCAGTGTTTCTTTACTCCCTTGGGAAGTTAAATCCTCTATGGGTGTTAGCATAATTTTTTTTCATTAAAATCTATTTTGACCTTGGATATTATCTTAAAATTCTATCTTTAGCTGCCTTAAATAAATCAAAAAGGGCCTTTCAATACAGCAAGAGAGCTATAGGCCATAGTTTCAAACAAGAGTGGGAAATATACGTGAGGAATGACATTAATAAAGCTTACAGACTGAAAATTTTATTTTCAAATTTTGATATTGTTCTATTCTTAAGTTATTCTTCACTAATTAAGCTTAATTATTTGACAATTTCCATAAACTACCAAATTTCGAGTCCATCAAGAAAAACAACCAAATTAACGAGACAAGAGACAACATTGTTTTTAACGAATTAACGTAAACACGTGCAGAAACCGATTATAAGACAAGACGATTTGGAAACCCTATAGAAACAAACAGAAAAATGAAGATAATGGAAGACAGAATCCAAATTTTGTACAACCCTTATGAAAGGGGGAAACAAAATCAAGTCTTTAACGAAGAGAGGTTTACAGATTGAGATAGAAGGGGAGAATATGTTGACCGTCAGAAACGAAGTATGATGCGGTGGTGGCTGACGACGCCGTAAAACTGGTGATTTGGCGGCGACTGAGATGTTTCTGGTGGCTTATGTCATGTTTGGCGCTAAATTTTTGCATAAAGTTGAAGCCTTGATTACGTCCCCAATAAAATGCAAAAACTGAAAAGTCTCCAATAGACAGAATAACACAATAAGGTGAAATTCAATAATAATTTTTTTATGAATTATTATTTTAGAAAGGTTAATAACAAACGGACGTCATTTTTTTGCCTTTTATCCTTTAAATGGGTAATTTTAAATTTACATTAATATAAATAAATATATAATTTTTCTACAACAACACATTTTTGGGTCTATTTTTATGGTATACATATTATATTGTATCATGTATTAAAATAATTTTAAAAATTAAAAAATTTTGACAAAATAATAAATATAATACACCTTAAAATTTATAACAATAAAATTAACTCCCTTAATATTAACTCAACACTAATTAATATCTTTAAAATGGTGATATTTTTTATTGTTATGAATTTTAAGGTGTATTATTTTAAGTAATTTTTAATTTTATTTTTCTAAATAATATTAACATAAGATGCGATGTAAAAAATATATATTCAAAAGTGTAGTGTAAATTTATGTATCTTTATTATTATTTTTATTTTAATAACATAATTATTATTTTTTATTTTAATATCTTGATATTTTCTAAAATAATTATAAAATTAAAGAAAATGCATTTTTTGAAATATATATCTAAGAAAAATTATAAATTAAAATAAAGCATTTCATTACTATAAACAATTCAAAATACAACATTAACTAGACACCGCAAGAAAAAAAATATATAGATATTCCATCTTCAACAGTATAAGAGTTGCCCCATAATTCAAAAAATAGTAATAACAAAAAAAAAAAAAATGAACTAGTTCTTCAAGTGGTTTGTAGCTATTTAACTCATGTAATGTAATTATTACTTTTATTTTATGAATATTAAGTTGAGTTTATTTAATTTTATAATTTAAATATATGATTAATTAAGTTAAAAAATTTAAAAATTAAATTTTTTTAAGAGTAAATATAAATAATATATTTTAAAGAAAAATATCATGAAGGTCTCTTATATTATGTCATTTTTTTATTTAGTCTCTTAGATTATAAGTAAAATCATGTATTTGTCAATTAAAGACAAATCACATAATTTTAATATTTTTTTAATTAAAATATTATATTTTAGATGTTAATTACGAACAAATTATATTATTTTAATATATTTAATATTAAAATATTAATTTTAAAATAATATTTTAATTAAAAAATTATTAAAATTATGTATTTGTCCTTAATTAACTAATTTTTTTAAAATTAAGAAAATAAATGACACAATTTATAATTTAAAGAATTAAATAACAAAAATAATATAATCTAAAAAATATTTATAGTCATACTCCCTATATTTTATTAATAATAAAAAAAAAAGCAATAAAAAAAACCCTCCTCTCTTTCTCCCCCTAACACATCATCACCGCTGCAAACCCAAACCCCAATTGTTGTTATTGAAGTCGCACACCCAACATCTCATAAAATCGTAAATACCACCACCACCTAAGTCTTTTGAAGTCATGCATCCCAATCATAACCCATTCGACACCGTTGCAGTTGCAAATCCAACCTTTAAAGTATGGGTGATAATCATATCGTGTTATTCATATCAGTACTAGATTCGGTTTGTGTTATTTGTGTCAAATCTTTGTGTCAGTTGATATATGAGAAAATTTACTCGACTTTTTTTTATGTTGCTTATTTATAATAGTAAGAAATAATAAAAATTTTAAGAACATGAAAAAATTATTGATCAATTATTACTAAAAAATATTTTGTATCATATCATATTCGATTCGTATCAAAAATTGTGATCCCTACTACCAAAACTACCACCTAACTTCGCCTGAATTCGAGCATCCAAACCCAATACCCAATAGCATCATCTGTGACTCCTCCTGACAACCTCCCCGTCATAATTGATAAACCTAGACTTGTTTGCATGGGAGGGTAGGGGCAACGAAAGGCACTACTACTTTATATATATATATATATATATATATATTTTAGATAAAAGGTAATAAAAGTATGCTTACTTTAATAAAAATATATAAAAAATTATTAATTTTTAAGTAAAATAGAACAAATTTATTTATTATCAATAAATATATTAAAAATTTAAAATTTAATAAATTGTCAAATTTTAGTTATTTTAAGTTAAATGTGTTTTTTAATAAGAGTAAAATAAATTTTTACTTTAATTGAAAAAAAAAAACCGAATGGTTTAATCTGAAGAAGTCTATTCGGTTTATTAAATCTGAAGAAGTCGCAGGTTGAAGATTTGGTGAATTCGTCCATGCATGTCAGAATTAAAAGTGAGGCTCCTGAACCTGCTCTATCAGAGATTGAAAACAAAAACTGTTTTGCTGGTGATTTCTCCTTGGTTTGCATCAATCAGATGGGTTTTTGTGGTATAGGACTCCAGAAAGTGTCTGAGCTGAATGCTGAACATGGTCTTGGGCTCTTGGCATTGGGATATCAAGTCCTTTTCCTGAAGAACCTCGATGTTGTGTTACCGGAAATCATTCGGTTTTTTTTTTTTTTCAATTAAAGTAAAAATTCAATTTTATCAGTATTGAAAAATACATTTAACTTAAAACAACTAAAATTTGACAATTTATTAAATTTTGGACTTTTAATAAGTATACTTATTGATAATAAATGAATTTGTACCTACCCAAAAATTAATGAACTTTTAAATACTTTTATTAAAATAAGTATACTTCTAGTCATCTTTATCTTTTTTTTATTATTATTAATATATACATTATTTTTATTTAACTTTTAAAAAATTCCAATAAAAATTTTAACTTAATTGACTACATTTTAAAAATACATAACTTAATAGACTAAGTTTAATAATTACAAAATAAAAGTGTATAAAATTTATATTTTATATGAACTAAATCACTCAATTTTTTTTAGTTACTCTTGTATTTATAGCACATATATTTTTTTCTAATAAATTTAATATTTATATTTTTAAGTTTTGAATATAAAACTTACGTTTTATATTAAAGTACTATATGTTACGTTACAAATTATTGGCAATTTTAAAATCAGATATCAATAAACATATCAAGTATCTTATAAAAAAAAAAATAGATCAAGTGACACGTGAGGGAGCTCATGACATTACTCATCTGAGATGGCAGTTTACTTCTGTGCCCCTAGGAGTTTCCAGAAACAACGGAAACTACTCTGACGGAATCGCAATTCGTAATGCTGCCTAACTCGCTCTCGGCCTTCGCAGAGTAGGAAGAATTCTGAATCAAAATCTCGCAATGGAAGTAGATTCGAAGACAGAGAGCTCCGAAGTTGCAGAAGAAGAAAAAAAATTAGAGGTCAATGGAAATCAAAATGGAGTAGAAGACCAACATGTATTGCAGCTTTTGGATTCTGCAGATGACTATCTAACCCTGTTGGATTCAGTCTCTTCTACACTTCGTCAGGTAAGATTGTACTTTCTTTTTTAAATTATTTTTTCTACCTTAATTTTGAAATTTGTTGATTTAAGTCAAGCCTCTCCTTGATTTTAGATCATGCTTCATAGGATTGATAAGCATTATAATTATTTGTATTACGCAATGAAGTGCGTGGAAAGCATATAATTAGTAATTATGTTTCTGATATAACAATCACGGCAAACAAATTAGTTTCAATTTAACGCTTTCTTGGTGGAAAATGGAATGAAAGATTAGGATATTATTCATGTTATGTATTACACTTGAAACCGCCAGATCACCAGACCAGACCACTAGGTGAAGCATATGAGATCTAGTTTGTAGATGCAATAGAACATGTTAACTGAATTTTTGAAATCACAAATTCGTGCTAATAATGAAAGAAATATTTTGCATCTCAATCTTTGAGTTATAAATTCACGTTGCTCCCAATCTCAAAGCCATGATTAAATAGCAATTTTGTAATCATTACTGTCAGTTTTAGTTCCACTATATTCACTTAACATTCTTATAGTATTCATCATTAGTATAGAAATTTTGTATTTTGAAAGATAGTTAAGATAGAAACAGTACAAAATATTTTGTTTACTTTAATTTTTTTGTTTCCCTTTGAATTTTCTTATCAAAATAATTGGAAGGAGAGGTAGTATCTGGACTTTGTAGTATAGTTGAGCCTTGAGTTTATGTTTGACAGGGATGGCTGGAATTAACTAGTGCTCGACATTCTATGGGTGCACTGCGAGTCAATGGTGCTTTGTTGGACATGAAACCCCACACTGCTGCAACATTGTTGCAAGTGACTGAAGATGATAGTAAGTTATTTTCTCATATTGTTAATATCAAAATTTATAGAGTGTACTGGGACAAGGACAATGATTGGGGTTTCTGCAAATCTAGTAGCAGCTGAGACTGCTGAGTTTGTACTCTTGGAGGTAATGACAGTAGACATGGTTCCTCTCAACCTAGCACTTCCTCCCCCGAAAAACTAAATAAATAAATAAGAAATAATACTGATAAATAATAACACTGAAATGAAACAAATAAGGGTTGATATGATAAAATAAGGTGTATAGGATCTTTGGAAGATATAGTCTCGTTCCATATTTCAACAGATTCTGAGACATCTCTTAGTTTATGGCATTCCCAACTTAATATCATTTAAGCTGCTGCCCAAATTCTAGCTGCAGTCAATTATTACTAGTTATTTTTATGGTCCTATAGTTACAAGAATACTAATTAAATAAGATCTCTATAGTTGATCTGAAGGGATGCAATGTGCAATTTACATTATGCAAATGGGCAAACTCTGCCACTGGAAAATACAGCTTTGGAGAAGAAAACATCAGGGAAGACAAGTTGCACAAAAGCCCTGTCAGTCCACAGCTACGGCATCGGAGTATATCCCATGTTTCAGGTATGGTTGTGCCCTCACATGATAATCAGTTTGCTAAGGGAAAAAATCAATGTAATTTCCCACATGGAATGAAGTGATAACACAGCTCTTTCATTGCCTTCTCGAGCAATTATATTTTGGTTTGTTCTGATTGTGGTGCTGGTTTTAACTTTTTTGTTATTAATTAATGAAGAAATTCCAGAGAAAACTTCATCTCATGATGGAGCATCACTTGTTGATGATCAAGTAAGTAGCTGATCTCTTGAGTTTAATGTATTTAATATATAAAGAATCTGCATTTTATTTTCTTTCCTTACCCTGTCATTTACTAGTTCCTTTTTTTTTTTCCCTTCATTTTTGTAATCAATTACGGAATCACGGGCATCAAGTTATTAGTGATGAACTACTTGATTTTGCAATCTTTTGATATTTTGATGACAATAAAGTACAAATGAAGTTAATCTATAAATATTGTTTACTGTTAAGGTTCAAAGAGAACGAACCAAATCATTATCCGTATTTGGCACTTTAGTTTCCCCAAAGCTTCGAGATGCCCAACTTTCCTTTGAAACAGGTTATTGATTTCTCATCAGTTTTTTTTTTTTATTTATATTATCTCGTTTGTTCCCTCTTCATTTTTTGGATTAATTTTACATTTCAGGAAGTCAAAATTCAAAAAACTTGGTTTTATATGGAATATCTTAAAAGTCACATTATTTATAGTGGATGTTTTTCTTTCAGCACTGGAAAAACTTGTAGAAATAGCAAATGCACGTGGAAGAATAATTTATGCTTACATCAAGTAAGGAAGGAATTAGAGTGCACGAAATGATGACCAGAGTTTGTTTGTTTAAGGTATTAATAGTCTTGTTCCCTGAATTATTCAACACTTCTTCCTCGTTATCGTACTTCGTGTTAAACCAGAAAGTCATTTTTGCCTTCCATTTGCATGTTTTGACCAGAAAGTGAGAGCTCAACATGGAGATTTGATGTGCTTGTAAGTTATAACGGCCCCTTCCTTGGAGATGCAGACTTGAATATTTTGAGTCAGGGTTCTTTTTTGTTCTTCGGTCTTGATTTTCTTAAGTAGCCCTTTTTATTGGGGTCTTGTATTCTATGCAGTATGCATGCTTTATCACATATTGACAAAGTTTTTTATTATTATGTTTTTATTAATAAATTCACTCTTTGGTAATTTAACAATTAGTATTCAGGCCATTATTCTTTTCCTTTACCCTTTTTAATAGAATCGCAGCTTTTGCAAGTGACATGTTCTTCTAAAAGGTTGTATTTTTCTGTGTATTGATATACAAAGATTGCAAGTGGCATTGATGTTATACTATTTTGGTAATATTTTCTTTAGCTTGTTGCTCATAAGGCTTAAATTTGTGCATTAGATAATGTGTAATACCATTTTGGTAATTAAAAAAAAAAAAAAAAACCTTTGGTGAATAAATAATATAATTTTTAACTGGTTTTATTTTTAACCTTTATTAGTAAAAAAAAATATATGTTCATTTACGTTATAAGAAAAATAAACATTTTTTTCTCAAGAAGGATTAAAAATAAAATTTTATGTATGAAAAAAAAAGTATGTCATATAATTATAAAAAAAAATTCCAAATAATGAAAAGTATTCATTTTTTATTTATTATAAATAAATAAAAATGTGATTATGCGAGCAAAGAAAAATGTGATTATTTATTATTTTATTTTATTTTTTAAGTTTTCAGCACATGTTTATTTTGACTTACCTGAGATTTTGTAAGTGATAAATATGAATTCATATGTTAGAGAAAAATATGAATACATGCTCGTATTATTTGTCGATTATGTACATCATGAAATTATTTCTTAGTCATATGGTCAACCAAACACGTGCATTTGAAATGAAAAATGTGAATAGTTGATCAAACGAACGTGTTTTCAATTTGAACAAAGGTCAATAAACGAGGGTTTTTTGGTTTTTTTTAAGCAATCTAAAGGAGTAGTAGAGTACTTATTGAATCCGCATCAAATAAGTGCTGTGCTACGCCAAACCTGGTTTGAGCACTAAATAGTGATAATACTAAAAATCTTAACAATAATTATATCGCATATATTTAACTATAAAATTATACTATATTATATAATATAAAAATAGTATGATTATATAAAAAAAATTATACAACTATGATATATAAGTTTAAATTATATTGTATAATGTAAAAATAGTACGATTATGTAAAAAATTTATACAACTAAGATATATGAGTTTAAATTGTATTATATAATACCAAAATAGTACAATTATGTAAAAAATTTATACTAAGATATATGAGTTTAAATTGTATTGAATGATTAACTTAATATATCTAAAAATTTTAATTATAATATTATTTAACTTAACTTTTTCTTTTATCTCAAACAAAAATAATAATATTTTTTTCTTTTTAAAAATGTAATAAGAATATAAAAATAAATTAAATATTAATTTAAATAAATTTTATAATAAAAACTATTTAAATATGAATTATTTTATTAAAATATTTATAATACTACACTTAATATATCCTACATATTGCACAAAACATAATTTAAAGAGTTCATGAGTGTTGTTGACCTTTCTCAAAATTTAGTTTGTCCCAGAAACTTTCATAAATTAGTATCTAATCCATCTAATAACAAGGCTAACCACAACATCAAATTGTTGAATAATAATCGAAAGACATGAAAATCATTGCATACTCAACAACAGTTATGCATAAGTTTTAGTTGCATTTTGGCCAAGAAACAAAACCAAACGTTGGTGCGGCAACACAATAATTTATGATGCATTTGAATGCAAAAAGTACTTAAGTGAGAGAAGAGGGAGATGAATCACTTTTATTAATCTCTTTTTTTAAATGACATTTACACACCCACCCACACACATACACTGCAGGATTCAAACCCACACCCTCACAGTGCTCACGAGGAGCATCTACCATTTTACTACAAGACAAATGGTATTACTCTCAAAAACAGTATTTATCTTGTCAACCTCACAAACCAAACATCCCTATACCAAGTGGAAAAAGTAACCAAATATGAGAAACGAACTATAGTGTTATAATAAATACAGTAAGGTCATAAATTCAATTATAGAACTAACTCAACTATAATTTCAAGCTATGCACGCAGGAACAGAATAGGAATGATTAAAGAGACTTTCCCCTGGAACAAAACCGGGGAGAGTAAAAGAATGGGGGCTTTGGAGATACACTTACAGATAAAATTGCCAACTAGAAAGCACTCCAATTATCGGATCCTTTCTTTGTAGGTTGATTCTCAGAGGAGACCTTAAATGGGCTAGAAGAGCCAAATGGGTCTGAGTCATCAAATGAGAATGCACCACTTTGACGGAAATCTTTTGTGCTATTTATTGAATCGAATCTTGCAAGCTTCTCGTGACTCTGGCTGAAGTCTCTGGTACTGCTCATGGAATCAATTCTTGACAATGTAGGGTTGCCAAAGTCTCTCGTGCTGCTCATGGAATCAATTCTTGAGAAGGTAGGGTTGCCAAAGTCTCTAGTGCTGCTCATGGAGTCAAACCTTGAGAACGTATTCTGGCCAAAGTCTCTGCTGCTGTTTATGGAATCAAACCTTGAGAATGCATTCTGGCCGAAGTCTTTGGAGCTATTTATGGAATCAAACCTAGACAGCCTATCAGATAGAGGAGACAATCCACTATCGTGCATGCTGAAGGAATCAAACTTTGAAAAATTGTCAAAGTCACCAGCCTCACTGTACCTTGGAGAGTTTCCAAACCTGGATAGGGGAGTTGCAGGAACAGAGTCATCAAAGCTAAAGGGCCCCTTCTGAAAGGTGGTACCTGCCTGTGAAGATCCTGTCCTTACTGGTCTAACACCAAAATCATCAGATTCAAAGAAATCTTGATGCTTCTCTGAATCTGGGTCCTGAGAAACCCCATGGAAAATGAAAAGAATAAAGTCAATCAACATTATAACATTATCATACAAAGATCAATATGGAGATGAATTGAGATAATAACGCGTTGCATTTGAGCATAAAAACAAATATATTATATGCACACGACTGTTCAAGGGACAGTTGGTAACTGATATGCATGCAACTTTGCCTACCCGAATAACCTCAGCCACCCGATCAAAAGAAGAATTTTTTTTTTTTTTAATATAAAGGAAAAAAATTCACATGATTATAGGGTTGTCAACGAAATTCAATAATATTTTTAATAATGACAATAAAATTCAACAAACATCATCTTTTCCCTCCAAGCAAATGCACAGGCCAACATGTTTATCAAATATCAGGACAACTAAGTAAAATATCAAACATTCATCCATTATTGACATTAAGGTGGTTAGCTAAAAACTGTAAGTATTTATCTAACTTGGCGAAATTGTTAATTAAGAAATAAGAACATCAAAACTTGTATAAAAAAAAAAAAAAGCAAAGAAAAAAATAGGAAGAATTCTTGTTAAAGTTTGCAACTTTATAAAGCAGGATTACCTAGTCAAGTAATAACAGGCAAGTAAAGATCACCTGAAAGTGATGTACACCATTGAAATTTTTAAGCATATAAATTTCATATTAGAGTTCCTTAGTTAAAAGGGAACTCACAGAAAATTAACTAATTACTATATAAAGAAAGCTTGGTAATCATTTCAACAAAGCCACTTCTACAGGCAGGATATTTGAGCTCTATGGGGAAATAATTATTGGCAGAACTACACTTCAACAAAATTCTTTCTAAAGAATCTTTCAATTTTTAATGAGCAAAGGAACTTTGAGAAGTTTGCAGTCACCTTGCTTTTAGAGGTGTTAAAACCCCAGATTGAGTCAACATCATCATTATTGTCAAAAGCACCCCAGGTCGATTCATCAAAACTTCTGTCAGCAGAATTTCTTTTTAATCAGCTTTATGATGTCACAGAGCACAATACACTGCCACGTGAGAAGTAACTTACAAAAATAATGAAACAATGAATAATCAAACCATTTACCTATGCGTTTCTGTATCTACTTCAGAACCTTTACCATAATGGTCCATAAACTCTTGGGATGGACTCTCAATAGGTATCCTTCCAGATGGACTATCATGAGGGCTTCGTGCATATTCACCTTCACTATGGATGAATGCAGATTCATTCTGAAAGGTATGTTCACCAGAAATAGTTGAGTTACGATCTGGGGAGGTTATTCCGTTCTGAGCTGAGACACACTGTGGTCCCGGAGGAACAGAAGCATTTTTTAAATTAATTGAGAGGTCATTGCCAAATCCTGAAAGTTAGAGTTGAATGTTTACTGAAATAAATATGAGCATCGTTACATGTACAAAACAACTGCATTTTATTGCAGATGTAAAATAAATAAAAATAATAATTGGGTAGACCTTCATCTTCAAACTTATCCCACTCTTCATCCCAAACAGCAGCTCCATCTTGAATTCCAGGTCCCCAGCCTGGAATGGAACACAATTGATTGCAGAGTAAGTTCAAAAATAAAGAAACAGGATGAAAATGGTGCACAATGGATGTAAGTATAACACATAATATGCAACTTCCAGTTATACGGAATTGGAAAAAGAAAGTTGAAAACTGTACAAAGAGAGGCCCCTATTGAATTGTTGCTCTACAAAATTAAGAATAAATTAATATCTTTAAGAGATCATCAAGGAACTATATTGAAAGGTAAGAAATATAGCTACTCCTAAGTTCACCCATGAAGCACAAGATAGAGTTATGTGAGGGAAAAGATCCAGAAAATGGAATTACTAGTACATATAAATGTTTGGTCACACCTCCCAGGATAATTGTATGACCTCATAAGGGGAACCCTACCACTATGGGGCAAGTAAATGCAAGACACCACGCCCAACTACAGAGCTTCATGCTCCCGACAAGATGTACATGCAACTTTGTACTATAGTCCTTGAGAAGCACCTGATGCATTTGCTATCCTCCAAGCAATCGACCACCCACTTAGGAGGTGTCACATATATTTCCCTATACCTATATTTATGAACAATGTAAAACAGGGTGGCCTAAGGGCTAGGCCATCTAGGTGGGCACCTAAGACCACAACTTGATGAAGTGATCAATTTAATGAGTATTTTTTTATTTAAAAAATATAAAAATATATATTTTTCATTTATTTTATTTTCATTAAAGTGTAGGTGTGACAATCTTAGCATGATAAATACACAGTACGAACATAATTATTATAAGACTAAAATACAATTTATTATAATTGTGACCAAGTATTTCATAAATTTGTAGGTCCTATTCTTTTTTACTATTATAAATAATTCAATAATTTATTTTAAAAATTGCCTAGAATATTTATTATGTAAACCAATATATATAATGCATGACACAAATCTAACATATTTACTGAAACAAACGCAATATAAGCAAGACATGATACAATTTTTAAGTATAATCTAATTTAAGTAATATCTATATCATCTTCTATAACGTGTAAATAAATAATTTTTTCTCTTTTTTTGTTTGAATTTAAGATACCTTTTTATTTTAATTAATTTTAGTATCTGTTATATACTTATTATTTTTATATTTCATTTTCTTTAATTGTTGAAATTTCAATTATTTTCTCACTAATTATATCATAATTGTTTATTATTATATATCTACAATAAAGAGCGCATATTTTAATGTATAAAATTGATTATTCTATTTATGTAAATTTATTAATTAGTACTTGCTGAAAAGATAAAAATTTAATAAATATTAAAATATATGGAAGAATTATTTCCTATATAAAAATAGACACATTATTAATAAATACTTCATTATCTCTCATATATTTTATTAACTTAAATTTATTAAATATTAAAAAAAAAATTATTCAAAATGTATATAATCAGTCGAGATGTTAAGGAACAACTCTTTGTCCAAAATGAATGATTTCAAATTTTTAAACTTCCTTTAGAAAATTTAAAATTTTAATTTTTTCATATATTTAAATTTTAAAAAAAAAAAAAAAAAAAAAAAAAGCTTTTACTGTGTCCATATACCATAGTATAAATTTTAAAATTTATTAAATTTTACAGTTAATTGAGTTAGTAGGATATTTTTTGTCGTAATCGATAATATGTATAAAATATTATTTATTATTACAATTGTATTTTTTATTCAATATACTAATATTTATAATTTAAATTATTAAATATATATAATTAAAAATTGAAATTTAATAAAAATTAGTAAATATAATATGTAAGAAAAGGCTCGTAATAAGTCTCGCCTACGGCTTCCTAATTGCTTGGGCCAACCCTGATGTAAAACTCTTTCAAGAGAGGATTCCCCACAATCATTGTAACTCCCATAGCAAGACTTTCTCAAAACAATACGCAATCAGGGAAGAAAACCAAGTCTGTGACAATGCTAACTACAGAAAATCTTTTAAAAGATGAGGGAAGAGAACAATTGTTTAAAGTTTGACAAATTAAAAACTAATACTAATACGTGAAAATGATTTTCATACAATACCCTGATCAACCTTCTACGTAAAAGATTCCTTATTCCTTGATGACCTAAAATAGTAGATTATTGAAAGAGAGAGACACTGACGGTACCTATTGGAAGCTCAATTACAGAAATTGACTTTATGTTGATTCCATGCTTCCTGCAACGCTCAGCTAGAGCCTTCACTAGCTCCTCAATATCGTATTGTATTCGATCAGCACGGACCTGTTAAAGCCATATCAGCAATAAACAAGAACTATTCACTCTCACTAACTTGTCACAACCTACCTGAAGAATACCGTCTGCACTGCCTCCTTGTTCCATTTTAACAATTGCTTGTTGGTACTCCGTTTTTCTAGCCTGGGAGTGAATCAAGTAAATATTAATTATGAGGAAAAGACTAAAGACAACATTTATCGAACAGTATATAGAAGACTACTGCTTTCTGATGTGTTCATTGCTTGGTAGAGCCAAATGAAAATTGTTTTCAGTAAATAATTTCCTAGTAATAACTCCCCGACTCCCCAGGACACTTAGAAGAATTGGGGGAAATGGAACTCTAAATAGAAAAGTATAGGAGATACCACATATAAAAATAGAAAGATACAATAGCAACTTTATCACAATAAATTCATCACAAGTAACGAATAATACTATCACCTGTATATCTCGGAATGTGGCTTCTTCAACCGTTAATTTAGATGCAATTTCTGCCACTTGCTTATACTTCTCTTCGTATTTCTTAGCCAGGGACTCTGCCTGCAAGGGAAGTTGGGAATGCAAAGCAGTGAGATTGATTCTGGTCATATCAGTAAAAAATGCATGTGCATTATAGAAAGTACCTCATGCTTATCTGCATGTGCCCTTTCAGTAATCTCATTTAATTTATTATCACATCTGCTCTTGTACAAAACCTGTTAACCAGAGAACAAATATGGAAGGAAAAAAGAAAATGCAAACCATATGAGTTTTTGCAGGATAACCTTCAAAGTTCCATGGCTCAAAAACTAACTAAAAATGTAGACAATCAAACCAGATGATGGATGTTATTATTTCAATACAATAATATATATGAAAAGTCTCTCTCTGATCTCTCTATTCAGTACAATGTCCACAACAATGAACCTATCTCTGTCCCAAACTCTCCCAATTTCGATCTATTTCTATCTTCCCTTTTTCTTTTAAAATCAAAGAAAATATACCCTAAAGATGATCCTTTAGATTCATCTTTGTCCAAAATGACACCAAAGTCATATTAAACTTTCTGTAACATTACTAGAATACAAAATATTCTTGGAATTGTTCATTCTTTCTCTTTCTAGGATCCTTCTACAATTATAATTGTCTTAAAAAAATTTATCTTTTCAATACTAGTAATAATCAAGGATAGGATAGGTCTTCATCTCATCTATGCTACACTCTTTAATTGTTTGGTTAAAACCAGAACAGCAAAACTATGCAACAATATCGAATTTATCATTTATGGGTTATAAACCAACGATATTTGAAAATTATAAACGGGTCAGATTTCAAGATTTTAGAGGACATTCATTTACAGTTTCATCCACTGGTTTCAAATATAAAATAGACCAAGTTAAAAGAAAAGTGTGTTGCTTTAGTCTCTGCCTCTGCATCTGCATCTGCATCGTTCTTCTAAAGTTATCAGTATGATGTGATTTAATTTTTTTATTAAAATATATCTTAATCATTTATGTTCTTTCTTATTTTTGTCGATCATCAACAAATTCAAAATTGATTTTTCCATTATGCTCTTGCGCTAGATTATAGTTTTCATTTAGATGCATTAACCGACAATAACTGCCTTCGACTTGTCTTCTTTTTACTTTTATTTAGTTTAGTTTCAGTTTTTACATAAATTATCTTTTCGTGGCCATCTCTTGATATATATGATAAACTAACTAACAAAAAATTACTTTCTGATAAAATAACTTGCACCAACCAACAATAGATTTTTTTAAGTAACTTTTCTTTGTTAAACATAATAACTTCTTTTTTATTGCAATAGAAAAAACTACTTTTTAATTGATTAAGCCTTTAGGTACTCTTTGTTTAAAGGAATTAAACATATTCAAACTACTGTTGCTATATGTACTTTCTTTTTTCTATACTTTTTTTTCTTAATAATAGTTTTTAAATACTTTCTAATCACTAAAACACGATACTTGTTATAAATTATAATTATGTAATTTATGGTTTCATTTTCTTCTTCCGAGGCTCTCTCACTATTTTACTGTTAATGGATTTAATTTTTCTCTAGCGACCTTTGGTTAGTTATCTTGGGAAGTATTCTCACTATTCTTTGTCCAAGTGACAATTTTCTTTACCAATATTGGCAATTTATATTTGCTATCATAATAATGGTGGCACTGTTAGCAGTACAGATACCAATTAGCTTGCATTGATGAAGATGAAGATAATGGAGATCAAGAGCATTTCTCTCCTTCGCTTAATTTAAGGAGAGGTATGAAGATTATGTTTGATGTACAAATACACTAAGAAGAGGTCTGAGGATCATGTCTGATGTACAAGTACATTAGCGTGGTATCAATAAAGTGGTAGAATGAGTTGTATGAAAAACTAGGTTGTTGCTACTAGTTGGGTCTTTACACGCCTATCATCTATTTAAAATAAAATAAAAAATTTAAGATGTTATCTTGATGTTTTATTTCAATATGAATTTGTATTTGGACTTCTTCCTTATCAACTAATGCAATTATTTCCGTATTGAGCAGAAAAAAAATATATTATGAGACTTTTGAAAGGGCCTTGACTATCAACTAATACCCAAGGGATATGACTTGTGAGGAAGGGAGTGGAGACAAAGAAATACATATGACATATGCATCTAAAATCCGTAAATTGTCTACATATCTATTTTATATAAAACTTCAGCAGAAGGGTCAGTGTGTCCAGGTAGCAAGTCAAGGCTGGAGGAGATGTTTGTTCACCACAACCATGTTGTATTTAATATTTTTTATGAATATGAATCAAGTAAAAAAAAAAAGCAAAATCAGCACAAGATGAACTTATATTAATATATATGATCTAATTCCCAGAAGGAAAAGAATAAAAGACAAAAAATACTTACAAGTTCTTGCATTTTTGAGCGGTAGAACTCTATTTTTTCTTTTGAATCCAAGATCACCTTCTCTGTCTTTTCAACCTAACATGATTAGGGAAACATATTCTTTTATTTCCCAAGGAACAGCAGTAAACCTCAATTGTGTAAGAACCTTGAAGCAAGCAAATTTGAAAAACCAGGTAAACCTTTTTCAGTGAAAATCAACAAGCCTAGCTACAGTATAAGAACTCATTGAGTATTTATCAACTCAAGTAGCGGATTTCCATTTCTGAACAAATGTCCGACTAAAACTATAAAAGGTAGCAATAATAAAAGGCATTCTAAAACGTTTGGTAAATGTATGATAAGTGATGAAAACAGATAAGAGTTAAATGCATACCTTTTCTTCTGCAGCAAGGGGTTCTTGTGATTTTGAAATTTCTAATTTCTGCCTCCCATTATCTTTTTGGCTTAAAAATAAGTCATCTAGCATGGGCGGGCTTGACTTTTGCTGATTGGATTGCAGTGCTCCATCAGCCTTGGCGATACTTGGCTGGACCAGTGGTCTAAAACCACCAGTTGCAGGTGCTAGAGGCTGTGCACCTTGCATCACTTGCTGCTGTTGAAAACCTATACATGAATAAACAACAGCTCATTATGAAATGTGTAAAGTAAAAGGAAGCAAAGTCTAGAATACATAATTCTCCCAACTAGTACCGGGACTGGGACCCCAAGCTGGATTTTCATGAGGGACCTTGGGTTGACCCGTCATTGACAACAGTGTCTCATCATACACAACATTACTTGGAAGAGCAGGCGGAAGCAGACGACCTTCCCTATAACGCTCCATCAGATAGAGAGCAAAGCAGAACTCTCTCAATGAAAGCATGCTGTCACTGTCCTGATCGGATAAGTCCCACACCTGCTTTAAAACCTCTGATGATAGCCAATAAAGATGTCATAGGGTATCCATAGATATAAAAATAAAATAAGTTATACAGAAGCTGCTTTAACAGAAGATCCATACAAAGATTAGCCAAATCATTAAACAAGCAATGATAGACTAAATTTGTGACAGAAACATTGGGGAAAACATAATGCTCAATCCCTTTTTTTGGTCACCAACCACATATGGTGATATACATATTTTAGGCATAGTACAAGAAAACGCTTCTGACCTACATGGCTACATGTAAAATGTATTAAGCCAATGGAAGAGATTAGGAATTGAACTGCATCAAACAGTTCCAAAACTATGTGTCATTATTCTGTTGATATGATTTTATATACAAAAGCAATCTAACATGTACAGTCTATAAGCATGTTGTTGATCTCTCATTCAAATTCATTTCTTGCTCCTAAGTCTATGGACGTCATCTTGCCTTAATTGGATATTCCCTCGGTATGAAATAATGATAACTTATTACATATAATTTTTTCATACAAGACAACTCACAAATCCATAATTAAAGCTTGAACATCAGATCTTCAACATACTCAAGTAGACTTCATGCCGTTGAACTATAAGCTATTTCACTATTAGATATAATCTAATATAAGCTATTTCACTATTAAATATAATTATAATAATAGTGAATCAACGGAGAAAAGATATAGAGATAATACAACTTTAAAATAGCTATTGGCGCAGTTTTAAAATCTGTCAACGCATCAATGATTTGATATTAAAGCTAGCAAACAAGGGGGAAAAACTCACCTCTGGGTAGCCTCCAACTCAAAAATAGGTTCCTTGCCTGCTCACCAGTGATTTTCCCATCTCTGTCAGTGTCCACTTCGGTAAAGACTTTCATATACTTTTGAATATCAGATTGTTTCATTTTTGGCCAAGCAGGCTGTGGACTGTCAGAAGCAGAACTTCCAACTCCAGCTGAAACCCCAGAGAATGCAAAAGATGAAGAACCTGGAGCTGAAGCTGCCTGGCTTGGGTTTGAAGGGGATTGGGGACGCTGAAACTGACTGCCAGTAGGCTGCATGGAGAACGCACTCTGCAATGAGTCAAGTGAGCTGACCTTACTGGGAGTTCGGGGCCCAATGGAAGCTGGAACTGTGGCTAATGAGGGAGTTGTACTAATGGCAGAAAAAGTGGACCTAGAGGGTTCTTCTCTTGGGGCAGAGTATGTTGCAGAAAATAGGTCTCCAAAAGCTGACGTCGAAGCAAGCCCATTCCCAGAAACAACCAATGCTTTAGAGTCAGTGTCTGTTGGTTGCTGAGACTCTGAAAAAGAAGGTTGTGGTCTAGTTGCAGTTGTGGGCATTGAAGGACTCATCCCTCTGGGCTCACTAGAAGGTGCACCAGTCCCTCCTCGCCAATCATTTGAAATAGTTAAGTTCGGGGTTTTGGGAGTCACCGCACCACCTGAAATACCCTGTGGCAGAAGGGGAAAAGTACTACTAGGCATACTTTGAGAACGTCTAACGGACTGATTAGCACTACCCTGTGGCAGAAGGGAAAAAGTACTACTAGGCATACTTTGAGGTGGTCTAATGGATTGATTAGCAATACCCTGTGGCGGAAGGGAAGAGGTACTACTAGGCATACTTTGCGGTGGTCTGATGGACTCATTAGCAATACCCTGTGGCAGAATGGAAGTGGTACTACTAGGCATACTTTGAGGTGATCGGATGGACTGATTAGCAATACCCTGTGGCAGAAGATAAGCAGTACTATTAGGCATATTTTGAGGTGGTCTGTTGGACTGATTAGCATTGACATGTGGCATAAGCGAATTATTAAGCATAGTTTGAGGTGGTCTAATGGACTGATTCTGTTGGGGAAAGTAGTTCTGGTTTATGCCAGCATTAGGAACAGGTGGACCCCTAAAACCAAAATTTTGAGAAGGTGTTGGTGCAATTGAACCCATCTGCTGTTGCATAGATGCAGTGGCAACTGCACTAGGTTGGGGTGCATGTACGGCTGCAAGATTAATTTGTGGAGCCGGAATTTTAGCAGCAGCAGGACCAAATAATGCTGCTTTCACAATGTCAGGTGTTAATTCTCGCTTACTCTGAGCAACAGTGACAACTCTGAGAGCATTGTAAAATTCATTTCGACCAAGGAAACCAGATTTGTGCTGATCAGCATGCATCCATATCTGCAACTCAAAAACAGTACATAAAATCAGCACACATTTACATTGGGAGGTTCAGTGCCAAATACAAATTTTTAAATCCATGTAATAGAAACAACATGGTTAACAAACGATTAAACTTCAAAGTAGACTTATGATCCGAAGCAACCAAGATCTATAAAAGGACATCTACCACGTTATCACATCATGATAGTAACTAACCCTCTTGTACATTAGAAAAGAAGTAAGGTGGAAAATAAAAATACTGCGTGTTCCTAAAGTAACAAACAATTGAATCAGGTGTGTAATTCCAGACAAAAAGAACTTGAATTGAACTCATAGACGTGAAATTGAATCCACTTCGGTTACATGGCAAACAGTACAATTCAACATAAACAGACTCCAAGGGTCAAAGTTTTGAGCCCAATTGCAAATCCAAAACACGATCATCAAACACGCAGCAGAACAACAGCGAAATCCATTGTTCATAAGTTATTCAGTTGAGACACCTAACTACCTACCAACTGATGCACAAAAGCTAAAGCATTTGACTCAAAAGTAAAGCAGAATCGGTTCAAAGAGAAAGGGGGAGAACCTGAGCAAGAACTGGTTTTGACAAATTTGAACCCTGAAAGAAAGCAATGGCTTCAGCTCCAGTGATCCTACCATCCCCATCCAAATCCGCTCTCCTAAAGTAAGCTTCGAACTGATCCATATTCGGCCCAGCCATTACTTTGCCGCTTTTACACTTTCAATTTCTCCACCGGATCACCCCCGATGTAAACAAATCAAAACTCAACCCGCCAAAAACTCACACTAATTCAATCCAATATGGAAAAAAAAAAAATGTAGTTCAATATACTTGATAGGATCTTGAAACCTGACGAATCAGAGTTGGAAGTTGACGGCCTGTAATTGAGGCATTGGTGGATAGATCAATTAAGAAGATTAAAAAAAGAGAGGATCGAGGCAGAATAAGAGAGAGAAAGCGTAAACAAGAACTAAGAAAATTTAATTTTCTGGGAAAATATAGAAAAAGATCAGAATTGGAGCGAAACTGAAAAGAAAGTGAGAGAGCTTCTTAATTTTCTCTCTATGTACATTCCCATCCCTTTATTATAATTTTTTAAACATGCATTGCATTTGGCGTGTGTTGTCTCCCTCTTTCTCACAGGTCCCTCTGTGTCGATCGAGATCGAGATCGACAAGAGGCTATAACGGGAAATCAGAACAAGAAAATAATAGAACAGATTTTTTCGGAGAATGTCGATGTGGAATAGAAAGTATACATGCATGTTGCATATCTTTAAAATTCATAGTTATTGTTCGTTTTTTTTTTTTTTTAAATAACAAAATTCATAATTATTGTTATTTTTAACGTATTTAATATTTTTTTATTTTATGAAAATAAATAATTAAAATTAATCTATTTGTAATAAATATAACTATTATATACAAAATTAACTATTTCATGAAACTATTTAAATGTTTGATAATAAATAAAATTATTAAAAGTACCTTTCAATAATTTCTTAGTAATTGTTTTGTTCTAAATATATATAATCAAAGATTATTTTTTCTAATATTTTCTACAATTTATTTTTCCATATAAAATTTATCATTTTTTTCCGTTGTAAAGCGTCTACGATTATCACATGAGGTCTTACTTTTAATAGTATTTTGTGTTTTAAACCCACACAACTATTTTTTTAGAAAAATCAAATCTGTCTTCTAAAGATGTATTCTCTGCTCTTAAATCCACACTACTCACACTTATGCTTAGCAGTTATATCTCATAAACCGACAAAAGAGTAACAAACTTATGGCTCACATGCTAAGCACAGAAAAATAAAAGAAATAGATAGAGAATTAAAACAAATAATCAAACGATAGCTACAAGGTTTAAACGACAAGCAGTTCACTACATCAATTGCCCTTCTCTTGAAGAAGATTAGCCCTCGAATTTGTTGAAAAAGCAGAAACAACATCTGGTGGATAATAAGCATAAATATCACGAATGTTGAAGGTAGGGTGAATTTGCATATGTGCAGGGAGGTCCAAGACATAAGCGTTGTCTCCAAGTTTCTTTAAAACTTAGACTGGACCAATTTTTCGGTCATGTAGCTTGTGCCCACTACCTTGTGGTAGCCTACCTTTGCTCAAATGGACCATTACCAAGTCCTCTTCACTGAAAACTTTATACTACCCTGTGCTTTATAGTTGAAAGCACTTTTCTCTAATTGTTGTCTAATAGTTTCAAGCATGTGAGTTGCATCAGAAACTGCCATGGCAGGATTCTTGTTGTTGAGATGAGGTAAGGCAATGAGATCAACAGGAAAGTTGGGTATCTTGGTATAAACAATAGAGAAAGGTGACCTTCATGTACTACGATTAGTCATGCTATTATAAGCAAATTCTACTTGGCTGAGAGCTAAGTCCCACTGTTTAGGCTTGTCCCCTGCTACACAACGGATCATACTTCCCAAAGTTCGATTCACTATTTCGATTTGGCCATCAGTTTGAGGATGGTAAGCACTACTAAATTTCAATGCAGTATTGAATCGCTTCCATAGCTCTCTCCAAAAATGACTAGTAAATTTTACATCGTGATCAGAAACAATTGACTTTGGTACTCTATGGAGTCATACTATATATTTAAAGAACAGTTGAGCGACATTACTTGCATCATTTTTTTTTACAAGCAATAAAATGGGACATTTTGGAAAACCTATCGACAACCACAAGTACTGAATCCACATGCCTTTGGGTTTTAGGAAGTCCTAATACAAAATCCATGCTCACATCCTCCCAAATTGAATCTGGAATAGGAAGAGGAGAGTATAAACCGGTGTTTTGAGTTGTACCTTTAGCCGTTTAACATATAGCACAGCGCTCCACAAACTTGGTGACATCACGATGCATATGGGGCCAATAAAATCTTTCTTGGAGAAGAGTAAAGGTCTTATCCCTTCCTGTATGAGCAGCAAGTCCTCCTACATGCATGTCCTGAATGATTTGTTCCCTAAGAGAGGTGTGTGGAATACAAAGCTGATTTCCTTTAAATAAGAATCCATTGAGACAGGTATAGTCTCCAACTATCATATTTTCTTTACAATTAAACCAAGCTTCTTGGAATTCTATATCAGTTTCATAGGAGTCAAGAAGTGAGTCAAAACTAGTGATTTGGGTAGTAGCAATGGTGAGTAGATGTTTCCTTCGACTAAGTGTGTCAGCCACAATATTTTTGCTACCAGTCCTATGTTTAAAAACATATGAAAATTTTTGTAAGAACAGTCCCCATCGAAAATGCATTTTGCTCATTTGCTTTTGAGAGTTAATAAATTGAAGAGCTTGATGATCTGAGTGTAAAACAAATTCCTTGGGAATTAAGTAATGCTCCCAATGTTTGAGTGCCCGAATGACTGCATAGAATTCTTGTTTGTATGTACTCCACCTTTGTCTTGTTTCATTTAATTTCTCACTAAAAAATTCAATAAGTTTACCCCCTTGAGAAAGGACTGCACCAATACCAATAGCCGAAGCATCATTTTCCACCTCAAAGACCTTGTGGAAATCTGGTAGTGCTAACACAGGGGCTGCACTAACTTTATCCTTGATTAGTTGAAAACTATCCTATTGTTGCTTTTCCCATTTGAAGTTACCTTTCTTGAGACAATCTGTGATGGGTGCTATAATGGAACTAAAGTTTCGAACAAACCTCTTGTAGAAGGTTGCCAAGCCATGAAAACTCCTAACTTCTTGGACTGAGGTGGGAGGCAGCCAATCTCGAATTGATTGCACCTTTTTGGGATCTATAGTGATGCCATGTTGACTAATAATAAAACCAAGAAATAAAAGTTGTGGAGATAAGAACTCACGTTTTTTTATGTTGAGAAACAATTTGTGTTCCCTGAAAGCTTGAAGCACATTCTGCAAATGAATACAATGTTCTTCATTTGAATTGCTGAAGATTAGAATGTCATCAAAGTAAACAACTATAAATTACCCAATGAATGATTTAAGTACTTGGTTCATAAGGCGCATGAAAGTACTTGGAGTATTGCAAAGCCCAAAAGGCATTGCTAACTATTCATATATCCCCTCTTTTGTTTTGAAAGCCGTTTTCCATTCATCATCGAGTTTGATATGTATTGGTGATAACCACTTTTGAGGTCCAACTTAGAAAATACTGAGGATCCATTGAGGTAGTCAAGCATGTCTTCCAATCTAGGAATGAGGAACCTGTACTTGGTAGTAATCTTGTTGATTGCTCTACTGTCCACACACATTCTATGTGAACCATCTTTCTTGGGGACTAATAAAGCAGGGATTGCGCAGGGGCTGATACTTTCTTGGACGTGTTTTTTCTGCAGAAGTTCATCAACAATTTGTTGTAATTCGGCATGTTCAATGGGGCTTAATCTATAATGGGGAAGATTGGGAAGTTTTGAACCTAGAATTAACTCAATTTGATGTTGTATGTTCCGAAGAGGTGGTAGTGTAGCAGGTAATTCAACAGGGTATAAATCTTCAAACTCTGCTAGCAAAGGTTTCAACACTTTAGAAATTGCAATGTCACCTTTAGATAATTCTTTAATAATCAAACAAAGTATCTCACGAGATGTTTTAATCTCCCTCATGAATTCAACTTCTGGAACATTAACCAACACCTTCTTAGTTTGCACAATTGGGGTTGTAAAGGCTGATTATGGTAATTGATTCAATAGTACATTCTTACCTTTCCAAGCAAACATATAGCTATTGTTTCTCCCCTTGTGATTAGCATCTACATCGAATTGCCATGGTCCACCAAACAGTACATGGAAGGCGTGCATGTCCACCACATCACAGATAGCCAAATCTTGGTAGTGGTTGTCTATGGAAAAAGGTACACGACACAGCTCAATCACTTTAGTCTCTGTCCCTTTTTTAATCCATCCAATCTTATATGGTTTGGGACGTGGTTCAATTAGTAACCCCAAAGCCTTAACCAGAGCTCGTGACACAACGTTCTCACTGCTGCCACTATCGATAATTATGTCACATACCTTCTTATTAATTGATGGTGCACCTGGTTCTGAAAAGGGAGTTCCTCTAACTTTGTATGGGCTGTTTAGGGGTTAATAGTAGTTTTTGTATAATACAAACTACATGTTCACCCTGATCTCCATTCTGAATATCCAATTTCTCAGGTACCAAAGCTTGGACATCAATATCTTCATAACCTTCTTCGTCATCTCCTACTTCTTCAATATAGTTCACTGCTCTGCATTGTGGGCACTCATTAGATCGGTGTCCTGGTTGATTACACCTAAAACACTTGACAGGAGGTGATTTAGCATACGGATTAGGTTTAATAGTGGCATTAGTATTATTCATAGGTTGTTTGCTTGGGTTTTTGGGGTAAAGTTCATGTGTGGATTTGGAACTAGAAGGGTTATAAGGGGTGGATTGAAGCGAGCTGGTTTCTGGTCTTTCAGAAGGTAGTTCGAAGTTGTTCCTCTTATTGAATGGGGTTCTGGGTAAACGAGAAAGTTGGTTTTCAAATTTTGTTGCTAATGAACTAGCCTCAAGTAGGGACAATTGAGTTCTAGTGTCCAGCTTGTCTCTAATGGTTTCCCTGAGACCAGTTATGAACCTTAACACTTCATAAGTTCCTTCCTCATTCAGATTATTCCTTGCACTGAGCCTTTGAAATTCATTAGCATAATTAGTGACAGTTTTGTTACCTTATTGACAGTAGAGAAATTGTCTGTAGAGAGACTGTTTGTAGTCTTCGGGAAGAAAACGTTGTCTCATTAGTATCTTTAACCTTTCCCAGGAATTGATGGATGGTTGGTATTCTTCTTTGAGTTACCTGGATTCTCTCCCACTACGCTGAAGCTCCACCATGAAGTTTATAGGCAACCATCTTTACCTTTCTGTCCTCAGGAATTTTCAGATATTCAAAGAAATTTTCAGTCGCTGATTCCCAATCTAAGTATTCTTCGGTATCAATCCTTCCAAAAAATTCAGGAATATCATTCTTTACCCGATAATCAAAGTCAGTCCATGGTCGATTAAGATTTCTCATTTGGTAATAACCATCTTCTTCTGCGTCTTCTTGTTCTTCTATATCAAAAGCTTCGGCTTCCACCTTTAGGAATTGGTTGTGAAATTGTTGATTACCTTGCCCACGGCCTCGCACTGCTCGCAAGGGTGGGTGTTTAATCAGAGGAACTGGTTGCCTTTGAGGTTCGCGCTCCACTGGTCGGTGAAACCGCCCAATAACTATAGCAAATTCTCGATGGAACTGACCTAGAGAATGTCGCACCTTACCAGCAAACTGGTTTAGCTTAGCATCAAATCTCTGTTCTTGCTCCAAAAACATTTGTCGTATCATATGAACAAGGGGATCTTCGTCACCCTCGCGTTGCCCACTATCACCATTAGAGGCCATCGAACTTTTGGGAAGTCCTTGGCTCTGATACCAATTTAGCGTAGCAGCTAAAGAAAACCAGAGATAAAACTCTGAAAAAGAAGGAAATTTCTACTATGGAAAAATTCCTGTTATAAACTACCAAAGAATCACCTCTCAAATTATAATTTTAGAAAAAAAAAGTCTGTATTCTCGAGACGTATTCTATGCTCTTAAACTCACACCTATCCTTAGTAGCTATACCTCATAAACCGACAAAAAAGTAAAACAAACTTATGGCTCACATGCTAAGCATAATCTTGGGAAAAATAAAAGAAATAGACAGAGAATTAAAAGAAATAATCAAACGATAGTTATAAGATTTAAACGACAAGTAATTCACTATATCAGTTTTATTGTTTATAGTAAGGTTTCTTAGCAGTATCACACAACGGGTTGCTTTTAAGTTCTATCCTATGTTTTTCATTTTTTTTAACGTTATGGTAAGGTCTTTACTACTATCAAATAAGGCCTTATAACTATCAGTCGGCATGTTACATTTATTAATATTTTCTATTTTTTTTAATTTCAAATAAGTTTTCATCGCTATTGCGTAAGGTCTTACCACTAATGCTCAAAAGTAATGTTTATTGTATTTATTCTATCCATTTTTCTGCTACTCGTATGTCTTACTATGTTAAAAATAAGGTCTTATGATTATAATTCAACTCCTTAGTTTTAGGATAAAAATAGTGATGATCAAGTTAGCGAAAAAAAATTGAATTATGTTGCTAAACATAAACACAAGGAGAGTTATAAAGACATGTAGACTTCCTTAAATCACTAAAGGGGTATAAATCTTTCATTACTCAGATGGGCAAACACACGTTGCTTTCCACACTCCATTGACTAATGATATAATAATTTTTTTTAATCAAAGATACAGAGGGATGAATCTAAACGGAGAGCTTATAAATTTGGAGTTAATTGATCATTTTACTCATAAAAAGTTTCATTTAATCTTTTGGTTATAAGAAATGGGGGTGATAGAAGGAAAAAATTTATATAACATGATTATTTTATTATTTTATATATTTTAATAGTTAGTGAGATGCATTAAAGGTATAGTACAACTCAACATTTCACCTATTTTTTTTTTTAAAGCTCAAAAAAAATAATAATATGTTATTGCTCATTTTTTCCACTTGATGAAAACCGGTTAAATAATATAAAATATTAAATTTTGTGTATAATTGATACATTTTTTAACAATAAAAAGAATTATATGAAATATTTTTAATAATTAAAATAAATAAATGATACTTATTAAAAGCAAATGATTAAAATAACAATTAAAGATTAATCAAACCCTAATAATTTTAGGTACTAGATTTGAGATGTTTTGAATTCCGGCTGACTAACTCTGACATTTAGGTTGGATTTTTCTTGTGGTGATCTTCAACCGGTAACACTGAAGAAACATCAACTGCATCCTTCATAGTTGACCTGTCAAAGAAACTATATTTAGCATCTTCGCTTTTTTTTTTTTTACTTTCCTTTTAGGTTCAACTAGCATCTTCGAAGTTTAAAACCCACAAAATAAATCATCTGAAGAATAGGAGTAAGAGTTTTAAACAACCTTTGTTTTGTTCTTACTGCTCTAGACTATAAAAAGGGGAAGTACGAAGCCCAGGACTAATCATTCTAAATAATTCTGTCTCCTTAAAAATTGTATTCATTGAGAATGTATTTCAAATAAGTGATAATGTAATACTCTAAAATTTAAAATTAGTCCAAATATTTTGTTTAATAACTAAGAAAAAAAAAAAGATTTTAGATAGAAATAGTCTTATAATTTTTAGAAAATTAATTTAATCCTATAATTTAAAAAAATAGTTAATTAAGTCTAAATTTCAAAAAATTGAGATTTTTCACCAATAAAATAAAAAATATTTTAAAAAATAAATTAAAAAAAAAGTTTTAAAAATATCTTCTATCTTCCTTCTCCCCCAATTTTAAATTTTTAATTAACTAGTTTTTTTTATAATTAATTATCTAATTTTCTTTTTATAATTTTATAATTAATTATCTAATTGTGTTGTTTTAGTTCTAAAAATAAAACTTTATTTTTTACTTATTTTACGTACCAAAATAAATTAAATATAATATTAATTTATCCTCCAATTATCTATTATTTATTTATTTATTTTTCTAAATCTTTAATCCTAATTAGTCTAATATTTCTCTCTCCAATTCTACGTCAATTTAATATCAGAACAAAAAGGATTTAACTTTCTTAAACGAAAATTTTCAATTAAAAAACCCACATACCCACATAGAAAAGAAAAAAACTAGCCTCGATAAAATGAGGTAGAGATTAGAGAAGAAATACAGAAAGTCTTCTAATTTTTTTTTTTGCTCTGTTAATTAATTTTTTTTAAGATTTTTTATTTTATCCCTAAAAATATCTTAACTTTATAAAATTTGGACTTTAATGAACATTTTTTTAAATTACATAACTCAATTAGCACATACTAAAACTTACAGTACCAATGTATCATTTAACATTTCTACCCAAAAATAAAAATAGAATTCGTTTACGTGTATACTACTGATGGATTTAGACCAAGAAAAAGCTGTAATCAAAGTTTCAAAAATATACAGCACAAGGACATTAGGGACCAACTATTAATTTGAGTACTTCACTGTATTCTATATCACCCACCATGCTATGCCTTAATTACCAGAAAATTTAAACAATGAAGAGTCTGAGGTCATAGAAAAGTGTTGCAGCTTGGATCACACAGCAAGCATTATTTATCCCACTGGACAGCCACATGTAAGTTTCTAAACAAGACAACAATTTACATTTACAGTTATCTCCTACAACACGATAGATAGAGCTCGCTCTCGGAAGCGGCGTCACTTTTAGCCTTCCAGACATAAACAAAAATTTTCACCTGTGGTTGATACAAGAAGTTAGTGAGGTAAGTAAAATTATACAAAAATTCTCTGAATTAGAATCGTTGAGTTCTAAAATAAAGCAGCAAGTACTTGGAGAACGAGCCACACCTTCAAAATTTTGTGCTTCATAATGTTCATGATTCCAAAGATTTTTAATTTCAAATTTTAGCTTCACTGGATTATTGATCAGTTGGTATAACTCATATGATGCTTCTGCAAAAATATATAGTTAATCACTAGGTTCTCATATTTTATCAAAATATTGTAGTCATAATTATTCAGCCATATATGGCGCGAAACATTTCCCCTGGAAAAATGTCTCATGTGCGTGCATTTAGAAATGATCCATGGATGGCATAAGCATTTCAATTGCCTTAAATTGGATATAGCTACAAACACTAACAAGGCCAATGGGTACCAATAATTTACAGTTGACTGTTCTGATTTTCCCTTTCACCAAAGACACATGGCAATGATAAATAATGTGATGCCCATCAATGAAGGATTTCAACATATCTTGTTGAAGGAATAAACCTGAATAATGCTTGAGCTGCACTAAAGAAAAGGAAAATGGTATTAGAAGAATAAATAAAGAAAAATGGTGATATCTGAGAGCACAAAATTACAGCAGAGTATCTTCAATTCTAAATTTTGAGTTGTAATAATGGTACAGGTATAACCAACATAAGCTATGTTGATGGACATTATTTAAACAGACACCAGAGCAATGCTAGTGAAGTCCAACTAACAAACCAAAAAAGCAATTCAAACTTACAATTTTTTTCAAAAATGATATGTAAACATAGATGCATGTTTACAATACATGGTAGGAAACAAAGAAGGTCAAGAAGGCACTTACTAGAGGTATTTCTCCCTTCCAGCAACACAGCATACATACTCCTTCAAAATGCAAGGCAAAGGGCATATAGTTTCTCCCAATTGGCACCAAAATATATATCATTTCAGAAATGCCATCCCTTAGCACGCCAATATCTCCTTGAATTTTCACAACAACGAGCATCTTTAATTTTCAGATATAGCTTGTATGCCTTCTCTACTCTATTTGAAGCAAGAAGTTTGTTACTTAGTTTGCTGTATACAAGCCTGCTGGGGCAAAAACCTTTTTGCAAAGACTCCTCCATGACAAGTACTGCATCTTCAAGCTGCCCTGTGTTGCAAAGTCCATTTATAACATATTCATAAGCTTCCATATCTGAAGAATGACCACATTCTTGCATCTCATCCCATAACTTTAACAGCATTCCACATTTTCCAAATTTAGAAAGTCTCATGAGGAGTAGCTTATAAGCAGTCACTGATAGTTTGCATCCAATCTTTTTTGTTTTATTGTAAACCATCAAGGCAGCATCCGGCGGGCCGTAGCTACACAGAGGTTCAATAAATGAGGTTATAGTCCCAGTGGTGGGAATAATTCCTTGAGTTAACATTTCATCAAACATTTCGAGCGCATCAGCTACTTTCCGGGCTTTGAGAAAAGCAGTTATTAATTCGGTATAAGTATCAACATTTGGTTGACACTTATTGCTCAACATACTCTTATATAACTTCATGCATTTATCAAAATCTTGCACTGAAAGAAAGTTATTAATCATTGCATTGTGAGCACTAGTGTCTGGGAAGCAACCTCTCTCTTTCATACTATCAAAAACTTCAAAAGCGCCCTCAACCCTACCAGCTCTCCCCAGTCCCTCAATAAGATGACTAAAAGTTGAACTGTCAGGCTCATTTCCATCTGCTAACATTGCTTCCAGAATCCTCTCCATCTCTCTAACTCTGCCATACTTTGACCACCCACTCAAAATAATATTATAAGTATCCCCATTGATAGGCATCTTACCCTTCATTGAATTCATCAATGAATTTGCAGTGCCTACATGAGACCGACGACATAGGCTTCGTAGAAGTATATTCAAGGAATCAGTATCACAATTCAATCCAAATTCTTCTAAACTTTGAAACAACTGAATTGCTTTGGATACTCGGCGAGCCCTCACAAAACTGTCAATTGCAATCGATATAGTCTCCAGATTGGGACTTATACCTTCTGTCATCATGTCATGTAAAATTCCCACCATATGGTTAAAGAATTTTCGTCTTCCCACTGCCTTGAGAATTATATGATAAGTACAAATATCTTTTGGTATCTTTGGCTGCTTAATAGCCCAGTTGAAAAAGACAACCATTTTCTCACCATCTAAACCCCCACGATTTACCACTTCTGCAACAACATCCACATTCAAATCCACTTTTGAATTACTTAAAGCATTCTCAATTGCAGTTTTTCCCCTCAAGTTCTGAACAAAAATCCCACGTAACTTTTCCGCAGGCAATAAAAACCCATCAACGGCTCTAACTTCTACTTGTTTCTCAAAATTATTACACTTTTTATACAGGTTTGTAGCTGAACTATTTCTTGGTAATGGTAATAAATTAGAGAGTTCATTGAGAACAAAGATTTCGTCTATATTTTTCTGCTGCTTTAGTTGACGTTCATCGTCTAATGAGTTTGATAGATCATCTAGGGTTGAAAATTTAGAGAAAGGAATAGCTGAATGAAGATGGGGTAAACAGTACCTGGTTTCGACGAATTCAGTTAACGGAATCGTACGCCGTCGCAATTGAAGCGAAAATAAATGCCATGAAGCTCCACGAAAAGCCATGGAGGCTGTGAGGTGAAGACGGGAAGAACGCCGTTACAAAAAAAAAAAAAAACAAAAAAAAACAAAAAAAATAGTGAGGAACCGACTGAGAAGAAGAATCGGTTTGATGGATATTAAGCAAAGGGCCGTGTTTATATATTCTACGACAATGTTAACATCGTCGTTTCCCGCCTTTTGCAAACATGATTATCCTTTGATTCCTATAGTGCCAAAGTTACCGATTGGGATTTTGTCTAAAATGGGCAAATCTCATAGCTTAGTTTAGAAATGGGCAGATTTGTATTAAACTTTACAAATGGGCAAATTAAAATTGGTTCTTCCAGTTGCCGGTTCCCACCTCTTATTTCCCACCAAAGTTTATTTCTCTCTCCTTCTTTACGCACTCTTCATTTTTTCCTCTTTCTTCATCTTCTTCCTCTTTCTCTTCCTGTTCCTCTTCCTTCATCTTCTTCTTCCCCTTCATCTTCTTCTTCTTCCTCTTCTTCAGAGAACACGTGGGTAATTTAACAGAAACAACGCCTCACATTTCTTGCACAAGTTGATGCTAATCAAATTGCACTGTTCATCATCTTCTTCAAGTTATCTGGCATACCAGAGATATAGACTATTGAATTAACAACATGCAAAAAATATTTGATTGGTTTAAATTCAACGAAGGAGAGGTCTTCATATAGACTATTGAATTTTAAATGAGCCAAATTTACGCAGCTCATACAAATATAATAGTGCTTACAATTTGCGTCACTATCTAACATTGAAAATCAGCTGCAAGAGGAAGAATAAGACTATATAAAAGAACTATCAATTGCAAAATATTCTCCAACTAATTTACCATTTAATTGGAATTTATATTATTCAGATTATACGTGCTAATCAAATTTAACCAGCATTGCACTATTCATCATCTTCTTCAAGTTGCATTGCATTGTGGTATATCTGTGGTATATCTCGATATACCTTGGTATACCAAGGTATATCTCTGGTATATCTCGATATACCTTGGTATACCAAGGTATATCTGTGGTATATCTATGGTATATCTGTGGTATATCTCGATATACCTTGGTATACCAAGGTATATCTGTGGTATATCTCGATATACCTTGGTATACCAAGGTATATCTGTGGTATATCTCGATATACCTTGGTATACCAAGGTATATCTCTGGCATATCTGTGGTATATCTCAATATACCTTGGTATACCAAGGTATATCTCTGGTATATCTGTGGTATATCTCGATATACCTTGGTATACCAAGGTATATCTGTGGTATATCTCGATATACCTTGGTATACCAAGGTATATCTCGATATACCTTGGTATACCAAGGTATATCTGTGGTATATCTCGATATACCTTGGTATACCAAGGTATATTTCTGGCATATCTGTGGTATATCTCAATATACCTTGGTATACCAAGGTATATCTCTGGTATATCTGTGGTATATCTCGATATACCTTGGTATACCAAGGTATATCTGTGGTATATCTCGATATACCTTGGTATACCAAGGTATATCTCTGGTATATCTATGGTATATCTCGATATACCTTGGTATACCAAGGTATATCTCTGGTATATCTCGATATACCTTGGTATACCAAGGTATATCTGTGGTATATCTCGATATACCATGGTATACCAAGGTATATCTGTGGTATATCTCGATATACCTTGGTATACCAAGGTATATCTTTGGTATATCTCGATATACCTTGGTATATCTCGATATACCATGGTATATCTTTGGTATATCTCAATATACCAGGGTATACCAAGGTATATCTCTGGTATATCTCGATATACCTTGGTATATCTGTGGTATATCTCGATATACCATGATATATCTGGTATTTTTCTGGTATATCTCGATATACCAGGATATATCTGGTATATCTTTGGTATATTTGTGGTATATCTCTGGTATATCTTGAAGAAGATGATGAACAGTGCAATGTTGTTAATTCAAAGTTCAAACCTTTATTAAATTACAAAATATATTTGTTGTTTTGAACCTAACAATTGAGGATTTTATATTTGAAAACGTTTGTTGGTTTTACTTTGAACATATGTAACTCTCTTGAACAAAATGTCAAATACAAAGTCTACTGACATTTTACTTCAGACCTTGATTTTATCAAATTCTGTTCAATGTCGAGGACGAGAAAAAGGAAGACGAAGAGATAATTGAGGAAGACAAAGAGGAAGACGAAGAGATAATTGAGGAAGACAAAGAGGAAGACAAAGAGAGAATTGAGGAAGAGAAAGACGAAGACGAAGACGAAGAGGAAAGAGGAAGACCTGTTAACTTAAAAGTTTCAGGTTCTAAGTCAAAAGTTGCCCATTTCTAAACTAAAACTTAAATGAGCCTTTTTTTAAACTATTCTATACGATTTGCCTATTTTAGACAAAAACCCTTACCGATTGTATGGCTTCGTTTCGTTATTGACCACTTTGACTCCCATAATCTCAATTAGAAGGGATTTGATAAAAATTCCTCTTCAAATAAATATGGAGTTGTGCTTATTCGATCCTGCCCAGAGTATAAGAGGTAGTCATATTCTTAGAAGTTGCTCCCCCACAAATAGCCCCTAACTAAGAAACTTATGTTTGCTCTTCTTTTATGGGTTTTTGTCTAAAATAGGCAAAATCTTTAAGATAGTTTAAAAAAGGGCAAAGTTGTGTTAAAGTTTAGAAATGGGCAAAATTCTATTTACTCTCCCAGTAGCCGGTTTGGTTGGGTCATTTAGTTTCCCACCAAAATAATTTTCTTTCTTCTTCTCCCTCCAACTACGCACCCTCTCTTTTTCTCATCACTGATTTTCTCTCCATTGTTGCGTGTCATCGTGGAAAAATTTAAAAAATGAGGTTAGTAATATCTTCGAACAATATTTGCACTTTTTATTAGGATGTAAATGTTGAAATTTATACCAAAATTTTTAAATAATAACTACCAGAAAACTGCAATTGGGAGTGAAATATTTTCGAAAAATTTCCAACTATTTGCTTGATACTTTCGCGAGGAACTGATATGGGTGTTATTTAAACAGATTTTTGGTTGAAAAACCGTATTAAATTGTTGCCCCAAATCAACAATCATTAATCGAAACATATATTTTTGGTCGCGTGTAATCGAAACATATATTTTATGCTATATTAAGTTTTTTATATCTGGGGGTATATCTGGTATATCTGGGAGTATATCTGGTATATCTCAGGGTATATCTGGTATATCTGGTATATCTCAGGGTATATCTGGTATATCTGGGGGTATATCCGGTATATCTGGGGATATATCCGGTATATCTGGTATATCTTGGGGTATATCTGGTATATCTCTGGGTATATCTGGTATATCTGGGGGTATATCTGGTATATCTGAGGGTATATCTGGTATATCTGGTATATCTCAGGGTATATCTGGTATATCTCGGAGTATATCTGGTATATCTGGGGGTATATCTGGTATATCTCACGGTATATTTGGTATATCTGGGGGTATATCCGGTATATCTCACGGTATATCTGGTATATCTCAGGGTATATCTCAGGGTATATCTGGTATATCTTAGGGTATATCTGATGGTATATCTGGTATATCTGGGGGTATATCCGATATATCTGGTGGTATATCTGGTATATTTGGGGTTATATCTGGTATATCTCACATATCTCAGGTTATATCTGGTATATCCGGTATATCTGGGGGTATATCTGGGGGTATATCTGGTAAATCTCTGGGTATATCTGGTATATCTCTGTATATGTTGGTATATCTGGGGTATATCTCGATATATGTTGTTATATCTTGGTATATCTTCTTGGGATATGTCGGTATATCTTCGTAAATCTTGGTATATCTCGGTATATCTCGGTATATCTATGTATATGTTGGTATATCTCCATCTATGAAGCATTGGTTATGGTATATATGTTATATACTAATATTGTTGTTCAATATGTTGTATATTATTTCATATATCAATTAAACTTTACGTATTTTTGAATGAGATAGACCTAATTATTTTTAAACATTTTACAGAATGGATAGCCTTAGTATTCTAATCATTCACAATGGTAAGTGGTCATTGAAGGATGATAAAAAAGTATATCAAGGAGGTGAAGGTTTGGTGATGAAGATAAAAAAAGGATGGTTGTATAATGAACTTAAAGAAAAGTTGTTTCTCAAGTTAAAGATGGATAAGTTCAAGTATGAACTTTCAGTGAGATACTTCTATAAGAATGATTTGACATTACCTACTGTTTTAATAGGTGATGATGAAGACTTGGAAGAGTTTTTTGACCTTCACGTTGAAGATAATGAAAGGAAGGCTGTTCTATATGTCACAAAAAATGAGATAAGATCTGTAGGTACAGGTCATTCTATTTGCCATGAACAACTTTTTAATACCGGAGGCCGTAATGTAAATTACTTGAGCGATACTAATATGCAAGAAGGATCTCAAAATCCAAATGGTGGTTGCGATAATGTACTTGATAGTATTCGTGATGATGTAGATCACAATTTAGTTATGCCGCAAATGGGTGATGATGGAGATATTGATATGATTAGAGAATATGAATTACAAGGTGGTCCTGTCAACGAAAACGTTGATCATGATATGTCCTCAATGGGAGGTTTGCATGCAATTGATAATGAAAGGACACAAGTTGAACCAGAAAGGGTCATTGTTAGAAATCATGAGATATATGGTTTATCCCAATCTGAAGGACGAACTGTAATTGGAGGCAATAATGAATTACGTATTGGTCCATCCAGTACACCCACAGAGATTATTTCTAATGGTGACGTTTCGTCGTCTGTGCCACATGTTGAGCTTGATTTGAAAGTTGATCAAGTGTTTGACAATAAGATAGATTTCACAACACATGTCGGTCTTTATGCCATAAGAAATAGATTTGAGACGAGGACACTGACTAGTAGGAAAGACCGTGTTCTAATACGTTGCATTCAATCTAGTTGTAGTTGGATGATTAGATGTAATAGGATCATTGCATCAGATAGGTTCAGGGTAAAAGAATACGAATCAAGACATACTTGTGATCCTAACAATTACATGAGGAAGAATAGGACTGCGACCTCAAGAGTGATAGGAAATGCCATTAAAATGAAGTTGGTCCGACCAGGAAGAATTTATAAGCCCAAAGATATTATTGATGATTGTCAAAATGAGTTTGGGATTGAGATTGGTTACACCACAGCATACAGATCTAAAGAGAAGGCTCTTTATTTGCTACGTGGCAGTGAAGAGGAATCTTTCCTGAAGCTTCCTTCGTACTGTCATGTTTTGAAGGAAAGAAATTCTGGTAGCGTCACACATATTGAAGTTGACCAGTCCGGAAGATTTAAGTACTTTTTTATGGCACTAGGTCCATGTATCAGAGGATTTTTATCTTGTATAAGACATGTAATTACAGTCGATGGTGCATTCCTATCAGGTAGGTATGCTGGGACATTATTCATAGCAAATGCTTCTGATGGAAATAACAACATATATCCATTGGCCATTGGGGTTGGAGATTCTGAGAATAATGAAGCCTGGGAATGGTTTTTGTTAAAACTATCCGATATATTTGGGCACATTGATGATCTTGTTATTGTTTCAGATAGACACCAAAGTATTATACAATCTGTTCCGAGGGCCTTCCCCAATGCTTTGCATGGATATTGTGCATTTCACATGGAGATGAATTTAAACCACAAATTTAAGAATCCTGATATCACACCTTTGTTCAGATGTTGCGCAAGGGCATATACGAAGCATGAATTTGACAAATACATGGGGGATTTGAGACTAATCGATCCAGATATAGAGAAGTACTTATTGGAAGCAGGTAAAGAGAAGTGGTCAAGATTTCATTTTCCTGGAAACAGATACGGTATAATGACCACAAATGGTTCAGAATCATTTAATAATGTCATGAAATTTGCTCGTGAGTTGCCTATAACCATGCTTGCTGAGTACTACCGTAGCAAAATACAACATTGGTTTGTCGAACGTAGGGAGGTTGGGATGAGATGGGGAACTCGATTCCTTACCGATGAGGTCGAATCAATTATGCGTGCAAATCACAATAAGTCCTTAAGGTACAGGGTTTTAAGAATTAATGCACATGTTTTCCAGGTATGGGATTCGTACATCATTATATTGTTATTGAATTTTTAAATATGTAAATTTAACAGCACATGTGTTTTATCTCTTGTAAGCCTATAAACCATAATGTAACTAGTTCATTCATATGAAAATATAGGTTGTACATGGTGATACTAGTGAAGATGTTGATCTACTGAACAGAAGTTGTAGCTGCAGGGAATTTGATGTTCACAAAATCCCCTGTTGTCATGCCATTGCAGCCGCCCGTTTTCAAGATGTTAATGTCCAGTCCTTTGTTGACCGATTATACACAGTCAATTGTTATATTATCGCATATGCGGAGGCAATATTTCCAGCAACTGACAATGGTTAGTGGGACATTCCACTAGAAATCATAGACCTAGTTGAACTTCCTCCTAACACAAAGAAAAAATCTGGCAGACCACGAAAGCGACGCATACGTTCACGTGGGGAAGTAATAAAGAAGTTAATATTGTGCAGTCGTTGTGGAATTAGTGGTCATAACAGGAGGACTTGTAATGTTTTTCGTCAGATGATTGTAGAACCTTCCCTAGCTTCTAGAGAATGAACATTTTTATGTACCGCAGATATTTTATTATGATTTCAAGTATTATATTATTTGTATCTGAATTTTGTATTAATGATAGTGTTATATTATGCCCTGTCTCTGAATTTTGATGTACTACGTATATTAACATATACCCTGAGATATACCAGATATACCCTGTGATATACCAGATATACCCTCAGATATACCAGATATACCCTCAGTTATACCAGATATACCCTGAGATATACCAGATATACCAGATATACTCCGAGATATACCAGATATACCATGAGATATACCAGATATACCATGAGATATACCAGATATACCCCCAGATATACCAGATATACCATGAGATATACCAGATATACTCCGAGATATACCAGATATACCCTGAGATATACCAGATATACCAGATATATCCCCAGATATACCAGATATACCATGAGATATACCAGATATACTCCGAGATATACCAGATATACCCCCAGATATACCAGATATACCCCCAGATATACCAGATATACCATGAGATATACCGTTAGAGATACCCTGAGATATACCCTGAAAAATCCTGAGATGTACCAGATATACCCCGAGATATACCCTGAGATATACCAGATATACCGTGAGATATACCAGATATACCCCCAGATATACCAGATATACCCTGAGATATACCAGATATACCAGATATACTCCGAGATATACCAGATATACCCTGAGATATACCAGATATACCATGAGATATACCGTTAGAGATACCCTGAGATATACCAGATATACCATGAGATATACCGTTAGAGATACCTTGAGATATACCAGATATACTCCGAGATATACCAGATATACCATGAGATATACCGTTAGAGATACCCTGAGATATACCAGATATACCCTGAGATATACCAGATATACCAGATATACCTTGAAAAATCCTGAGATGTACCAGATATATCCTGAGATATACCAGATATACCCTGAGATATACCAGATATACCAGATATACCCTCAGATATACCAGATATACCCCCAGATATACCAGATATACCCTGAGATATACCAGATATACTCCGAGATATACAAGATATACCCTGAGATATACCAGATATACCCTGAAAAACCCTGAGATATATCAGATATACCCTGAGATATATCAGATATACCCTGAGATATACCAGATATACCATGAGATATACCGTTAGAGATACCCTGAGATATACCAGATATACCCTGAGATATACCAGATATACCCCCAGATATACCAGATATACCCTGAGATATACCAGATATACCATGAGATATACCAGACAGAACCAGAAAAATTTATAGCTGAATTACCCGATATTACAATTTCAGTAAAAGATGAATTAAATCATAACCAAAACCAAATCTGAAAATTTGATTATTACACCAAAGTAATGTTCAAATACAAGTTGTACACAATTGACCACGACTTTAATTACTTCTGCAACAATGCAGGAATATGAATATAATTCCACCAGAAATTTACAAACTTTACTTATAGCCTGATAAGCATTAATTTTACAGATAGTATAAGTTTTACAATAATACTAAATGATAATCCATCAAACTAAGCCTAAAGTTTCTTTGAATAAAGTTTATCTCCCAAGCACTCCACACATGAGTTCCAGATATACTTTAAGTAGGATTTGTAATGTTGTAGCCTCTGCTAACAGATATACCCCAAGCCTCCATATTACAACAGCAACATTACATCCACTTCTTATTTGATTAGAACCTACTAAAAAATGAGAATTATCAGATAAGGCACCAGAAAATTTATGTGCTGATAAAAAATTACCGTTAGATATAGAAACATAAATATAACTCATATACCAGATATGCCATCCAATACGGTATAAACATCAAATGATAGAAAATCAGCATTGGTTTCCCAAGTGCGGCACCATCAGATATACACTGTGATTACCCCAGATATATTGATTGGTTTCAGTTGCAACATGCACAAAAATACCATAACACATAAATCATAAAGGGTTTTCCTGAATAATAATAACGGTTCTGCAACACAAATCCGATCAATTCGTTGTTCACTAATTACGAGATATATTAGATTGCATACCAGATTAAACAATGATGTAATCATCGTCCGCAAAGAAAAGTTCACAACAAAGTTTCTTTCTGAAGAAACCAATTGCCTCGTCTTTGATGTCAGTCAGTGGCTTCTCATTTACTAAATACTCAATGAACTTGAGCGCATATATGCCACAGTCACCCCTGTGTAATATATTGAAGTAAACAAATATTAATCGTAATGCAATATAACTTCATATTAATCAATATAACATCTCATTGAATCTTACTGAATCATAAAATATACTTACATTTCAACCTGATGTGGGACAGCTATCACATTACGATAAATGGGCCATTTCTCTTTGATGTCATGTTCAACCACTTCAAAGTTCTTAATCAAGTTTGGGATCATAACACATAAATTATGTAACCTTTTCTTCAGAGTTCCATCTCTTATGTGTTTAGGAAGTGAATCATAGACGTCAATTTGTTGTTCTCTGATGTCAAATCTGAAAGCGATCCAATGACCCTTCTCCAATATAACACCATATATATTGTTGACACGAGTCCATGGTTTACCAAAATCAGGGCGGACACCTGTTTCAAAACATACCAGATATGTATATTAATATTTAAAGCGATCCAATGTCATATTATACCAGATATACTATACGCAATAAGTTTACAAGGATTTTACCAGTCAAGTAATCCAACCACTTTTTATCTGCATTCCAGAAGTGGAATTGGTCATTCTTCTTCACCTTCTTTCATTCACTTGCACTTGCATCGATGTAAGCCTACATTTTCAATATAGTAATTTATGGAACATTGTTACATAATCTGGGAATTTGGGATATATGACATGGAAAATTATCAGATATACCAGATATTGTTAAAAAAACGGATGTACTGAGTAAAAGTCTTACACAAAACATTGAGTCTACAGTTGTCCAATTGTTATTTAGGAACAAGTGCGGATGAAGTTCCTCTTTCTTCCTCAACAGCCATAGTCCACAATCTATGTGCTGAAGTTATTTTGCCAATTAAGGTACGCATCGTTGTCAAAATATATGAGATACATGTGTTGTTAGTTTATTTTACAATATGAAATGTTTAATAACAATCCATATACCAAATAACAACATATAACCATTATTATCCAGATATTAACATACGAAAAACATGTACCTCATTGAGTAAGGATGATTGTGGTTTCAATATACGATGAAACCAAGAAGAGTTAGCCATACCCTTACTTGGGCAACCAACATTAATACTTTCCCTACAGTTTGAGATATATGAGAAAGAAATGAGTAAAATACCAGATATTACGTGGGTAAAAAACAAGTTAACATAGATGAATACGAAAGACTAAAAGTAGTAGGAAATACATACTGGTTGTCGTTATAATTATTATATAACCATTCCAAGAAGAAAGTATATCTGGATTCATCAAAGCTTCTCATCGGATCATAAAGGCCAGGCTGTTGTGCTTCGTCCGATTGCTGGGACTTTATTGATATACCAGATTTCCTCTTGGGCTGCACATATGGAGATTTGAGAGAGGGACCAACTTTTCTCTTTCTCCTACTATATGTGGTACCAAAGGGTGCGGACGTGTCAGTGGATGTAAAGCCCTTGGATGTTATCGATCCTAACCGCACTGACGAGGTACCAGTCCTGATAGGGGCAGCCTCTAAAAGTACTTCCAAAGTAGACAAATCCAGACTTGTCAACTTATCATCTACTTTGGTCCCATGGACTGGCTGCTTTCCAAGGTTCACTTCAGTGGGACATTCTTCAGTGACACCCACTGATGCTTCATCCTTATCATAATGAACCTTGCTAGTTTCCTCACCTCTTTCTTCCGTGGTGAACAGAATCATTTCTTTGCATGTAGAAGTAGCCACTACTGGCTCTTCTTCCGTGAACGTCACAACTTCATCGTCCACTAAAATATGTACAGCGTTGACCTTACGTTGGTCAAAACGTGGGACACTTTTTTTACTGGAAGAGTTCCCACCAGGTTTCATTGTTTCTTTCCCTGTTGAAGTATTTTTTTGTTGTCTCAACAACTTCTTCAACACATCCTTCATCCAAATTTGGTTTTCTTTTATTGAGATGACCTCCTTCTTCAAATCTCGCAGCTCTTCCAACACCTAAAATACCGTAGAAAAAATTTATTCGTACAGGGTTGCAATGACATAATCACATTAGAAATAAGGGTTTGTATATGTGCCGTATTATATTACCTCCATAATGGAAGTTGATGAATGAGATGAAGGTTCATCTTTTTGGACTTCCGGTATAGGGTCACTCTGATCATCACTGTGACCAGATGGATGATGATGTTCATCGCCTTTGGAAGGCAAGTCATCATTCAATCCACTAACGTTCGGCACACCACCACCTACTTGACTCGCATATTGTTGTGCCGCAATGAAGTATGGACTCTTTCTCTCCTTTTCATTAGGAGTGAGTCTCGTCAGCATATGAAACTGTATCATATACAATGGAAACATATAAAGTTAGTTAAGTATAATCGAAAATAAAAATCAAATAAAATTAATAACAAAAACATAACAGCAACAAACTTACATCTGAATCCTGGAATATTTTATGGTTTAGGTCCCAGAACTTCAAATAGTGCCCCTTCTTTTCATTCTCTCAGCGTAGTATCCTGGGCAATGCATCAGGAGATGTACAAGTGGCCAAATCAGTAACAGGCACTTGTATGGCCTCGTAGGCCCAAACTTGCAGTGCCCAACAAAAACCATAGACACTGTAAGTTGAAGCAACCCCTCCAACCTTTTGGAGATTAACATTCTTCAACCTTCTAACGGTGAAGTCATATACTATCTTACCCCAGGGGTAGATATTAAACTTGTCAAGGTCTTCAACTAAGTCCAAGTATTCATCATTGATGGCCCTCAGATTATGATCGGCCAAAAGTATTATTTCCAGAGTATATATGAGAGCCAACCTCAACACATCCTCAGGCTCGGTGGACAGAGGAAGGTTTGCGAATACCTTCTCCAACTCGACTTTCTTTATTGGCCTGTCGGTCTTGAAGTAATTTTTACGCAACCGACCACTTTGCGCTGGACTTCCTTCCTCACCGATAAACATCATACCGGTCATTAGGCTAAATTCTTCATATCCAAATAGATGGGGTGTACCATCCACAATAATTCGGAGCTCTTTCCCCGATTGATCTCTATCTTGCATCAGTAATATATGATGCAACAATCTAGCTGTAAACTCTATATGTTTCATCCTTGTGATGAAACCAAAACATAAGCCCTCAAACCTATGAAGTAACCCAAACCCTTCTAGGGTCGTCTTCAATGTTGCAAAATTCTGAAGACGTGATATGTTGGTTATTTTACCAACATAATACTCAGATTGGGAGACATAAGGAACGAACGTTGATTTTTTTGCCATATCCTGCATATTTAACATTTACGGAAAGTAATTTAATTAATACTTGTAAACAGGTATACCAATATTACAATGTATATGTAAAAAACATCAATCACTTAAAACCAAAATATAAATACATCAAATTTAGGTTCATATAAAGGAAACTTATAGAAATAGACCAATATACGTAGATATACCGAGATATACCCCAAATATACCGAGATATACCGAGATATACCGACATATACAGACATATACCGAGATATACCAAAGATATACCAAGATATACCACTGATATACCCCCAGATATACTGAGATATACCAGATATACCCTTAGATATACCCTGAGATATACCAGATATACCCTGAGATATACCAGATATACCTTGAGATATATCAGATATACCAGATATACCATGAGATATACCAGATATACCAGATATACCACCAGATATATCATGAGATATACCAGATATACTAGATATACCGTGAGATATACCAGATATACCAGATATACCGTGAGATATACCAGATATACCATGAGATATACCGTGAGATATACCAGATATACCCTGAGATATACCAGATATACCATGAGATATACCAGATATACCTAGAGATATACCAGATATATACCCTGAGATATACCAGATATACTCCGAGATATACCAGATATACCCTGAGATATACCAGATATACTCTGAGATATACCAGATATACCGTGAGATATACCAGATATACCGTGAGATATACCAGATATACCCCGAGATATACCAGATATACTATGAGATATACCCTGAGATATACCAGATATACCCTGAGATATACCAGATATACCCTGAGATATACCAGATATACCAGATATACCGTGAGATATACCAGATATACCCCCAGATATACCAGATATACCCTGAGATATACCAGATATACTCCGAGATATACCAGATATACCCCCAGATATACCAGATATACTCCGAGATCCCTGAGATATACCAGATATACCCTGAGATATACCAGATATACCAGATATATCCTGAGATATACCAGATATACCCTGAGATATACCAGATATACCCCCAGATATACCACTGATATACCCCCAGATATACCAGATATACCCCTAGATATACCAGATATACCCATTTTGTTCAAAGGTCCTACTGTTATTCATGAATAACTACCAGATATAGCAGAAATTAGATTATCCATCCATAATTACAAAATCCCAATATTACAAAACCTACATTTTACATAAACATTTAACCTTAAACCAACATTTTACAAAAAACCTTACAAAAATAAGGGGTTTTCGTTGAGTTTCAACGAAAACCCAATTAAAAACCAAACTAAATTTCTTTTCAAGATGACTGGAGAGTAATGGTCGAGTGTTTTCGTGCAGAGAAGACAAATTTCTTTCGAAAACTTACCGATTAATGCAGAGCTTCAAAAGGTGATATTAATGGTCGAGTGTTTTCTGCGTCCTCACTGTTCGTCTTCTTCCTCAACAAAAATTGTGGGAGCGATAATAGAGAGTGGGGAGGGAGAGTGAGAGTAATGCTCAGAGTCGTCTGTGCGTTTGAAATGTTCGAATTCTTCCAAACGGTTTAAATGAGTTACCGGCTATCAAATGGGCTTTTGGGTGGGCGGTTAAAAAAAGCCTATTTTTACACTTTAACACAACTTTGCCCTTTTTTAAACTATATTAAGGATTTTGCCTATTTTAGACAAAAGCCCTTTTATTAGCTCTTTTAGTTAGCATGCATAAGTTTTTTTTTTTTTTTGCTAAAATAGCATGCATAAGTTGGAAAGAAAAGTCTTTATTAAGACATTTAGATATTTAGTAATTAAGATATTAAGGAGGTACTGCAACTTAAAAATTTTGTAGAAATAAAGAGTATATATTTAAATTATATTGAATAATTAATTTAATTTATGAAAATTTTTAATTATAAAATTATATGTCTTTTTTTTTATTTTAAATTAAAAATAATTTTTTTAAAATGTAATAAAAATATAAAAATAAATTAAATATTAATTTAAATAAATTTTATTATAATTTTTTAAATATATTATATATAATCAATTTAATTTGACTATTTTATATCGTTTGTCATCAAATATTGTCTAAATTATTTATAATATAAATTAATACAATTAAATTTAATATAATTAAATTTAATATATTCAATTTATTTTTTATAAAGTCTTAAAAAACATCACTTGAATTGAAAAGAAATCATATTGGGATTTTGTCTAAAATAAGCTAATTCTATATTATAGTTTAAAAAAAGGTCATTTTATGTTAAACTTTAAAAAAGAGCAATTTTTTCAGTCTTCAACAAGTTGCCGGTTCTTTCTCTTTCTTTTTCTTTATCTTCTCCATCTTCCTCTTTCTTCATCTTCTTCCTCTTCCTCTTCCTTCATCTTCTTCTTCTTCCTCTTCCTCTTTCTCTTCTTCCTCAGAGAACACGTGGGCAATTTAACAGAAACAACGCCTCACATTTCTTACACAAGTTGGTGCTAATCAAATTTAACAGCATTGCACTGTTCATCATCTTCTTCAAGTTATCTGGTATACCAGAGATATAGACTATTGAATTAACAACATACAAAAAATATTTGATTGGTTTAAATTCAACGAAGGAGAGGTCTTCATATAGACTATTGAATTTTGAAAGAGCCAAATTTACGCAGCTCATACAGATATAATATTACTTACAATTTGCGTCACTATCTAACATTGAAAATCAGCTGCAAGAGGAAGAATAAGACTATATAAAAGAACTGTCAATTGTAAAATATTCTCCAACTAATTTACTATTTAATTGGAATTTATATTATTCAAATTATAAGTGTTAATCAAATTTAACCAACATTGCACTGTTCATCATCTTCTTCAAGTTGCATTGCACTATAGTATATCTCTGGTATATCTGTGGTATATCTAGTATATATGTGGTATATCTCGATATACTAGGGTATATCTGGTATATATCGATATACCAGGGTATATCTGGTATATCTCTGGTATATCTCAATATACCAGGGTATATTTGGTATATCTCTGGTATATCTCGATATACCAGGGTATATCTGGTATATCTCTGGTATATCTGTGGTATATCTCGATATACTAGGGTAAATCTAGTATATCTCTGGTATATCTCGATATCTCTGGTATATCTGGTATATTTGTGGTATATCTCGATATACCAGGGTATATCTAGTATATCTCGATATACCAGGGTATATCTGATATATCTGTGGTATATCTGGTATATCTCGATATACCAGGATATATCTAGTATATCTCTAGTATATCTCGATATATCAGGGTATATCTGATATATCTCGATATACTAGGGATATACGAGGGTATATCTGGTATATCTCTGATATATCTGGTATACCTGAGGTATATCTTTGGTATATCTGGTATATCTCTGGTATATCTCTATGGTATATCATAGATATACCAGAAATATACCAGATATACTTGAGGTATATTTCAGTATATCTTGATTTTTTCTAATTTCTTCATATTTTGAAATGAAACTAGATATCATATTAAAACTTTTAAGATTTTTATAAAACGATAAACATATTTTTTAGTCAAATTTTCTTGCTGATGAAGAAATTCTGCTTTATTTTTTTACGTATCTGAAAGTTCCTGAAATGTACCCATTTGCAGCTGAAGTTCTACTATCACTGCTGCTGATCAGAAAACTCCATTTCTAGTTCTTCATTCATATTCGTATGTACACGGACTACCACTTCTTACTATTTTCTCCCCCATTTGTTATATCTTGGTATTTTTTGATTTCTTAATATTTAAAAATGAAACTAGATATCATATTAAAACGTCCTTTACTATTTTTAGCTATGAAAACGTTTGTTGGTTTTACTTTGAACATATGTACCTCTCTTGAACAAAATGCAAAGTCTACTGACATTTTACTTCAGACCTTGATTTTATCAAATTTTGTTCAATGTCGAGGACGAGAAAGAGGAAGACGAAGAGAGAATTGAGGAAGAGAAAGACAAAGACAAAGAGAGAATTGAAGAAGAGAAAGACGAAGACGAAAAGGAAAGAGGAAGATCTGTTAACTTAGAAGTTTCAGGTTCTAAGTCAAAAATTGTCCATTTCTACACTAAAACTTAAATGAGCCTTTTTTTAAACTATTCTATACGATTTGCCTATTTTAGACAAAAACCCAATCATATTCTCTCTTGAGTTTTGGTAAAGTGCTCGGATAGGGTTTCCATACATCCTTGTCTTCTTCGTCATTCTTAAATTCTGTAGTGCAGAAAGCTATTTCGTTTGGTTGTTGATCTCTGTGAGTTTGTTCGAGCTCTATTCGTGATTGGATTGGTTTCTCTTCAATTTGCTCTTGCGTGGTGTGATACAGGTTTCTCTTGCACTTGTAATTGTTTATGATTCTGACAATGATCTGCTTTCTCCATTGGAAATTCAAAATTTGCATGTTGAGTGTATTTCTAGCTAGGAGATTACTTTCCTTGGACATTGTTCAACCAACTTGGTGTTTATGGTTATGGTTCTCCTCTGCTAAGGTGTAAATTGCTATTTTTGTGAATCCTTGTTTCTTTGTGAGCATCTGGTATGCTTTTGTGTGATTTCTGTTCAATTTTTTGCTCTGCTGCAACTTGCAATATGATTGTATTTTGTTGGAATACACAAGGTAATGATTTGATTGCTACCGTGAATGCAATGTTTGATGCTAAGCATGTGTATTATCTTGATGTTATGGTTTACTTGCTAGCTTTGCAAGTAAACATAATGATCTTGTTTTTATTCAACAATATACAGAATAAGTGTTTAAAGGAGAAAAATTTCCAATCATTTGCAATGGGAAAGGAAACTTCAATCATGTTTTCAAAACCATAAATGAAACATCTTTTGGCCTATTTGAAATAGGTTCAAAGAGGGCAACTGGCTGGATAGCTAAAGCTTTATCTGCAGATTCTATAATTTTGGATGCATTGATGGAAGTTTTTCGAACAACACAAGTATTATTGGACGAGCTCAAGATGTTAGCTTGGCATGTGATTACAAGGTTTTCTATCATCTTCATTACAAGAGTGCATATCTGCTGGATGGTAGATATTAATTGTATTCTCGTGCAATGGATGCTAAAACAAATCATTAGGGATGCAAAGTACTACATATTTCTCTATGCCCTGCTTGCTATGCTAGAGAATCACTTGAATTGTCCAAATTAGTTGGGATTTTTCGTATGATTCATATTCTTATAAATTGAATATTAAGCAATAAAATTTCTCATTTGACAAAAAAAAGAAAATGATCATCCTTTAAGGAGAAACACATGTTGAAGATACAGTGAAGGGTACACTTGGATACAGTTAGATGAAGGAGTAATTAGTGAAGGGCAAGTATTGCAACTAAAAGCTTTTCTGGCTTTAGAATGTACAAAAGTCAAAGAAGAACATATGTCACTCATGATTGATGTGGCAAAAGAGCTTAGGATGATGTATACCCTTACAGATTCTAGTTACTGCTAATGGAATATGAATCATGATCGTATATGGACTTTTTTTTTTATTTTTGAAACAATAAAAAACCTCCCAAAAGAAAAGGGATAGTCCACTCGTTTATCCCTGGATCATCAGCATATTGGAAATGTCCCTCACTAAGTTGGCAAAGGTGCCGGCCACAGAGCTCAGGGATCCCCAAGACCTCGAACCTGCAACCTAATGCATGTAAGACAAATTAGTGACCAACCCGCCTGTTCCAATGAGGACAAAGGTATATGGACTTTGAGAAACATGAAGAACAACAGGCTAAGATGAAAAATATGCATAGCAGTAAGATGTACTAACCTGTCTAACTCGACTTCTAAACAAATTTATAACTTATACTTGAAACGAGCCTGTAGGATGTTCATAATAGTTTTGTTATTTATGTCACAAAACAAATCATTAGATGATATTTTGAATTGAGTAATATATATATTGTCTAAACTTTTTCTTGAAGGAAAAGTTTACTTGGAAAAGAAATTTACTTAGAGAAGAAGAATACTTGGAGAGAAAGAATACTTGGAAAAGAGATTTACTTGGGAGCTAAGTATACTTAATGGCCAAGTTTTGGGATTTACTTTCTCTCCAAGGATTTTTTGCCTATATATATTGCTTGCTACAATATCATTTGAGCACAACAACAACATACAAGCCACCACACCAACTTAGAAGAGTTCCACTATATTTGTGTGAGAGGAAGACAATTAGATTTATCCTTTTGAAGATAGTAAAGCCACTATTTGGTTGAAGTCAATTTGGATTCTTTAAAGCAAGCAGTTTCTTGGTGGAGAACCATCACAATACATTACTTGTGCTTCTGTCACTGTACAAGGTTAGAGATACTGTGTAATTTAGATTTCATTTTGCAAGTGGTTATTTACTTGGATATTGGTGTCTGTACTTTCCTTTTGGATTTGATAGTGGATTTGCCTCGGTGTGCCGTTGTCAGTGGAGTAGACTTTTCACATTGAAAGGTTGAACCACTTAAATCATTGTGCCATTTATTTTTCTTATTGCTTACTATTTTGCCGTTATTCAAAATTAAATTATTTGTGCAACTAAATTGGACCCAAAACTTCGCTTCCGCTAGCGCCAATCTATAACAAATTGGTATCAGAGCTTTGGGTGATTTATTGAAACTAATCAAGTTTGCTCTTTTGGATTTTGTGAGCTTTTGATTGGTTTCATATTTTCTGGGTTGTGCTTCTGTTAATCTAATTTTGGGTATTCTGTCATGGCGGCAAAATACGAAATTGAAAAATTTAATGGTAGGAATGATTTTGGTCTTTGGCAAATGAAGATGCGAGCCATATTGGTTAAAGAAGGGCTCGTTAAGACACTTGAAGGCAAGGATAAATTATCAGAAAAATTGACTGAGGAAGAAAAAGATGCATTGATGGAAAATGCTCTCAGTTCAATTCAGTTGTCCTTGTCTGATGAGGTATTACGCGAGGTTGGTGATGAAAGATCTCCTGCCGGATTATGGCTTAAATTGGAGAGTGTGTATATGACCAAGTCTTTAACTAGTCGGTTATATTTGAAGCAGCGCTTGTACACTTTCAGAATGTCAGAAGGTATGCCTTTGCATGATCACCTTGATGAATTTACTAAAATTATTCGTGATCTAAAAAATGTTAGTGTTAAGATTGATGATGAGGATCAGGCCTTAGTTTTGTTATGTTCTTTACCTCATTCTTTTGAACATTTTGTTGATACCATGCTATATGGGAGAGACACTATTTCTTTGGAAGATGTCAAAGCGGCTTTGAATTCCAGAGAGTTGAAGAAAAAGGTGTCTACAGGTAATATCGATAATAGCAATGGTTTGTTTATTAGAGGTAGAACGCAAGAAAAAGGCTCGAGCAAAATTAGAGGCAAGTCTAGATCGAAATCTAGAAAGAGAACAGATAAATGCAATTATTGCCGTCAAGAAGGGCACTGGAAAGTTAACTGTCCGAAACTCAAAGGTAAAGGGAAATCTACCACAACATCTTCTGGTACTAATGATGTTGCTGGTATTGCAGATAGTTCTGGTACCGATGGTGATAATGTTCTGTCAGTATCTATTAGTTCTCCTAGAGATGTTTGGATTCTTGATTCGGGTTGCACTTACCATATGTGCCCCAATAGGGATTGGTTTGTTTCTTATCAGTCCATTGATGGGGGCGTTGTCTTGATGGGAAATAATGTATCCTGCAAGGTTGTTGGTATTGGTACTATCCGGATTAAGATGCATGACGGTATTGTCAGAATTTTGAAAGATGTTCGCCATGTTCCAGATTTGAAAAAGAACCTAATATCTTTGGGTACTTTTGATTCACAAGGCTATAGGTATATAGCTGAAGGTGGAGTTTTGAAAGTTATTAAGGGTGCTCTGGTGGTTATTAAAGGGCAATTGTCTCGTGGTCTCTATGTGCTTCAGGGTAGCACTGTCATTGGCAGTGTTTCAGTTTCATCCTCGTCAGATCAAGATTCAGATACAACTCGCTTGTGGCATATGCGGTTGGGGCATATGAGTGAGGCAGGAATGTCTATTTTGAGCAAGCGGGGTTTGCTTGGTGGTCAGAAAACTGGGAAGCTTGATTTCTGTGAGCATTGTGTCTATGGAAAGCATCGCAGAGTTAAGTTCAGTACAGCCATCCATAAAACGAAAGGTACCGTTGGTTATATTCATTCAGATCTTTGGGGTCCTTCTCGTGTTGAGTCCAAGGGTGGTGCCCGGTATATGTTAACTTTTATTGACGACTTCTCTCGTCATGTTTGGGTATATTTTCTGAAAAATAAGAATGAAGTGTTTTCGAGATTTGTCAAGTTTAAGGCTTGTATTGAAAATCAAACTGGCAAGAAGATCAAGCGTTTGAGAACCGACAATGGCTTGGAATTTTGTGAGAGTCAGTTTAATGAGTTCTGCGAAAGGAATGGCATAGTGAGACACCGCACTGTGCGTAGTACACCACAACAGAATGGAGTTGCAGAACGTATGAATAGGACTCTTTTGGAAAGAGCTCGTTGTATGCTCTTTCAAGCTGGATTGGATAAATCCTTTTGGGCTGAAGCTTGTAACCATGCCTGCTACTTGGTGAATCGGTCTCCATCAACTGCAATTGAGTTGAAGACTCCGTTTGAGGTATTTTCTGGTACTGCTGCTAATTATTCTGATTTAAAAGTTTTTGGTTGTCCTTCTTATGCTCATGTTAATGATGGTAAGCTTGAGCCAAGGGCATTGAAATGTATATTTTTGGGATATCCTTGTGGGGTGAAGGGTTATAGATTGTGGTGTGTTGAACCCAAGTCACCTAAATTTTTAATTAGCAGAGATGTCAAATTTGATGAGTTTTCCATGTTGGAAAAGAAAAAGGAGTCAGTTGTTGCAGATAAAGACCCCGGTGTTAGTGAGCAGGTGGAGCTTGAGAGTGGAGCTCCTAGTCAAGTGCAAGAGAGCATTTCAGATCAGCCATTTGTGGACGAGGTAGATGATTCTACTCTTGATATAGCAGAACAGCAACAAGAGCAACCATACAGCATCGCTAAGGGTAAAGGAACAAGAGAGATTCGACGCCCTCAGAGGTATGCAGATGCAGATTTAGTTTCTTATGCATTGTCTGTGGCAGAGACTATTGGGGTGAATGAACCTACTAGTTATCGTGAAGCTGTCACTTGTGATGAGTCTGCTCAGTGGTTGGTTGCTATGAATGAAGAGATTGAGTCTCTTCATAAGAATCATACTTGGGAATTGGTAATACCGCCTGAGGGCCAGAAGATTGTTGGAAACAAATGGGTCTTCAAGATAAAGGAAGGTATACCTGAGGTTGAAGCATATAGGTTCAAGGCACGTGTTGTTGCAAAGGGTTATTCTCAGAAAAAGGGTATCGACTTCAATGAAGTATTTTCACCCGTTGTGAAACATAGCTCCATACGTGTGTTGCTTGCTATGGTTGCACTGTTTGACTTGGAATTAGAACAACTTGATGTCAAGACAGCATTTTTACATGGTGAGCTTGAGGAACAAATTTACATGCATCAGCCAGAGGGGTTTGTTGTTCCAGGTAAGGAAGATCATGTTTGTTTATTGAAAAAATCATTATATGGTTTGAAGCAATCTCCTAGGCAATGGTATAAGCGGTTTGATTCTTTTATGATTGATCATGGTTACTCTAGGAGTGATTATGATAGTTGTGTTTATCATAAAAGATTATCTGATGGTTCATTTGTTTATTTGTTGCTATATGTTGATGACATGTTTATTGCTTCTAAAAATAAGCTTGAGATTCAGAAATTAAAGTCTCAGCTTAGTGGTGAGTTTGAGATGAAAGATTTGGGTGCAGCAAAGAAAATTTTGGGAATGGAAATTTACAGGAATAGACAAGCGGGCAAGCTTTATTTGTCTCAGAAAAGTTACATTGAAAAAGTTCTTGAACGCTTTGGTATGAAAGAGTCTAAACCTGTGAGTACGCCACTAGCTGCGCATTTCAGGCTTTCTTTGGATTTGTCACCACAGTCAGAAGAAGAAGATAAGTACATGTCTCAAGTTCCATATGCAAGTGCCGTTGGTAGTTTGATGTATGCTATGGTTTGTACTCATCCAGACATTTCACATGCAGTTAGTGTTGTCAGTAGATACATGGGTAACCCTGGAAAGGGTCATTGGCATGCAGTGAAATGGATACTTCGGTATTTGAAAGGCACTTCTAGTTTTGGTTTGGTATATGATGGGAGTTCTAATACTGGTTGCAGTGTTATTGGCTACGTGGACTCCGATTATGCTGGAGATTTGGATAAAAGAAGATCTCTGACAGGTTATGTTTTCACTCTTTCTCATTGTGCCATTAGTTGGAAGGCTACTTTACAGTCTACGGTTGCTTTGTCCACTACAGAGGCAGAGTATATGGCAGCAGCAGAAGCAGTGAAAGAAGCCATCTGGCTTAGAGGTTTGGTTTGTGACTTGGGTTTACAGCAGGATACTTCTGTTGTATTTTGCGATAGTCAGAGTGCGATACATTTGACCAAGAATACTATGTATCATGAGAGAACCAAACACATGGATGTCAGATATCACTTCGTTCGTGACAGTGTGTCTCAGGGTGCTATAGTTATTAATAAGATAGCTACTGTTGAGAATCCAGCTGATATGTTGACCAAACCAGTTTCAGTTAACAAGTTCAAGCATTGTTTGAACTTGATTGGTGTTTGCAGTAAGTGATTGCCCTTTGGGGCTTTTGGACGACGGCCATTTGGTATTTCGAGGAATTTTGTATTTTGAAGAATTTTGGTTTCTTCATTTTGTGCCAAGGTCTTTGTTATTTATGTCACAAAATAAATCATTAGATGATATTTTGAATTGAGTAATATATATATTGTCTAAACTTTTTCTTGAAGGAAAAGTTTACTTGGAAAAGAAATTTACTTAGAGAAGAAGAATACTTGGAGAGAAAGAATACTTAGAAAAGAGATTTACTTGGGAGCTAAGTATACTTGATGGCCAAGTTTTGGGATTTACTTTCTCTCCAAGGATTTTTTGCCTATATATATTGCTTGCTACAATATCATTTGAGCACAACAACAACATACAAGCCACCACACCAACTTAGAAGAGTTCCACTATATTTGTGTGAGAGGAAGACAATTAGATTTATCATTTTGAAGATAGTAAAGCCACTATTTGGTTGAAGTCAATTTGGGTTCTTTAAAGCAAGCAGTTTCTTGGTGGAGAACCATCACAGTACATTACTTGTGCTTCTGTCACTGTACAAGGTTAGAGATACTGTGTAATTTAGATTTCATTTTGCAAGTGGTTATTTACTTGGATATTGGTGTCTGTACTTTCCTTTTGGATTTGATAGTGGATTTGCCTCGGTGTGCCGTTGTTAGTGGAGTAGACTTTTCACATTGAAAGGTTGAACCACTTAAATCATTGTGCCATTTATTTTTCTTATTGCTTACTATTTTACCGTTATTCAAAATTAAATTATTTGTGCAATTAAATTGGACCCAAAACTTCGCTTCTGCTAGCGCCAATCTATAACAAGTTTAAATTTTCCCATATTATTTACAACATACATTTTTTATTTGTTTTGTATTTCTGGAAGAAAAAAATCAACATGACGTTTATGTAAAACTTACATAATTATGTACAATTTTTTTACAACAGAAAACTTAAGAACATGAAAATGTTATTGCCGATTAATATTTTAAATTTAGAACTCTTTTATCCCAAATTTCATTTATGTAAAACTTACATAATTACGTACACTTTTTGCACTGAATGATTCTAAAACATAAAATTGTTCCTGTTAAGTAATTTATATAATTTGAAACTTATTTATTTCAAAATTTATTTATTGTTGTAAAAGTCTATGGCCTACCCAAAAGAGCTATTTTAAAGAGAGGGTTGTTCATATCTTATATACTGCACATTTTAGGATCCTAGATGATATGAGACTACTTCAATAGTTTAATGTGATAGCTTAAAGATTTTTCATGTGAATCATTATAAATTTTCAATAAATCTTACAAATTTATGCCAAATTATGTATGGCTTACAGAACAACACAATTTACTATCCTAAAACACACACACACACACACAAAAAGTGTTCTATGTTAGTGTAATCAGCCAGGATAATTTCATTGAGTAATATTTATTCGATAAAAATAGAAGACCAAAAAACTAAATAGCAATTTTACCTTTATTGTTTGAGTGTCGACTGTCAACTGTCGACAGTCTTGCTATCAATCAACCAAATCGTACCTATTTCCAACTAGAAGCTTGCACACACTGTCATTTGCAGGTCTTTCAATTTCGTTCAATCACTGCTTGACGTTTTTGAAGCTCTCCATTTCAGTAACCATGATATTTTATTTACGAGGGGTCGGCCGAATTTTTATTTTATCTAACCAATCGGACAACCATAGTTGAAGACTAATAGATAGCATTGATAATCGGCTTTGAAAAGAAGAACCAAAAACCCAACATCCGAGAAGGAAGGATTTTGCTACTGTCTAAGTCAGGTGGAAATCCAATTGGACCATTACAGTTCAAGAAGAAAGCTAGTTCTTTATATATATTTCCAAGGTTCTAGCCGGACCATTCCCAGTTTCTTATCATCGACCTTGTCGAAACAGGAACCGTGCCCGTAAAACTGTACAACAAAAAACAAAAATACCTTATGAAGGCTACCCATGGATTTAGAAGAAGACCAAATGATGAACATCCTTGCAACGCACGCGCGATGTGGATCAGAGACCCATTCAATCTTCAGTGTTCAATTGGTTTCCGATGACTATTCAAGCATGTTCGTAAAGTAGCCGCGAATGCCTCTAAAAGCAACACTAACAATAACGATTTCATCTTCGCCGGCACCGGAGTCTCAGAGAGAGAATGCGTGGGTGAGAGGATAGAGAAATCATATTTGAGTTTTTTTTTTGTTTTTTTCATTCTTTTGTTCCCGACTTCCGGTCTTCCAGAGATGGAGATAATAGTTTAGAAATAAAAGTGTAAAATTGTAAAACTAAGAGCTAAAACGGTACCCGATAATATTTGGGTTACCGTTAAACTAAGAGCCAATTTTTTCTTTTTTTGGTTTACCACTTGGTCGTGTCATGATAGGTTAAACACGTTTGTAACACGACCCAATGAACATCAACCTGAACCCGATAATATTTGGGTTAACCCGACAACCAGAACCTACTGTAAATTACAATCATTATTATTGTATGCAACATAACTTGACTCATCTAGAAAAGACTTATCCACACCAATCAATGTTGTTCTGAACAGTCACCACACCAACTCCTCTATTTCCTTGCCGAAAGTCCTCACCATTGACCACGATCACCCATTTTCTTCTCGTATACCAGATACGATCCTTGGTGTCTCTTTACTAAGAAATTGCAAAGGAAGCTACACAAAGACACATTCATATTTGCATTTTAATCTTCTTCCATGAAACACTAGATCCATTCAGATATATTTCAATTCACAGCAGTAGCAACAGCAATTCTGAAAGTCAATCATATGGCTTTGGTTAAGAAACTCCACTCTTTCTTCACCAGTATTCCAGGTACGCAAATGCTACACATATTAATTCTTCGTCTGTTATTTTGTCAAGAGATGTTGGAATTATTGTGAAATTAAATAAAAGAGAATGAGGAAAAAGTGCAAAAGTTATTGATAACTTCGTTCCTATCTATTATTTACATATCTGAAGCAACATGAAAACTTACTAATATCTGATTCATAATTTTAGTATATTTATTCAATTTGATAGATTTTGTAGATTCTATCCTAATTAAAAATTACTGGTATTTTTTCAATTGTGAATAAGGCATAAAGCAGATCAAAAAGAAGAAAGAAAAAGAGAAGCCATTTTGGTTGAAGAACGGCGGCATATTACTTGAGGAGTTAATAGCAACTTGCAATGGTGTGTACAATCCCTTTCGCATATTCTCCGTTGAAGAACTCCTAACAGCTACAAACAACTTCCAATCATCGCTTGAACCACATAATCAGTGGGGCGGCTGGTACAAGGGTACTTTAGATGGCCGTCCAATCTTAGTCAAGAAGGAGTACAACGGTTCCGCTAGCAAATATACGTACCGTGACATTGCAGTAAGTATAAAAATGAGCGACCATAATAACGTCCTTAAGCTTCTTGGTTGTTGCTTGGAGATTGAAGATCCAATCTTAGTTTTTGAAGATGCAGAGTTTGGAACTCTCGACCTAAGGCTTAAAATTGACTCTAGTGAGTCATGTTCCTTCCCTTGGAAAAAGAGGTTGAAAGTTGCAAAAGACATAGCTCATGCTCTAACATTCCTTCACACAGCATTTGCTACACCCATTGTTCATAGGGATATAAAGCCTTCGATTATATTATTGGACAAAGATTATAATGCCAAATTGACTGATTTTTCTCTATCCATATCCATTCCTGAAGGTGAAACGATTGTTGAAGATATCGTAATTGGGACAGTGGGATATATAGACCCTGAATACACGCTTACAGGTTATGTTTCAGAGCAGTCCGATGTATTTAGCTTTGGAGCATTTATGATTGTGCTTTTGACAGGAAAATCATTATATGCTTTAGTGTCCAAAATAAGAGAACAAATTAGTATGGAAGATGAATGTGAGATGGCAATAAGATACTATATTAATCATAAACCGCTTGATGAAGTCGTGGATTCTAAAATTTGGGAAGAGGAAGGAGGAATTAGACAAGAGCAACGATTAGAGTTGGAAGCATATCTACAACTGGCCTTGAGATGCACAGAGCACAAGAGTGGAGATAGGCCACTTATGATTGATGTGGCAAAAGAACTGAGGCAGATTGAGAGAGGTCAGCCTCATAATTTCCCAACTTGAACTGATCAGGTTCAGTGAGTCAGCCTCATAATTCCCCAACTTGAACTGATCAGGTTCAGTTTGAAGCATTTCTTCAACTGTTTGATTTTCAATTTTATAGTGGCAATTATTTTTCCAGTGGCCGGTGGAGGAGGCAATAACTGGATTTAATTTCATAGTTATCAATTTTTGCTGGCTGAAAAATCTGGGATCTTACTGCAAATTATTATTTTTAAAGTATGGGATGTTTTCGTTATCTGTTTCTGAGACATTACTGTTTGTATTGGAACTGATTTCTTTCTTTGTGGGATCGAATTGAAACTAGTTTCTTGATATTTGATTGTGTTGTGATAGTTTTGCTGTTATCTCTTTTATCTTCGGCTTGGTTGTAAATCAATTTATCAAACGCCTTCAATAAAAGTCATACGTTTAGTTCACTAACTAATCTTTTATAGGTCAACTTCGGTTATCGAATTAGTTAACTGAGATTATGTTAGTTCTTTTGCAATTTGGATAGGTGTACATATAGTGGTCGGTTTAAGTTTAGATTAATAAAAAAAAACCTAGCTAATATGATATGTTTTTAAAAAATAAGAACTAACTTAAACCAATAAATTTAAAAAGTCAACCTAACTTTTTTTTTTTTTTTTGTTTGTTTGATTTGAGTTGGATTAAATAAATTATTTGTTCCTTTTTTTCTAATCAATTTTGTTTGTTAATCTTTTTTTTCTTTTAACTCTTGTATTATAATTTATAATATTTTTTATTATATTTTCTAAATTTGAAAATTTTAGTTTTCAATCATCTACATAAAATCATTATTCATAAAGTGTAAGTAAGATTTAAAGTAGATAAATCGGAGTCTACTTATTCCATCATTCATGAGTGAGACTGAGAATTAAGGAGGTACGTTTGTTCGTTTTGTCGTTCATTATTTCTGAGTAAGACTGAAAATTAAGGAGATCTCCTTTCATATTAGTGAAATTGATCATGGCAATTATTTTTCTAGTAGCTGGTGGAGGATGATAATGTACAAAATGATTGTCGGTCCTTATTTCAATAGTTTAAATTTATAGAATAGTTAATTTTTCAACGACTTTTAATATAATATTAGAGGTAGAAGTCTTGTGTTAAAGGACCATCAACTTCAATTGTTGAATTGTAAATGTTTAACTTACATGATGCATAAAACTAACACTTATAAGAAAGTGGTAAAGGTATAGAATGATTATTAGTCCTCCGTCCAATAAATTAAATTTTTATGAGAGTTGATTTTCTAACCACTCTAACGGAGAAAACAATCATAGATATCGATGTCTGCTAGCTGAGAAGTCTGTGACCTTCGAATTATTTTTAAAGAATGGGATGTTTTCTTTGTTTGTCTTCTTTATCTGTTTCTCAGACATCACTGTTTGTTTTGGAACTGATTTATTTCTCCGTAGGATCGAATAGATATTAGTTTCTTCATATTTGACAGTGTTGTGATAGTTCAATTAGCAATTTCTAAGGTCTACACTGTTGAAAGTTGACAACAAAGAGATGTAGATCGATTGGTGTATATTTTATACAAGTCTTTGCCCGTGTTTCTGCAGAAAATTTAAATGGAAAACTTCATAAATAAGAGTCAATTATTGATACAAAACCATTATCCTTCTAGTATTCCACTCTTTCTTCACCAGTATTCCAGGTACGCAAATCCTACACATATTAATTCTTCGTCTGTTATTTTGTCAAGAGATGTTGGAATTATTGTGAAATTAAATAAAAGAGAATGAGGAAAAAGTGCAAAAGTTATTGATATCTTCGTTCCTATCTATTATTTACATATCTGAAGCAACATGAAAACTTACTAATATCTGATTCATAATTTTAGTATATTTATTCAATTTGATAGATTTTGTAGATTCTATCCTAATTAAAAATTACCGGTATTTTTTCAATTGTGAAGAAGGCATAAAGAAGATCAAAAAGAAGAAAGAAAAAGAGAACCCATTTTGATTAAAGAACGGAGGCATATTACTTGAGGAGTTAATAGCAACTTGCAATGATGTATACAATCCCATTCGCATATTCTCTATTGAAGAACTCCTAACAGCTACAAACAACTTCCAATCATCGTTTGAACCACATAATCAGTGGGGCACATGGTACAAGGGTACTTTAGATGGCCATCCAATTTTACTCAAGAAGAAGTACAAGGATTTCGGTTGCAAAAAGGCGTACCGTGACATTGCAATAAGTATAAAAATGAGCGATCATAATAACGTCCTTAAGCTTCTTGGTTGTTGCTTGGAGCTTCCTGATCCAATCTTAGTTTTTGAAGATGCAGAGTTTGGACCTCTCGACCTATGGCTTAAAATTGACTCTAGTGAGTCATGTTCCTTCCCTTGGAAAACGAGGTTGAAAGTTGCAAAAGACATAGCTCATGCTCTAACATTCCTTCACACAGCATTTGCTACACCCATTGTTCATAGGGATATAACGCCATGGAATATATTATTGGACAAAGATTATAATGCCAAATTGACTGAGTTTTCTCTATCCATATCCATTCCTGAAGATGAAACGATTGTTCAAGATAACGTAATGGGGACATTCGGATATGTAGACCCTGAATACATGATTACAGGTTATGTTTCAGAGCAGTCCGATGTATTTAGCTTTGGAGCATTTATGATTGTGCTTTTGACAGGAAAATCATTACGTGCTTTAATGTCCAAAATAAGAGAGCAAAATTATGTTGCTATTATTTGCTAAGATGAATCTGAGATGGCAGTAAGATACTATATTAATCATAAACCGCTTGATGAAGTCGTGGATTCTAAAATTTGGGAAGGGGAAGGAGGAATTAGACAAGAGCAACGATTAGAGTTGGAAGCATATCTACAACTGGCCTTGAGATGCACAGAGTACAAGAGTGGAGATAGGCCACTTATGATTGATGTGGCAAATGAGCTGAGGCAGATTGAGAGAGGTCAGCCTCATAATTCCCCAACTTAAACTGATCAGGTTCAGTTGGAAGCATTTCTTCAACTGTTTGATTTTCAATTTTATAATGGCGATTATTTTTCTAGTGGCTGGTGGAGGATGATAATGTATAAAATGATTGTCAGCTCTTATTCCAAAAGTTTAAGCTTTTAGAATAGTTAATTTGTCAATAAATTTTAATATAATATCAGAATTAGAGGGTATGTGATCAATTTCAATTGTTGAATTATAAATGTTTGGCTTATAGTGCATAAAGTCAACTTGTAAGAGAGTGGAATATATCTAGAATGATTATTGATTCTCCATCCAATAAGTTAAGTTTTTAAGAGAGTTGGTTTTCCGACAACTCATAACTGAGGAGACAATCATAGATATCAATGTCTGCTAGCTGAGAAATCTGTGACCTTCAAATTATTTTTAAAGAATGGGATGTTTTCTTTGTTTGTCTTCTTTATCTGTTTCTCAGACGTCACTGTTTGTTTTGGAACTGATTTATATCTCTGTAGGATCAAATAGATATTACTTTCTTCATATTTGACAGTGTTTTGATAGTTCAATTAGCAATTTCTAAGGATCTACAGTCTACACTGTTGAAAGTTGACAACAAAGAGATGTAGGTCGGTTGGTGTATATTTTATACGAGTCTTTGTCCATAAATAAGGTTGAATTGATCAGGTTCAGTGAGTCTTCATTTGTATCTTCCACTGTTTGATTTTCATTTTATAGTGGGAATTATTTTTCTAGTGGCTATTGGTGGAGACAATAATTGGATTCAATATATACATTCATAGTTATCAATTTCAGCTGGCTGAGAAATCTTGAACCTTACTTCAAATTATTATTTTTAAAGTATGAGATGTTTTCTGTCTGTCATTGAGATTTGTTTTGGAACTGATTTCTTTCTTTGTGGGATCGAATAGATATTTGTTTCTTGATATTTGAGAGTGTTGTGATAGTTATGCTGTTATCTCTTTTATCTTCGGCTTGGTAGTGTAAAATCTTAGATCCTTTACTATAATTTTTCATATTTTATACAAATCTTTGCCCATGTTTTCTGAAAGAAAAGTCTATTGAAAAACTTGATAAAGAAGAATCCATTATTGATACTTGATACAAAAGCAGCATCCATCTAGAACATCCAACAACTTCTAAAGAGTCGATGATGCAAGTATTAAAATAATTGTCCCATATTGTTTAAATAAGATACTATTATAAGGTTCATAAAACTTAATTACTTTAGAGATTAAGCTTTTAAGAATGCATAAATTTACGAGGCATTTACATTAATTTTTCACGTGTCTTATGACTGCATCTCCATATCTTATTTTCAGGGTGTTGGTTAAGTATTTTTGTTATTGAAAATTGAGGATGGCCGGGAATTGGGATTAGGCGGGGCTTGTTACATGAGCTTTTTATATATTACATTTAATAATCTTATTATAATCTAAATTTTTAAATATATTTTACTTTATCACTTTTAACTTTAATATAATATATTAACATTTTACATTATAATTAATAAATTTTAATATTTTAATAGTTGAGAGTCTAAATTAGATAAACTATCAAGTTAAAATGATACAAATATTTTAAGACTCATCGAGATAGCAGAAACAAAATAAATAACAAATAATAGATAATTACTTAGATAATAAGGCAGATAGAAAAAATAGAATAAAGTAATAAAAAATTTTCAACCAGGGTATAATATTTCTATAAAATTTGTATGTTTGCACATACGTAAATAATACAATAATTATACTAACGCATGCAACAAATTTATAAATACAACAATATAACGTGGCTAATTCACTTAAGCTCTAATTCTAAGTAATAACATTAAGCAACTACTCACTAGAAAATTTACTAAATAAAAATAAACAATTAATACAACTTGATAAGGTCAATACCTCTATTAGTTAGAACCATCAGTTTTAATTGCCTATGCTACTCTTATCAACTATCTCCACGACTACTTTAATTCTCAAATGATTTGGCTCATCTCTAAAGCCCCACCACCACGAAATGTGGTATAAATACATGTGATCAGAAAGTTTGAATCCTAAACAGAATAACACACATGCCTAAGAATGATTTTATGAAAAATCAACTCGTATTAACAATACAGAAAAATACTCAATGTATTATTGATGCAAAAACTTTATTTAGAAAATTATTTCCTCCAACTCCATCTTGTATCTCAATACATAAAATCACTCAATGTATTGCAATACGAAAACACTATTTTGAAAATAATTTCTCCAAATATTCAACTGATATTTTTTACAGACTTCAACTCACTAATACGAAAAAAATACTCAATATATTAATAATCCAAAATATGTAAAATATTTGTAAGAGCTCAATAATATTTTTTCACAAAAAAAAAAAATTATAATTTATCACCAAATATTCAACTCAAAATTTATGTTCTAAATGAGAAAGAGAGTAGGTATTTATAACTGATTTTTTAACTTTTGGTACCCACGTCGACCCCTTGCAGCCCTTTCGTCATGCACCTTTATGAGATCTTGTTGATCACTGCGAGACTTCAATAAGATCCAATGAGTCACAATTCCTCTTGTGCACACTTGTAGACCCTTCATTGACTAATATGGCTAGCTACTAACGAGGTCTCCGAAGAGCTAACAAAAACAAGTTTCTTGAAGTAAAAAATTAGCATTTTAAAAATTCATAAATATCCACACTTAGTAAAAATAAATTCAGGTAAAAGCACATTTAAACATGCAAAATGCATGCTCCTAACCACTCTTTGTGTGTGTGACATGCAATCATACAAAATATGTAATTCTATATAAGTATGTGCAATACTGATCGCCAGTAAAATACCTCATATAGAGGTAAACAAAAATACAAAATAAAATAAAACAGACTTTGTGTTTTGCACAAAGAGACGACAACAAAGATTAAAAGGGTTTGCAAGACTTACACAATATTTTGGATCTTAAATTGCATTTATGATGCAAGAAATGCTATAAAAACATTTATTTAAATTTATAAAAATGCTGAAAAAATTAGTAAAATATTGTTAATTGAAGATTACATATGATCACAATTTTTAGTATAAATTGAGGTCAAATATGAATATAAGGTCTCAATTATTGAAAAAAAATGTGACATTATATTACATAAAATGTCACGATTTAAAATGTCGCGATTTTTCCATATCGAGACTATAAAACACTACTAGCTTACAGACTTTTCAAAAACATATTTAATCTTGGTTTTCAATTGTGACCATCTTTCGTGATAATAGGCTTATTAATTACAATTAAAAATCATAACTATATGTCAGTTTTGTTGTAGTGATTGTTGGGAAAATTACATGGGTTTTGTTTATACAATGTTAAAGCAACTTTTTGTTGAACTCTCAACCTGAGTCCAAGTCAGCATTGCCTCCATTTGAGTCTTAGTCATCGTCGCTGCCATCATTTGACGATCAATACGAGAGAAAGACAAGAGAGGTCGAGAAAGCAAAGAGGGAGAGTGTGAAAGGAGATTATTTTTTTTTTTTTTTCAATTTTTTGTATTTTAATTAAAAAAATATTATTTTAAAGATATTATTTTAAACATAGAGTAATTTTCTGATATTTTTCAAACCTCATAAGGTTTTCAGTTATATTAAGAAGCCTCGAGGTTATCTATGATAAAAAAAAAAAAACCATTATTTAATATTTGTTGTTAATTAGAGCAAGATTTTTATTTTTATTTTTATTTTCCTGTAATTTATTTTAATATTCTTTTACTTCTTTTTATCTTTTAAGTGGCGATTGGATTGCTAATAACACTAATAATTTAGTCGTAAAGGTAGTGTACTATGTCTTTTTGGACGTGTATTAGTACTCCATTATTAGTGAGTGAGTTAATCTCAAAATAGATTATACCTATTGAAAAAATAGCAATTGAGTTTTTACGTATAAATTTTAGTAGGTTTTAAAGAAATTGAATTTATATACATTATATAATAAAATTTGGATCGGTTTCGACCTAACTTAACCCCTAGTACTTCTCTACCCTTCAATATGGTTATTTGGATTCATTCACTTAAATTTTATCTAATTCAATTTAGTTTAATATTATTAGGTACTTTTTTTTTATTATTATTAAAAATTTTAGATAGAGGTGTCAAACTGATAGGTTGTGTCGTGTTTGAATCGATTCGTCTACAATCCAACAATTATAAGTTTGATCCAAACTCAACCTATTTATTAAAACATGCGAGACAGTACAACTCTAACCCAACATATTTAATAAATGTGTTAACTTGTTTAACTTATTTAATCTGTTTAAGTATATCAAATAATGTATATTATATTTTATAATGTAATAAAATTTAACATATTGTATCAAGTATTAATGTATACTTATATAACCTATTAATATAATAAATTCTAATCAAATTCTAAAAATTAAATTAATTTAAGCATTATTTTAATAAAAAAAAATTAAAATATTAACTGATATAAATAAAAACTATATCAATAAGCAAAGTCTTGTAATATATCAATTTCAAGGTATTAAAATCTCAAGTACCAATAAAAAGTCTAACACAAAATATATGTTGTAATTTTTTTGTAAGTAAAATTTGTTTAATTAAGTCTAAAATGAATAATTAATAATCAAAACATACAAAATTAAATTAAATAACATATTATTATAAATTGATAAAATACAAAACTAAAAGATTGAATAAATTTGAACATCGTCTCAAGAATATTTTAAAATACAAACTTATAAAATAATTAGATTATAAATAATTACCTACTTATCGTAATGATTTTAATTATTTACTCGTATTTTTTAAATAGGTTAAATAAATTGACCTATTTACAACATAACTTATATAAGCTTAACTTAGATCTGATTATTTTGTGAATGAGTCGTATTAAATTTGTAAATTGTATAAAAATTATTGTTTCTAATTTTAAAGATATGTAATTTATGAAGAAATATTTTACTTGCTGTCTATGTCAAAAGATGCTTAATAAATTAATGCTGCTATAAAAAAAATACTAAGAAAAAAGAAAGACTTAATTAAAATTGAAGACGTAAAACTATAATAATATTGAAAACTTATTTATAATAATAAAAATAATATTACATTAATTTTAATATCTAAAATTTAATATTAAATTGACTAATTAATATTCAATTTAAAGTATTTGAATTGAGTTTTTATAAAATAAAAAAAAAAAAAATATATATATATATATATATATATATATATATATATATATATATATATAAATTTGATATAAATATCAATTTTTATAATTATAAATTTTAAAATTATTATAAATATTATTTTTCAAACATTTATCTATTCTTATCATTAGTCGATCTTTTAATTAAAAAATAAGGTAGCAATATATTGTTATAATTAAATTTATTATTATTATAATAATTTTATAAAATAATAATGACATTAAAATATAATTAATTAAAGAGATATAATAAACTATCCATAAGCAATAATGTGGTACTTCATCAAATAAAATACAATATTAGTGTAACTATTTTTTTTTTTTTTTAAAATAACTACTCATTGCTTACTAAAAAGAACAAACAATGAAATTGTTAGAGAATATATTCCAATAATAATAAATAATACTACTCATTTATATACTTTTATTGTAACAATAGTAAAAATTATTGTTACAATATCATTATCCAAAAACAAATGCGAGAATTATATTTTTGGTTGCTATTTTTTACGATGTCATTGAAGCTCTCAATGAGTTACTAGACAGAAAAAAGTGAGAGAAAATACTTTCATTTTTTTTTCCTTCAGAAAGGTGATGTTTTCCTTTGTTAAGTTCAAAAACTTCAACAAGCTGGACATAAGGCTTTCCTTAATCAGATCTTAAAATTTTTTACGTCATCTTGTTCTAAGTCCTTCTTCTATACTTCTCTTTTTCTTGTTATTATTTTATATTCAAAAAGCCCTCATCTACATTTTATTTGAAAGTTTCGCCAAATCTTTCATTTTTGGAATCAAGCTTCATGGAAGATTCAGAAGATAAAGATACTGAAAAAATGAAAGTTCTTAGTGAATATGCAAATACAGATCCAAATCATAAAGACGTAAATAGTATTAAAAAAATGACGTTAATCATAAATAATGGATTTCTTATTCTAACAAAAAGTATATTTGAAGATTATTGCTTATGTTTTTCTGAATAATTATTAGAATAATTAGAATTCAAAGCGAACAAAGAAAATGTATTCATTTGTAATTTAAATGGAACAACCTTTGATTAGTCTTGTCCATCTATTTTGATTTTGATGTAGTTAGAAAAATAAATTTTGTATTATTTTTGTAATTTTCGTTTATGTTTAATGAAAATCTTTCTTTTATCCAAATGATGCTATTTTTTGGGTGCCAATAAGATGAATTTTCCTTTTAGCAATTCCACACCGATCATTATTGTCCCGAACAGTCACCAACCCATCTATTTCGTATTAATTACTCAGAATAGACTTATTTAGTGGATTATTGACTTTTTAACCAAAATAGCTAAACGGCAGAGTTTTGGTCATAAGAGTTTTACTATTATCCCCTCAGCTTCGCTTCTTCCTCTTCTTCTTCGCTTCTTCTTCTTCTTCTTCTTCGCTTCTTCTGTGTTCCTGATTTGTATGAAATCCTATAAGTTTAAATTTTAATATAAATTAATTGTGATTTTTTTATTTATCGCTGTTTTTTAGTGTAATTTGAAGCTTTTTGTTGTTTGATATTTGTAGGAAAAAGTGGAGCAGATGAAGAATTGAAGATGAAGATGAAGATGAAGATGAAGATGAAGATGAAGTCATGTGAATGTACAGGTTACATACAAATTTATTTTATATGTAACTTGTACATTCACATGAACCCACTGAAAGAAGAAGAAAAACAGCTTATGTACATTCACATTTTGTATGTACAGGTTACATACACATTTATTTTGTATGTAACCTGTACATTCACATTTTATATGTACAGGTTACCTGTACATACGAACTGTTTTTCCTGCAAAATGTAAATGTACAAGTTACATACAAATTTATTTTGTATGTAACCTGTACATTCACATGAAATGCATTGTATTATTTGTATGTTATTGTTGTTTTGAACAGGTTACATACAAAATGTGAATGTACATGTTACATACAAAATGTGAATGTACAGGTTACATACAAATTTGTATGTACATGTTACATACAATTTATATGTACAGGTTACATATAAATTTGTATGTACAGGTTACATACAAAATAAATTTGTATGTAACCTGTACATTCACATGACCTGTACATACAAAATGTGAATGTACAGGTTACATACAAAATAAATATGTATGTAACCTGTACATACAAAATGTGAATGTACAAGTTACATACAAAATAAATATGTATGTAACCTGTACATACAAAATGTGAATGTATAAGTCCATAAGCTTCGAAGGAAACACGGAGATGGCGAGTTTTTTACGAATACTTAGATAAAAGGGATATTTTGGTAAAAATCATATATATTATATAAATGAAACTCACCGTTTAAAGTCCAAAACGTGCTATTTAAGTTCAAAAAACTTTTTTATTCAAATCTTTGTTATTTAAGTAATTTACTGCATCTATTTCCTTACCGAAAGTCCTCATTATTGACCATGAGTCCACGATCACCCATTTTCTTATCTTATACCAAATAGGCAAATACAAACCTTGGTGTCTCTTTACCTAGAAATTGCAAAGGAAGCTACACAAAGAAGTTAAATATAATGAGAATGAAAATTATTTTTTGTTAATTTTTGCCTCATGATAAAGGTATATATATAAAATAAATTATAAGAGTCTTGAGAAAACTAGAATCATGTATAATCTATAGTTATATTACAGATAGACACATATATTATACACTAAATTACATGACTCACGCTAACACTCTCCCTCAAATTAGAGCATACATATCAACCATACCCAACTTGCTTAGTGAGTTATAAAACATCTTCTTTGAAACTCCTTTGGTGAGCACATCTGTAAGTTACTTTCCACTTGGAACAAAAGTGAAGCTGATTAGTTTAGCATTTAGCTTTTCTTTTATAAAGTGACGATCAACCTCTACATGCTTAGTGCGATCATATTGTGCCAGATTTTGTGATATATCAATGGCTATCCTATTGTCGCAATACAACTTCATAGTACTTTTGGGTTCAAAACCCAAATCAGATAGCAAACTTCTTATCTACAGCAATTCACATACCCCATGAGCCATACCTCTATACTCAACCTCAGCACTGGATCGCGCCACAACTTTCTGCTTCTCACTTTTTCATGTAACCAAATTACCTTCCACGAAAGTGAAATATCTTGATGTTGACCTTCTATCTATAATATTTTCTGCCCAATCTGCATCTGTGAAGTCGCAAACTTCAAGATGGTTGTTGTGTTTAGAGAACATTACTCCTCTACCTCAAGCTGACTTAGAGTATCTTAGAATCCTCACAACTGCATCCATATGACTCTAACTCGGGTTATGCAGAAACTGACTTACTACACTTACTGCATATGCAACATCTGGTCTAGTATGCGCAAAATAAATTAAGCGCCCAACCAACCTCTGATAGCAAGCTCGATCAATTGGTACCTGATATGGATATTCTGCTAGACAATGGTTTTGCTCAATAAGAGTGTCAATAGGTTTGCAATCCAACATACATGTCTCAGTTAGCAAATCAAGAATGCACTTTCTCTGACACAGAAAAATTCTTTCTCTCCCTCTAGCTACCTCAATTCCTAAGAAGTATTTCAGTTCATCCAAATCCTTCATCTCGAATTCAGAGGCTAGTTGTCTCTGTAATCTATCAATCTCAACAGTATCATTGCCAATAATTATTGTTGATGTTTGAGAAACAACGTATAGTCTGAATTACTCTGTCTATAACCAACCTGCTGCATAAACTGAGAAAACCTTCCAAACCAAGCACGCGGGGACTGATTGAGACCATACAAAGACTTCCTCAATTTGCAACAAAATTACCAGGAGAACCAGCTACATACTTAGGTAGAAGACTCATGTACACCTCATCGACAAACTCTCCATGAAGAAGCGCATTCTTAACATCAAACTGTCGAAGTGGCCAGTCTAATCTAACAGCAAGCGAAAGCAGAACCCAAATAGTATTCAGTTTGGCAACAGGAGCAAAATTCTCATCGTAGTCTACACCATACGTCTGAGTGAACCCTTTTGCTACAAGGCGGGCTTTGTATCGATTTACAGATCCATCAGCAATATGTTTTACAGTAAACACCTAGCGACAACCAACTGCCTTCTTGTCCTGTGGTGGAGGCACAGGTTGCCAAGTATCATTTTTCTGTAACGCCTTCATTTCTTCATCTATTGCCTTCCTTCACTTTGGATCTCCCAACGCATCTTGTACTTTTTTAAGTACTGATACAGCAGATATTTAATTTACAAATAATTTATATGACTTAGACAATCTTTTAGTGGACATGTAGTTGGCTACTAGATACTTTGATTTTGCATGAATATTTGGTTCATACCTTTTGGCTGGTTGACCCCGTGTAGACCTATTTGGTAACACATACTGTCCAATATTAGACTCAATGCTATTAGTATCAATGAGTGTACATACCTCAAATGAGTGACCTTCAGTACCAGGGAGTTGTTGATCAAGGGTAAGAGAGGAAACAGTTGTGTTTTCATTTTGATTTTCAGTGATTGGATCTGATGCTTGGATACTTGAAGCATCTGCTTCTTCTACTATTAAATTCAATGAGATAAGAACCTCAACTGGACCCATCGAAATATTTTCTGATTACCTTACTTCCACAATTCCTTCTAATTCCTCCCTCTCACTATGATATAGCTCTTCAAAATATGAATTCTCTCCCTTAAGAGCAGTATCAGATGAGAAAAAATAGCTCATATCTTCAAAAAAAGTGACATAATACTTTATGGTAGGTGGGTGGTAGCACTTGTACCCTTTTTGATATCCTCTATAACCAATAGACACACACTTAATTGCTCGAGCATCTAATTTAGACCTCTAATTTTTAAGAACATGGACAAAAGCAATACAACTAAATACATGGCCAAGAAGATTATGAAATGATGATAAGGATACATGATATGCAAGAACCTCAAACTGGATTTTTCCGTGAAGGACACTAGATGGGAGATGATTGATGAGATGGGCTGAGGCATATACAACTTCGTCCCAAAGATATTTTGGCATATTAGCACTAAATAGGAGCGCACAAGTCATATCAAATAAATGACGATTTTTTCTTTCGGACGCCTCATTTTGTTTTGGTGTTTGTGGGTAAGTAGTTTGGTGAACAATTTCATGTGTTTGGAAAAAATCTTGAAAAATACAATTAACATATTTTTTCCCATTATTAGAACGTAGGACTCTAATGGTGTTATTGTATTGTGTTTGAATACGAGTACGAAAAGTTTGAAAAACTTTATCTTTGTTTTTAAGAAGAGCAACCCATAACAATCGTATATAATCATCAATAAACAATACAAAATACCTCATACCGATATAGTAGGCTCTCTAGATGGTCTCCAAACATCAGAATGAATTAGTTCAAAAGGAATTGTACTTCTATTAAAAACACTTGGAGAATAAGTAGTACGATCACTCTTGGCCAGCACATATGTCTCACAACGTAAAGCAGATTCACTCACACCAATAAATAGAGTAGGCATAGATTTTTTCATAAAACTAAAAGACTGATGCCCTAAGCGACGATGCCATAACCAAATTTCACTTAGTTGATCAGAACTCAAAGTCAAAGCAATGCAGGACTGTGCTCCTGGTTTCTCCCCTGCGTAGTTCTGATATAGACGAAACAATTTGTTCCTCAAATACCCCCGATTAATTATTTTCCTAGTAAAAAGATCCTAAAAATCACATACATAGGATAAAAGGTTACATAACATTTAGACTCAGTATTCAACTGCGGGACAGATATTAAGTGATGAGAAAAATTCGGTACATATAAAATATTTTAGAACTGTAAGGTTGGGGTAATACGAACTAGCCCCATCCTTAACACAGAAAAAGCTTCACCATTAGCATTCGTAGCATAAGACACTGGTGGGGAAGACAAGTCAGTAAAATAAGATTTATCATAAGTCATATGATCAGATGCACCATAATCAATATTTCAAGTATCAGATCCAACAGAGTGAGAAACATTTGAAACCATACCAATCTTACTATAATTAGTTATAGAAGCTGTAGGGTTACCTCTACAAGTCGTATAATGATCTTATTCGGCTACTCCATAAAAATTTGGTATTGATGACCTTGCTTAAATAGCTAAGCTAAATATTTTATTGGTTTTGAAATCTTAATTTTCTTTCGAATCTTCCATTGAAAAAGACAATAATAATTTTTTTTAACAATTGACTTTTACTATTGACTTGGCTGATCGTTGAACTCTGATGGGCTTAGGCTGGATGAGAGGAATTGAAATGGGCTAAAATTGGGCTTATGGTTAGGTTTTGGATGGGCCATGGGCTTATGGGCTGGAGCTTGGGAAAGGATATAGGCTTGGGTTTAGGGTTTGAGGAGATGGGCTTGTTTGGGTTTAAGGAGATGGGCTTGGGTTTGGGTTTAGGGTTTGAAGATGGGCTAGGGTTAGGTATGTTGGATGGGCAGCAGCAAATCTGGATGGGTGGCGGCGACAGATCTGGATGGACGCGGACTTGGCAGATCTAGGGCAAAGTGGATTTGCAGATGTGGACGACGGACGGCTAGAGGAGACGATGCGGGCAGAGACGGCACGGACTGCGCCGATAGAGATGGACGGTGCATGGAAACCAGGAGCAAATCTGCGAGGCGGACGGCGCATGGCAGCACTAACAGTGATGACGGCGTGGATAGAGACGGCACGGACAGAGTCAGACGGTGCCGACAGAGACAGATGGCGCACGTAAACCAGGAGCAAATCTGAGAGACGGACGGCGCGCGGCAACGCTGACAGTGATGACGGCGGAGTGCTGACAGGTGATGGTGGTGACTCTAACAAGTGATGACGGTGACGAAGAAAAAAGACAAAGTCCCTTTTTGAACCTTCGCTCTGATACCAAGTTAAATATAATGAGAATGAAAATTAGTTCTTGTTAATTCTTACCTCATAATAGAGGTATATATAAAAAATAAATTACAAAAATCTTGAGTAAACTAAAATCATATATAACCTATAATTCTATTACACATAGACACATATATTATACACTAAATTACATGACTCACGCTAACAAAAGACACATTCTTATCTGAATATTAATCTTCTTCCATGGATTACTAGGTCCATACAGAGAGATTTCAATGCACAGCAGTTCTGAAAGTCACTCATATGGTATGGCTTTGGTTAAGAAACTTCACTCTTTCTTCACCAGTATTCCAGGTACGCAAATCCTCCATATATATTTATGAATGCTTCTTCTGTTATTTTGTTAAGAGAACTTACTAATATCTGATTCATAGTTTAGTATATTTATTCAATTTAATAGATTTTGTAGATTCTATTCTAATTAAAATTAGTGGTATTTTTTCAATTGTGAATAAGGCATAAAGCAGATCAAAAAGAAAAAAGAAAAAGAGAAATTTTGGTTAAAGAACGGAGGCATATTACTTGAGGAGTTAATAGCATCTTGCAATGGTGTATACAATCCCTTTCGCATATTCTCTATTGAAGAACTCTTAACAGCTACAAACAACTTCCAATCATCGCTTGGACCTCATCATGTGTGGTTCAGCTGGTACAAGGGTACTTTAGATGGCCGTCCAATCTTAGTCAAGAAGGAGTACAAAGGTTCCGCTAGCAAATATACGTACCGTGACATTGCAATAAGTATAAAAATGAGCGACCATAATAACGTCCTTAAGCTTCTTGGTTGTTGCTTGGAGATTGAAGATCCAATCTTAATTTTTGAAGATGCAGAGTTTGAACCTCTCAACCTATGGCTTAAAATTGACTCATATGAGTATTGTTCCTTCCCTTGGAAAAAGAGGTTGAAAGTTGCAAAAGACATAGCTCATGCTCTAACATTCCTTCACACAGCATTTGCTAGACCCATTGTTCATAGGGATATAAAGCCTTCGAATATATTATTGGACCAAGATTATAATGCCAAATTGACTGGTTTTTCTCTATCCATATCCATTCCTGAAGGTGAAACGATTGTTCAAGATAACGAAATGGGGACATTCGGATATGTAGACCTCGAATATGTAGACCCTGAATACATGCTTACAGGTTATGTTTCAGAGCAGTCCGATGTATTTAGCTTTGGAGCATTTATGATTGTGCTTTTGAGAGGAGAATCATTAAATGCTTTAAGGTCCAAAATAGGAGAGCAAAATTATGATGACCCTGTTGCTATTAGTTCGGAAGATGAATGTGAGATGGCAATAAATTATGATATTTCTCATAACCTGCTTCATGGAGTAGTGGATTCTGAAATTTGGGAAGAGGAAGGAGGAAATAGACAAGAGCAACGATTAGAGGTGGAAGCATATCTACAACTGGCCTTGAGATGCACAGAGTACAAGAGTGGAGATAGGCCACTTATGATTGATGTGGCAAAAGAACTGAAGCAGATTGAGAGAGGTCAGCCTCATAATTGCCCAACTCGAACTGATCAGGTTCAGTGAGTCAGCCTCATAATTCCCCAACTTGAACTTATCAGGTTCAGTTTGAAGCATTTCTTCAACTGTTTGATTTTCCATTTTATAGTGGCAATTATTTTTCTAGTGGCTGGTGGAGGAGGCAATAATTGGATTTAATTTCATAGTTATCAATTTTTGCTGGCTGAAAAATCTGGGACCTTACTTCAAATTATTATTTTTAAAGTATGGGATGTTTTCTTTATCTGTTTCTGAGACATTACTGTTTGTATTGGAACTGATTTCTTTCTTTGTGGGATCGAATTGAAATTAGTTTCTTGATATTTGATTGTGTTGTGATAGTTTTGCAGTTATCTCTTTTATCTTCGGCTTGGTTGTAAATCAATTTATCAAACGCCTTGAATAAAAATCATATGTTTAGTTCACTAACTAATCTTTTATAGGTTAACTTCGGTTATTAAATTAGTTACCAGAGATTATGTTAGTTCAGTTTGCAATTTGCTTGGTTTAAGTTTAGATTTTAAAAAAGAAAAAAGAACTAATCTTTTTTAAAAAAAAAAAAAAAACTAATCTTTTTTAAAAAAAAAAAAAAAACTAACTTAAACCAATAAATTTAAAAAATCAATTCAATCCAAATCAAATTTGTCGTTTGATTTGAATTGGATCAAGGAAATTATTTCTTTCCATTTTTGCTAATAAATTTTGTTGTTAATCTTTATTTTTTCTTTTAACTCTTGTATTATAATTTTAAATATTTTCGATATTTTTTATTATATTTCTTAAATTCAAATATTTTAGTTTTCAATCACCTACATAAAATTATTATTTATGATTGATATAACAATCATAAAATGTAAATAAGATTTAAAGTAGGCATATTTGAGTTTACTTATTCTGTCATTCATGAGTGAGACTGAGAATTAAGGTAAATCTCATTTCATGTTTGTGAAATTGATCATGTAGATGACTCGATGAGAGGTTGAGAGCCGAAATATGTTTTTTGAATTAATAGTAAGAAACAAAACATAAGAGGAAAAAGTGGGGAAGAAAAGTAGAAAATTTTGGGTAAATGTTTATTTTCTATTAAAAAATTTAATTTTCTTTATTTATTATTTTAAATTTTTTTCTTTCAATTTGATATTTTAAGTATTCAATCTTTTACATTTAAGTTTAAAAGTTATTTTTTTTTTAATTTATAAACTCTATTAAGTGACTAAAATGTTATGTATAATCTTTTTAATTTTATAATCCTATTCTCTACAGTCACATATGTTTATTTTAACCAAAAATTAACTTGTAGAGATATATATGTTTATTTTAACCAAAAATTAACTAAAAAGTTAATGAATGAATTGATAATGTACTATTTTTAAAAGATAATAGATTTTTAACATATTATATAAAACATAATGATTTAAAGTGTATTAGTAGTCAAGACTAATTTAACATTCTACCATTGAAAAATATTAATGGAGCTTATACGTTTAAATTTTAGTGGGTATTAAATAAATTTCGATTTATATACATCATATTTGTACAAGAAATGGGCTTTAGCCCAACCTAGCCCTTATATTTCATAATATTGTCCTAGTATAGCACTTATTTAGGCAATAATGATTTTTTTCCCTAGACAACGTCGTTTTAGTTCATTAATTTTACATTTTTGCCCTTTGTTGATCAGTTCAACACTTCAGCCACACATTTTTTTTCTATTTCTTTTATCAGTCCAAACCTTCAACACACTTATACAACAAGCTTGCATTCCTTTTTTTATTTTTCTAAAAATTTAAATGAAAATTTGCTTCTTCTGGCACGCGATTATAGGTAAAATTATCATTCTTAATTATTTTCTTTTTTTTCTTGAAATTTCCTGCTTAAATCCTGAAAAAAGAAAGATAATCCATCTAATTGTATTTTTTTCTTATTTCAATGCAAACGAATTTAATTCTCCTTGTGGATTTTTGTTTCACAATAAATTGAATCCCTATTAATTTGAATTATAATTTGTTTTTTCTTCCTTTTGTTGTTTTCACTTTAGATAGATCTGGGTTTTATTCTTCTTCTCTATTTTTTTTATTGTTACAAATAGATCTAGGTTTTTTTCTTCGTTTATAAAATTCAAGCATAGATGATGTCAATTTTTGGGTATTTGGTAGTTGGTACATTTGAATCAAAATTATTGAAAATGTGAAAAATATTGTGTTTTAAACTCTTCTCCTTCTCCATCGCAACTATTGTATTTTTTACAGGATTTTTTAGGAGTCAATTGAATCTTCTTATGATTTTTAGTAAAACTTTTTTTAATAATATGGGAACATTTTGAATATGTGAACTATTAATTCTGATATAAATGTAACGAAATTCTCCAAGTGATAATCTGAATGATTTGATTTTGAGTAGTTATTATGACTTATAGTTGGTTTCTTTCATTTTCTTATGATCTATTGTGCTAATGCTACTAGTCTATTGTTATTTTTGTTTTGGTTTTTTTAGTACAATTATATTTTTTATTTTTTTATATATATAACATGTTACATATATTTATATTAAATATTACATATGTCTTTATCATTGTATGTAACACTTTAAATACACTTTTATTATTGTATGTAATACATTACATATACGTCTGTTATTGTATGTAACATGCTATATATAATGACAAAGGTGTATGTAATATGTTACATACCTATCCAATGAGGTCACTGGAGCTCTTGTAATATCGTCGGAGCTCCGATCATTTTACTCACAGATTCATTAGAGCTCCGGTATATTTGTTTGTTAGCCTTAAATAACATTTTAGTAATTTGTAGTTTTTATGTTTAAATTTTAGTAGGTTTTAAAGAAATTGAATTTATATACATCATATAATAAAATTTGTACAAAATTTGGACCGTGTTTCAACCTAACTTAACCCCTTATACTTCTCTATCCTTTGATATGGCAATTTGGATTCATTCAATTAAATTTTATTTATTCAATCTCGTTTAATATTATTATGTACAATTTTTTTTATTATTATTATAGATTTTAGATAGAGCCGTCAAACGGGTAGGTTGTGTCGTGTTCGGGTCACGATCCAACAAGTGTAAGCTTGACTCAAACTTAACCTGTTTATTAAAACATGTCAAAAGATGCAACTCTAACCCAACTTATTTAATAAATGTGTTGACCTATTTAACCTATTTAATCTGTTTAAGTATATCCAATAATGTATATTATACTTTATAATGTAATAAAATTTAACATATTGTATAAAGTATCGACATATACTTATGTAGCCTATTAATATAATAAATTCTAATCAAAATAATAAATTCTAATCAAACTCCAAAAATTAAATTAATTTAAGCATTATTTCAACAAAAAAATTAAAATATTAACTAATATAAATAAAAACTATATCAATAAGCAAAGTATTGTAATACATTAATTTTAAGGTGTTAAAATCTCAAATACTAACAAAAAATATATATCGTAAATTTTTTGTAAGTAAAACTTCTTTAATTAAGTCTAAAATGAATAATCAATAATCAAAACATACGAAATTAAATTAAACAATATATTATTATAAATTGATAAAAATATGAAACTAAAAGATTGAACAAATTTGAACATCGTCTCAAGAATATTTCAAAGTACAAACTTACAAAATAATTAGATTATAAATAATTACCTACTTATCTTAATAATTTTAGTTATTTATTCGTATTGTTTATACGGGTCACAGGTTATTCGAATTAGTCAGTTATGACCTAATTTTTTAAATGGGTTATGCTGATCGACCTGTTTACAACTTAACACATATAAACCCAGCATAAATTTGACTATTTTGTGAGTAAGTTGTATCAAGTTCGTAAATTGTATAAAAATTATTGGCTCTAATTTTAAAGATGTTATTTTATGTAATTTATGTATAAATTTTTTACTTGCTTTCTATGTCAAAAGATGCTTAATAAATTACTGCTGCAATAAAAAAAAGACTGAAGATGTAAAATTATAATAATCTTAGAAATTTATTTATAATAATAAAAATAATATTTAATAATATTAAATTAATTTTATTATCTAAAATTTAATATTGAATTGATGACTTAATATTTAATTTAAAATATTTGAATTGAGTTTCTATAATAAAAATATATAAATTTGATATAAATATTAATTTTTATAATTATAAATTTTATAATTGTTATAAATATTTTTGTTCCGAACACAATCTATTATACATACAAGACATAGATAAATCATTTTCCAAAATAATTAATAATAGTTGAAAGTATTTTTGACTTTGTACAAGATATAAAATGAAAAGTCACATTTATCTATTCTTATCATTAGTCTTTTAAATAAAAAGTAAGGTGGCAATATATTGTTATAATACGATTTATTATTATAATAATAATTTTTTATAATAATAACAACATTAAAATATAATTAATTAAAAAAATATAATAAATTATTCATAATTCTAAAAAAATTATTCTTTTTTTTTAAAATAAGTAATAATATGGTACTTCATTTTAATAAAATATAATATTAGTATAATTTTTTTTTTTAAATACAACTATTTATTTTGATAAAAAGAACAAACAATAAAATTATTAAAGAATATATTTCAATAATAATAAATAATATCTCTCATTTATATATTTTTATTGTAATAATAATTAAAATTATTGATACAAATCATTATCCAAAAACAAATGCCAGAGAGAAAAAAGTAAGAGAAAATACTTTCATTTTTTTTTTTTTCCAGAAAGGTGATGTTTCTTCTTCTTAGTTAAGTTCAAAAACTTCAACAAGCTGCATATAAGGCTTTCCGTAATTAGATCTTCAAAAATTTTATATCATCTTGTTCTGAATCCTTCTTCTATACTTCTCTTTTTCTTGTTATTATTTTATATTCAAAAAGCCCTCTTCTACATTTTATTTGAAAGTTTAGCCAAATCTTTCATTTTTGGAATCAAGCTTCATGGAAGATTCAAAAGATAAAGATACTGAAAAAAATTGGAAGTTCTTAGTGAAAATGCAAATACAGATCCAAAGCTTCATGGCAGATTCAGAAGATGAAGATACCGAAAAAATGAAAGTTCGTAGTAAATGTGCAAATACAGATCCAAAGCATAAAGACGTAAATAGTAAAAAAAAAAAAAAAAAAAGACATTACCATTAGTCATAAATAATGGATCAGATGAGGAAGAATTCAATCTTGTTCTAACAAAAAGTACATTCGAAGATTATCTTGTAATGGAGGCAAGCATTATCAAAATGATGCTGTTTTTTGATGAATTTTCCTTTTAGCAATTCCACACCAATCATTATTGTCCCGAACAGTCACAACCCATCTATTTCCTTACCGAAAGTCCTCATCATTGACCACGTGTCCACGATCACCCATTTTCTTATCTTATACCAAATAGGCAAATACGAACCTAGGTGTCTTTTTACCAAGAAATTGCAAAGGAAGCTACACAAAAACACATATTTGCATATTAATCTTCTTCCATGGACTACTGGATCCATACATAGACATTTCAATTCACAGCAATTCTGAAAGTCACTCATATGGTATGGTTTTGGTTAAGAAATTTCACTCTTTCTTCACCAGTATTCCAGGTACGCAAATCCTCCATATATATTTATGAATACTTCTTCTGTTATTTTGTTAAGAGAACTTACTAATATCTGATTCATAGTTTAGTATATTTATTCAATTTGATAGATTATGTAGATTCTATCCTAATTAAAAATTAGTGGTATTTTTTCAATTGTGAATAAGGCATAAAGCAGATCAAAAAGAAGAATGAAAAAGAGAACCAATTTTGGTTGAAGAACGGAGGCATATTACTTGAGGAGTTAATAGCAACTTGCAATGGTGTATACAATCCCATTCGCATATTCTCTATTGAAGAACTCCTAACAGCTACAAACAACTTCCAATCATCGCTTGAACCACATAATCAGTGGGGCACATGGTACAAGGGTACTTTAGATGGCCGTACAATCTTAGTCAAAAAGTACTCTGGTTTCGTTGACAAAGGGGCTTACCGTGATGTTGCAGTAAGTATAACAATGAGCAACCATAATAACGTCCTTAAGCTTCTTGGTTGTTGCTTGGAGCTTCTAGATCCAATCTTAGTTTTTGAAGATGCAGAGATGGGTTTTCTCAACCGATGGGGAGGATTGGGTACTAAGGGGTCATCACTGTAGAAAAGAAAATACAATATTTGGTTTGAATATTTCAATTGATTAATTTGCTTTGTACAGATTACATGAATTTATAATAGAAATAAAACGACAGAAAAGGATAATAATTAAATACAATGATTTCCACCATATTGAGAATGATCTTTACCATATTAACCTTTTAAGTACTTTCCTATTTCAAAATGAATCTCAACACTCCCCCTCAAGTTGGTGCATACATGTCCCACATACCCAACTTGTCTAAAAACTTTAAGAACACTCGATTTGAGACTGCTTTGGTGAGAATGTCAGCTAACTGATCTTCTGAACGAATCTTTGGTAATTCAACAATCTTTCCATCCAACTTTTCCTTGATAAAAAATCTGTCTACCTCAACGTGCTTTGTACGGTCATGTTGAACTGGATTATGTGCAATATCACATGCTGCTTTATTGTCACAAAATATTTGGATAGGTTGTTCAGTAGGCAAACCCAAATCTTGTAAGAGTAGTCTTAGCCATAGTGTCTCACAAACTACATTTGCTAAACCTCTAAATTCAGCTTCTGCACTTGAGCGAGCTACAACATTTTGTTTCTTGCTTCTCCATGTCACAATATTACCTCCTACAAAGGTGAAGTAGCCAGAAGTAGATCATCTGTCATCTTTATTACCAGCCCAATCAGCATCAGTATATGCTTCTATACTCTGATAGTTTGTGTTTTTGGTGAACAATACTCCTTTTCCAGGAGCAGACTTTAAATATCTCAAAATGCGAGTAACTGCATTCATATATTGCTCTCCAGGATTATGCATAAATTGGCTGACAATACTTAAAGCATAAGCCAAATCTGGTCTAGTATGAGATAAATACATCAACCTCCCAACAAGTCTTTGGTATCTTTCTTTGTTAACTGGTACTTGGTTGGATTCAACACACAATTTTAGACCTTCATCTACTGGTGTATCAACTGGTTGACACGCTGACATACCAGTCTCTTGTAGTAGATCCAAGGCATATTTTCTTTGAGATAAAAAGATTTCATCCTTGGATCGAGAAACCTCGATCCCAAGAAAATACTTTAAGAGGCCAAGGTCTTTCATTTCAAATTCTTTAGACAAATAACTTTGAAGAGCTTTTCTTTCTTCAGGATCATTTCCTGTTACGATCATATCATCTACATATACAATAAGTATAGTGATCTTACCATGCTGTTTCTTTAGAAATAAAGTATGGTCTGAATTGCTCTGCTGATAGCCAAATTTTTTCATAGACTTTGTGAACCTGTCAAACCATGCTCTTGGAGATTGCTTTAATCCATACAGTGATTTTTTTAATCTGCACACTTTTCCATTATGAATTTCTGACATCTTACTTCCTGGTGGGAGATCCATGTAGACTTCTTCAGATAAATCTCCATGTAGAAAAGCATTCTTTACGTCGAACTGATTTAATGGCCAATCCAGATTTGCAGCTAGGGATAATATGACTCGAACTGTGTTCATTTTTGCTACAGGTGCAAAAGTCTCTGTATAGTTAATCCCATATGTTTGAGTGTATCCTTTTGCCACCAATCTTGCTTTATAACGTTCAATTGTACCATCTGCTTGGTACTTCACTGTAAAAATCCATCGACATCCAACAACTTTCTTTGTTGGTTGGCGATCAACAAGTTCCCAAGTCTTGTTCATTTGTAAGGATCTCAGCTCCTCATTCATAGCAGCTTTCCACTTTGGGTCAGCTAAAGCTTCCTGCACACTATTAGGAATAGATACAACAGATAATTGATTCACAAATGACATGTTTGATTTTGACAAACGATGGTTAAACACATAGTGACTCATGGGATATTTTACTTTGCTAGAAAGTTCGGGTTCATATGTGGGTTTAGGAATACCTCTTGTGTTACGTTGTGGTAACTGTCTTCTGTTTGGCTCAAGAACAACTTCAGTAAACGATTGGTGTGATATATCGACAGGAGATGGTGCCATACTATCCAATGGCTCAATTTCAGGCTGAGCAGTACTCAGTTCATCAATGGGATGTTCATCACTGATGTCTTCAGTTATTTGGTTCTCATTAACATTTTGATCTAATGTCGTACCACTTGAATTTAATTCATATATTGCTTGGTTCGGTTCAGTTTGTGAGTCATCAACAGTGTAATCCAATGCTATGCCACTTACATCTAGGTTAATCATATTTTGGTTTTCACATCCATCATAATCGAGAGTTTGAATTTCCTTCTGGTACTCCCCCTGAAATTCAGCTTCAGAAAAGTACATTGTATCTTCATGAAAAACAACATCCATTGTGACAAACAATTTTCGAGATGGGGGATGGTAACATCGATATCCTTTTTGATAACTAGCATATCCAACAAAAACGCATCGCAATGCTTGAGGAGTTAGTTTTGTGCTTTGATGTTTGTGGAGGTGTACAAACACCACGCAACCAAAGACACGAGGGGGTAAATTGGAGACAGTTGGGGCAACAACTGCATCTGTTAGGGTTTGGAATGGTGTTTTGAAATTGATGGTACTGGAGGGGACCCTATTAATTAAATAGGTTGCAGAAGTGAGTGCTTCACCCCAATAAGATAATGGCATATGGGCTTCAATTAATAAAGCTCGGACCATGGCCAACAAGTGTCTATTCTTGCGCTCTGCCACCCCATTTTGTTGTGGTGTGTAAGAGCAAGTTGTGTGATGAATCATTCCTTGTGTCTCCAAAAATTGTTGAAGCTCAATACTCTGGTATTCTCCACCATTGTCACTCCGAAGAACTTGAATCTTTGCATGATATTGAGTTTCAATCATTTTATGGAACCTTTGAAATAACGAATTCACTTCACTCTTAGATTTCATCAAGCATAGCCATGTCATCCTTGTACAATCATCAATAAACGTTACAAACCACCGTGCCCCACCTAAAGTAGTAACTTTAGATGGACCCCAAACATCAGAGTGAATAGTCATGAAAGGTAGTGGACTATTGTTCAATCGTAATGGAAATGAAGTACGATGACTTCGTGCAAGTTCACAAACATCACAGTGGAAGCTTGAAACATCAGCTGCTAAAAATAAACTGGGGAATAACCGCTTTAGATAGCCAAAGGAAGCATGTCCAAAACGGCGATGCCACAACCATATTTCTTTTCTCTTTTTTTCTTCAGAACTAACAACTGCCAACGTTTGTTGTGGGCTTTCAATACTCGTTGAGTCCAAATCTAGGTAATACAGCTGCCCTCGTCGAGTACCACAGCCAATCGTTTTTTTGGTGTTGATGTCCTTAAACACACAATGATCAGGCCAAAAAATTACAACACAAGATAAGGCAGTGGTTATTTGAGAAACAGATAAAAGGTTATAATCTAAAGATGGAACAACCAAAACAGACTCTAATTTTAATGTATCAGTCAGAGTTAAAGAGCCTTCCCCAATGATTGAGGTCGAAGTACCATTTGCAACAGAGACAAAATGTTTGGTAGAGGGTCGGAGCGATAAAACATGTCTAGCATCATTTGTCATGTGATCTGTTGCACCCGAATCAATTATCCATGTATTATTCAAAACAGAGGTAGAACTACTTAAAGCCTTACCAATATTATCCGTAGATATTACCAACGTTGAAGCTTGAGCAATAATTTCATCTGCCGGCTTGGTTTGAAGAGTCGGAACAAATTTGATTCTCGATGATGCAATTGGGTGACTCATTGTATCTCTCCTTTTCTTTTTCTTTTTTTTTTTTAAGAAGAAATAAAATCCTTTTTTTTTTTTATATCCCCTTTTTTTTTTTTTTATATATCTCTCTCTCTTTTTTTTTTTTTTTTTACTCTAAATAGTCTCTGTGTCAGTTAGAGACCAAAAAAGAAGGAATTGCGACGCAGCTGGCTGTCGACGCAGGGGAAGCTCGCGGCGTTGGCTTTGGCGACGGGAGCTGTGGCTGTTGCGACGGGAGCTGTGGCGACGGGTGCTGGCTGTTGGCTGTTGCGACGCGTGCTGGCTGTTGGCTGTTGCGACGCGTGCTGGCTGTTGCGACGTTGGCTGTTGCGACGGGTGCTGTTGCCGTGGGTGGTGGGATGGGTGGCGGGAGCTGGTGGCAAGGTGGCGCGACGGATTGGGTGGCAAGGTGGTGCGACGGATTGCGAAGAGTAGCTGGTTTTTTTTGTTTGTGGCTGTTGGGTTTTTTTTTTTTTTTTTTTATCAGATCTGTTTTATGGTGGTGATTTTGTTTGGTTTATCTGGTGGGATGTTTGAATGAGCAGCAGCGGTGGGGGTCGATGTGGGTTTTGTGATTTCTGATTTGTTGGGTGTTGGTTGTAGGTGCGGAAGTTGGGTGGAGCTGGTGGTGGTTGTGGGAGTTTTTTTTTTTTTTTTTTACAGAACCTTAATCGGCTCTGATACCATGTAGAAAAGAAAATACAATATTTGGTTTGAATATTTCAATTGATTGATTTGCTTTGTACAGATTACATGAATTTATAATAGAAATAAAACGACAGAAAATGATAATAATTAAATACAATGATTTCCACCATATTGAGAATGATCTTTACCATATTAACCTTTTAAGTACTTTCCTATTTCAAAATGAATCTCAACAATCACTACCATGGAAGATGAGGTTAAAAATTGCAAAGGACATTGCTTATGCAGTAACCTTCCTCCACAATGCATTTTCCAGACCTATTGTTCATACAAATATAGACTCTTCCAAAGTCATGTTGGACAAAGATTATTTTGCCAAATTGTGTGATTTCTCGCTCTCCAAACCCATACCTGAAGGAGAAATACGTGTTGAAGTTGATAAGGTGATTGGTACATTGGGATATTTAGACCCTGTTTGCTACCGAACATTGTCTGTTTCGGATAGGACTGATGTCTATAGTTTTGGAGTATTTTTGCTCGTCCTTTTTACTGGAAAAGAGGCCACTGTTTTCAGTGAAACCGAAGGTAGAGAGCACCTTCCAAATATTGCTCGTAGGAAGACGGAACTGTTTGAAATTGTGGATCCCAAAATTTTACAAGAGTTAGATGAAGGAGGAGTAATTAGTGAAGGGCAAGTATTGCAACTGAAAGCTTTTCTAGAATTGGCTTTAGAATGTACAAACACCAATGAAGAAGATAGGCTACCCATGATTGATGTGGCAAAAGAGCTCAGGATGATCTATACCCTTCAAGATTGTAGTTATTGCTAATGGAATATGAATCATGACCGTATATGGACTTTGAGACACATGAAAACAACGGGCTAAGATGACAAAATATGCAGAGCAGTAAGATGTCGGCTCCACTTCCAAACAAATTTGTAACTTGTACTTGAAACGAGCCCTGTTTCATTAGATAGAGTACGGATGTGTTGCATAATGGTTTAAATTTTCCCATATTATTATAACATACATTTTTCTTCGTTTTGCATTTGTGAAATAAAAAAAAATCAATATAACGTTTAGCTAAGATATATATTGGTCAATTTTGGCTTGGACATTACAAGTTGGGTTGAAAATTTTGGGAAACCCGGTTGATGTCCACCGCTCTATCCTCTTGAAGACCCTTTCCTTCTTAAACATGCCTATAATAATTAAGAGAAAATTATCATAAAATTCTTTAAATTAAATCATTTATGTTGTTTAATTCTTTATATTAGAAATAGTGTTGTTTGAAAAAAGAACAATGCTAATAACACAAGGACTTTGTGCTGCACGAATTGCACGGTTGTTTCTGTAAGAACATTAATTGTTCTCCAAAAATGGAAAAAGAAAATTATCCTACTGAAATCACGATTGTACAAGGCCTTCACATAAAGAGTTTTTCATGAAAAAAAAAATAATCTATTAACAACAAATTATATTATTTTAATAATTTTTAATTATAATATTATTATTTTTCTGTCAAGCAATTAAACACCGTTAAAATAAAAATCTTTAACAATGATACAATGACAATTAATACTAAACAAGTTTTACAAAATATTCATTTTAATATTTTGTTGAGTGTAATTATTTTATTTTAATTTTTAATTTTTTGAAAAAAAATTAAAATACATATTAAAATAACTTTCTATTGTAATATTATTATTGTTGATTTTTTCTTAAACAATTTTATATTAAATTTCACTTTTATTCTTATTAAAGACTCATCTTTTAATCACTTGATAGAAAAAAAAAATATTTTAATACAAAAATCATTAAAATAATAAAATTTATCTGCAATTGATCCCTTTTTTTTAAATTAAAAAAACTAAATGACATTATTTTAAATATAAAGAACCACACAATACCAATCACCTAATCTAATGAACCTATGTATCACTGCAACCCTTAATTAGTATTAAATATTATTTTATGAGTATTTTAGTTTAAAATAATATATTTTGTATTTAATAACTTATGACTAGTGTTTTTTTGTTAATTATTTTTTGAAAAATTATAAAAAATAACATCCTTAAAATTTATAATAATAAAAATAGCACCACATTAACATTGCATGATATTTAATTAGACGATATTCAATATTAAACGTGTCTAAATTTTCACAGTTTAAATTTGAACGGCATTAAAAAAATGATGTAACAATCATTTTTTTAATTGTGAAAATATATGATTAGAGCAAAAGATGTGCTACTTTTGTTATTACAAGTTTTAATTAGTGTTATTTTTATTATTTTCTCCTTTTTCTTTTATAGAGATGTATTCAATCTAAATTTTTATAATCTTTTATAGATTTTAAATTCTAAAAACTTTTATAAACTTTTTAAGACTTCATATGAAAATTTATAGATTGTTTTAAAATTTCAACAAACTTTATTAGACTTTTTATTTGAAGACTTTCATAAGCTTACAGTAACTTTACATAATTTCATATACTTTTATTATAAAAAAAAAATTACATCTTTGAATTTCTTTTATTTATTTATTCTTTACTTCTAAAAAATATTTACATCCTATCATTTTTGCAATTTGTTAACATTAGCAAGTAAAATTTAAAAGACTTTCACATTCAACTCTACACTCTAACAAAAAATTCATATTATTTATGTTTTACAATAAAATATAATACATAAAAGAAATATTTAAAAATATCAACGATGCAATTATTTAACATTGAGTATGCAATAAGCACAAAAATAATAAAAATAAAAAAAAATACGTTAATATAAATAATAATTAAAAAGTATATAAAAATTAAAGTTAATTAAATATTAAAAAATTTATTATTAAATAAGTTCTTATATTTTTAAAAATAAATTAAAAAAAGAATATTTATCTTATAACAGAAAATGTTGCTTCTAATTAAAGCACGTCCACGAGCATGCCCTTTCCAATTTACTTGACATCGGCAACGTCTCCGAAACCGTTGACCACAAAAACCCATCCTATGCCAACTCCAAAACTCCGTGCCTCGTTACTAAGAAATTGCAAATGAAGCTACACAAAGATAATTTATTATTTGCATATTTATCTTCTTCCATGAAGCACTAGATCGATACAGAGACGTTACAATTCTCAGAAATAACAACTGCAGTTATAAAATCACTTGGAGTCTATTATGGCTTTGATTAAGAAATTTCACTCCACCAGTATTCCAGGTACGCAAATCCTACACATATGAATTCTTCTACTGTTATTTTGTTAAGAGAACTTACTAATATCTGATTCATAGTTTAGTATATTTATTCAATTTGATAGATTTTGTAGATTCCATTCTAATTAAAAATTACTAGTATTTTTTCAATTTTGAAGAAGGCATATAACAGATCAAAAAGAAGATAGAAAAAGAGAACTCATTTTGGTTAAAGAACGGAGGCATATTACTTGAGGAGTTAATAGCAACTTGCAATAGTGTATACAATCCCATTCGCATATTCTCTATTGAAGAACTCCTAACAGCTACAAACAACTTCCAATTATCGCTTGAACCTTATAGTCAGTGGTACAAGGGTACTTACTTTAGATGGCCGTCCAATCTTACTCAAGAAGGAGTACAAGGATTTCGCTAGCAAAAAGACGTACCGTGACATTGCAATAAGTATAAAAATCAGCGACCATAATAACGTCCTTAAACTTCTTGGTTGTTGCTTGGAGATTGAAGATCCAATCTTAGTTTTTGAAGACGCAGAGTTTGGACACCTCCATCGATGGCTTGAAATTAACTCTTGTGAGTCATGTTCGTTGGAAAAAGAGATTGAAAGTTGCAAAAGACATAGCTCATGCTCTAACATTCCTTCACACAGCATTTGCTACACCCATTGTTCATAGGGACATAAACCCTAAGAATATATTATTGGACAAAGATTATAATGCCAAATTGACCGGTTTTTCTCTATCCATATCCATTCCTGAAGGTGAAAAGATTGTTCAAGATAAAATAATGGGGACATTCGGATATGTAGACCCTGAATACATGATTACAGGTAATGTTTCAGAGCAGTCCGATGTAAATGGCTTTGGAGCATATATAATTGTGCTTTTGACAGGAATATCATTAGATGCTCTAATGTCCAAAATAAGAGAGCAAAATTATGATGACCCTGTTGCTATTAGTTTGGAAGATGAATCTAAGATGGCAATAAAGTACTATATTAATCATAAACCGCTTGATGAAGTCGTGGATTCTAAAATTTGGGTAGGGGAAGAAGGAATTAGACGAGCAACGATTAGAATTGGAAGCATATCTATAACTGCACAGAGTACAAGAGTGAAGGTAGGCCACTTATGATTGATGTGGCAAAAGAACTGAAGCAGATTGAGAGAGGTCAGCCTCATAATTCCCCGACTTGAATTGATCAGGTTCAGTTGGAAACATTTCTTCAACTGTTTGATTTTCAATTTTATAATGGCAATTGTTTTTCTAGTGGCTTGTGGAGGATGATAATATATAAAATGATTGTTAATTCTTATCGATCTTAAAATAGTTGGTTTGTCATCAACTTAATATAGTGTCAAAGGTCCTGTATTAAAGTCGATTAATTCTAATTGTTAAATCGTAAATATTTGGTTTGTATGGTACGTAAAGTAATACTAAATTAAATAAATATCTTAATTAATAGAATCCAACAACATCCGTTGAAGAATCAAATCAATACCCAGTCAGAATTGGACTCCTTTGATCTGCACGTTTTCCAACACTTCGGCCAATTCTGATTTTGGTTCTGCCACTCCATTACATTTTAGACTTGATTTTTGTACCTGACTGCTATTTCTACAAACTATGAGTCCTCCTCCTAACCAAGGAGCAAAAATTATCACAACGAAAACCACAACAGAAAGAGCAATGCATGTTTGTTAAGGAAACACAAGATACAAAGAAAAAAGGAAAGCACAGAGGATTGAAGGCATAGTCTAACATTGTGCGTCGAAAATCTAGCAATTTAGTGGGCAAGTTTTCTTATATTTTTCTCTTTTTTCCTTGGAAATTAGAAATTTGATTCTCTAAATCGTTCTAAGAAGAGTTTGATATATATAGTTTTAAAAAATATCATACGGTCGACAGCACCAGTGGTCTAGTGGTAGAATAGTACCCTGCCACGGTACAGACCCGGGTTCGATTCCCGGCTGGTGCATGTATAGATTTTATTCAATTTTTGGAAAAAAATTTCTCGACAAATTACATGATGCTCTTCCTACGTTTACCAACTAGAAAAGTTGGGCAAATTGGCACTTTAAAAAAGTCAGGTTTGTGTTTTTATTGGTGAAAGTAAATAGGCTTGGTAGAGTAGAAAAATAAAAGAATCACGATTTGAAGAACTACCAGACGAAAAGAAACTATTTTGTCTGTACATTGCTCATGTCGACCACACTTGTACGGACAATGCTTCCCATTAATAACGTCCTGTCTCTTTTTTTTTTTTTTTTTTAAGAACAATTATTAAAAATAAAACTATTAAAACTTATAATAATAAAATTAGTATCTATAAATAGGTCTAAATTACTGTTATTTAATTTAAACAACATTCAATTGAACAAACATTTAAAAAAAATTGATGTAAAAATTATTTTTTAATTATAAAAATATATTATTTAAATATAAATAATACTATGTTTATTATTATAAGTTTTTATGGGTATTATTTTTATTATTTAAATTTAGCATAGAAGTTAGCATCGTGTATAAATCAGCTAACGTTGTAATTTGTTATAAATCAACACAAATCTTTAGATCGTGAATCAAAATAAAACTATATTCAAATAGGCAACTGTGTAAGAGATTCAAAGTTTACACATTAGCAGCATTATTTTTTTTATATCAGAAAGAGAATATAGGAAGCATATTTGAACCATAAGAAATCTACGGATGAAGAGTGTTCGAGTTTTTTAAAGAGCACCATTAAGTCATTAACCAGTACGCATAGACTTATTTTTGGGCCTCTGCAAAGTGGTAACAACGATTCAAGTAATGACACAAATTCTTGCGTTAAGTGATGAGGACTGTTACATATCTACGAAAAACCCTTGACCAACGAAACAATATCACGCAAAGTGATAAAAAAATAATAAAATAAAAAATATATTGCATAAGATGCCTTCTTTCAAAGATGCTTTCTATTTTGACTCCCACGCTATTTATAAATACAAGTTCAGATTTTTGCTTTTTGTTTTTGTGCATGTATTTAAAAGAATAAAAGTTTCAGACAACAATACTAGCAACAGACAATCACCAAAGCTTCAACAAAATATGAACCCAAGAAAAATTTTAGCCTATATACTATTCTTAAGCATGTATTCAAAATAAGTTTTGTTTTTGAACACGTGTTCCATCTTCAGGTCAAGTTGACTATGAGAAAAGAAAAAAAAGAAAAAAGGGGTAGTGTATAAGAAAATCAAAAGCTACTCCAAAATATTGAATTACAAAAAACATTGATTGAGAAGGTATATTCTCCACAAAACATGGAATCACTTGGCCAATTCATCAACTTCAGATGAAAATAAAAGTAGAGGTGAATCTCCCATCTATAACTATTTAGCATCAAAACGAACAAAACAAGTGTAACAAAGGGAGAAAACACACTTCTTCGAGATAAAAAGGAACTTATTGACATTTATGATAAACCATCAGAATGGATTAATCAAATTGTTATAACCTAAAATACTACGCTATTCACCAAGCAATTTCCTACTCATCATCATCCTCCTGAAATCAATGGGAAAATAAGGTCCAATTAAAACAACATTCTTAAGATCAATGTGGAATAAGAGATATTTGAACAAACCTCTTCACTGCCATCATCATCTCCATCATCCTGGTCATTCACCTCTGAGACAGATTTTTCATCAGACCTTTCTTCCTCAGCAGCATTGGCACCTTCAGCCTAACATATAAAAACAGATGCATAGGCAAACGAAGTAGGATATGAAAATCCTGGCTTAAAATAAAACATGGGTTATATACAAAAAATTACCGGCCGATTGTTATAAGCTTTCATGTTTTTCTCATACTCAACTTTTCGTTTATCAGCCTTTGCCTGATATGGTGCCTTTTCCTGAAAAAATAAATGGTACTCTAATTTAACAACTCTTGAATTAGAATGAATTAAAAAATTATAATAAAACACCTCATGAGTAAAAAGGCAATAAAGACTTCAATGCAGTCAAACACTTCTTACAGCAGCAGACATTGACTTCCATTTTGCTCCAGCAGCTTTCCCAACCTGTATATTGAAGATAAAACTTGTTATTCGACACAAGAGTTACGTGAATGCTCTACGCAGAATACTAAAGTTCATATACTTACAGCAGACACAGCTTTGTTGTCAGGATGCTCCTTGTTAAATTCCTTCCTAAACTCTTCCCTTTATACAAAAAAAAAATGACACTATCAAAAAAAAAAAAAAAACATATATGACACCTTCAATGTTTAAACAAAATAGTTAGACCCCAAAAATCCAAAATTTCGGTATTAAGGCCAACTCCAAAGAGTATAACTCTAAAATAGAGCAACTTTTGCAGAACTTGCTCCAAAGAGGTACAAAAATACCAGTGAAGCACTATATTTGGCACATCATTGTTGCGCTAATAATTTCTCTTTTTTTTTTAACAATAATTATAAAATATATTAAATAGGCTTAATTATTCAATTTTTCTCAAAATTTGAACAGATTCACACATATGTCTAAAACTTCTTAAAATGTATGATTTCATCCTCAAAGTTTTAAAACTTCAAGCACAAGCCCTTCTATATTTTTTAAATCAAACAATTTAGTTCCAAAATTTTAAAATTCACACATAAATCTAGCTTGGCTACTAAAATATATTTTTGTAATTCAAAATTTTAGGACCTATGTGTGAAGTTTTAAAAGTGTGAGGACCAAATCAAATGTTTTAAAACTTTGGAGACCTATCTATAAAGCTAATTAAAGTTCAGAGACCAATCAAGGTTGTAAAATGTGGTTTTATGCCTTGAGGTATTTTTCTCGTACAAGGTTAAGCGTAGGCCTCAAGACTGTTCTAAACATAAGCCTCATTTTGAAGAATTTGAAACAAAATTATAATAATGTAGTCAAAATTTAACATTGAATGATTATAATATCAAGTCAAAATGTGATTTTAGGGATATTAATAGGTAAAAAGTTATGATGAATAATTGGGATACTTATGGCCAAACAAATAATTACATATTGATTATTTTACCTTTTAAAAACCAATTTGTAACCTAGTATGGACTCATTGGACCACTAAGATTTTCAATCCACCTATGAAAAAGCAATCATATATACACCTATAAAAAAACAATCATAGACAAATTTTAAGGCATATAACCTCATTGTGCACCTAATTTACGTAAGCCTTCACTAAAAAAGGTGCAAGCCTCAAACAAATCGGCTACGCCTTAACTTGTTTGAGAGATAAGGCTTACTAAGGCAAGCCTTAAAATGACAATTTAAAACTATGGGACCAATAATATAGTTTAGTTTATAAAATCTTGTTTTAATTTTTATTTTACCCTAATTATATATTAACTAAATTTTGTTCCAATTATAGTGCAAAATAATAGCTTGATATCTTGTGTAATAGATTGAAGATGGAAAAATTTGTATGAAAATTGCACTATTTTAGTGGAGAAGTTACAAAATTTTTTATTTTCAGGATGGAATTGGCCTAAGAACCAAAATTGTAGCTTTCAGCCATAAAAAAATTTGCAATTCACATAATTAAATATGTCAAAAATGTTCTTGAGGTAAAGCAAAATTTATTTCTAGACAAAATTTTAATTTGCAACTTTCTTATTTATAATTTTTCAAAAAAAGAAATTTACATCTAAATAGCCTTTACGCCAAATATTTAAAGAAGATTAAGAATCAAAATTCAAAGACATAAGAACTTACATAAACACAAAGAAGGCACTGGCCGGCCTCTTAGGCTTGTTAGGGTCCTTTGCTGCCTTGGTTTTTCCTTTCGTAGCTTTAGTAGCTATACCTCTCTTATTAACAGAAAGCCTATATATATATATATATATATATATAATTAAATACATAGAAATTGATCAACCACAAATATTATAAACGAACAAGAAATAATATCGGAAACCAAAGATATCGTCATTCAAGGCCATAAACAATAGAGTAAGAATTCAAACTTCAAGCATGACTTACTTGGTGTCAGCCTTCTTCGAGTTTGATTTACCTCCTTTCATGGTAAGTCCTGCAAATTTAAAATAGGATCGGACACGAATTGTAGGAAAATCAATCAAAATCGTAAAAATACAGTGAAATTCGATTGAAATCGAGCTCAGACGTACTGGTTTGAAGAGACAGAATTAGGGTTTGAGGTTAAAAAGTTAGGGCTTCTAAAGGGGAGATAAACACACAGCAATAAATGGGGATGTGAAGGGAAAACGAAAGAGATCTAAACGCGGTGATATTCTTGAGAATAATTTTAGGGGAATTGAAACTCAATTGCGCCCGAAATGACACTGGACTACTGGAGGGTTTAGGCGGGATTTTAAATTTTAATGCCATATCATCAATCCAAGTTTGCGAGTACGAAGTGCGTTAGTAAAAAGAAAATCTCCCCAATATATACCATTTTATCCTTTGTGTTTCCTCTTGAGCTTGCTAACCACGTTGCAATATCCTCGCAAGAAAAATGCAACCACCATATAAAGTAACATTCATTTTTGTATTATATTAATCATATTATAATATATAATAAAATTATTAAAAAATAATAATTTAATTTTTTTTTAGATAACTGTATAATGTATCATGATTAATATAAATATTAAAAAATGAGTATAAATCTATATAAACATAACATTATCTTACATCATTGTTTAGTAAAATAATATAAATCACACAACCAAATAGATTTTTTTTTCAAACATAACCAAATAGTTGGTCTGCATTTTTATATATTTTTTTCAAATATTATATATAACAAAAATGTTTTTATCATAAGCATAATTTAATTTGCTCATCATTAGCAAATAAAAAAACATAGCCTTTAGTTAAAAAATTGCAATAGTTGAGCAAGTTTTTTTTGGCAAAAAATACATTAAATAATTGTAATTTTTGAAAGTGAAATGTTGTGTTGAAAAATTGTGACTTAAGTAAAAAAACATGACTTTTTGATAAGTTATAATTATTATAAACAATTATATATGTTCTAAAAGACATGACTTTTAGAAAAGTCACAACTTATTAAAGAGTTGTAACCCATTGGAAGGGGACATAAAATTCTATAAATAAGTCATTTATTTAGGCAATTTAAAGAATATTGTTAGAATAAGAAAAAAAAAGTTCAACATTAATAATCAATGTGCTCTAATATTTTCTACCACAATTTATGTATAAATAAAGTTAGTATTCTAAATACTACAGATTTAGAACATTAATTATCTTGAATGCTCTTCAAAGTCAAAAATGTTCTTGGACTGTCTTCATGAATGCACACTACAGACAACAAGATGTTTCATTATATCCTAGAGGCTTATTTGGTGAACCCTAATGCATCACCAAATTGGTGCGGGCAAATAGCGTCTCAAGGATAGCAATTAAAAGTCGTATCTTAAAGCTAAATTCAAATACAGTATTATTTATAATAATTTTGCAGTATCACAATTAAAGCTTATAAAAACTTGACTTTAAGATCTTAGAGATCAACATTCAAACAACAAATTCAGAAAATTTTCCCAAGAAAAAGTATAATGATTCAAATATGCTATTTTAAAATTTCCAAATTCATAGTGTATAAATATCATTAAGGTTCGTGTATAGTTGTTATAAAAGTTTTATTAAATTCATAGTGTATAAATATCATTAAAGTTCGTGTATGGTTGTTATAAAAGTTTTAATAAACTTCAAATTGTAATAAAATTATCAATAAATTTTAGACGTTACAGAATAACCATTATTGTTAAGAATTGTCAAAAATTAATGGAAACAATCATAAAAATACCATTACTGTTAAAATTGTTTCTTTAAATTTTTAACAAACTAACTACGTTGGTAGTTATATAATAACTAAAGTAGATGAAAAATTTGTATCAGTTTAAATTTTAGTAGTGAATTTTGCAATAACCTCGTTAGTTTGGTGACAAAATTTCTAAATTTATTCAACTTAGTAAACAGCGAAAAGAAATGGGTTGGCACTCGCGAAAATCATGTTAATGAAGGCAACAGAATGACGCACAACAACAAAACTAACATAATTTTATAATTTATGGCGACTGTACCAGTTTCCCGACCAATGACACTGATGATAATTGAAGTTAGTTAGGTGGTTACATTACAAACAAAATATTAAAAATTGTTCATAATAAAAAAGTATTAAAGTATAAAATTGACCTATAATAAAGCATCGTTCACACTCCAAAAATAACAAATAATTTATCATAGGGCAAATATCCCAAGGTGGCAAGGAATTGCATTAATGCTACAGTCTCCAGAACAAACTTCCAACGGGTCTAAAGTGTCCAACCAATAGTTTTTGGTTCTGAATAGCAGATGAACCTATAAAGGCTATCAGACCCTTCATACAGTGGGTGTTAACGGCAATTTCTTCCAAAAATAATAAAAGATCAAAATAGTTTTTTTTTAAACAAAAAATCTCTTTAACATCATCAAGCATTTAAGCAGACACTTGTACATTACATTATATGCATCCACTGAAAAATATTTTGTTACAAAAATAGGAAATAGATGAGTACATTTTGCCTGTTAAACCAGTGGATGGACGAGCTTATCAATACCATGTCAGCAAAATAATCCATTAGAGATACCGATTACTTAGTAAGGCGCTATATGATTAAGCTCGGCATCAAACACTTTATCTTGATCAGCGTTGTTAAAAAGGCATAATAAGATCAACAAAATCGTTTTAAGTGTTAAAAACTAGAGTCCTTGAATTATTTCCAAGCTGAATTAATAGAACCACCAGACTACATTGACTAATAAAGTACGAAAAATCAACACCAATAAACTTTTAGCATTGCTCTAAATAGCTAATAGTTTTCTTGGATTCTTCTGAATTTGTTTACAAGTGCTGTTAGGAAGCAAGAACATATATTCTTCAAAGTAAAAGGATATGATAAACATTTGATTATCAAACCATTGCAATGGAATGACCAAAATGTCAATAGACTCATACAGCTTAGAACTATGCTACGTCATGCAATTATCTACTCGTCTTCATCCTCCTGCACACAGGCAATAAACATTTAATTAGCACCAAACATTTAACATGGTCAAAATGGGGAATATAATAAATAAGAATTCTAGAAGCAAACCTCTTCACTGCCATCATCATCACCATCATCTTCATCATTCACCTCAGAGACCGATTTTTCATCAGATCCTTCTTCTTCTGCTGCATTAGCACCTTCAGCCTAGAGAGAAACAAACACAAATACACCAGGAAATGAAATGAAATGAAAAATTACAGAACTTTCATCAATTAACGAAATATTTATCCATTTAACATAAAACAATTACCTGTTTCATGTTATAAGCCTTGATGTTTTTCTCATACTCCACCTTTCGCTTGTCAGCCTTTGCCTGGTAAGGTGCCTTCTCCTGAAATTTTCAACAAATTTTATAATTGAAAATTTCATGAATCATAGTGAACTAAAGACTTCTTTGCATTAACATAGAGCATCAAATTTACTGGTTTTACCAACTCAAGAAACAATAAACAGTAAACACTTACAGCAGCAGACATAGATTTCCATTTAGCTCCAGCAGCTTTGCCGACCTAACATTTGGATCAAAATAAATATTATTTAATTTTAGGAAAAGAGCTAAATGCTAACAGCCATTATGCAAAATAAAAATGAAGTTACACTCACAGCAGAGACGGCTTTATTGTTAGGGTGCTGCTTGTTGAATTCCTTCCTGAACTCCTCCCTTTTATACATAAAAATTATGTTACACGACAGAAATTCCAAATATACAGAACCAATCAAAAAAAAAATATGTATAATTACCATAACGAGTTATTTAATTTTGAACAAATCATTATTAAGAGCTTAAGATGAATCTATCTACCAAAAAAAATAAAAAAAGTGAATTACATTATCAAATTTATCAGTGATCTTGTTGAGGAAAAGAAAATTTTGTTTTCCGAATAATATTTCTAATTCGAAAAGATATCAAATATAATTTTCCAAAAGAAATTTAAGCTTGAGATTGTCTTTCCAAAAGCAGATGAAAACTAAAAAGTCAAAAGGCACAAGAACTTACATAAAAACAAAGAAAGCACTGGCTGGCCTCTTAGGCTTGTTTGGGTCCTTTGCCGCCTTAGTTTTTCCTTTCGCAGCTTTAGTAGCTCCACCTCTTTTGTTAACAGCAAGCCTAGCAAAAGTAATAAAATTGGATAAATAAAGTTATCAACCACAAACATCTTAATCGAATATTTGTGCTTAAGCCTAGATCTGACGCCAAAAAGATCATCAGTCAAAACCAGAAACAACAACATAAACTAAAAATTGAAAGTGAAACACGACTTACTTGTTATCAGCTTTCTGCGAGTTTGATTTACCTCCTTTCATTGTAAGTCCTGCAAATATAAGATCAGATCGGACTCAAATCGCGTAAAATAAATAGAAAAACCAAAAAATACGGCAAGATTAAGTTGAAACCGAGCTCGGACGTACCTTTATGTGCAGGTAGGGTTAGGGTTTGGGGCCTAAGGTAAGCGTTTCCAAAGGGAGAGATAAACACAGAGCTATGTGTGGGTAATGTGAAGGCAAAATGAAGTTGAGGTCTAAAGAGGTGCAGATATTATTAAGATATTTTTTAAAAATAAAGGAAATTGAAATTCAATTGCGAACGAAATGACACTGGAGGGTTTAGGCGGGATTTCAAATTTTTATTGCCATGTCAGAGATCCAAGCACTTTGTTTCCATTGGGCTTCATTGAGTGCGTTAGAAATATTCCTAGCTCTGGTTTTCCTTTGTGTTTCCTCTTGTGTCTCCTTTCCGCTTCTCTTTCCGTGTTGTTATTGTTTGTAAGGCAACACAATATGCAATTTTGACACAAAATGAAATTGTATGATACATTCAAATAAAACAAGTTTTATTAATTTAATGATAAAAATGTTACATAATAATTACTAAAATTATTCGAATCTATTATATAGTATTAAATTACTTGATATCTTCTATATAATTGATTATTTTTAGAGATAAATGGCACTCACCTTCCCTCCACTGAATAAATGTTTATTGTTCCCAAAAAAAAAAAAAAATTGCTTTTAGATTGTTCAAGGACTATAAGAAATTTAAAAACACACAATTACATAATTTATTTATTTTTTACGTCATGCACATTAAGGTATATTTATTTTAATTATACTTTTACTATTTGTTAACGGCTTTCTAAAAAAGTTGGTTAAAACTTTACATTCATTTTAGTAGTTTTTTTTTGTTCGAATCTTCGTCTCATAATATATTAAAAAATATTCTACTTAATTACTTAAACAATTAATTTATGTAGCCTAATATTATTTATCTATATTGTTTTACTAAAGTTTGACAATAACTCAAAGTAATTCCGATCATATATATTAGATGATGATGAAAATGATTCAATAAAAGACAATCGTCACCCATCACTTGAAGATTGAACAATAAGACTCAGACTCTTGCAAGAGGATTATGGATTTGATAATAAGGTCAATGAAATCCACCAAGAAAAGTATGAATATTTTTTGTATAGGCAAAAAACGTTAAAGATTGAGCAAATTTAAATAGTACATTAATACAAAAGCGGCTATAAAGTTTTACCATATTATAATAACTTTAATAGAAGCTCAAAGATTGCAGATAGAGGAACCATAATTCAAGCGGATCCTAAATACTTTTGTATGATTATTAAATATATATAACAAACTATATTATCTACTTATTTCAAACCTAAAACTTTGAGTTTCAAAACTAAAAAATAAATGCTTGAAACCATTCGCACTTCATAGTTTGTGTTCAGAGAATTATCAACTCATTATAGTTATAGAATATCAAAATTTTACGATATGAGTTACAATTGAGTATATATAAGTATACAATTATTACAATATAATTAATGTGATTAAAGTCAACAACAAAATATGATGTCAAACTCAAATTAGTTTGAGTGTCATAACTAAGTTTATTCAATGTGAAGTTATAAATCATACAATTCAACTTCAAAGCCATGTAAGTCCTACCGTAAGCATTGCTAATTGAAGTGAATCTCCTACATCAAAATATTATATTAGTCCATACAAATTAGGTTATACAGATCAAACCTTCCCAAACAAGTATTTTTCAACAGGCCTTCACAACCAGGCTGTACAAGGAATAGGTCTTAAGCAATTCTTCATCAACTAGTCTTCACCACAAGGCTGAAAAAGGAATAGGTCTTCACTACAAAGTCGTAAAGGGAACAAGCCTTTAGTAGGTTTTCATCACCAAGTATTAACCACCAGGCCTTCAGCAAGTATTCATCATTATTAGGGTGTTAGTTTTGTTACTATAAATTTTAGGGGTACTATTTTTGGTAATTTTTCAAAGTTATTCTCCTAAATCTTAACCCTTGTAATAAAAAGGTGTAAAAAAATTACATAATTAAATTAGGGCATCTGATCCAATACCTAATAAATATGTACTAGTATAAAAAATTAATCAAGCCGCTCTGCCCTAGATGGTATAGACTTATAAAAGGTAAAAATTGTTACATATATCATCATATTCAACTTTTCACATTATTTTCATTCATGTTGTGATAGCCCTCACAGGTTTGACATTTTAGTGAATCTATAGTTTAATGAAAAAACATCTATTTGGTATCTATTTGATCCCAACATTTAGTTTAAAGTACCTCATTAGTTTTAAACATCAACTCCAATCGACACACATGACCTTTTTAATGAGGGTATAATTGTTTTTAACTAGTTCCTCACCGTTGAAACAGTCTTGTGGGTGAGTTGACTAAAGTTGTTGCTCTCATAATCTGCTGGAAAATTTTGAAGGAACGATGCAAACGAATGTATGATAATAAGCCTTCTTCCTTCATCACAATTTTAACGATGGTCAATGATCTTCAAGATTTCTCATTTTTATCAATCAAAACCTTACAAAAATGCCGGAGGAAAACGATCATGGTTAAATGGCTAGGGATGTTAATTCGCCGCTGTAGGAATCGAAATTCATGCAGAAATTCTGACATTGGCACCAATGAGGAATGCCCACATAGGGAACAAGTTTGGTATGAAAATTATCCTCTCCCATCCCGCTTATTCTTCATTTCCCGTTTTCCCATAAATTTTTTTTTTAAATATATTATATATTTGTAAAATTTTATAGTTAAATTAAATATATTTTTGATTAAAAATAATATTTTAATTATGAAAATTTAGTATTATAATATATGAGATAAATACCTGAATTTTCAATAAAAAAATACCCACCCCAAATCCCAAAATATTTAATTGGGGATGGTGGGTAGCATAGTCCTATCCAACCCAGCCCAATTGACATTCCTATCACTTAAATTCCATCAAGTTGATTTAAAAAGATCATTTTATTAATAGGTCTGCATAAAAAATATCAATGAGGAAAAAAAAGATTTCACAGCAAATGGTATATATCCAATTTTTAGTGTTATGATTAATAATAAGATTGAGTTATGATTTTCATCTAATGATATATATACAATTTTAAGTATTAGGTGATTTAAATTACATTTTTAAATAAAAGAATCAAAGTCTAATAAGATTAAGAAGGAAAAATATGATCGAAGCTTGCCCTCTTGAAAATGTCATATGTGTGGCATGTGACAAAAATTTCTTTTTAATTGGATTCAATGTTTAAAATTGTACCAATGACTCAATAAGTTTCTTAAATTAAATGTATGGACTAAATAAAAACCACCTTTGCAATAGAATTATAAGTAAATATATTTTGTTAAATTGGAGACCCCTAAAATATTGAATATGTCCTTATGATTCTTTATTTCATTTGTAAGCCTACCATAACTTCCACCTGTGCTCCCACCTCATTTGTTTTTTATTTATTTATTTTTCATTTTTTACTACTTTATTTTTTCAAAAAATAAAATTCCAAATTTTTTATTTACCTTTTAATTTATTTTTTTTCTTGAATTTTTTTAAAAACTTGTTTCAATTTTCAATCTATTTTTTTCTTTTCCTTTGTTGCAATTTTCTTTTATGTTTTATTTTATCCAATTCTTTTTATAACCTTTTGCAAGTAAAGATAAATATATGCCTGAATTTGTTTTAGTTTTGAACACTTATCCATCAACTAATTGACTATGATAATTACAAGTGATCAATATGTATTTATATATTAGAAAATGTGAACGTTTTGTTGAATATTGGTATTATTTGATTAGTATTTACATTTATTTTACATTATTAATTTATTTGACTGTTATAATATTTATATGTAATTAAGCACCATTATACTTTGAGCTAGTTTTTGAGAATAAGATCTAACTCATTTAACATTATAATAAAGCAAGGTTGCCTTAACCTAATCTCTTCCTCTCTCTCCTCCCTCCTCTCTTTTCTTGTTGCTTTCTTAAAAAAAATGTTATATATATATATGAATAATTAACAGGTATATATCATGTATATATGTTATTATAAATTTTTTTCTCAAGCAATTTGATCATCTAAACATATATTTTGGTTGAGATAAACATCAAAAACATGTTAAAATTACCAACTAAATGATTTTGAATAAGTGCTCAAATTAAACACATATTTATTTCAACAAATATTTTCGAACACATTTTTCACGTATTCATGTCTCTTCATATAAACAATAACAAGATTAAATAAAAGTAACAACTACAATATTTTATATATATAATCGAATATTTTTAATATTTTGTTGAATAACCTTAAGCTCTTTTTTTATTGTTTACTATATATGAATTAGTCACATTTATATATTTAAATTGATTCAATAGTGTGTTGTGTCATGTTGTACATGTTACCATTGTCATACTTTAAAGTATACAATTGACCTATTACACTACTTTTATAAATTGTGCATTAGCATTTTTCGAAAAATTGGTGAAAATTATATGAAATTTGGCAAAAATGTATCAAAATGTAGAACATGGATTATAAATATTCATTTATAGTGAAAAATGTAGCATCTATGTCCACTTTTAGTAAAGAAAATGCCACATATATGTCCATAATCCTTATAGTTTCTCTTAAAATTCATCAAAAATATTTAATGAATACACCCCCATCAGTTGGAAAAAACACTTAGGACATTCTCAAATAATATAGATCATAAAAACACTTTGAATAATTCATTAACAAAGATGGAAAACATAGGGGAAAAAACGAAAAATAAAAGATTGTCCTTATTAAAATGCGTTTTGATAAAACGGATTCAAAGTGAACATCAAGTCAGTATATGATAGCATTACCCATAAGTCCCATGGCAAATGATAAGGTAAGAAATGCTAATATCCTTAATTTTGCACCCAAGTTTTTATATAATGTCATGTATTGTAATTTTTTTAAAAATAAAAAATAATTTATTATTTTAAATAATGTTGACATGCGATAAAATTTAAGTAGTTTACGTTTTAAAAATAATAAATTTATGAGTCCTTAGTATTTCTCGTTAAATAATAATAAGTAAGTGCAGGCTAGTAGGTGATAATATTATTACAACTTAAATTATTATTGATATAATAATAATTTATTAATAACTACTTTATCTAATAATATTGATACTAAAGTGTAATTAATAAAATAGATAAAATGGACATTTTATAAATTTTTATTGTATTCCTTTCAATATTTTGTAATTTTGTTGTACTAGTTGCAAAATAAAAATGTTGAGATTCATAGTAGTTTAACCTGTAAGATTTATTCATATTTATTCTCAAAGTTATAAGTTTAAATCATAAATATTGTTTTATCTCAAAAAGTGTTTGTAATTTTAGATATATTTATGTGAACTAGTAAAATCACGTAAATTGTTTGGTATTTTTATTTTTATCTTTTTTTTTTTTTTAATTTTACAAGAAATAAATATTATACAATTATAAATAATAAATAATTCAAAATTTATATGATACAATTATAAGTAAATAATTAATAAAATATTAAGCATACTTTTTGTCTTAATTATAAATATGATAAATAATGTTGATTAAACTCATTGAATTTTGAAGAAAAAATTAAAATAAAGATTAAAAATATAATAGAATTTTTATCTTAAATTATTTTAAGCATAATTTAAATTTTTATAAATAATATAAATATATATAATTATAAACAAATGACTATATTATATAATTAAATTATGGGAATTGGCTATAATATGTAATTAAATTGTGTCGTGCACTCCAGTATTCTCTTAGCAAGAAAGGAAAAAAGAAGAAGGTATCATTCTCTTTTGTGCCCATAGTAAAGTGCAAGGGTGAAACTCAAGTCTTGTATCAGAGTCAAAGCGTTAGTTTTTTGGTCTATAAATGAACCTAAATCAGAAAATAAAACAACTAGTAGAATAGGGGACGAGATTGATATTACATAAAAAGTTAATATAAATAGTACGAAGTAGTATTAGACAAATATATCCCTGAAATTCCAACCACATGAAAGTAGTTTGATCTCATCTGACCAACCGTACATTATCGGCAAAAAGAAGAAGAAAATCTACAATATTATTTCGATTAGATTTGCGGATCTTCCTTTTCAACGCTTAATTACACACCATCCTAGATTAGATCCGGTGGATTTATATAGAAATACTAGTTGGGCCTAATTTACTGAGATGAAGTCCATTTATTTTTACAAAATAGTAATTGAGTCAAATTATTTTTAAATAATACATTAAAAATTATTTAAATTTTTAAAAATATTACTTTAATCTACTTATTTTTAAGTTGTGAATTAAATTTTATTTAAATTTTTATGTAGAAGTATTTTAGTCATTTTATTTTTAAATAAAGTATTAAAAATTACTTTATTTTTAAGAATAAATGAATTAAAATGCTTTATTGACAAAGTTAAGTAATTTTTGGTGCTTTTTAAAAAAAAAATTAAATAATTTATAATATACTACTTAAAAGGTATATATTTATTTATTTTAATAAAAAAAATATTTTTATTTATAAAAAAATTAAAAACAAAATTTTATTAATAAAAATAATTGTGCTATAAAATTAAATCTAATTATTACTACTCTCACTTAAAAAGCAAATGAATTCAAGTGTTTCATAATGAAGAATCATCGAAGATAAACATTGAATTAAAAATGGTGTTGGCGGTCTCGTTCAGTTGACACAAGTTGGCACTTCCAATGTATGCATTTCTACCTGCCAATTCCTTGTATTTGACTCAAGAAAAGAGGAATTAATTCCCAAACTATATGAATTTCCTCCAAAATTTAATGCATACGCCTGATTATCTCTGGAAGAATTCTATCACCATTAACATTGTGTTCGCCGTATAAACAACGATTTGAAAAAATTGTACAATTGAACTAGAACGATGAGAAAAATTTCAAGAATAGTCTAAATTTGTGGGAAGAAAAACAAATAAGTAATGAAATCAATCAAACTCAAAATGCAAACTATTCTCAAATCTGATTGACAGATTTTTTTTTCTTCCCTAGATTTGGGTTTCAAATCTCAAGCCCAAGATAATGATGAAGGTGGCCTCAAATGACCAATGACCATGATATCATTCTAATTTATGGATTGTTATAAAAGTAAATAAAAATAAGAAAGATAATTTTTATTAATTTATAAATTATAATATAAATTTTAAATATAATATATGATATAGATTAAAATTTTAATTAAATATAAATTTATGATACAATAAAAATATATATTTATTTAAAATAAATTTAATCATAATAAATATAATATTATATTTAATATTTAATATTTAAATTATAACATAAATATATTACATATTTTTGAGTGAGCAAAACAATACAAATGAATCTTTTAAGTTACTACTTGTATAAGTACACATAATCATACATGTGACAAGTACTGATGATGTACGTGATATTTGTAAAAACAAATTGAAATAAAATGCACTTGTTTTTTTTAAGCCGCATCACATCACTGCCAACTGGAAGTATATGACACTGAACAAATTGGAGTTACCACTTTTAGGCTTTGTGCTTACGAAGTCTGAACTCATCAATCTAGACACTAGAGGATAGATATCATACATCATGTAGATTATATAGCACAACACAAACTATGTTGTGGTGCCCTTAATGAAGGTCTTGAAACCTAACCTCAGACCCTTTTCGGTTGCTTATTATTTGGGAAAGAAAAAAAAAAAAACAAACAAACAAAGAATCAATAATCTTCTCCACATAATTAAAGCTAGAACTCCAGCTTCTGTATTTGGTAATTTACAGTTCTTTCATTCCATCACTCCTTAATTGGTTAATGCAACATAGAAAATTCCTTCGGATTTTCTTTTACCAATGGGTCCATGCGACTTCATTACAATCAAATTAGCTAAAAAGATATGTTAGTTATAAAATATGTGATATATATCATAATGTACACACTCTAGGTATAAATTAACATTCAAATCATAAGTACAACTTAATAGTTACCAAAGCTATTAGCTTCTTATATATAAAAATCATCATTTTGTACAATTTTTTTTTTAATCAAACAGTAGTTGGAGTGTATCGAATCCGTATGTATTCAAATCATATGTATTGAAACAAGTATTTTAATTTTGCAGCACATCAATAACGAAAAACTGAATGAAGGATTTGGATCAAGTTTCAAAGGTTGGATAAATATAAAGAAACTTCTTGAATATTTGAAACCAATATATACTAGCTAGTTGACATTCTAGCCTTATTTTCAGATGCTCGTGCAGACGCACATATATATTACATGATCAATGGTTACAATTTTATACACAAGTTTTTACTTCACCAACTTCAACTGTGTAGATTCAATGGGAAAGTAGTTAGCGTGAATGTTAATTGCTTACCCGATGAATCCACACTGTTGAAACTGTGTGACGTAAAAACTTGCGTAAAAAATTGTAATTATTGACTTGTCCCCTATTTATATATGTACAACGTTTTGATGATCTAGCTATAAATGACACTCGTCTATTCGGCATTTTTGTATCTGGAAAGCAGGATTAACCCAAGCACCACAGCTGCACTGCATACCTGCCCAATTGAAGTAACCCAAGCGAGCATTACACCCCATGCACTGTAGTTTTTTTGCCACATAACCTTCTTGAACTGGCAGGAGAAAATCCAAGCTAATTAGCTCACACAACAAATAACAAAATTGTCAAAATCAAATATAACAGATTTGTAAAATCACCTGCTTCCATCCACTTCATTGGCTCTACAAATATGGAGGTGCAATTGACTTGCTTATCCCCATTATCATCACCTTTGCTTTTCCACTTGAAGCATGATTCACCTTTTCCACGCTCATGAGTCACTATGTTCTCCTGTGCAGCAACAATTCTCCTACATTTTTTGCAACGGTATACAACTTGTGGTTTTTTTAGGGTTGATTCCAAATTAGAACTACTAGTTTCAGCCATTTCGATTAGCTTTTTAAGATATCTTATGCTCCTCAGTCTTTACTACAGATAAAAAATAAAGAGGAATGAGTCACCTCCGCATGATTTTCATCACTTCGATCAAAAGAAAAGTGGTATTATCAACAATTTATAGAGTCGGTCATATTTTGCAATGTAGATTTTCAAACTTAGTTACACGTATAACAAAGGCACATGTATAACATCCTGGCTGTCGGGGCAAGTGCTAGGCCTCGATGAATAGGAGGGCGTAGCGATCGCTGCAAAACCTAGGCCGCAAGCCCGGATGGAGCTGCCGTTAGTACAGATCTTGGTAGTAGTAGCAAATATTCAAATGAGAACTTTGAAGGCCGAAAAGAGAAAATGTTCCATGTGAAAGGCACTTGTACATGGGTTAGTCGATCCTAAGAGACAGGGGAAGCCCGTCTGATAGCGCGAGCTTCGAAAGGGAATCGTGTTAAAATTTCTAAACCATATGGGTGTATAAATGAGTTTGAAAATATATAATGCAAAATACACCTAATTGGATAACTCAAAGTACATTGTAAATTTTAGCATATATCGTGCCTACATAGATTACCGTAAAAAGCAATCCGACATGACTGTATGCAGGACCAGTTTTGACCATATTAGGTATTAAAAAAAAGGGCACAAGATTTTCCAACACTTTGCATTGCATCTTTCCTAAAATCAATATGTAACAAGAGCATGTACTTTGTCATTTATATGTGAGTTTTAACCCAATGATATACCACATTAAGACACACACAACATGTGAATCATATTGTAAACATTAAAACAAAAAGGCACAAAAAAAATATATCTAACATTACATGAATAGTAGCACGAAGTTTATTGATATTTAACCAAAGCCATGCATTATTCCTAGAAAATTATGTGGATAATTTCCCAAATAATAGTTGAGACAAGGAAAGAACCAGATTATTAGTTTCATCTTCTATCCAAAAATTGCGCCCTTCACAAATGCTAGCTGTTGTCATAAGAATCTATCAGAGGAAAGCACTTTTACTGAGATGAAAAACTTTAAATAATTAACGTGATAAGATATTGGATCAAATTAGCCGGACAAAGTAACCCAATTTGGAACATGCACTACTCAAATAAAAAAAAGGCAAAAATTGGTTCATCCTATGTGTGTATGGAACATTATTATTAATAACTTTGTTCAATATCTAAAAATTATTGCTCATTTTTAGTTTGTGAATCACAGATGTAAAATATTGGCTGACAATTTCAGAAACCTTCTAATTAAATTTTGCCTCCTATGCTGGAAATGTATCAAAACTTGGGCACATAGCATTAATAAAAAACAGACAAACGAGTTAGGCAAAGTTCATCCTATATGTGTGTATAGAACTCTATCAATGCAAACTTTTCTTACGTTTTATTGGGTACCAATCGGTACACAGCCATTGGAACTAACTACATAGTATGAGTTGCGGCCACTAGTAAAGCATAAGTGGCTTGCATATTGATATTACAGAATACAAACACTTGAACTTGAAAAAAGTCTTTGGCCGGGAGTACATAACAGGCCATGCAATCAAGATTGAGTAGGAATTAATTTAGAACAACATAATACACAGAAGCATAAAATAGGACCCAATAGTCTAATCAGTTATGTCTTCATAGTCTCTCGTACAACATAAAGGCATAGGACTGATAACGAGAAGCAACCAAGGAAACAAGCTTGTCAATTTCGTAATTTCGACAAAACAGCCAAATCCAAGAAGAGGACATAAGAAGACAATTCAAAGAAGTGACGAGCATGAAAATAGCTACACACAGAAAAATGAAAACAAGAACATAGGTACCTGAGTTTGTACTCATAGAGCTAGATGCAAGAGAACATATTTTGAATGCTAAAGACTTTAGGAATGATATATATCCAAACAAACCCCTAAAATCTAACACTAATGAAACCAAAAAAAACAAAAACCACAATTTCTTGGACATAAAAGACACAATCTGAAAATTATACTATCATAAATCATGTAATTTATCTTCACACTTTAAATTACAAACAAAATCTCGCATGCAGGCTTGGATATCAAAACCGATAGCATAACCAAACAATATTACAATGAAAATATTCAATAAAAACATAAAAGATTACAAATTTACTCTACCCATTGCGAAAAGAAAACTTAAGGATTTGTGTTTAGAATTTACCTTAACAAACCCAAAATAATATATTTGGGAAAGATTAGAGGAATAATCCCCATAAAGTTTTTTTCTTCTCTCTTTCTTTCTGCTCCTTTTCGTCCCTCCTGCAAACAGACCCCCTTTCACGGCCCCTCTAATTCCAACACTTCCAATAATTGGACCTAGGTTCCTCTTTGCAGAGAATATTAAGGCCTTAATGTAACGGGTATTAACAGCCCATTTACGGTTTATCTAGGAACCTAGGGGGCTTTTTGGCCCATTTACGTTTTAACGAAGAGTACTTCTGAATCTAGAGAACTGAAAAAAGAAACTGAGGAATGAGGATGAATCCTCAATATTTAATCTCCTCTCAAGTAAGTGTCTTTCAGTTGAGCTTTTGTAATGCACCAGTGATGAATGAAGTGTTTTCTTTGTAAGATTGGTGTGAAATTTATCCTAGTTTTGAGGGTAGAAAACCTAAGTAGCATTGGAAATAAGAATCACAAATAGCGTTTCCACAAAATAAAAAAAAAAAATCATAATATAATTCAAAATTTTGCAATTAAATAGATGACCAAAGTAACCAAACACAGCCAAAAGGAAATTAAAATCAAGACATAAGTATTTACGTGATTTGGTACGATGAATAACAAACCCAAATAAGATCCTTAATATGAGTTAAATTATTTTTTATTTATTTATTTATTAAAATATGATTTAAATTCATTCCTTATATATATATAAAAGAAAAAAGGAAAAAAAAAAAGGAGGTCAAGTCACTATTCCAGTTAAACTTTTGATAGAAAAAGTAGCTTCGGTGTTACGGATACAAAGTAGCTTACTTATGGTGGCTTTATCGTGAACAAAAATGTACTTTACTTTTGTCAAAATTTGTGGATCTTACTTATCCAAATATCAACATTTGTTGTTTGGTGGTTTGATTGTTATTATTGAATAAGAAAAACATTTCTTTGAGATTCTTCGGTAACTTTGATTTTTTCACCAATACAATTTTAATAAATTTTAAGAAAATAGGTTGAAATAAATCTCATTTAATATTTATAATTTATGATACATTCACTTATACTTTTTATTTAAAATTACATTTTATTCTTAGTACATATTGTTAGGAATTCTTGACTTCTTAATTGTTTAATTTTTGTCTCTAGTCGTTCAATTTTAAGTAGTTTAGTCGGACATATGTCTAATTTAACTCTGACGAGTGGAATCGCCTGTCGGTCAAAATCTGGTCAGTTGAAAAGTCATCTTGGGCTCCGATGAGTGGAGTTGTCGGCAGGTCAAAGTCTGATCAGTTTAACAACTGTTCAATTCTGAGTAATCTAGTTAGACACGCGTCTAATAAAAATTTATTATAATTAATTAATAAAATTAAAAGTGTTTTTGTCACAATATGTAAAAAGATAAAGTAGAGGGAGTCGTATCTAAATTTTAATAAACATAGGATCAAGATAGTATATAATCTTAAATTTTAAATTATAGTATAATGAATTATAAAATTATGATAATTTTTTTTTTTCCTAATATGCTATTATATTTTTAAAATTAATATATTAAATATTATTATTATTAATAATAAATAAAATTAAATTATTATTCTAAAAATAATAATTAAAATTGTGAAAATTATCCCCATCAACTGTGATGTGATGTGTATATAAAATAAATCATAATAATTTGGGTAGTTTTTATTTGTTTCCTTCAAAAAGTAAACGAAACTTTGTTTCGTTTTGGCCGCAAACTTAAAAAATACTAAACGCTGAATTAGGAGCTCATAATAAACGGTTGTATATAATTAAATTAAATTAATTTTAAAATAATATGTTAATTGTATATAAAATATATTTACTTAATTTATATATATTTTATAAATTAAAATTTTTAAGGTTAATTTACTTATATATATTTTATTTAAAGCACGAACCTAACTAAATATAGGTTAGATTTCAACTTAACATTTAAAACATACCTACTTGTTTTAATATGTCTTGCTAAAACCAAAAGAAAAGAATCACAAATAAAGTTGATGTCAGCATAAGCAATAGTTTATCATAAAGGAGTTCCACCATCATTTAAACTGACGCAAGAGATTTTGCTTTAAGAATTATAGATTCCATATTTCCACCAGAACTCTCCTGAAACTCCCTTACCCACACTTTAACATTAACAAATCCACATCAACCAATTGGCTCCATTCATATATTCAACATAAAAATTGCTATTTTACTCCTTGATATAACTAAAAGTGTTGTCAATTAGAAATTTCATTTTCATTTTCAAATATTATATTCGTAATATCTTGTTAAAAAAATACACAGGCTATTACAAAGAAGGTAACCAATTTTATTTGGTAGGGAAAAAAGTCAAAGTTGATAGAGTACAATTTCTTACTTTGAGTCCGAATACCGTAAGGCTAAATATACTCAACATTGTGTACAGTCCACCGTGACATGCTCTTCATCTTTTGTGAAATACCCGTATCCAATAGATACAATATATATTTGTATGGATACTCGAAGCTTACAGAAAATGAAAGAAATAGATGTGTTCAACAGTGGGATATATATACCAAAGTGCACGCTTCAAGCAAGTCGACAAACTCCAAAACCGTATCTTCTCAAGCCTTTACAGTCCTAAACTTTTGGAATAGTTGTGTACATGATCTTTTTATATACATTGCTGGTATTTCACGGCCACAAAGCTATCCGACAAGATTTTTAACTTCCTTACCAGGCTAGGATTTCTTGTAACAAGGATGTCTAATCCAAGACAAGCACAAAGAATTATAATGTCAGGAAGGACCACCCTTGCCACCTAAACAACCACGTAAGCGACGGCGAGAAGGTTGGACAGAGAGCTTGATGGTTTTCCTCTCAGTTGATTGATATACCTCAATACACTCCTCCATATCAGCATCACATGTTAATAAAACCCACTCAGAGTCATCATCCAAGTACTTGACATCAAATTGATCCATGTCTTCTATATCAAAACGTCTTGCAATTTCTTGCAGCAAATCTTTGAATCCCCAATTACTTTGTATTCGAAAACGTGTTTTATCATCTCTGTAAGTGACTTTCACTCTTCGAAATTTTTCTTTGGATGTTTGATCATTATTTTTCAGCAAGGGAGAATTCTTGGTGTTATGTTGCTCAACAAGTGATCTATGGCTTTTAGATCTTGGCAATAGCTTCATGTCATTTTGAGTAGGGGCATTCAGCTCTGCTTCACTTCTAACCCTTTTTAGCAAACTGTCTCCTGAATTCTCCCCAACCATCAGATCTTCACTGCTAGTACCATTCCACATGGAAGGGTGTGACTGTGTCTTACTAGAACAGCATTGGCTTGAACAGGAGGTCTGACTACATGAAGATGAAGACTTTGATGCAGCAGCTTCAGGTTGCATGTTAGACGGCTTCAGATGATCGCTTGACTTTGAAGTTAATAATGGGCTGTTCATTGATAAATTTCGAGATGCTAGATCTGGGAAGTTTGAGTAGAATGAATCGATCTCAAAAGCCCCAGATGCACCTTGCACTGAGTCTATTACATGTTGGAGTTTTTGTAAGGAATGACCAACCTTCTTAATTTTTCGAGAAGGCCAGCGTTTAATCCCATGGTGCCGACATATCCTTTTCAAAGTTGTGGAACAAACTGAGAAGAAAATGAGGAGGAAAAGGATTTAAACTAATTTTCTTAAAATATAATATAACACGATTATGAAGATGCAAATACTTGCGTATGTTATTTGAAAAGGCTGTTGTTTAATGCAGGTATCAAAACAAAATCTATCAAGAAAGATTTTGCTGCATTATACAGCAAACAAAAAATGCATTCGAAGTATATAACGTAGAAGCATTATTCCATGGCTGGTAGCATTTGCAACTCTCTAGTTTCTTCTGTATAGTAAGAAACTAAAACAATTTGTTGCAAAATATGCTGCCAAAACTATCAATTACATGTACGCCTTTAAGCATTAACAAATGTGTTAGTACGATTAATGTTTCAGAACTCATATCTACTTCTTCTTATCGACTTATTTGGAAGGGATAGTTTTTCTATTTGGGAGTGAGAGTTGTCAAGGCTCCAACACAAGAACTTACAGACGTCGATTTAATGCAAAACTATGCCCGGTGGTAGTTGAAAGATGAAAGATGGGAAAAAAACAAAATTTAAACATTCATAAAGACGCAGGTTAAATGCAAATCAATTACCTCCAATACTTTTTGCTGCATCCTTCAGGCTGCCAGCAAAATATTGCTGAAGAACTTGTAAGGTGATGATTTTCTCTGCTTTCGAACGCCTTCTCTCTCCTGTTTTGCCAACTACTACACTTGAAAAGCTACCCTCACCAAGACTTGATTGCTGTCCATCGCAGTCAGCCACTTGTTTTAAGTTCAAATGTTTCCTATTTTGCCTAGAATGTAGTAATTTTTTATCCAGCATTTTGCTTGGGTTTTCCTTTGGAAATAACGAGACATCAGCACTGCTGTGCTGTCCCTCTGTGAGACAAGAATCCCTGTTAGGTATGCCATCAGAAGCCCTTTTTCTTTCATTGATTGAAAAGTAATTTTTTCCCTCTAGTTCCTCATCTGTAACAACTCTTAAGCTTAGGCAGTTCTCTTGTATGATTGAAGATAATGAAGTTAACATCTTCTTCTGGTCTTCAGGATCTGTGCAATCGACAGGCAGGAAGAACTCCAGGACAAAGTCATCTGCACCACTGTGGATGCTCCTGAAGCGTATTGCTACAGAAGCATGCAACTCAAACATCATGGCATGATGAGAAAGAGGATACTCTGTCTTGCGATAGGAGGTTACGTCATCTAAAAAGCATGGTTCATTTGTCATAAATGCTTTCCCAACAAGACCTTGTCCTCTTAACAAGTGATGCTCAGAGCAAGCCTCGTGAAAGGGTTGGACACGGGAATCAGCCACATAGCAAGCATGATCTACAGTGGAAACGCACTGAATGTAGTTCTCATCAGAGTGTCGACACCCCTCTTTACCTTGCTGGACACATGGAACCCAAGTTTGTGCCAAGGGCAATCTATGCGTCTCACAGGCAGATCTCAAAACCTCTTTAATCTCGGGTAATGCAGCGTGGCAGTACTTGTCACTTGCCTGTAAAATGTAATCCTGCTTTTAAAAAATAAGAATGTTTGATAGTTTGGTATTCACTAAGAGAAATTATCAGTTACCTTCAAAGTGCTCGAAACTTCAGAACTCCTAAGATCAACAGCCTGCCAGTTGTCCGCAGTTAGATAAGGAGAACTAATGTTAACTATACTTTTACATCTAGCATTGTAACAGCTTACTTGGGCAACAAAAGCAAAGATCCCTTAATGGTTTTCAACTGAAAACCTGAGATTATAATAGAAAATAAATCCATCTGAATAAACAGAAGCTATAGAAGAATTAATATAAGGCAATATCTACATTCGTCTATTGGTGTTCATGATCTACAATCATTTTACATTTATAAGGGTAGGATTTACACCTATTAATATGTAAAATACCCTATGAACAAACAAATTGTCAAGTTAGCTAGCAATCTCCAGAAATGAAGATAAACAGAGATAAAGATCATAAATACTCAATAGTATTTTTTTGGTAAACTTTTTCACTACAATTAAGAGGACAATCTAATGAATAATTCCTGGACTTGCTAACACAGTTGACAAGGCCACAAGGGAAAACTATAGGAGTGGAGAGGGGAGGAAAAAATAGAAAAAGAAAAAGTTAAAAACAGACCTCTAGTGCTTTGCAAACGCTTTCAAGCTCAGGGAGATACTTTATCTTTGGCGAAGTCAACACAATCTCAATAACTCCCAAGCAAGCCTTACTACCTTGTTCAAAGACAGGTAGTGCAAGACTTCCTCTAACACCATGCTCTTGAGCATGAGTAACCCGGGGGTACTCATCGTTTCTAAAGAACCGAACATCAGGAGTCCATTCAGGAACTTTACTTGAGAAAACCCGGCCCGGAAGTCCCCTTACAAAACCCTCAGAATCCTCCTCAGCTGAGAATTGGTAACTCACAGAAATGTCTCTGTAGATTGCAAGCCTGGGACTATTAAAATGATCAAGAGCAAAAGGTAGATCATTTGTTGTAAGAACTTGTCTACCTCCTCTATTTATAGGTACCCATATCTGTACAAGTACATCTTTGTCTCTCATGACGTCTTTGATGTACAAAAGCGCCCTGCCCAACCTATCCAAAACAGAAGATCCTGGACTTGGATTTGCCTTCGGTCCAATCCACACCCTTCTGTGCAGTTCACTACTTTCAATTAAATGATCTACTGACCCTCCAGAACATCTAGCAACATCCATTGTAGCTTGAGGAGGAAATTGGGTACCATTGGAAATTCTCTCCTGGGATTCATCATAAAATAGTCTTTGTCTCTCTTCTTCATTTGTCTTCTGTGATGGTCTATTACTTGAATCACCATTGGTCTCCGAAGAAGGCCAAATAAACAAAGGGTCAATGGGGGCATTAGAAGTAGTGGGAGTCTGATTCAAGATTTCAAATCCGTCTGTGGCTTCCAACCAGCATCCATCTAAAAACACTTCATCCATGAAGTCTAAATCCATAGCAGAATCAAAAGGAGTGGCCAACATGGCGGCTGGTGATTGAAAACCGTCTTCCATGATGACCAAATTCAAGTGTAGCTTCTAATCCAGCAAATTAAAATCTATAAAGTTTCCAAAACTTATCAGTTGTAACAAAGGAAGAATTTGCAGGAAAAACAATTCCACTCTCCACTATCGAAATCTGATTTTGTCCAATCTGTCAAAAACCACAAAGATGATACCTTGATTACAATGAATCCCTGGGAAAAAATTATGTCAAAGGAATAACCAAAGGAACTCAAGCTAGTCAGCAAACTTAACAATGAAACAAATAAGAATCATTACATGTAATATGCGGAGATCAGACATCTCTTTTGCTCTCACAGATTTGGTATTAGTCAAAGTAGCAGAAATCATTAAAAATATCAAATGACCAAGCACTGATGGCAAAACAATAAAATCCAATTGGAGAATCCTCGTCATCTCCATCAAAGTTGCTATAAATTCATAACATAAAATCGAAAGGGGAGTAATAAAAGAGAATAAAACAGTAAACCCACTTCCCCATAGATTCTCTCAAGAAAATCGGTGAAAATACTTTATGAAATACATCAAAGATCCCAATTTTAGCAAAAAAAATGGATTTCCCATAGCAATTCCACAAGTCTATTGAACTGAGAAATAAAACATAGAACACACCATATTATTACCAGAGCTAATCTAGTTTGAGACCCAGGAGACTGCAATACAAGAAGGAAAAAATATACAAAAGAGGGAAAAGAAAGAATCAGAATAACTTACTACGTAAAGATTCTAACAGATACCCAAGTTGGTATTTTTCTTTTATATATATATATATGCTCTTTTTTCCCTCCTGAGTCCTGAACAGCCTAAGCGTAGTGTCCGAGAAACCAGGAACATGGTAATAAAACCACCTCAGAAAAAGCTTTGATAAGGTTTTTCCCTTCTCCTTGAGAAATCCACTCCACAGTTACAAAGTTGTTATATGGGCATCTTTCTACTCTCTTTTAAAAAGCTCTTCCATATAAAAGATTCTATGGGGACAAGTTTCGTCCGTACTCTGTAGTCCCCACTTGTGCATACTCTAAAATAAAATAAAATTAAAAAACAATTCTTGGGCATCGTAGTATTCGCTGTAAAGTCAACCCTAGTTTTTAGAGAGTGAGGGAATCAGAAAGGTGATTCTTTAAAATTTATATATTTTGTTAAATTTTCCTCTCAGCTGATGAAAGAGTAGTAGACTTGATTGATGGTGATAATAATAATCAAATGAAGTCCCATAACCCTTTAAGGTTTTAACCATGAGAAGAGGGGAATCAGATGGAATCAGAATTTTCAAAGAAAGTGGGTAAAACAAAATGAATTTTAAAAAAAAATGGAGGCTTTTGAGTAGCATTAAGTTGATTGAAGACATGGTCTATTCTCCCACGGCTCTATATTTCTATAATTTTTTTATTTTCTGGGAAAAGTGCAACTCCGTAAGAAAATTAAACTAATCTGGATGGACAATAGCTACACATAAATAAAGCATTGTACACCTATCGAGTCTTAAGTGGGTAATCAAGGTTGTGCTTGTGTGCATCATTGGGATTTTCAGAAGCTTAATCACAGTGGACTTTGTCAAATTCAATAAAAAAAAATTAAAGTAACGAAACAAACTAACCAGTAAACTCCTGCAATCTGACAGAGAAGAGTGGAGAGGATTTCAATCTGGAGATGGAGAAAGGTAGTCATGGACTATGGTATGGAAGAAGTTAAATTAAGGGGTCGTTTATGTAATTTAATCTTCGTCTTTTTACTTGCGTTAGAAAAAACTTTTTATGTTTTAATTATATATATATAAAAAATAAAAATAAAAAAGCAGATAAATTGGTTTCTGACACCAACCTTGAAAGAGTGTACACGACTTTGTGCCAAGTACGAACTAACTAACGGCATGTGCATTTTTTTATTAGGTTAAATATATTTTGTTAGATTAAATTACAATAAATTTATACGGTGTTTAATAAAAAAAATTATATAATATAATTAAATTAAATTAATTATTTATATTTTATTAAAATAATTTATTTATTATAAAATTTATTTAAATTAATATTTAATTTATAATTAATTTTATAATAATATAAAATTTATTTAATAATATAATTGAATTATATATATACAGTTATGAATTTAAAATTACAATAAAATTATATAATAACTATTAAGAACTCATAATAAGTCTTATCATTATAATCAATATTGGTTCTATTTTTAATAAAAGTGGGCCAATAACATAAGCCTCGTCCATTTTTCATGTGTAGTGTATTAAACGTGACATAAGTTTATTTCTAATAAAAGTTGGTCAATAGCATAAGTCTTAACTGACGGTATAATACTTTAATTAATAATATAATTAAATTATATGTATAAAGTTATAAATTTAAAATAATAATAAAAAAATTATATAATAATTACTAAAATTCATAATAAATCTCGTCATTATAATCAATATCGGTTCTATTTCTAATAAAATTTTATCAATAACATAAGTCTTAGTCCATTTTTCATGAGTAGTGTGTTAAATGTGACAAGAGTCTATTTTTAATAAAATTTAGTTAACTTCGACAATAACATAGTTAATTAGTAACATAATTAAATTATATATATGAAATTATGGGTTTAAAATGTTAAAATATACGTAATTATTACTAAGGCTTTTTTTTTTTTTTTGGTACCTAAATGTTTTTATGTTGATAATAAAAAATAAAAACTAAAAAAAGCAAAAATTTTGGTCCATTTTTTATATGTAGTGACGTAGCATCACTTAAAAATTTACTTTATTTTAATTTGATTATTGATAAAAAAATAATTATCAATAATTATTTATAGTTTATATATTTTATTTAATGTCCAAATTTTAAATTTAATCGAACCCATTCAAACATATTACACTCATAATATTATCGATAGTTAAAGAAAGCTAAACACAAATTTGCATTAGAAAACAAATGCATTAATTGACTGACCTTCCAAAGCTATTATAAGAAATGCTTATATAACATAAGCCACTACGTTCTAGCTATTTCATAACATGAATAATTACTCTAAGAGAGTGTAATATTTGTGCTATAAATAATTACATTTATGTTTATTTAAAATGAATTATTCAAATAATGTTAATTTATAAGATATTATCTCTTCAAATCTTTCAACAGTAAAAGAAATTCTCTCTCGTCAAAACTTACCTATTCTAAGGTAAGTTATGTACCTTCGAATTTTGTACAATTGTAAACTTATCTATTCTAAGGTAATAATATGAAATATATTTAAATTATAATATTTTAATTTAGTCGATGTTTTATATGAAGCAGACTAGAATTTTTTAATAAAAAAATATATGAATTAAACATATATATATATATATATATATATATATATATATATATATATATATATATATATATATATATATATATATATATATATTAAAGTTTTAAAATATGTTGTTTTTATATTTTTTTTGGAAGTATTTCTATTTATTTTATGCAAGCTAGATTTTAACTTAAAATGAGAAAATTTTAATTACTAAATAGTAATATTGTCATAATTACTTTTATTAATAAAAATAATATTAATATGTAATTAATTATAAGAATATTATAATAAATTCATACATTTTAGTTGTGATAATAACAAAAATAATTGTGATAATAGTTACCTTTTTTATTTGTTTAATAGTTTTGAAAAAACAACAAAAATATAATATTTCAAAACTTATAATAACAAAAATAATACAATTGGTGTTCAAATCATATATTTCTACAATTAAAAAATGAATTTTACATTTTTTTAACGTCTTTTTAATTGAACATCGTTCAAATTAAATTAAGGTAATTTAGAACAATTCAATGTGATATATTTAATATTATTGAAATGTTAATTTTATTATTATAAATGTTAAAAATGTTATTTTTAATGATTTTTAATATATATATATATATATATATATATATATTTGGTATGAAGCGGAATAAACAAGTAACTTAAAAATTATTTTTTAGGTTTGATTATGCTTAACTTTAATTAAATTTATTATGAATGACACTTGAAGAAAATGTTTTTTTGGCTAAGAAATATGTTATATTTTATTGAATGTATACAATGGCTAATTACACTCTACCAAAATACTACCAAGACGTTGTCACGTTGGTGAAGACTGGCGTTATTGATTGATGGGCCAATGGCCACATGTGGGTTGGAGATTCCAACTGTAGATCACACACAACAAACACTTGGAATCCCGGACATAAATTAAATATATATATATATATTAAAATTTAATAAATATATTAATTTATATATATATAATTTAAATAATATTTATTAATAAATTATATATATAATAATTTATATATATATATATTAAAATTTAATAAATATATTAATTTATATATATAATTTAACTAATATTTATTAATAAATTATATTATAATTATTATATATATAATAATTTAATACATATAATACTAATAATATAACCCCTTAATAATAAGTTTAAAATCTTTTAGCGAAAATTTCAAATCAGTTATTGTTGGAAGATGGAGATCTTCAGAAAGGAAGAAAACACAGAAGAAGAAGCTCCCATAGTCACTAGCAAAGCAATCCCCCAATATGGTCACGTGTAAACCCAGTCCACTAATATGATTACACCTGTAACAAATTTATCCCCTTTGTTCTTTACGGACCTAATAGACAGCTGATATTTGGATTGATTTGTAGGTCGTAATGCCTTACGATTTAGTTCTTTAAAATTGTATATTTTGTCTATTAATTATACAAACCACTAAGTATATATATATATATATATAAGAACTACCATTATGATAAAATTTGAATATTTATACAATTTTCTTCTTGTATTGTAATATCTTTAAACAAGATTTATGGAGATGTGCAAATATGATGCCTAGTAAAAATAAAAATAAAAAATATATATATTTTCATGCTTTATGGCTTTAAACCAAGCGTCAATAAAATTTTAAGCATTATAAATGCGTCCGACCTTTTGATTTGTAAAAAAGTACTAATGTTCTCCGCATTTAAAGACTTTCATATGATTTTATTCATTTATATAAAAAAATAATGTATAAAATGATATGTGTTATGTTAAATTGAACATCACATGCTATTTTTTGTTATATTTATTGATAATATAAAAAATAGATTAGGGTTTAAGATTACGGCCGTCCAATTGTCAATTTTCATGTTTGATGAAATCCCTCAGTTATTAAAAAAAAAAAAACTGCAATCATCTAACTAGGAAGAGTTACACTATTACAATTTAGGCTTTATAGAACGGTCAGTGACTGTCTTGTAAGCTTATGTCCTAAAAAATTAAAAAAATAGAACGATTACTAACTATCCTATTTTTTGAAAAAAGTACTTTATAGGACTGTCTTTAGGACGGTCACTATAAGAATTTCGTTTTAAAATTTTTTCTTGTATTTGTCCAGTATAGAAATCTATATATGACCTGTACAAATATTAATTTTATTCTAAAAACTCGATTCAGAATAAATTGCATTCTAAAAAATTTATAATAAAGCATCATCATTCAAAGACTTTTCACATAATACCATAATACACAATTAATTGTGCCGTCCTATAAGAATACCAATATATAAGATGGCTACTAGCCATCGTATGAGAATTTTTTTAAGACGAGTAATAGTCGTCCTATGAAATTTTACATAATTTTTTTCATAATAGTCATCTTATATTTTTTATAAAACAACCACAAATTTAAAACCATCGTATTTATTTTTTACTCAATTACCTAAATTATGTAATTTATGTACTATTAAGTCCACGGTCACCTCGTAAGCTTGTATGTTTTTATTGTACTTGAAACATTCTTTCTTTTATACACTAATCGGTGCTAATAACTAAAAGTTACCAAATTATATGTACTTTTAAGTTTAATAGAGAATTTTGAAGGAATGTTTTTATTTTAAAATAATTATTAATATGTTATTTAAAATTATTTTTAATAATTTTATATCAAATATTTAAATAATTTTTAATTAAATTATTTTATTTTAAACCACTTTTTTTTTTTAAATTATTTATAAAAGAAAAAAAAAATTTACATACCAACGGACCTATAAGCAACCACTGAGTATATATGGATTTGTTTTCTCATTTTGGAAGAAAAAAAAAACTTGGTTAAGCCATACATATACATTTATAATTTAATTTAATTTTTTAATAGTTTACAAATATGTCTAGTGTCAGTTGCACGTACATGTCACTATTTTCTTTTTAATTTTCCGAATGATACATTTTTTTAGATTTGAGCATGCTCTTCGGTCACTATTCCAGTCCTAACGCCAACAAGTTAATAAAAATGACAAAGTAGGAATAAACAAATTAAGTGATGAATAAAGCTCCATCCACAGCAACAAATATACAATAGAACAAACAATGCTGATTCCACAAGAAAACAATAACATTATTTTCTTCCCCTCGATATTCGACTTTTGCTCCTTCCTATACTGAGTATGAAAGCACGTCTTACTTATTAAATGACTTAATAAGATTAATGATATTAACATAATTATTAATTTTTGTTATTGTTATAATAATAATATATGAATTGTTTTTTATGATTAATTGTATTTTAGTTTTGTTATTATTAGATAAAAAAGAATAAATTAAATTACTTTTGGTTATGTTTATTTATAATATTATGGGAATGAAATAAAAATGTCTTGTATTGCAATTGTGATTATTTTTAAAAATGTTGGGTAAAGTTAAAAATATAAATTAGTAAATTGAAAGAAAAAAATTAAAAAAAAATTAAATATTAAAATAATTAAAAATTTTAATATTAAATAATTCATACACTGCAATAAAATAAATTATGTTACATAATATGTCAATAATTATGCACTATTATTTTAATTGTCTATTTATTAATAAAAAAATAACAAATTGTAGACTAAATTCATTTGTCTCACTTGTCATATTTGTTCAAATATGACCATAATATTTAAATATGTAAATTATTTTTAATTTAATTTATTATTATTATTATTATTGTTATTTTATTTATAACTTAATTTTTTAAGATGATAAAAATTTTAAAAGAGAAAAAAAAAAAGGTAAAAGAAGATAGAGGTAAAGAAAAAAAAGAAAAGAAAAAGCTATAATTAACACACTTTTTATATATATATATATATATACACACACATACTAAGTTTAAGGCATTTTTGACATATAATGTGAAGTTTTTGTCGATGCCAAATATTCTAATATTTATATATACACATACTAAGTCTGAGGCACATGTAAAGCATACATATAATGTGAATTTTTTGTCACGCCAATATTCTAATGTTTATAAAGAAAAAAGTTATTTTACACTTAATATATAATGCCTATTACATATTACATATATAAGTGACTTAGTTTCAATTTATTACTTGTATGTTTTCATTACAATTTTTTATTTTTATTTTAATTATAATTTGATTGTAATTTTTATCTATTTTTGCGTTAATTTAATAATTTTTATTTTTAATTTATTAGTTTTTATTATTAGAGTTTATTCATTCTCGGTAAGATCGAGGGTGCCAAAAGACCTGTAATACAAGTCAAAAGTGTTTATTCTATAAACCTGACCTTTAGGACCTTTTTACCCAACAATTTTGTACTTCATGTCTTTAATTTAGTTAATAATATTTTACTAAACTGAAAAATATAAATCAATAAATTCAAAGAAATATAAAAAATAATAAATATTAAAAAAATTAATAATAAATGATATACACACAAAATAAAATGATATATGTTAGTATTGATAATTTTTACACTCTTATTTTAATTATTTATTTATATATAAAAATAATAAATTGTAGACTAAATTTATTTATTTTACTTTTAGCATGTTTCATACACACAAAAAAATATTTAAATATGTAAATAATTTTAGATTTTATTTAATGTTGTTGTTATATGTAGAATGTTAACTATTTTTTTTATCACATATTCTGTCATGTTAATAATTAATTTATAATTGATATATGAGATAAAATAATTATAATTATTAATAATTATATGATATAACTATTAATAAATTTTATAATTATGTAGATAAGTTGTTAAAAAATTTAAGGAAAGAGAAAAATAAAAAATAATAAAAGAAAAAAGGAAAAAAAATGTAACTATAATTGAAGAGGTTTAAGGCTTAATAATAATAATAATAAAATATTTTTAATTATGAATTTAAGTCTATTTAAATTTGGATATGTAATTTTGTTTAATTTAATTTATATTTTTATTTTAAGTGTTATTTATTAAATTTAAAAATTTGATAACATTTACATTATTAATTTAAATTACATTTATTATATCTATATACATATATATACACATATTAGAAATGAAGTACGTGCACGATTTGTATCCACTTGACTATATATTTAACTAAGATATTAGCATACTTATTTTTATTATTATTATAATAAAAATTTATTAATTATATATTATATTTATATAATTAATTATATTCACGTGTTATTATTATTTTGATGGATAAGATATTAATAAAATAAAAATAAAAATAAAGGAAAATAAGATAAGCAAAAAGCAAAAGGAAAAAAAAAAAAAGTTGTGGTTGAGGTCTCTTTTTATATAAAGAGAAAATAGAGATATTTCAATTTGTTTTTTTTTTTTTTTTAAGAATATTTGATTTTTTCAACTTAAAGTTAGCTTCTACCATCCTCCAAAATGTCCCACCATAGATTAAATTTATTAAAATTTCATATTATGAATTGATCGGTTGGCCAATAAAACGAAATTCTCACGGGTTATTTTGTTGACTCGAATAAAGAAAATCCCTTCATTGCCTTCAATCAAATAATAAAGGAAATTGAAAATCTTTAATTATTAGCAAAACAGAAAGAGAGAGAAATAGCTCCTCTCTTTTTATATATATATATATATATATAAAACTCTTCTCTGTTGACCAAAAAAATAAAAGAAACAAAGAGGAATCCTAACTTATGGTGGACAGATTCGTTTTTATTATCTTGATTTCCCATTAGATAAAATATACAGGTTTTGGTATATTTAGAGTACTCAATTTTTATTTTAGTACACAAAATTATTTTAATTTTCAATTCAAAACTTTTACATATTCAAATTTTAATCACTAATTTTTTTTAATTAATTATTAATTATTTAATTATAATTAAATATATAAATTCACCCATTTTAAAAAGATATTTTTGTACACCCACATTTATAATATTTATAATTAATTTTTTTTCTTTCAAATAATCTTATTTTTGATTATTTTGAGAGATATGTTATCTAGGTTACAATTTTTTTTTTATTAGTTTTTTTAGGTTGATGATAATGAAGCTGGAGTTGATGGGATAGAGATGAAAGAAGCTGAAATGAATAGGGTGTTGAGGATTGTATGATAAAAACTAAACAATAACATAAAATAAAAAAAACCTACTAACCTATATAGCGTCATAAGTTTTTTTTTCTACATATTCTACAAAATCTTTTAAAAATGGTTAAATTTTAAAAAACAATCATACAAAAAAAAAAAAAAAAAATTTGTTAGCTATGTATCACTAAATTTTTTTTCATTACGAATGTATATATATTGAACTATTAAAAAATTAATTTTACGTTCATGTAAGATTAAAAGTTTAAAACAAATAATAGATGAGTTTTCTTGATTCTTTTAAAAATCTAATAGGTGTTTGTGGTATTATTGGATCCATTGTTGTTGATATATATATTTTAATAACCACACGTACACCACAATGAAATCATTCGTGTTTGTTTCCATGACTCCAAACTTGTGCTGCAAATAGTCTAATATTATTAGAATAACTTTTTATTATTATTATTATAATTTAATGCATATTACAATCAACATGACATAATCTATCTGATCTCTCTGATAGTAAAGTGTCTCACAATTACTTCTTTATCTCCTATCCTAACTTTACATCTAATCGTTAATTGATACATCATTTAATGCATACTATAATTTAATGAATATAATACTATTTATATTAATTAATAATTGACACATTATTTTATAATGTAAACATTACTCATATTAAATTATTAATATTACCATTCCACACTAAGCCTTCCAAGATGGAAGCTTTATTGTTATGGTTTTATCAGGAAATTAATAAAAGTCTAACCAAAAGCTCTTACATGGTAGTGGGGGATTATATCATATATGATAGTGAAATCCCAAAGGTCAGCTTCAAAACTATGAGGCTTAGAATCGTTCAACTTTGTTAGCAATTTGTGGTGGTGGGTATTTCTCTTGTAATAATAACAATATTATAAAAATTAAAAAGCAAGATGTACGTAGAAACAAATCTCTTTTTTTATTTATTTAATTTTTCTGCTATTATAATTCTGAGGCATCAGATTAGAAAGAAAAAAAAATTTGTGAGGAATCAATAATTTGTCATTAGCAAACAAAATCATAGGCTTCACGTTTGCTATCGCTATCAACTTTCTCCAACTTCTGTCCAATTGTTCTGCTGTTGTATACTATATTTTATTACACTGCAACTTGCAACAGATGAAGATAGTATATATAAAAAAAGAAAAGTCTGTGCTGGCTGTTTACAACTCTTGAATCCCAAATGCTCGACAAAATCAAATAATTCATTTGTTTTTCATTCACAATATTTTTCATTAATATATATGTACTTACGTAAACTCTACAGTCAACCTGTATTAAACGTCATCATTCGACCTGCGTTTCATATTATTATTTTCTGTATTAGTCATGAAAATTTGAAAATGAAGGACCTTTTTTAATTGCTTTAGGGGTTTGGTAATTTGCAACACAACATGATCATGAACATGAATACAACACAAATTATTTTTTAATTAAAATTATATATTAATTTTTTGAGATAGAAAAGAAATCAAGGTTTTTTATCATTATAAACACATAATTTATTATAATTTAATTTTTTATTATCTTAAAAATATGTGAATTTGAGTTAAAAAATAGGAACTCTCAGTAACATAATTTACACCTCTAATATTTGTGTATATTTTGAAAATTTAAAGTACATTTTATATAAGGTTGTATGTGAACCATACGCGCAGTTTGACCCAGCTATTAAATTATATTCCGGATCCTTACAAAATTAAATTTGAATATTAATCCTAATAAAATATTTGAACCCAAAGAATAAATATTTCATAAACTTTTTCTCGTGTAATTAACGAAGGAACCACATTCCTTTCTGTCCCCCATTTATGGGAAAACTGGATGATTCTAAGTGGTATATATAGGACAAGCTTGGAAACACACAACGTTCACGAGAGAAATAATATTTTAAAATTTAAAAAAATATTATCTATATTTAAAAAAAAAATATTATGATTTACTTACTTTACTTACATTTTAAAAAGCAATTTATGGCTGCTTCTATTATAAATTAATTATTAAAATATCGCTATAAGTTACTTGTATTAATTTTATATTAAATATCTAAATGCTTTCATTAAGTCACTTTTAACTAAACCGCTCTTAAAATCATTCCCATAAAAAGCAAAACTTCTCTTTGCTACCATTTTGTTTTTTTGTTATTTATACAAGTATCATTTTCTTCTCCTCTAATGGAGGTTCCTAATTTATTTTGTAAAATTTGAAGTAAATGATTATATATATATATATATATATATATAAAGTAAATGGATAATAGCTGGGAAAGGAAAAAAATAAAAATAAAAAAGCTCACTTATACATGCTCCATATCTAGATGAACTAGAAACGAAGATTCCAGAGATCAATCAACACATCAAGAACATGATAGACTTGTGCATTAATTCCAACATTAGTTAAAAGCTATTGAGCACAAATCGTTGGTTGCTAGCAAAGAGAGAGCCTCAATTGGCCAACCATGTAATTCAAGTTAATAAATCCATATCTATATATTATGGTATTTATTAGTTCGAATGAGTCAAAGAGGACTATTACATGGAAGTATATGATGTAAATAATTAACACAGGGATTATCAATTAACATTTGATGTATCCTTTCTTCCACATTTACCATCTACTTGCAGGCTCTCTGAAATTCAAATTAAAACACTTACCAAGGCATCACATTCAAATGCTTGGCCTCCCTTTGAGATGAGTAGCTACTTTATGACCAAGAGACTTATCCGCCTGCATATTCAAAAATCAACCAAGAATATGCTGTTAAAACAATTTCACAATGTCTTTAAAGATAAATTTCTTTTATTTTATATATAGTAGAGGTTCTTAGAGGATTGAAGAAATACGTACTGACCTGAGACCAATATGAGATCTAGATGCTGCGGATCTCATGAGTGACACATGGGTTCGATAACACATCAATCCATATAGAGATGCTAGAGAAAATCAATATTAAGTTTCGTTAAACTGACTACATTCCATATACACATTAAGTCAAATATTGTTGGCAGAATGAATGACCACAAATACCTGTCTGTGTCTGGAGACCAAGAATGTACGTTATCACTCTATACACAGCTTGAAGTTGTTCTCCTTAAGTTGCTTGAACGGTAGTCAATTTGACATGCACTACAAATCAATAGAGCTAATGTAAGACTATTAAATGAATGGATTGGATTGACTAATCTAGTTAGCTATTTAAATCTAAGTCAATCAATCAATTAATACAAATCGACTCATTTATATATCGGTGTCATTTAACTATAATGGATTCATTCAATTGGTATCAAATTCACTAATTTTATAACAATTTTTCATTAATCCACTTTATATTATTCGAACCGTTTGCAAAACAACCTATTTAACCCTAACAAGAATGCAACATTTTTTTTTAAATAATGGATACAACAGATTTAATAAATAAGTTAATACCCGGCACATTTAACCTCAAATTCAAATGAAGAAACCTATTTCATGTTCAAAATAGCAGGCTCCATGGTTATGCTACCATGGCTGTCTTTCTTTCTTTCTGTGACAATATAAAAATGAACTTCAATGTATTAATATTATCTATTAAAGCCTTTCAGTTGCATATGCTAAAATTCTATTACCCTTTAGATTTTGGAGGAGTCAATGCATATTATACCATCTAGTAGCGGATTCAGAAATTTAGTTCAAGTAATGCACCATAGTAAAAAATAATATTACTTGTTTTTAAGTTACTATTTATTTAATTGAAAAAAAATATTATATGTATGTTATTTAAGTATAAATATGTTTAAATTATTGAGTCTATTTTATACATGTAATTATCTATAATTTCATAAATATTATAACTAAATAACACGTTATCAAAATGCCCCTTTGCGGCCCCTATATAGTTTCGATGATGTGAGGATTAATGAAGCCAAAAGTAAAAATACAAACTGTACTATTACCCAAATAGTTCACAAACCACTAGTACATTTGTTCATCTGCATATCTAATTGCCGAATTTTTAGTAATAAAAAAAAAAAATCCGAGTGAGGCAAGCCTAGTAAACCCTAGCAATTAATTAAGACAAAGAGTTGCCTGTAAATTGGGTCATTGGTGGGCCGAGATGATAATCGGCCCAATCTAGAACCCACAACAAACTCATTTTCCTAGAAATATAAACTTCATAAATCATAAGTTCATAACCAATGTAGTGTTGACAAGTCCAACTATTCATCTTGTTCCAAAATGAAAAAGTAAGTGAAAATTTAATTTATGTACCTTCTCTAATTTATAGAAAATTAAAATCACTCTTTACAATGTAGATGATGAACATCAACACTCAATTATAATCTCTAAGAATTGGAGCATCCTACGTTGGTAAATGGCATCTTAAGAATAAGAATTAGCCATAAACAATCATGAAAAACAAGTGATAACAACATCAATAATGTAGTTAAAAGCTTCATATTTGTTCACTGTTCTAATGAGTTATAAAAGTGAATTTCCTTTCCTTTAAGCTAACCTTTCTTGGAATTCCATCTCTAATGAATTCAACAAGCATTTCTAGTCTACAAACGAAAATTTATCTATTTCTTGTCGTCCGTCGGATGCAAATCAAGAAATAAAAAGATAGAAAGAGCTATTACTACATTTTTTTGAATTTTCTAGCTTTAAATTTTCATTTAAAAAATGACCTTAATTTTTATTTTATTTTACTACTGTTTTAGTCTACTCAAAACTGTTTTGAATCATTGTCAGCCAATTATGACACAAATGGTCTTTAGCAACGAAGAAGATAGTTGAATCAAAGTGAAAAGGTCTATTTCTTAGCCAAAAACAAATTTTTTTTTTTTTTAAAGTCTACGATGTTTAGATTAATTTTTTTTACTGTTTATATGATATATCTAATCGATTATAATCTTAGATATGCCACTTCCTTTGAAGTATCTTAATTTTACTTTAACAAAGTTATAAATTTTATATAGTATATAAATAATATAAAACATATACTTTTTAAAAGGTTAACATTAAAATTAACTAAGTCTCATAATTACTTATAACCTTTACATTAGTATCATCGTTAAACAATGTAGTACAATACCTCTAATATCACTCTTAAAGTATGAGTCATTATTTTTTGTAAAATTCATCATTTTATATTTTTAACATATTTTGTTATATTTATATTTAAGTTACTTATCTTTTTCTCTTTCGTAATGCCCTTTTTTTAGAGACGATGCCTAAAATATTTGGCCCATTGATCGACTGAAACTCTGATAACATGTAAATTTTATATAGTATTTAAACAATATGAAACATTAACTTCTTTTATGTTAATCTCTAAGGTAGCTAAGTCTTATAATTACTTATAAATCTTACATTAGTATCATGCTTAAGTAACATGGGACAATACATCTAATAAAAATAATTCTAATTTTCAATTGAAATATTTCAAATGTCCAAATTTTAGTTATTAGTGTTTTTTTTTTCAGTTAAACTAAACAACTTTTTTTAATTAATTAATTTTTTTTACAAAATAAATATTAATTCAGTCATTTTAAAGGTGTGTTTTTGTCTATACACATTTATCATATTTTTATATTAATTTTGTAAACATTATTAATTAATTTTAAATTTTTATTTAATTTAACTAAAAAAAATACTAGTGAGAAAAAAATAAGTACCGAACTCCTGATTTTGAATCTCAAAGAAAATACACTTCTCTTAACCTTCCCAATTCTTAAACAAAGAATGATTATAAAAAAAAAAGTAGACTACTAAAAAAAGCATTTTTTTTTCTTTCAAGAACAACTTTTGTTTTAAAGCAAAAATAAAACAAACAAATAAATTCTCCCAATTTTGTTGTTGTTGTTGTTGTTTTTTTTTTTTTTATATTAAATTTGAACGAATTCTCTCACCTGTCAACAGTTAATGTAATGGCTACTGACACCAACTGGGTAATCCAGCTATTCAGCATGGGCGACAGATTCTTCTTTAAAAACGTACCAATATAAAATCAAAAATACAAAATAATAAATTTCCTTTTCTATACATGGTTTGAACTTTCAAATGAAAAAATGTACTAGAGACAGAAAATAATAGTAATGTGAAACTCAAAAAAGAAAAAAAATATAATAAAAATAAAATAAATATTAATAACATATAAATTCATACTACTTACATTAATTAGATTATAACAATAGAAAAATTATTTTAAAAATTAAAAAAAATGATTTAAATTTTTAAATAATTTATTTTAAAAATTAAGAAAATAATTTAATTTTTTAAAAAAAGTTATTAATATTACGACATAATTGAGGTAAATGTAAAATTAAATATACATTTATGTTATGATATAACAATAATAATGACAGATCAGAGATCCGTACATTATTGACAGACTGCCAGCCATATACTCTAGGCGATCGAGCCGTCCGCAATTTTGCTAAGACCAATAAAGACCGTTGCAGCCGTGTCTGCCCGTTTCTAAGTCAAACTACAAGCACTACCTCCGGCAAACATTAGTGTTTTGTGTTTTTGCTAGAGCATACTTGCTTTTGATTAGTATCGACCGTCTAATAAATCTGATGTTCTATTGGATAGCAATAGCATGATATTTTATCATTTTATTTTTATAAATTTAATATATTAAATATATTTTTGAAATTAATATATATTAATAATCTAATTATTATTATTGATATGAAAAAATTAAAGTTATTTTGAAATAAATTTTACTAAATGTTAGTTGTTTGAAGATAAAAATATTTAAAACGTAAAAAAAAAATATTGAAAAATGAAGTTATTAAAATGATAAAAATGTCATAAAATGACTTTTTTTATTTTTATAGATAATTAATATATAATATTTAAATAAAAATGATAAATATGTTGGATTAATAAAAAATATGTCACTTTAAAGATGCAGTTTTTTAATGGTGCAATTTTTTTATGTTTTATTTTCTATGGATGATGAAAAAAATTAATACTGGTTTAAAAATAAAAATTTAGAGAAAAAAAAAAGTAGGATTATTTAAAAAAAAAATTTATGATTATAATATAATATCAGCTTTCACTATTCGTTCAAATTGAATGAATAAATCTACATTAATGATATCAATTTTGTACGTAATAAAAATTATTCATTGTACTGTTGATTCACACCGTCACGCAATTAAAATTGAAAATATGATTTAAGTGAGAAAAAAAAAAAAATTTTACTATTATTGTACTTTCTCTATATTATTAATTTTGACAATTTGATGAGGTATCAATAAATAATTCATTCTTTTAATAAGAGTACTTTTTTTTTAACCCATAATTTGTAATCTTATCAATATTAAGACTTTTTCTTTTAATAATGCCCAAAATTTGGTTTGTAACAGAAAAATATGATTAGTATAATCAATTTATTTAAAACTTATATTATATAATTTAATTAATTTATTTATAAATAATTTTATAATTATTTTATTATTTAATATTATAAATTTTAAATCTAATTAATAATTAATACGTTATTTAATATATATAATACAATCCTATAGACTTGTACCGTGACCTTTTTTTATTAATAAAAAAAAAAATCATTTACGTCATAGTTAAACAATATAACATTTATGGTACATGAGACTAGCTATAACATCAAAATAAAAGAGATGAAGCAATTATACATGAATTTATAGCTTAACTTGAAGCGATTTACAGGCAAATATGACATATTTTGTAATTTTAAAATTAGCTAACAATTAATTATAATATTTAATTAGTGTATAAGTCTCTCATAGGGTCAAGGTTATCTGTGAGGAAAGTATTTTACAACCACAACCAATCTAACTTAACTTATACCCGTTGAGTGTCTCACAATTGTGCCAACTGAATATACCATTTATACTTCTATCATGCATGCTCGTAAACCTACATACAAATCTTACAAACCTTTATACACAACAATCTATCAAAATAAAACACCACCAACAAATTAAATCCCTATATATATAAGTGAGCGTGTGATATAGGCATATAAGCAACAATTATCCATGAACGTAGTTTTCTAGTCCTAAACTAGACAAACTTTCATATATGGCAATTGAGCCTTAACATTTAATCCCAATAGAGCAACTACCCACACTAACAAATCTAATGGGCAATATAATAATTTCTATTTCAATCTCTGTATATCTTCTTTATTTGATTAACTGTGATATATGATTCGTTAAGATTGTGAGTAAGAAGGGGCAACCCAATCCCCAAAGAGAGAGAAGTGGTATTTAGAACTTGTAATTGAGAAATTATGGGTGAATAAAATCTAATATTAATATAAGAAAAAATTATTCTTGTAGTACTAAACTTATATATTTGGGGTATTTTAATTCTTAACTTCTATATTGATACAATTTAGTTTTTAAATTTTAATATAAAGGAGACCACTTGTAAAAAAAAAAAAAAAAAACACTTAAATACAAAAAAAAAATTAATACTAAAATTGACTAAAATGAGACATTTTATTAAATTTTGAAATTTAAGAATTATAAGTGGCGTTTAGTTCGCTGAATATAAAAATAATAAAAATGATAATTGTAATAGAATTGAACGTAATGAAAACAATATTACTATTATAATGTTTGTTTAAGCAAAGTAATCGAAATAAATAAGAATATTAAAATAAAGATTATAAAATTATAAATGAAGTAAAATTAAAAAATAAATTTTTTTATTACTAAAAGAAATAGAATGAAAAAAAAATCATAAATAATTATACAAATTGTAAGAAAAATAGAGCATTGTATTCTTAAGGACTGCATGCTAAGTGAGAATTACTGCTATTGATGTAATTTCTTTACATTCTATTACAGAGTACAGTCAAACTAAATACAGCAATACTCTAAATAATTCTCATTATAATTACGATTATTATGTTTCATGTTAGTTAACTATGAGGACTAAAATATAATAATTAAATATTTAAGATTAAAATATTCTAAAAGTATAAATTTAGTGGCCTTTTAGACATGTAGTTACCCCATTCTTAATAATTTGTATTGTTACAGCATTATTATCCTATAATATTAAATATTATATATTATGTTAGAATAATCTTAAAATTTAGAAAATTAATTTTTTAAATAATATTAATATGAAATACAATAAATATATATATATATATATATATATCAATTGTAATTCATAATTGATTGTCACTTAATGTATGTAATTTATCAAGTCATTTTTTAATAAAGTTTTTTTTTTTTTAATTTTATTTTATGTTAGAGGTTTAAACTATATTAAAAATATCACATAGTCTCACCAGTAATATTCCTGTACTAATATTCTTGTCAGATTTATGAAGAAAAAAGTATGCCGTGTCAGAAGAAATACGTTACTTTTTTAAAAACGAAAAATAAAAGAAAAATGGAGATAGAAGCCACATGGAAGAAACAAAAGAGGTTACTTTCGATCAAAGTGCGGGCGAGGAATATATTTTAGGTAAAATACAAACTTAAATTTTTTAAGATTTAATTTTTTTCACTCACTTTTTTATCTAAGGGTGATAATTTGTGCTATAAATCGATTGATCAAATCGAACCTGAATCAAAAAATATGAATCAAACACAAATCGAATTAAATTTGGGCTTGTTTTGGCCCAGCTCGAATAACACGAACAAATTTGGGTTGGGTTAGGGCCAGCCCATTAGCCCGAACTAAAATTAAATTAAATTAAATTTTAAATAAAAAATACTATATTAAAATTAAAATAATCTTTCATTTCTTTTAGTACTTCTCTTTTATGATATATTAGTTATTTTTTTCATTTTTCTTTTGAAAAATAAGCTGATAATGAATAAATAGTTATAATTTATTTATTTTGTCACAATATTATGCTACATTTTTTGATGTTAATGCATTTAGCATTTAAATCTACCTAATTCTTTAAACAAAAAAATAATATTTATATTTAATTTAAATTAGTATTATGAAGTTTCTATTTTTAAATTGATACTTGTGTTATACTATTCTCTTTTCTACTTGTTCCTTGTCTTGAGACTTAGATATTATGTAATAGTCAAAATTTTGTTCTTGTGTATATAAAAAAAGTTATATTATCGTGTAACATTTTAATTTACTTTAACTGTTCAATTTTTAATAAGTATATTCATTTAATCTACTCATCTTTATTTATTTTGTTTTTATTTGGTTTAATGCATTTACTCATTACCAAATTAATTTAGTAATTAACTTTTTACTTTAATAATTAATTTTTTATTATATATATATATATATATATATATATATATTTTTTATGTAATTTTATTTGAGCTTTAATTATTAAACATATTTTTTTTAATAAAAAAAGTCATATTAACTAAAATATATATATAATTAAAAATTTGGACTAGTTTGGGCCAGTTTGAGCCAGCTCGTTTGTGTTTGGTTTGGGTTCGAGCTCACATTTGCCAGCTCGAATTAAATTTGAATTGAGTTAGGGTTGAACCAATTTAGGCTGGGCTAGTTTGGGCCAGCTCGAACTAGCCCAGCTCACACGAATTGACACCCCTACTTTTATCTAAATTTAATTTATGTCTATTTTTTTTTTTTTACTATATTTATAATTTTTATACATAAAAAAAATTCTAACAGGCAAGCCCAGTTAACAAAATAACAAAAATAATATTGTATGTCACTATTTTTTCATAATTTCAAGGGACAGAGTTTTTTATTATATATAGTTTTATTGGATTTGATATTTTTAAAATACCCTAATTTATATTATCGTATTTTAAATAATTTTAAGTTTTAGTTAAATTTTTTTAAGTATTTAAATTTTAGTGATTGCTATTTTTTTTGTGTGGCTAAGATATACAATTTTTTAATTAATTACTAAATTTGATATATTAACTTCAATTTATAATATTAATATAAATAGTTTAAAATATATCTTAAAATAATTTAAACAATTAAAAAAATATTAGTAAAAAAATGAAATATAAAAAGATAAAAATACATTTTAAAAATAATAAATTAATATTAATATTTTAAAATTTATAATAAATTAAAAAAATTTGTATGACTTAACCAAAAAGATACCACTGAAATTGGAGAATCCAAAAAATTCTAATTAAAATTTAAAGTATTTGAAATATCAAAATAAAAATTGTAGTACTCTAAAAGTACCAAACTCTAATTTTATAAATCTAATTATACTTATCAATAATATTATAATATATTATTTATGATTTATTTTGATAAATAACAGTTTTTAAAATAACAAATGAAATAGCCAATTCTACTAACATTCTTTTTGTATGATAACAATGCTTTGATTTTTTTAAATTTTATAAATATTAAATCCTTAGGAATTAACAAAAACTACTAGTACAATAGAGCTACCAAATAAACATATAATACTTTATACTAACTAAATCTAGCATGTAATTTTAAAGCTATATTGATGATTTTTTTATTACAGTGAAATAACTGAAAATATTAATATAACTTTATTACAGTGATACTTTTATAGGCAAATTATAATCTACACAGGTTAAGTTTCACATTCAAATATATATATATATTTTTTAATACGCTCATAATTAAGAAAATATATTCACAACTTGAGATTCCATATATATATATATATCAATTTAAATATTGTTGTGAAATGTGAGGTTAGTTTGTGAAGATAAATATAGACATAGTTACCAAAGTGGGTAAAAAGGAAAAGCATTATTATCAAATAATTTTTATCAGGAAGATAATTAGTGCATGACAGTTTTGATACTTTTGAATTTACAACTTTTTGGCAGTAAAGTAAAGAATTAATTCTCTCTTTATGTTCACATTCCCTCTAAATATCTTTGATTCCTAATTTGTGATTTATAATTTCCAAATATTATTTTTATAAATGGAACCTCTATTTTTTAGCAATAGAAATCATATGCATACATCTGGGGATTCAAATTCATGAATTAGCCGAGGAGGAAATTAAGACTAAAAAAGTTCGTAACTTTATATAGAAGGCATATAAATATCAAACCATATTGTGCAATAGAATAATTGACCATTCTAAAATCAAAATTGAGAGAGAGGTAAAAAAAAAAAAAAAAAATACATGTATTTAGATTGATGATATTATCATCTAAATTGTACATTTTCCTCTTTAATGAAATTATTATTTTTTTAGATTCATTTTATATAACAAAGATACATTCATACACCAATTTAAACTCTCGTTTTCTACGTACAAAAAGCATAAGATAATTGAATATTTTACATCAAATAATAGACACTAAATAATATTTTTCTAAGAATATAACGTGTTTTACACGTTTAATTTAATTTAAAAATAAAAATAAAAACAACAAATTGCTTTTTATACTAAAATATTATCCAACAAAATTTTCTTAAAACATTATTATATATGACCACAAGAGAAAAAGTTTTATACAATACATGTATATAAATGATACGGAGAATCTTTATAATCATAATTTAATTTTTATACAGGTTTATTTTAATTAAAATACAAATAAAAAGATACATCACTTATAATGCATTTGTCTCATTTAAGTTTTTTTCCCACAATAAATACAAAAATTGGGTGCGAAAATAAGAATTAATTGAAAAGGAAAGTGAAGAGAATTGAATAGAAGTTTACAAGCAGTAACGTTAAAGTTTGGGGTAAGAACCCTTTTTTAAAGGGATCTAATGTTTTCATTAATTATAATTAAACCCAATCTCAATGCCCTTAATAGAAGTGACACCAAACCATCCCAAACTCACGGGTAGGGCATTTTGAAAACACATGTTAAAGATAACCGTTAAGGGCATAAAGGGAGAAGGCGACTTTTCAATCACAGATCGTACGGTGATTATTTAGTAGCCGTTGCATTTAAAATTTTAGACGAGCGTGTAGAGAGACAGACATATATCCGCCGTTTGTGTCTCAATTTCTATCAGATCCTTGGTCTATTTCTTATCATTTCTTTTATTTTTTTCTATTTTCTTCTTTGTACTCAAAAACCCAAGAAGAGAGAAACTTAAGAGCGTGAGAAGAAGAGAGAGATCGCTCCTTTATACCTTATGGGGATTTTTTGATCGGTCTCTCTCTTTTGTTCAATTCGAAGATTGCAGGATTACCCACTTCGAATTTGGAATTACAATCTACTTTAATCAGGTTTGTTTGAAGAAATTTCGTCAAGTACGTGTTTTAATTGGTATGTTTTGATGATTTCACATATGGGTTAATCTTTTGTTCTCTTTCTGATTCTTGAATGGATCTTTTCAGATTTTTTTGAGCTGGTAATTTTTATAATGATTTCGACAGTTTCATTTAGGAGGGCTCTCATGTTTGTTCATAATTTGTAGGTGTTTCAATTTCTTAGAATAGTTTTGATTGAAATAGATTCTGATTGTTGCTACTCTTTTTTCCACTGATAGAGACAATGGTTGGATCAAAAGAGAATAATCCTGGTGTAATAGGCCCTGCAAATATTCAGAGTAATTGAATCTGATTTGAATAATTGTATCAAATTGGTTTCAAGTTGTCATCTTTATTGATTAACTGTGAACTGATAGTTTTTATTTTCTGTTTTTAATTTTGGATTAAAGGAGGAATGATTGGTGGAGGAGGGAAACTCGTGATGGGTCAGAATCGTAGAGTTTTGGGTGAGATTAACCAAAATGTAGTTGGAGCTCTTCCTTGTGCTTTTGCAGTTAACAAGAGAGGCCTTTCAGAGTAAGTCTTCAATCCTTGTTGTTTGTTTGAAGAAAATGAAAGTTTAGATATTTAAAGCATTTTTGTAAAAATGATTGGATCAAGTGAGTCTTGTTAGTGAAATGCATAATGAGTTAGAGTTCCTTTTCTTTGATCATGAACTGTGAAAATTACATCCCAAGTTTGATTTCTTATTCTGCTACATTTTCCAGTAACAAACCGGGTAGTTTTAATAAGGTTTTTTGCCTTTCAATGCACGCTGCCAGTGTTCAAAACCCATCCATTCCAGTGAATCGACGCATAACTAGGTTAGGACTTGACTGTTGTCTACTTTTTGGTGGTTTTGAGTTTCAGGGTATATTTATTTTTGCTTCTAGTATCCTACAAAATGCGCTTTTTGAGCGCTTCAGGACCAAACATAAAAAAAATTTATCAGAAGCGTCACATTTTGTGCTTGCTCTCAATTTTTACCCCACTTGGTAATTTTGACTCTCTGTTTATTAGGAAGCTTGCTGCTCAGTTGGCTAACAAGAAACAACAGATGCTACCGGAGGTACTTGCAGTGTTTTTGAAATTGCAAGTTCAATTTGGTCTTTTCGAAATTTCAAGATCATTTTGAATTTTGGTCTTTACATCATATGATGAAGGGTATTGATGTTTAATTGTTAACAGGATTTACAGAAACCACTACAGTTGGTTCCCAATGTAAAGGAGTCTGAAGATTGTTTCATTATAGATGTGGAAGACATCAAGGCAAATGGTGACATACCTATGCCAATGTTTGTTCAACACACAGAATCTTTGCTGGAGGAGATTGACCAGATGGTATACTCATCCCTCAATTTTTATGATAGTACAATTTTTGTTATTTCTCAAATAATTATAATTTTTTTTTCTATAGGAGGAAGTGGAAATGGAAGATATAGCTGAAGAGCCGATTTTAGACATAGATAGCCTTGATAAGAAGAACCCACTTGCAGTTGTGGAGTACATTGATGATTTATACGTCTATTACAAGAAAATGGAGGTAAGTAGGATGATATGGCTTGCGGCTGAAAATACTAGATAGTAACTGTTAGTAAAAGTATATCGGAAATCACCCAAAGTAGGTCCTGTTTGGGTGAAAATCATAAAATTATTTTGAGTTAAGAAAATTTCATAATGTAGAGTTGTGTTTGTAGTTTGATTCTCGAGAAAAGAGTTATGTTTGTAGAATTTTCACATATTATGAGCATGAATTTACACATACCTTGCGGAATGTGTGTGGAAGTGAAATATGGGGAGAAAAAATTGTGAACGGTAACATGAATTGTGAAAATAACACCAACTCAAACTACATTGTGAATATTAGTATAACTCAATCTTAAAGAAAATTCAGGGACTTGAGGAAGTCATTGAACTTTTGAATGATTTGTGTTACCAGAATTCTAGTTTTGTTCCACCAAATTATATGGCACAACAACCAGATATCAATGAGAAGATGAGAGGGATTTTGATTGACTGGCTGATTGAGGTATGAAAAATATAACTTGTACAGCAAACAAGAGTTGTGAGTCAATTGAAATTGCTGACAATTTTAAGTGTAAATAACAGGTGCACTACAAGTTTGAACTGATGGATGAGACACTATATCTCACAGTGAACTTGATTGATAGATTCTTGGCTGTTCAACCAGTTATGAGGAAGAAACTTCAACTAGTTGGGGTGACAGCCATGCTTCTAGCCAGCAAATATGAAGAAGTTTCGGTTCCCGTTGTAGAGGATCTCATTCTGATTTCGGACAAGGCTTACAGCAGACAAGATGTGCTTGATATGGTAAATACACATTGTGTTTTGTAGTGGATCATGATTTCTATATTAATGGATCAGGATATTAATGGTATGTTCTTGCAGGAGAAGCTCATGGTCAACACTCTACGATTTAATCTATCAGTTCCAACTGCATATGTGTTTATGAGGAGATTTCTTAAAGCTGCTCAATCTGACAAGAAGGTTTACATTTTTACATGAACATATTATTCATTTAATTGTTAGACGCACATTTAAAGTAATAATTATGCTTGATCAATGTTCATAATATGTGATCAATTGTGCCGTGATTCAGCTCGAGCTGCTTTCGTTCTTCATGATAGAACTGTGCCTTGTTGAATATCAAATGCTCAATTTCCACCCTTCACTATTAGCCACGGCTGCAATATACACAGCTCAATGTACACTCGGCAGGTCTAAGAAGTGGAGCAAGACATGTGAGCAGTACAGTGGCTATTTGCAGGAACAACTCTTGTGAGTGTTTGTTGATTTAGCTCTGTTTGTGTTTGCTGTCTCATTCTTCATAATGTGTACATTAGCTCATCTATTTGGTTTCTATTGGTGGTATATGCAGAGAATGCTCAAGATTAATAGTTACATTCCATCAAAAAGCTGGAACTGGAAGGCTCACAGGGGTTCATCGAAAGTATAGTACATCGAAATTTGGATACGCTGCGAAGATTGAACCTGCAATCTTTATCTTGGAAGAATGAAAAGTTTCACAAAAGATACATTGCCTCCAGGCAAAATGGGTTTGATGCAAATTAAGCAACATAAGTTGCCCCTGGGTTTTTACCAAACTGTGTTTTTAATATTCCATTCCATTCCTTCTTTGGAAAAAGGAAAAAAGAAGATATAGTATGTTTCGTTTAAAATAATTAGGAGTCTTATGTTCATATTATTTTATGTGAATTATTTCCAAATAATTAGCTCTTTTTCTGTTTTTCCTTTGCATCTTTCTTGCCATATACATGAATGAGAATTTCCAAGTGTGAGAAATCAAATTTTCATGTTCTTTACCAGGAAAGTATGTAAATGTTTTCTTTTCTTGGTTCGAATCCTCCAAACAGTATTAAAAAAACAAAAACAAAAACAAAAAATTAACATATTAACCTTTAATTTCCATGTTTATTCTTCTTTTGGAGGAATCCACCATTTTTTTTTAATTACATGACATATTTATATATAAATTTTTATTTTTCTCACATGGATTTTTAGGAAAAAAAATAGTCTGGTGCTATGCAAGTTAATTAAGCTTTTCATAATCATTTGATGGTTATTTTCATGTCTATACTGCCATCAAACACTTGAGCCTTTATACATACTTTTAGCCAATATATATATATATATATATTAAATCCTGGTACGTATACGGTTTATTTTTGCATAACGTAGATTATGTTAAAAGAGACAAAGCAACTGTAACTAAATCATCTAAAAATATGAGGGTAACTTTCTTCTTCTTCTTCTTCTTCTTTTTTTTTTTTCCTTCTCTTTTTCATTTATAATCAAAGTGCTTTCAAATCAGTTTGAGTTTAATTGGGTGGTAAATCAAAGTCTTTTTCATTTCTTTTCTAAGCGTTATATCTAAACTCTTAAATAAACACTCATTTGCTGATATTTCATCAAGCTGCATCAATCAATATGATGTTGTATATTGATGTTTCGGTATTTCAGTATTCTAACTCAAGTAGCAAATTTCAGTATTCAATCCAGAACAAACAAGCCTTAACTTAGCAACAAAAACTTAAACATTAAGCGCTTGAGTGAATGCAATCGTAATTAACAAATTGGAACTTAAAAAATATGGAGCAGAAGGAAAATGAAGATTAGTTTGTATTACCAGAATTTATTACCAAAATTTGGTGCAAGAATATCATTTACATATATATAGCATTCAAATCACAAATAGGCAGAAAAAGTAAAACAAGACCGGTGGTCCGAAGCTTTAAAGTGTCTCATCGGTCAGATACCCAGTTCACTTTTCATGACATGTGTTAACAGAACCCAATTTCCACACCCACCAACATAACATATTTGTTGTATATGCCTCAGTTCATCAGCAAGCTAAGCTATCAGATAACCTTACATTTTCTCAACCCATGAACCAGGTAAGAATTCCTAGGGTGAATTTGAATTTTTTTTTTTTTAAATTTCATAAATTTCTTAGGTGGGTTTTAATCGTGAACTGATTTATTCATGTTATGAGACTGACTATACTAGTAGTTGAATAAAATGTTACCTTTTATAAAATATTTTCAGCTACTTCTTCTGACAATGGACAAGAAATAGTTTATTTATCGGAAGTTTTAAGGCTAAATCATAGCCTATACATATAATATTTCCCAAGAATTATTTTTCCTTAATCGAATAGTGGAATATTTGTATAAGGATGTGGTGGCTTGGAATTCAATATGAGAACAATTATATCTTACATCCGGATAGAAAATAAATCAAGCATTCAAGTTGTTGCATGTAAGTTACGGGTTAAATGTTTTAAATTCTCTCTCCTTTTGTCTGTTTTTTCCGTTTTATTAACACCCCTAAAACTTGTAATAACAAAACTAACACCCTTTGTGTTTAAACTTATATTTTTATGATTAAAAAAATGATTAATATGTCATTTTTTTTTAACACTCATTCAATTAGAATTGAACGACGAAAATTTAGACCCGTTCAATATTAAACGTTCAATATTATTAAAATGCTAGTTTTATTACTATAAATTTTAGGGATGTTATTTTTGATAATTTTTCTTAATTTTTTTATTGTTTTTAATCCTTCCTAATCCGTTGGCTTGCTTTCATCCTTTTTATTAATAATTATTTATCAATTGTTTTTCTTCTTTAATGCTATTTTTGTTTGATTTTAAATTAAAAACTAAAATAAATTAGTCAAGAATTTTCGTTACTTAAAAAAAAAAAAAACTAATAAATATTTAATATAATTTTTTAAGTTCAAAAATAAAAACAAAAAAATTTATCAAAGGAGTATAATTTATTTTTAAAAAAACTAAAACAAAAAACAATACTTGTATTTTTATATCCTCAAAAGGCAAAAGAAAAAAGAAAAAATATTTAGATGCACGTTAGAAAGATCCTCAATATGATTGAATAAAAAATGCATCGTGCACTTATATGCATTTTTTAAATATTATAAATACTGAATTTTGCTGAAATGCACAAATTTAAAATTAAAATGTTTCAATTATCATCTATGAGTGCTAACTTAATCAATCCTCCAGATTACTTGATCGAATCTGTTTCAAATTAAAAATCTTCATATCCAAAATTAGTGAAAAACAGATGGTTTTGGAAGGCTGCTCCGTCCTACACGCGTCTCTTCTAACATTTGAAAAAAGAATAAAGGAAAGAGGACATATAATTATGAAGAGTGAGACTTGGATTCACAAACACCAAGGCGTCTTGCTCTTACAACCAATGGAAACTAACCGAAAAACTGCAATAGATAGAGCAGACTGTTATGGATATTACATGGATTTCTATCATTTCCTCTCACAAAAAGGTGTCAAACTTCGATATTGAGTGTCCATAGAATATTAGAAGGATTCTGAGCTGAAGGCAACATAGATTGAGGGATCTCATCACCTCCTCACAGGTGGAGCAACACCTCTACCAGGTGCTCCACGACCAGCAGCCTGAGCCTGGGAAACAGAAACACATAATATCCGGGCTGAATCAGCTTCCACCAATAAAAATGGTTAGGCATAAAAACCAAAATAAATATAATCTGCATGATTCCAATATTCTCAAGCATGATAGTCAACAAAAAGTTAATTTGGAAAAACTTACCTTGGCCCTCATTGCAACAGCTCTGCCCCTTCCAACTCCAAGGGAAGCACCCTTACCCTTCATGATATTAAGAAAACAATAATCAGCAAACCATAATATATGCATTTGACTCCTGTTTTCTGCTTTATTTTTACCGTTGGTGTTTGATAACGGTTCGTTTTATGTTTTTAAAAAATATTTAGAAAACATTTCCAAAATATGTCCCTTTTTTTGAAAATAAAAAAAAACTCGAGTCAAAACTGTGTTTTCATGTTCTTGCTCTCAGTCCCTACAGGACCCCTTCTCTCTCTCTTCCTTGCCTCATTCTCTTCAAAAGCTACTCAAACTGCCACCTCTCTCTCTTTCTATTCTGCACCTCTCTTCTCCAAAACAAAATCTCTAGCCTCTAAAGGCATCATTACTCCTCTCTTCCATTCGGTAAGCTCAGTGACAAGCTTCAATCTCGAGTTTGCATATCAGAGGTAACTGAGGGTTGTAAAATATGCTGAGTTTCACAATTTTTTTGATAAGAATGCTGAGTTTCACAATAATTGAAGGATTATGTTGAAAATATTTCCTGATCTTTTTAGTAGGATAATATACTTAGATATTACTGATCAAATATTATTTTCTTGGTTTTAGAATTTTACCATTGTGTTATGCAATTGAGGTTCGGTTTTTGGGTTTTGGATATTCATTATTAGGATTTATTAGAAAATTTGAAGAGTTCGTGGGTCTGGATTTTATTGCTGTTGAGTGAGATTTGCTTATGTGTTTTTAATCTTGCACTTAACCACTCTTATATTAGATTTTCATTGTTTACCCCCTGGAAAATGAAAGACGGAAAAGGAAGAAGAAGGGGAAACTATGTAAGAACAATAAATCCTAATGACTTGTGATATTTAATACCCTTCCAATTCAACTAGTACAGAGCATGCAAGCTATGCAGATCTTTAATTCTAAAGTTCAAGCAAAATGGGCACTTACTATTCTTAGAAAAGCAAATTGGGTACTTTATGTAGTGTGAGGGCCAAATTCCTAGCGCACAATTCTTACATATAAGCACTCTAACTATTAAGTTTTCCAAGTCTTGCTTCACAATTAATAGTTATTAATTGCTAAACTTGTTTGTGTTTCATTCATACTAAAAATATGTTGGTATTTGTAACACACACAAATACTGAGCTAGTATTCTGATTCATATTAGTGAGGAAAGAAATTCACATATAAATGAAGGGAAAAAAAAAAAAGATGTTCAATTTATGTTAAAAACATGCCACTTTATCTTTCTTAAACTTTCTCTTTTCAAAATTTCCCCCGCACTTTTAAAGTTTCTGTAGACCAGTTCCCTTTAAACCAAGTCTAGGATTTGCAATCCTTTTCTTTGCTTCTATGTCTCGGGAGGCTATGGGCATTTCATTTCTTTTGTGTTTTCACCTTTCTGATTAGATTAATATAATAACATGAATACCATATGGATATCATGTTGATTATACTGCTATATCCACTTAATTATTCATGAATATTATGTCTTACTCGTGTTTCAACTTTCAATAAATACCATTGACGATTTTGAGTAATTGCCTATATTTCTAAGCTGATTATACTACTATATCATTTAGCCTTTAAGGAGGTGTTTAACTTGGGATTCTTTGGTTTGAAATTTGATTATGCAGTTGGGCTTCATAAGAGGAAGAATAAGAGCTAAAACTAAAAGGAAACTCAAAAGAAAACAGAACTTGAAGTCAAATACAGAACAAAAAACAATATTTAGAAAAATTTATCAAAATGTACCCTAATAGAATATAATCACTTTGAAAGTAAAAGACTACCTTGATTCTAGCATCTAAACGCTTGAACATTGGTGCATTCTTTAACATATCTGGGATAACCATGAACCTGAAAAAAATTGGATTATTATCGTAGAAATTAACTTATCATAGATCAGAAAGTGCATAATATGATTCGGACATTGAACTACAGACGCATATATTATTGTACCTGACTTTGCTGCCTCTTATAAATACATGTTCAAGCAGTGAAACTTTTCCATCCTGCAAAACAATCAACCAAATTAGAATCCAGTGAGAGCTCTAATATATGGAAGCCCGAAAGTACAAGAATAGCTATTAATAAAGAACAGATAAATAATTCCTCAAATACCAACACCTGATATCAGCATAGTCTTAAAACTCAAAAACAAAAATCTAAAATAAATCAACCAAATTATTAATTCTAGGGGGCTACCTAATCCTATTAAATCTTCACACAAAAACAGCTAGATTCTAAACATCTGGACATCAATAAAACACTCACTGACTTCAAAAAAATCGGGCGCACGTATAAGTTATAATTTCCAATCCTTCCTTCTAGGGTGTATTCCAATAACACAAAGCTTTCACAAAATGCAAATTCTATAATTCACAAACTCACCTCTATTCCCTCTATCCGATGTTTCTTTGCACAAAGTCAATCTACAACGATTTTCAACAGATTAGTTATTCGAAACAATTCCAGTACTCAAAATAGCTCCCAAATCTTGCAGGGAATTAAAGCAAGCTATTGCTCTAGGCTTTTATTTCAGCAGTGTCATCAACCTTTCAATAAAACCCAACAAACCCAAATAATATCGTAGCTTACAATAATTTCCTAAACCAAAAACCTAGGGTTATATACCACTGTCATAGAGAACAGGAAAGGACCAAAAGAAAAACTATACTTTCAGAAAGAGTAGGGGACAAAACGATATCTTTGAAAATCCAAGGGAAAAAATGAGAAAAAAAGGGTTAATGGGGATGAGGAAGTACCTTAGCAGTGAAGGTGATGTTTTCGAGCTGGCAATTCCAGTTATCCTCGCATTCAATCATGCTTCCCCTGTAGAGCTCACCGCTCTTGAGCTCAACTGTCACTATGTGCCCTGATGCTTCGTGAAGAAGCTTCACTGGTATTCCCAAGCTCCTGCTCATGGCTTCCTCTTCTTCTCAGTCTCTTTCTCGTTTCTCAGAGTGCTCAAAACCCTAACTGAGAGTAAACCACGATTTAGCTTGTCCGTTTTGATTTATTAATATGTTCGATGACGCCGTCATCTTTTGGCGGGGTACTTCTGATATTTCTCTTTTAGTTACTTGATTTCTGCCTAATCTTTTAGTTTTAGCTTAAAATTAAAGTTACGAGATTAATTATACAAAATAAAAGTAAAATATTGTCAATTGCCTCGGAGAACAAGGAGAAAATATGAGTTAGAAAAAAGATTATAATACGTTATGAAAATATGTAGATATGTAATATGTTATTATAAAAAAAATTTACCCCTTATTTTAACTCTTACAATATAATTTCATCTTAATTTTTAAATTTAAATAAATTTATTAAATTTAAAAATTTAAGTATTTATTTAAAAAAACTAAAAACCATAATGTAAAGTTAATGAGATTGTGAAACTATAAGTACTGTTGAGCCATAATTTTAACTTTACTTTTGATTCATCCATTTAATATATTTTTTTGGGTCCTACTAACAACAATTCTCAAACTTGTTTCAAACTTTTAAATAATAATAATAATAATAATAATTTAGGAAAAGTTCATAAAATGTTGTTACCCCAAAAAAGAAAAAAAGTTTTGGAAAAAAAAAAAAAAGAGTTCCTGAAATTAATTATATAACGAAATACAATATTAACACCTTACTTGAAATAACTAAAACTTGAGATATAATATATACATTCAAACTTTAGAGATTTTTTTTCTGATATATTTAAATATTCACTGGGTTGTAATTTTAGTTTTGCAAGTTATATTATTTCGATTTGGAACTTTGTTGCTTTAGCTTTTAACTGCATCAGAGAGTCTTCCTCAAATTTTGGTTGGGGTTTTGTCTAATAACAGTATTTTGCAGCTTGAGGCCATCAGGCCACTACAGTATACATTAGGGATGTCCAAAAATCGGACCAAATCGATCAAAATCGAAAAATTAGATTGGATCGGACAATTTCATGAAATACATGGTCCGATCTGGTTAAAAATTATACAAACCGTTGGTAAAACGGTCCGGTCCGATTTTGTAAATTTTTTAACCAATCGGACTGGACCGGACCGTTAAAAATAAAATATTAATTTTTTTAAATAATATATTATTATTATTATTATTACTAATATTATTATTATTATTAATAAATTCGCAAATACTGTGACTCTGTGTACCGAGGAAAAATATATTACTCTGTTAGTGTTAATCTATATTACTCTGTTAGTGACTTAGTGTTATAACAGCTCTCTGTTATAACTAATATTATTAATTCCCAATTTTCCATTAGTCCATTATGCCATTACCCAGTAAAGCCAGGATAATTCCCAATTTTTCATTAGTCCATTAATTCCCAATTTTTCATCTGTTATAACTTTTATGAATTAATGTATTATGAATATGTATTTTATGGATTAATGTATTAATTTGTTATTATGTGTGTCGCGTTATTATTTGATTATATTTTTAGTTATACAAAAAAGTTTAGCAAAATAAATTTTAAAAACCATTGAAAACCGTTAACTAAATTGGACCAAATTGGACGGTTTTAAAATTTTCATTAGTTAAATGGTCTGGTCCGGTTAAAATAATATGAACGGTCTGGTCCGGTTAATTTTTTTTTACTAAAAATCAGACCGGACCGTGGACACCCCTAGTATACACAGATAGAGAAGAGTGCCGAAGAAAAGGGGTAATTTGAAAAGAATTGAGTTAAAATTTAGGTATGTAAGAGGTACATATATAAATAATTAGGAAATAATTTGTATGTAATTAATTATAAAGTAAACAAAAAATAATAATAAATTAAAAGAAATAAATAAAAAAATAATACAACTTAAAACTCATAATAATAAAAATATCATCCTTATTTTGATTTGAGAGGATATAGTTAGTATTAGTTTAATATTATGAATGCTATTTTTTTTTATTATAAGTTTTAAGTATAATTGTTTTTTTCATTTTCTAAAAAAAAATAGGATGAAAAGCACTAAAAGTTTCATAGTTTGGGCAAAATAGAAATTTAATCTTATAACTTTAATTTGGAGCAACTTAATTTTATATTTTTATAAAAGGTACATTTTAGTTACGTAAAATATATAATTTAGTTTTTATTTTATTTTATTTTAAAATTAAATATAATTTAAAAATTATAAAAATAAATTGCTCATTTGTTTAAAATTATGAAACTGGAAATAACTTTACCCAATGAAAAAAAAAATCTAACTTAAGTCGTAATTGTTTCTTTCCATCAAAGTTAGTTGGAGACGAGAATGCTATTCTGAATGCAATGGTATTGGCTGGCCCATTCTATTAAGTAAAATCAATAAGGGTAACAAGCAACAACAATTTGTTCAAATGGTGGAAGCTTCGATGGATTATCCAATTAAGACATAAAATTAAAAATTTAATATAAAAAATGATATGTTGGAACATTTTTTAAAATAAAAAGACATAATTTTTGGCTAAAAGGTTGCAATAGTTTGACAAATACATTTTAGTAAAAGATGCATTGAATAGTTGCAACTTTTAGAATTGAAATACTATGTTAAAAGGTTGTGACTTAAATAAAAAAATATGACTTTTTGATAGGTTATAATTGTTACGAACAATTATATATGTTCTAAAAGACATGACTTTTGGAAAAGTCACAACTAATTAAAAAGTTGCAACTCAATTGAAAAGGTGCATAGAATTCTATAAATAGACGATTCATTTAGGCTATTTGAATATTTGAAAGAATAAGAAAATTGATAAATATTCTCTAACATTTTTCACTACAATTTATGTATAAATAAAGTTAGTGTTCTAAATACTGCAGATTTAGAACATTAATTATCTTGAGTGCTCTTTAAAGTCAAATGTGTTATTGAATTGTCTTCGTGAATGTACATGGTAGACAACAAGAGGTTTCATTATATCTTAGAAGCGTATTTGCTGAACCTTAATGCTTCATCGAATTGATGGGGGCAAATAGCGTCTTAAGGACAACGACTTAAAGTCGTGCCTTAAAGCCAAATTCAAATACAGTATTATTTACAGAAATTTTGCAGTATTGCAATTAAATTTTATGAAAACTTGACTTGAAGATCGTAGAGATCAACATTCAACAACAAGTTCAAAAAAAATTTCCCTTGATACATAGCGTATTGTCATGCTATGCTATGCTACCTTATTTAAGCTTTAAGGTTTTCGAGTCCCGCATCTTGTTTTCATTGTGGTATAGTGAAGAAAATATTATGCATGCTATTTGGATATGTCCCCTTGCTAAGGGGGGTGTTAGGAAATTTAGGAGTTGAAGCTAACACACAATCAAAGTAAAGTTGAGAGAATGAAGATAAAACGAACACAAGTATTTACGTGGTTCACCCAAAATGATTACGGGCTACTCCACGGGCAAAGGCCAAAAGGAATTCACTATACTGAAAAATTTACAACCTCTCTCTAAATACAAGGAGAGAACAAGATACCTCTCTCTCTTATACTAGGAGAATACAATTAACCTCTCTCTCACAATGAGGAAAGAACTTTTCTAAGTGGAGAAGCTTGGAATGCTTAGGATGTTTTAGATTTTGGGATGATAGAAATGAGCAAATGAGCTCTCTATTTATAGAGAGAAAAATGTTACTATTTGGAGAGATGACACATGCGCTTAGCTCATCATTTTGATGATGCAAGCGCTTAGCTCATCACTTTGATGATGTAAGCGCTTAGCTCATCACTTTGATGATGTAAGCGCTTAGCTCATCACTTTGATGATGCAAGTGCTTAGGTCATCATTTGAAATTGCAATAATATTCCATCAATTAAGCCATCCCTCTTGACATTGTTTAAGAAGTTGAAAATGGCTTCACACTTGTCTTTCAATCTCCCACTTGAAGTCATCTTTCACGATTATCTCTTCCAACTAGCCTTTGCTCAAACCCTGCTGCTTACGTCTCTGCTAAGCCGTACGAGGATCGACACCATACAAACTTGTCAGTGTTGATAGGTTTTGTCATTACATCTGCTAGGTTCTCTTTTGTGTGAATTTTTAACATATCCACACTTCCTTCTTCCACTACTTCTCGAACAAAATGATATTGTACTCCTATGTGCTTAGTTCTGGAATGAAATGCTGGATTCCTTGCAATGTGCAAGGCGCTCTGACTGTCACAATACACAAGAATCTTCTCTTGTTTGTGCCCCAGCTCCTCCATTAATCTTCTTATCCAGATTGCTTCCTTGCAAGCTTGTGTAGCTGCCATGTATTATGCTTCTGTTGTAGATAATGGTACAACTGTTTGCAGTTTTGAAACCCAGCTTACAGCTCCACCTGCAAGTGTGAACACATAGCCAGTAGTGGATGTTCTTTTGTCGAGATCTCCTGCAAAATCTAAATCAACATATCCTTTGACAGTAAAATTTGATCCTCCATAACATAATGCAGCACTTGAGGTTCCTTTGATGTATCTAAGGATCCTCTTTACTGTGTTCCAATGCTCTCTACCAGGATTCGCCATAAATCGACTAACCGCTCCCACTGCTTGTGCAATGTCTGGTCTTGTACATATCATAGCGAACATCAAACTTCCCACTGCTGATGCATACGGTACTCGAGACATATCCCTCCTCTCTGCTTCATTGCTAGGAGACATACTTGAGGATAACTTAAAATTAACAGGAAGTGGGGTAGATATTGGCTTACAATCTTGCATGTTGAAGCGTCGCAAGATCTTGTTGAAGTAGTTCTTCTGAGAAAGCCAAATCTTCTTGTTATTTCTGTCTCGGTGAATCTGCATCCCTAGAATCTTGTTTGCTGGTCCCAAGTCCTTCATATCAAACTCCCTAGCCAATTGAGCCTTTAATTCTTGGATTTGATCTTTGTTGGGTCCTGCTACCAACATGTTGTCCACATACAACAACAAGATAATAAAGTCATTATCACCATCAAACCTTTTGTAGTATGTACAATGGTCTGAACTAAGTCTGTTATATCCAAGGCTAATAATGAAGGAATCAAATCTCTTATACCAACATCTCGGCGCCTGTTTGAGACCGTACAGAGATTTGTTCAACCTGCAAACCAAGTCCTCCTTGCCTGTTTCAGCAAAACCTTCTGGTTGAAGCATATAAATTTCTTCTTCAAGTTCTCCATGAAGAAATGCAGTTTTTACATCAAACTGCTCTAGATGTAAGTCAAATGTTGCACACATTGCCAAGATTACGCTGACTGTTGTAAGTCGTACTACTGGGGAAAATATTTCATTGAAATCAATACCTTCTTTCTGAGCGTATCCTTTTACCACCAATCTTGCACGATACCGTTCCACTTGATCATTGCTATCTCGCTTGATCTTGTAGACCCATTTGTTACTAATGGCTTTTCTTCCATGTAGTAATGGTACTAGTTTCTAAGTCGTGTTCTTATGTAAAGCTTCAATTTCTTCCTGCATTGCTGTCATCCATAGAGATGCATCTGAACTACTTGTAGCTTCATGGAAAGTTGATGGCTCTCCATCCTCCGTTAAAAGACAGTATGCAACATTACTTTCAGTAACATACTCCGAGTGCCAAGTTGGCGGCCTTCTTTCACGAGTTGACCGACGAACTTCTGGAGCCTCGGACTCAACTGGTTCTTGTACATCGTGTTGTGGTGCTGCTTCAGTAGAATCTTGAATTTCTTGTATTGAATTATTTTCTACCTGAACTATTGTAGTCTCTGAATTCTCATTTGATGTGCTATCGACTCCATCTTTTCTTTGTAATTGATCTTCTGCAAAGATCACATCCCTGCTAATTATGAGATTGCGGGTAGTGGGATCCCACAAGCGATACCCCTTGACACCATCAGCATATCCCAAGAAGATACACCTTCTGGATTTTGGATCCAACTTCGATCTTTCTTGGGCGTTGTACATTACGTACACAGGACATCCAAATGAATATAAAGTAGAGTAATCTGCTGGCTTTCCAGTCCACATCTCCATCAGTGTCTTTAACTCAATTGCCGTTGATAGCGACCGATTTACCACATAACATGCAGTTTTGGCTGCTTCTGTCCAAAAGGAGTTTGATTGACCTACAGACCTCAACATAGCTCTTATCTTTTCTGCAAGAGTTCTGTTCATCCGCTCTGCCATTCCATTTTGTTGAGGCGTGTATGTAACTGTGAACTGTCTTTTAATACCTTCTTGCTTACAAAGTGCAAGAAACTCGCCGTCTATATACTCCCTTCCATTATCTGTCCTTAAACACTTAATCTGCTTCCCAGATTCAAGTTCCACCTGCGCTTTAAAGTCTTTGAATACTTGAAAGACATCTGACTTTTTCTTGATTGGATATACCCAACACCTTCTAGAGTAATCATCAATGAATGACACTAGGTACTTTGCACCTCCTAGTGACATTTCTGGTGATTCCCATACATCAGAATGAATCAAGTCTAAAATGCCTTTACTCCTTGCATCAGATCTGCTAAACTTCAATCTATGCTGCTTACTTGTAACACAATGCTCACAGAAAGGTAGATTTACCAATTTGAGCCCTGGAAGCAACTTTTTGTCGGAGAGAATCTTCAAACCTCATTCCGACATGTGGCCCAATTTGAGATGCCACATCATTGTTGATTCTTCTCCTTTACTGGTTGACGCGACACACGCATCAGCTTCCTGTAGTGTTTTCCCTTTAAGCATGAATAGATTCGCTGCAATCTTTTCTGCTTTCAAAACCACAAGCGCACCTCTGACAATTTTCATGATCCCATTTTCGACATGGGTCTTGCATCCAAGACTGTCTATTTGCACCAAAGATAGTAGATTCTTCCTCAAGCCCTTCACATGACGTACCTCTTGAATAGTGCGAACTGTACCATCAAACATTTTTATTTTGATAGTACCAATACCAGCGATTTCCAAGGCATGATCATCCCCCATGTGTACATAACCTCCTGAGATTGGTTCATATTTGTGGAACCATTCTTTTCGAGATGTCATGTGCCATGTTGCTCCTGAGTCTATTAACCAGACGTCAGAAAACTACTTTCTACCTTCAACTACTGCTGTAGCCTCGCTGTATAAGACTTCACCATTATCAGGGATACTTGCTACATTCCCTTGAGCATTTGGTGGCTCAGGGTCTCCATTCCTCCTTCTACTCCAACAATCCTTTTTGACATGCCCTTTCTTGCCACAATTGTAGCACTTGAAATTCTTCTTACTTCTTGATTTCGATCTACCATGATTTTGACTCCCACTAGAGCCACGTTCTGTTGATCTTCCTCTCATCACCGTCAAAGCTTCTGCTTGCTGCGAACTTACTTGTCTATCTTCTTTGTTTTTACGCCAAGTTTCTTCTTCCAAAACAGCAGCTGTAATTTCGTCAAAGACTAGATAATCCGAAATGATGTTGTTCGTCAGGTTGATGATGAGTTGATCATACGAGTCAGGTAGACTTTGAAGTAGAAGCTCCGCACGTTCAGTTGTCTCTATTTTGTAACCTATTGATGTAAGTTGCGAAAATAGAGTATTCAAGGTGTTGATGTGGTCGGTCACTGATGTGGATTCCGCCATTCGAAGAGTGTAAAGTCTCCTTTTTAAGAAGATCTTGTTGTGAAGTGATTTGGCCTCGTACAGTCTTGTTAGAGTATCCCAAATCTCCTTTGCTGTCTTCTTTTCTGCCACACTGGATAAAACTCCATCGGCTAGTGCTAAGTGTAGATCAGCAATTGCATTGCCATCCTTTTCATTCCATTTTTGATCATCAATGATTTCAGCTGGCCTTTCTCCAATTGCTTCCAAGCAATTATCCTTCCTCAAAATTGTTTTAATCTTCATTTTTCAAAACGAAAAATTACTTCCGTTGAACTTCTCAACATCGAACTTTGTTATTGTCGTCATTTTTGATATGCTTCTTACTTGAACCGGCTCCCACTGTTACACGTAAACAATAATTGTATTTGTGAACAGTAACCGTATACGTGAACAGTAATCGTATACGTGAACAGTAACCATATACGTGAACCGTGAACAGTACCCACAACCAAAGCTCTGATACCACTGTTAGGAAATTTAGGAGTTGAAGCTAACACACAATCAAAGTAAAGTTGAGAGAATGAAGATAAAACGAACACAAGTATTTACGTGGTTCACCCAAAATGATTACGGGCTACTCCACGGGCAAAGGCCAAAAGGAATTCACTATACTGAAAAATTTACAACCTCTCTCTAAATACAAGGAGAGAACAAGATACATCTCTCTCTTATACTAGGAGAATACAATTAACCTCTCTCTCACAACGAGGAAAGAACTTTTCTAAGTGGAGAAGCTTGGAATGCTTAGGATGTTTGAGATTTTGGGATGATGGAAATGAGCAAATGAGCTCTCTATTTATAGAGAGAAAAATGTTACTATTTGGAGAGATGACACATGCGCTTAGCTCATCACTTTGATGATGTAAGCGCTTAGTTCATCACTTTGATGATGCAAGCACTTAGGTCATCCTTTGAAATTATAATAATATTTCATCAATTAAGCCATTCCTCTTAACATTATTTAAGAAGTTGAAAATAACTTCACACTTGTCTTTCAGGGAGGTACGGAAGGAAACATGTTTTTACAAATAATATCGATGTTCGAATTCATAAAATTAACATTATATATGTGATGGCCAAGTTAATCAGATCATCACACGTGAGTAACGTCATATGTTTTGTATTATTAACACGGCTATATTGTATTGTAAAATTATATTGATATCAAATTCTTATAAAAGCATTTTTAATGGCATATTGATGCAATCATGCCCCACAACTATCCGATGAGCGTAACGTTAACGGTCGTGGTGTGATCACGTGGACATTTCCATTGTTTTATCGTGAAGACAATCAAAATGAATCCAACTATTCAAGGGAAGGAATAGAAACGTAACACTTGGAAGCAAGCAATGATTGTCGTGATTTTAGGACGGTGACACCAACGGCGCAGAAGATTTGATGCTCCTGTTTCCGATAAAAATGGGTAATTTAATATCTCCAGCTGTGATTTGAATGGGTCTGAGTTCAGGTGCTCTTTTGACGGCTTGGATCAAAGGAAACTTTTAATAATGATTACTGAAGAGAGAGTGAAATTGTGAAAGATGAGGAAGAGTGGTTGAGTTGGAGAAGATGGTTCGTGCATTGGGTCTAGTTGTCACGCCCTCATCTGGGTGTTTCCCCCCTTCTTCAACAAAGGTCCCTTTACTAACCCAGTTCCATTTTGTTTCTATATTTGAAAATAATGCTATGCTTTTTAACTTTTCAGTTAAGTTTCAGTACTGCTTTGATTGCCTTCCATATGTTTGATGATTATACGGTTACAGAAAATGTTTCTTCTTTTGATGACAATAGTGGGTTTGGTGCATCGTTGTTAATTCATTTATAATTAGGTCAAAATCTTCTTATGGCATGATGATACTAAATTTTGATGCTCCTATTCAAATTAAAGGTTTTCACAGCTAATGCCGGGTAGAAAGTATAGTCATGTGAGTTTCTATGTTTATTGTTCATATCTGATGGACTATTTTTATCTTTTGTACAGGCTTCAAGAAATAGCAGCCACTTTATAAAAGAGTTGACTGCAAGGGTGAGGTTTGGATCTCAAGAGTTGCTTAGGCAACATAAAGTGCTATTTTCGTCTAGAAGTTCAGTTCCTGGAAAGGTACCGTTCTCATTTCTAAATCTTATCATAGATTAGTGGGTTTTAGATATGATTTTATTTTATTTTTCAACAGTCTGATTTTGTTTGAGTATCATGAGTACATGTTGTGTTGAGACCGTACCTCACACAAAACTTCATCGTTTTTGGCAGGAATTAGAATAGATAATTTCTTTTTATTAGAAATTAAATGTCATCCTTGGATTATCTCTGTTAGATCCAGCACAGGTCCAAGATATCAGCTATATTGACAGATGACAGGTCAACAACAATTGCTGCTGATGAAGAAATGGAACATCTTGATATACTTAGAGTTGATCCCAGCTTGGAACCATACAAGGATCATTTCACATATAGAATGAGAAGATATTGTGATCAGAAAAATCTTTTTGATAAATATGAAGGAGGTCTTGAAGAATTCGCTAGAGGTAACTTGTGTCATTTGTTCTACATATACGAACAAGTTTTACACTTCGAAACTATTATATTTATTATACAAGCAAGACCAAAGCGTAATAGCATGGACAAGAGGTAACTGTCATGAAAATGAAGCCATAAGAATGAAAACCTTTGATTCCTTTATGTAGGTTATCTGAAATTTGGATTTAATCGAGAAGAGGGAGGCATTGTGTACCGTGAATGGGCCCCTGCTGCACAGTGAGCTTGTTAGCTTTCAAATTTTATTTTGTTAACTATGCCACTATTATGCTTAGAAACTTTATGCCTAATGATATAGGGAAGCCGAACTTATTGGAGACTTTAATGGATGGGATGGCTCCAATCACAAGATGGAGAAGAACCAATACGGTGTTTGGAGCATCAAGATTCCTGATTTGGGTGGCAATCCAGCCATACCTCATAACTCTCTGGTCAAGATCCGCTTCAAGCACAGTGATGGAATCTGGGTTGACCGCATCCCTGCTTGGATCCAATATGCCACTCAGGATGCAACAAGATTTGCCGCACCATATGATGGTGTCTATTGGGACCCACCTCCCGAAGAAAGGTGTTTTCATCTTTTCTCTTTCTTGAGTATCATAATGTGAAGAAAGGTGTTTTCATCTTTTCTCTTTCTTGAGTATCATAATGTGAATATATTCCGCGGATCGAAATGCAATTGTTTGAAAGGTGATAAGTGTGGTTCTAGCAATGTATGTGTATTTTCTTGTACGCAAATTATCTAATTTTTTCTAGACCAAAAGTTAGAAATATGATGTTTCAGAAATGCTGGATCATCAAATACACTCAGTAATCTGATAAAGAATTTTGTCTCATCGCTTGGTTCACTTTGGCCCATTTGAGTTCTCTTTTCTGTCCAAATTTCACTAAATCTTGTTTCATAAGTTTTTTTTAACTCTATAGGTACTACTTTCAACATCCTCGTCCGCCAAAACCTGTTGCCTCAAGAATATATGAGGCTCATGTTGGAATGAGTAGCTCAGAGCCTCGTGTCAACTCATATAGAGAATTTGCTGACAATGTTTTGCCTCGTATCCGGGCAAACAACTACAACACAGTCCAATTAATGGCCGTGATGGAGCATTCTTATTATGCATCATTTGGCTATCATGTGACCAATTTTTTTGCTGTGAGCAGCAGATCTGGAACACCAGAGGATCTTAAATATCTGATTGATAAAGCCCATAGCCTAGGTCTGCGGGTGTTGATGGATATTGTTCACAGTCATGCTAGTCACAATGTCACTGATGGCCTCAATGGGTTTGATGTTGGTCAAAACTCACAAGAGTCCTACTTCCACTCTGGGGATCGAGGCTACCATAAGTTATGGGATAGCAAATTATTTAACTATGCTAATTGGGAAGTTCTCCGTTTTCTGTTATCCAACTTGCGGTGGTGGCTTGAGGAGTTCAAATTTGATGGATTTCGATTTGATGGAATAACTTCAATGTTGTACCACCACCATGGGATCAACATGGTATTTACAGGGGATTATAATGAGTATTTTAGCGAAGAAACAGATGTTGATGCTGTTGTTTATTTGATGCTGGCAAATACATTGATCCGTACAATCTTGCCAGATGCAACTTTAATTGCAGAAGATGTTTCTGGTATGCCTGGTCTAGGTCGGCCTGTCTCTGAGGGTGGTACTGGTTTTGACTACCGGTTGGCAATGGCTATCCCTGACAAGTGGATTGATTACTTAAAGAACAAGGATGATGGAGAGTGGTCTATGAAAGATATCTCATTGAGCTTGACAAATAGGAGATACACTGAGAAGTGCATATCTTATGCTGAAAGTCATGATCAGGTGTGGGAATTATAGTTTTGGTTTTGCTAGTTGCGGTTACTACTTTCTGCTGGTTTCACCTTGATTCAATAGAAAATGCCTAATTTTTTAAGCTATCATTGTGGATCTCCGTTGCCAAAATATGAGTACATTTCTTCTAAAGTAAAAAATCAACTTTATTGTCGTTCAAATTGATTTTTTCACATATTTCATACAATGTTGTTTGCTTTACTGTGTAGGCAATCGTGGGTGACAAGGCCATGGCATTTCTACTGATGGACAAGGAAATGTATTCTGGCATGTCATGTTTGACTGATGCTTCTCCTGTCGTTGACCGAGGAATTGCACTTCACAAGGTATGTCTGTACCAATACATCGGAGTGGCTGTTTACAAAATTATGGTCTCTTCATTGCTTAACTGACTGACTTCTCTATCTCAACAACCATTCTTTCTAGATAAATTTTCAATTAATCTAAATGTATTTCTGAATTCTGATTGGATAGAAGCTAATGAGATGCTGCCAGTCATGTTGAACCCATCTGCCTGGTCACAGATTGACGTGTTGATTTTTGGGATGTGCCTGTGGCACGAGTGATTCAATACTTAAATTTAATTTTGTATTTTGACAATTTCTTCTTGTATTTTTTTTTTCCAGATGATACATTTTATAACTATGGCATTAGGAGGCGAGGGCTACCTTAATTTCATGGGAAATGAAGTAAGTATTTGTCCCAATTTTTGTGTGTGCTAAACTTATGGCAGCACTGTGCTTCTGACTTGGCATATTTCATTGGTCCACAAAAATGACTCTGGACTTTTTAATCTAATCAGCACTGATAAACAACTCGACATGTACAAACAAACGAGATATAAATGACAACCAGTGTTTATCATACTGATAACTTTATTGAAGCTTGCAAACAGTAAGGGACTATATCACGTCCTGGTTGGACGTTTATAAGAAAAAGCCTTTCTCATCTCATCACTATGATTATGTAAAACCCACATGACACATCTTCCAGTTCCTAGTTGTAAAAAGCTATAATCTTTCAAGTCTAAAATGAATGCGTTTGCAGTTTGGCCATCCTGAGTGGATAGACTTCCCCAGAGAAGGCAATGGTTGGAGTTATGAGAAGTGCAGACGCCAATGGGACCTAGTGGATACAGATCATTTGAGATATAAAGTATGGATCACACTTTTATATTGCATAGTTAATATCTGTTAACTATGGTGTGCTTCATGATTTAAAATTTAAAATTTCAGTTGTTTCTCACGTCTTTGTAAATTATTAGCAACCAAAATAATCTTTGTTGCATCAACATAAAATAAAATAAAAAACTCAGGTACATATGCTTGTCACACACACGAGTTGCATAGACATGAACAATCGAGATACTTGCAACTAGACGTGGATATAGGTATAGCATTTGATTTAACCCAAGCCCACATCACTGTCAAGTGTCAACTCCCATTGCAGTTAAAAAGGGAAGGAAAAAAAAATTTGTTCAATTACTTTGAGAAGGTTTCTCTTAATGCAAATATAAGTTTCTCAAGGACCATATAATCTAGTGCACGTGTGGACCTTCCAAGATTTATAGGTAGTGACCAAACCAAAGTCTATTTGCATTTTCAGCCTGTCGTTCAGACATCAGAGTAAAAACTGAAGTGTAATATATGCTTCATGTACCTTATCTTGAAGCGTTGATAATTATTGCTTGTATTGTTTCTTTTATTTACCACAATTAAAACTCATAAGCTTGTCTCTTCTTTCATTATTGTCCAGTTTATGAATGCGTTTGACAGAGCTATGAATTTGCTTGATGAGGAATTTTCATTCCTTTCATCAACGAAACAAATAGTGAGTTGTACGGATGAAAAAGACAAGGTACAAATAATTTCAACTACTGTAATTGAAACCAACTAGAATAACAATGAAGTGACTTAACTGAAGTCTCTTTCTTTTCTAACAAGCTCCATATTTTCTTCTAAAAACTTTATCTAACTGTGTAACTCACAGGTTATTGTCTTTGAGCGTGGAGATCTGGTTTTTATCTTCAATTTTCATCCAGAAAATACATATAAAGGGTAGGTTTCGTGTGCCAAAAAAGCTGTATATTTTCCCTCTTGCTTGCAAATGGCAGCACACCAAACAGTTGAACAAGGCTTGGATTATGATAATGTCACCACCATTGTTTATTTAGTTTTTTTGTGTGGCTTTCTAATCTCAAACATACAGGTATAAGGTTGGGTGCGACTTGCCTGGAAAATACAGAGTTGCACTTGATAGTGATGCTTGGGAATTTGGTGGGCACGGAAGAGTAAGTAACCTTTTAACAACCATCTTCCTTGCCTGATAGTGTTGAATTTGTAAAGAAAGTGTATTGTAAATTGCTCAGGTTGATTAATGTTTAGTTTTATTTGTAGTGTCGTTTTAAAATTGACGTTTAATACTTCATATAAAATTACTATTTTTATGAACTGCCATCAGTACACATTCCTCTTGTTGACAGTGAATGAGAAATGTCCACTTTTTATCAGTTGATATGAAGTATTGATCTCTTAGATGACAATTTTATGGTAGGTGGGGCATGATATAGACCATTTCACTTATCCTGAGGGAATACCAGGTGTTCCCGAAACAAACTTTAATAATCGTCCCAACTCCTTCAAAGTACTCTCCCCTTCTCGCACATGTGTGGTAAGATCCTCTTTCCATGTTCTTTTGGGTTTGTTTTCAATGGTGACACCGATTAGCAGTCAAAAATGTCAGAATCATGAATGTCATCATACTTACCGAGTTACTGTCTTCCCCTAAAAAGAAGATTTTATGTGATATTCTTTCTACTTTTCTGGTAATGAAACTTGAAGGTTTACTATAGAGTTGAAGAAAGTGAAGAAGAAAACAAAAGCAGGGATATGGTGAGCACTGATGGCGCGGTGTCAGTAACAACTGCAGCAAAATATAGTAATAATTTAGAAAAACCAGGCCCTTTGGTTGGTTCAACTAAGACATCGCAGAAAAGAGGGTCGTCAGATGACTAATAATCTGTTTAGCCTGCACAAATCCAAGGTCTTCGCCTTGTGCAATGTTATTGTTACCTCGTGATGTGTTTGTTATTGCTGAGTGTGAATAAATAAGCACTGATATTTTCTCAGCTTGTAAATATCAATCCTCAGATTGTTTAAGTTTTGGCATTTTGAAGTGTAATCGAAAATGATCGAGTATCGACCATAAACTCTAGTATCGCTGTATAATATGTAGTCACATTTTCCTCATGTGAAAACAGTTGTATACATTTGGCAGAAATATCAACCTGAGGCGTTATTGTTATGATATTAGTGAAGTATTTAATCAAATGTACAAACCGCACCATATACTCTAAAAAAAATATTATTATTTCCTTCTTTGTTATTACTTATTTCTCATTAAAATTAAAGATGTTATATGTATCTTAGTGTAAATATAATTTAATTATTGGATTTGTAGTGATAAAAACTTAAAAATTAAAACTCAAGAGGCAAAGTTCTATCTTACATACATAATTAGTCTATAGTTTTATAGATTTTACTTGAAATATAAGACTTTTTGATTTAATCGTAAAGCATAACTTTTTTATACATGAAATTTTCTTTTTAACCTTATCGAAAAAAATATACATTCATTTTTCTTATAATATAAATGAACATATCGTAAGAAAATGATTATCTATTTTTTATTGCTCAGTTGAATAACAAAATTATATTTATGTATAAAAAAATTAATATATTATTTATGGGTTTATTACTATATTAAGAGAACAATTTATAAATTTTTTTTCTCTTATTTTTTTGACCCCCAATATTTTCTTCACCATTTTTTTCTCATGCAAAAAATGTTGGAGGAATTTTCCTAGTAAAAATACACTCTTGAATTTTATCTAGATTCCAACAAAAAAAAAAAAAAGCATTTTTGAATGAATTCACGCGGACCACACCAATACCCCAAATAAAGATGAAGAGAAAAGGGTTTTTGTCTAAAATAGGCAAAATCTGTAAGATAGTTTAAAAATGGGCAAAATTGTGTTAAAGTTTAAAAATGGGCAAAATTTTATTTACTCTCCCAGTAACCAGTTTTCTTTCTTCTTCTCCCTCCTTTATTTCTTGTTCTTCCCTAGTTTTGGAGAACGTTACTTGTCAACTGCACTTTTTGATTCCATCAGACATGAGGCAGAAAACATGACTTTTGACTGATGGGTTGCCAAATTTGTTCCACTGTCACTTTTCCTTTGAGTCATTGAGAAGAGCTTCAATTGAGTTGAATGAGACAGTGAGGACATAGGGAAAGCACTATAATATTCCCACTTTATCATAAACTAATTTGTATGCGCAAAACAAATTATGTGTGAAGAAAGTATTGAAAATAAATTCTGGCTTAATATATTATGGAACTCTTTAAGTGCACGAAAAGTTTGGTGCAGCGGCGTTTAATTGAACAAAGAAAAATAAATATTTTTTACCACAAGCGTAATAGACAGATGTTCGAATTTTAATAATCGCCAACAAATAATAGATAAAGATTAGACAAAGTTGGGGGTGGAAATGAGAATATATAGTTCACCAAAACTGATCCTAGAATCCAACTTATTCCTGATCATCTACTAAGTATACTACCTGAGCGAAACTCAAAACATTCCTTACATAGACAGATAAATACATACATACATACACATGAGACTGGGAATGATATTATCTCTGTTTCTGTTCTCGATAGATCACATTGAAATTTTGTGTCATTGAATTTTTTTTTATAACCATGTGTATTTTCATGAGATATACCAGATATACCATGAGATATACCAGATATACTATGAGATATACCAGATATACCAGATATACCAGATATACCATGAGATATACCACATATACCATGAGATATACCACATATACCATGAGATATACCAGATATACCTTGAGATATACCAGATATACCATGAGATATACCAGATATACCAGATATACCATGAGATATACCAGATATACCATGAGATATACCAGATATACCAAATATACCATGAGATATACCAGATATACCATGAGATATACCAGATATACCCTCAGATATACCAGATATACCAGATATACCCCCAGATATACCAGATATACCATGAGATATACCAGATATACCATGAGATATACCAGATATACCCTCAGATATACCAGATATACCAGATATACCCCCAGATATACCATGAGATATACCAGATATACCTTGAGATATACCAGATATACCATGAGATATACCAGATATACCATGAGATATACCACATATACCATAAGATATACCAGATATACCTTGAGATATACCAGATATACCAAATATACCATGAGATATACCAGATATACCCTCAGATATACCAGATATACCATGAGATATACCAGATATACCAGATATACCATGAGATATACCAGATATACCAGATATACCATGAAATATACCAGATATACCAGATATACCCCCAGATATACCAGATATACCATGAGATATACCAGATATACCTTGAGATATACCAGATATACCTTGAGATATACCAGATATATCAGATATACCAGATATACCATGAGATATACTAGATATACCTTGAGATATACTAGATATACCATGAGATATACCAGATATACCATGAGATATACCAGATATACCAAATATACCATGAGATATACCTTAAGATATACCAGATATACCATGAGATATACCAGATATACCATGAGATATACCAGATATACCCCCAGATATACCAGATATACCATGAGATATACCAGATATACCTTGAGATATACCAGATATACCAGATATACCTTGAGATATACCAGATATACCATGAGATATACCAGATATACCAAATATACCATGAGATATACCAGATATACCTTGAGATATACCAGATATACCATGAGATATACCAGATATACCGTGAGATATACCAGATATACCGTGAGATATACCAGATATATCTTGAGATATATCAGATATACCCTGAGATATACCCCAGATATATCCTGAGATATACCAGATATACTTGTTTGATATACCACACTATTCATCTTCTTCTTCAACAATGAGATAATGCAGAGCTTCACAATGAGATAGTAATGGTGGAGTGTTTTGTGCATCCTCACTATTCATCTTCTTCCTCAACAAAATTTGTGGAGGATTCGATAATAGAGAGTGGAGAGGGAGAGTAATGCTCAGAGTCGTGCAAACGTTTGGAACTGTTCAAATTCTTCCAAACGGTTTACAAATAAGTTACCGGCTAATAAATGAGGTTTTGGGTGGACGGTTAAAAAAAGCCCATTTTTAAAAAATAACATAACTCTGCCCTTTTTTAAACTATCTTACAGATTTTGCCTATTTTAGACAAAAACCCAAGAGAAAACATAAAACAAAAATGACTACTATGAAATAGAGCACAAGGAAACGTGAGTTGTCATGTCTAACACAATTACGTAGTAACCAAACCAAAAGATCTATGCAACAATTTCAGATCCTCCAATCTTTGAAACTTCCAAACACTCTATCAACAAAAGTAATTGGAACCTGTAAATGTATACAGAAAACCAATTAATCTGAAATAATGAATAAAGTAAAACTACACAGCTTTGTAGGGTTTTTTTTCCCATGCTTTCTAGTATCAAGTTTTCTAGTGACCTTGATGGTGATAGGTTCTCACTACGTGTACTATGGTATTGCTTGTGCTTGTTATGTTGTTGGCTTGTTGTGTAGCATTTTTTTTAGCCATTGTTCTTTAACTGTCATGGTTTACTTTGTTGTAACCATGACTTTATCAATCCGTATAGAGAGTGATTTTGAAGCATTAAAATTTGTTAAAAATGAGATTTAGGAATCAGGATCGATGAATAAACTTTCAAATCCCTGATTTGAAACCAAATGAGAAAGAAAATATTACAAGAAAAAGAACACAAATCAAAGCCTTCGATTAATATATGATCCAACTTTTGCAGAAGCAAAAGTCTTGCAACTTCTGAACTAAATGCAGTTATATTAAGAGAAATAAATAATTCAAAACATAATAAATGATTTTACTGAACAGTTCAAAGTCCGAACCCTAATTTCAAAATCAGATTCTCCCAACTCTTCGGCTAATCGATTTTGGTTCTCCACCAAAAACTGATTTACCAGAATACCTTGGGAGTGGAGGTTTCTTATTCTCCTTAGTCATGCTTCTCAGCATATACCTTGGGGTCTCACTCGTCCTTTCCACCGAGTAAGCAGCAGATATCGATTTCTTCAAACTCCCAAGTTTCTTCGAACTGCTTCTTTTCGCAGATTCAACATTAACACCCAGCTTATATGGTGTCGTTTTCCCCTCATCTCCAATCTGACCCTTCTTTCTCTTCAGTCTTTCGTTTCTTCTAGCAGAGTATTCCTCGTAAAACCTTCCCCTTTCGAACAGAGGAGTCGAGTTTGCACTCAGTGAGCCACTAACTCCGCGATTACGAATCTCTCCGTCGCCCAATTCGTCTTGAACCATCTTTGCTAAAGCCCTCAACTCACATGAAATTGAGCGATACTCCGGTCGTAGTTCTAATTCTTCAGTGTCGCAAGTAAGACTCGGCTTCTGGGATTTTGTCAGCGAACCTGTAGCAAAAATACATAGAGAAAGATTAAAAAAAAAAAAAACATTTTTAAAGATTTGTTAATCAATTAAAATTCGATCTTGTGTGATTAAGATCAACCTGGTGGAGTTTGAATATTGTTCGACCGGAGTATTCTGCTTGATCGGAGTCTGGCGGGCGATTTAGGCAGTGGAGGTTTCCGATCAGTCTTCATCTTGGACATGTTGATAGAATTCGCAAATGAATAATGATGCTGTGATATTATATTTTCAATATTGTTAATGAATATTCGTTTTGAATTGGTGTGTGAGGCACTCACTGTTGGTTGTTTGGTCTGTCTGGATTTTATTTGGAAATGAAAATATCCGTTTTGAATTTTTTACTATAAGGAGCGTCTCTAACGGTCATATTTTATTATGGACGGTTGTCATCGTTTCAAACTTTACATTGATATTTCTTTCAATATAAATCACAAGATTTGTCCATTAATTACAGGCGATTTTTTTTTGTTAAACAAATTTGCTTTTTTACCTTCAAATAAATAGAAAGGATTACGGTATTATTAAATACAAACACACTAATTTTCTTCTTAACTGTGTACCAGTTTAATTTTTTTGATAAATTATTTATTAATTTAAGTGAGAAAATAATATGACACTTTCTATTAATTTTATTGGCTATTATTTTGATTTTACAACTCAATTTAAAGATGTTACCATAAACTCATGTTTATTTATTTATTTATTTTTTAACTTTGAAACATAAATAATTATCTTTATAAAAAAATATCATAAATAATTTTTTTTTTAGATAAAAATTAAAAAAATTATATTTTTTTAATGTTGGAACAACATTACTGCATAAAGCTATAAGTGGCACCCAACAAACCACAAACTTTTTGATATTGATAAGAGACATAGTTTAACCAAAGGAGTTTCATGTTCATCATTAGAGTTCTATATATCTTGCTTTTTTTTTTTTTTAACGATGAAATAAAATTATTGCTACCGTTTTTATTTTATTATTATTTCGTAAATTAAATTAACTATAATGGCTATCTCGTAACTAAAACAAATACACAAACAAAATCATCCAAATTGTACTTGCTACATATTCACACATATATAATAATAATAATAATAATAATAATAATAATATATTTCATAAATTAAATTAAATATAATGACAATTGTTGTAGCTAAAGCCAAAATGCGGGCAAGATAATTCAAAATGTATTAGTTGCATATTCACATATACATAACAGTAATAATAATATTAAAGCAATAAACTGTCAAGAAGTTATTTGATGCATATTTGAATATACATAATAGTAATAAAAATAATAATAAATATGAACAAAATTATAAAAATAGAAGAAAAAAATTAAGACAAAATTATTAAAATAGAAAAGAAAAAAAATTAAGGATACAAAAAAAAAAAAAATTCCTTATATAATTTATAGAACAAAAAGGGATTAGAGTTATTTTAGTCATTTTTTTAATTGTGAAAATTTAGTTACGTTTGTTTTAAGTTGGGTAGATATAGTTCATTAACTTTTAATTATAGTCAATTAAGTTCATTTTATTAAAAAAAAATATTAATTTTTCTCTCTGTTATATAAAAGTATGAGATAAAAAAAATACTATTTTTTTAGTGAAAAGAAATAGAGATACTTAGAGAAAGTTTGAAAGAGATACAATTAAGAGAAATAATTTTCATTTGGGAACAAAAAAGAGTGAAAAAAATAGATTTTTTTAGGTTTTTAATGTTATTTTTTAGAAATATCATTTGTTATTTAAAAAAAATTATGTTAATTTAATTATACCATATAAACATATGAATTTTTATAGAAACTTTATTTTATTTAAAAGTTAATGAAACACAAATACATTTGGTTCGTGATAAAGTGTTGTCATCCAAGCTAGCAAAGTCCTTGAGGCTTATGTATACACAAATTTACATATTTACGGAAACGGCTCAAATAAATGTTGAATTAATAACATTTTGACCACGTTCGTCTTCTATATTATTTATTTATTTTATATTAAAAAGGTAAATTTACATCCTTGACCGTATTTGATCTTATGACTTAAAAATCACATATTAGTCGATGTGGGATAAGGTGAAATAGATGCTTATTGTGCTTCTTGAGGTTGAAAGCTTAAATAATTTTTCATAGACCTAAGCTAGCTGCTTAGCAAACATGATGTTTCTTGTCCCAAAAAAATTTGAACCTCGAAAATGCAAACATCTTCTTTTGACATCATTGTCCGACACTGTCCAACCGCCTAGAATTTTGCACATGGACTGCTAAATTAGGGTACTGTCTACTTCACCAGAAGTTTTAAGGGTAATATCCATTTCCTTTTCTTTTTATGCTTCCCCAAGACTTCCTGAGCAAAATATCTTGGAATATTCTGTAGAAAACATGTCTTGTTTAGCAAATAACCATTACAATCAATTACAAGAACCTTGAATTTACATCTATACTACTAACGGTAAGTGAACATTCGTCTTAGCTTTGTTCCTAATTTTTTAAAATACTCTGATTAAGGCTCGTTTGGACATGTTTTTTTTTTTTAGAAGTTATTCAAAATGTAGTGGTTTAAAGAGAATAATTAAGATGTTTGGTGCAAAATTGCTAAAAGTGATTAAAACGACACTTTAATAATTAATTTTAAACTACAAAATATATATATATTTTTTTAAAACATAAATAATGATTTGTAAAATTCTAAAACCACTTTTTGTAAAGATTTTCAACGCACTTGGAACAGATTTAAGCCAATTGAGGTGTTGGATGATCAACAAACATGTCATCAAAGGCAAAATCAGAATCATCGTCTTTCACATAACGCATATCAATGTTATGAGTCAGAGATGTCCATTCATTGGGTACTAAATTTCTTAATGACTTGTAGAGATTTCAAGACATTTAAGTGGAAATTTCCTTCATATCTATATGCCTAACAAATTGGATTAGGGCATGCGAAATAAAACCTAACAAATTCTTACAATCCATTTTGTAACCAAAATCTCCATTTTTCTTTGTCTGTATCAACCACATATAACTAATGAGCAATTTGTTTTCATCTCAAGTAAGATTAAGATGGGAAAACCAAATTGGAATAGAAAAGTAGCAAAATTGTTTCAACTAATTAAATTCTTCCACTAGATCTTAAGACGATTTTTGTTGTCACCATTTGAAGCAAAAATGTGTGTTCTTTCAAATCTTCATGCTTAATAAATATTTCTCGTATATAATAGTTATATTGACACGTTGTGAAATAAATTAATCTTAATTCTTTAATTTTATAAATAAATAAAAATATTAAGACATATAGATAACATTAATGATTATAATTAATAGAGAATATACAACATATTTCAAATGTCTGGAATCACCATCAAGTTAAGAAGATTAATTTCAATCATAGAGCATTTGTGCAAAGTATGTATTACTACACTGCAAAGTAATTGCTACGCTCAATTGAATATTCAATTTTTCATTAAAATTTTCAAGTCGTTGAAGAAAAATATTTTTAACCCAGGTTGTGGTAATACCAAGGACGTTTAGAAAGGAAATAAAAATAGCAACCTAAGCCGTTTTTGTATAACAGCAAACTTGGTACAGCCAAATTACTAGACATGAACGTGACATGCTGAAACGTGGTGCAAGTATTCTATAACTTAATTGAGTAAATCATATATACGGCAATAATTGAAGTTTTTCACTGAATGTCCTGTTCTAACAGCGTTTGTAAAAAAAAGCAAAAAAAATAAAAATAAATTAAAGACCTCAAACAGGCACCAAAAGTCCCAAAATTATTTAATTTAAGCAATTTAATCTCATAATTATTAATAAAATACTGAAAATATTATAATATATGAAGAAAAAAAATATCACAATAATCTCATTATTATATACAAATAAATACTTCAGTTCCATAATTTTTAGATTAAACACCTGAAGTTAAATTATTTATAAAAGTTAGAAACGATAGATCCTTAATTTTTATAATTTTGTAGGACTAAAAGTGCCCATTTTAAAAAACATGACTAAGATTGTTTATTTTTTTTATAATAACAGAACTTGTAATACCTAACTTATAAATTACAGAAATACTATTTTTGAAAAATTACAAGATTTTTAATACCCAAACTAATACTTACGGAACTAATATGCTCATTTGATATACAAATTATGATACTTTCTTGGACTTTTTTCTCATTTTGAATTCAGTCTACAAATCTTCTGAAATACACCAGCCGCCCTCTAGGCTTGTTATTACCCCAAAGTTAGCCCTGGTTCAATTGCCCTGTTTGGTAATAAATAAATAAAAATCTGACAGGAGAACCTGGATCAAAAACAAAGCTATATGGATCGAGTCCAGGTTTCCGAAGGTAACAAAGCTACATGGATTTCAATCCTGGAGTTGCACAAGAAATTTCAATAAGAATGAGTGACCTCTTCTGTCATTCCCATTATAAATTGCATTTATGGCTCTCAGTAGACAACGGCAGACCTTAAGACCCAAAATCAAGCAGAAAAAAGAAACACGCATGAAGGAATGCAATCTTGGCATTACCTGAAATGCTGATTCATTCAGCCAAAATATTTTGTAATCTCAAGTCCCAACTACAACCAAATACAGGAGTACAAATAGTTAAAAAAATTGCGAATCCAAAACAAAACAGCAACGTCCAACTTTCTGTTATGGGTTCCGAGTAACATCCACCAGTTTGATGGTGGCTTCTCAGCCTAACATGTAATCTAAGGTGGTGGTGACATGGGCAAAATTTTGAATTGAAATGTGCTCATAACAGAATGAAGAGTAGAATAAACTTTTGTGTGAGAGAAAAGTAAGCTCAAATAGCATTATGCCGGGTCTATGAAGACAAGGTTAGCCCCTCTTAGGTAGGAAGAGCAACCTTTTCTGACTTGTTACTAGTAGCTTTTGAAAGCTTCAAGTCGACTACTATTTCTGGTTTCTCGATTCCTTGAATATCAGTTATCCTCAATTTAGAGAGGTCCTGGAAAAATATATCAGATCAATAGCTACTTATTAGTTATTAATGAAGATGAATTAACATTGCATTTCATTTATGACATACCTGGCGATGCCCTTTAGTTCGACGGTAGTTTTTCCTCCTTTTCTTTTTAAAGATAAGTACTTTTGCATCTAATGCCTGAGAAGGAATTTAGAAAGGAAAAAGGAAAAAACACAACCTTCAGAAATATTAAAGTCTGTAAGTTTAATGTTAGCTACTTTTCTTTCCTGTCCTTTCATTATCCTTTTCTCATGAAAGAGGGATGGAAAAGAAGGGCAAATACCACTTCATCATATGCCATAAACCTTACAGTGAGTGACAAAGTGATTTAAAATAAAAGTGAAGGGAAGATTCCCTTAAATGATATATTGGGAAAAAAGAATTCCAGAGGAAAAAGGACATAATTAAAAACTTATACGACTATCATTTTTCTCAACATCACATGGCCGTCAAGAAGTCTGAAGTCAGGTTGGGTGGACATACATGTATGGGAGTGAGAGAGAGAATAGAACTCCACTTACATGCTCTTCAACAACTGCATGAACAGCTGCTTCTGATACAATGGGTCTACCTACAATTGTCTGGGTTCTTGATCCCAGCAAGAGAACCTTGTTCAATACTATCTGAAACAGAGATAAAGTAATAAAAGCATCAAAAAGGAGCTTACCTGTTTCTAAAACAGTTGATTGCCAATCAATTCACATAGCTAGCAATGGCATCAAAGCAACCAAGAGAAGAAAGTAAAAGACAAAAATTAAGTTTTATTCGCTTGACTCGCCTCTGTTGTAGATGACAATTAAAAACAGTGCATTAAACATAATTTGCTACCAACATTCTCCCTAGACTATAATGCCAGTTTCCTACAAGAGATCGAATAGCATGTAAATTCCAGACATGAACCCCATTATAAGCTAGCTTATTTATATCAGATGGCTACTTGTATAGTGAAATTAGCCGGTGACTCAAGACAATGCCTCCGGTATTTTACGATGTAAAGATACCCTACAAGAAATCGACCAAAGAAAACCAAGAAAAGGAATCAAATGACATTTATGGATGACAAAACTTGGAAATCGTCTATGCTAGCAAAACTTATTTCCTAACTTTATAAATTTTACCCTGACTCAGCTGGAAAAAGGCCATCTTTTAAATTCAGAAGGAAGGCACAAACATTCAGATTATTGCCCAATACACTGACACTGATTTGAGCATTCAGATTATTTATGTTATAACATAAACGAATTTTCCTGTATCCACGAGAACGACCATGTCTTACCTTGTCATTAACCTCGCAAAATTTCAGTCTCTCAGTGAAAATGCAGTCCCCATTGCTGACCTTAAACTGGTGCGAACCAATCTACTTGAACCACATTAAAAGAAATGAATCAAAACCTAACTAACAAACTACATAAGAATCATCTATTACAAATCATAACCACTATTAAGTGAACCTGAACAACGGCGTAAACCGGCTCGTACGGTTTGAAAACTCTATCAGACTTCTCAAGGGGACCAATCACTTTGTACCCAATTGCTGTAGCCTCGGCTTCCTTCTCTTCCGCTGAATATTCTCTTTTGGAGCCACCAGCTTTTGATGCCAAAACGTCATCGTCATCGTCCTCCTCACTACTATTCCCAGCTTCTTCATCATCTTCTTGTTCTTGTTCATCATCATCATCATCATCATTTTTTCCATCGTCTCTGTTAGAAGAATAGAGGCATTGTTGTTGTAACCATTGAACACGCAAAGCTGGTTCAGGATCAGTTGGAAAGATGGATAATTTAGCAGTGAGGGTTTTGAGGGGTTGCTGAGTGGAGATCGGACATGGGGTTGTGAGAGAATGAAAGAAAGTGTTTGTGGAGGAGAAGAGAGCTGAGGCATGGCGATTTAGAGCCAGGAGGGACCTTCTGTTCGCCATGGTTGTCTGGAATCCAGCGACCTCGATTTCAGTTATAGGGCCTTTTTAAGCTCCGATCAGATGGACTAGGGTTTTAGGGTATTTGTCTAAAATGGTCTCTTTTTGTGTAAAAAGATCACTTAATGACCTCCGACCCTTATATAAGTAATAAAAATATGAAATATTTTACAAAAAATTATAATACCTTACAAAAAGTAATAAAAATCTGTAAAAATTTACAAAACATACATAATCCAAAATGTCAGAAATAATAGAAAATCAAGAAATAATGGAAGTAGAAACACAAGACATTTCAGGATGTTTTTCACAAGAAATAATATTCAGTAAAAAGAAATTTGAAAAAATTCGAAAATCAAAACTAAATCTAAAAGAAAAAATGGATTTAGAGAAGAATCATTCTCTAAAATAAGGAAATTATTCCAAAAAAAAAACATAATATATTATGACATAAGTAATAAAGAAATGAGCGTAACCATAGCTGATGCAAAAAGAAGGTTTAATATACCATTGATTAATAAAGAAATTATTATAGAAAAATTATCAAAAATTCCTGAAAAAGATAGAGAAAAAATTGGATATATCCATTTAGGAGGAATACAAATTCTAATAAAAGCCCACTTTTAACAAGTATAAATAAAAATCAAATATCCATAATGGAAGCCTTAATTCTTATAGCAGAAAAAATAGACACTACGGATGAAAATGTACAAGAATCAAAAGGAATACAGTTAGAAATGTATAAAGAAATTATAGAACTAAAAAAGGATGTTAACAACATACCAAGAGGAAATAGATTAAAATTTGATCCATTAAAAGGATTAAAAGAAGAACCCCTAGAAGATCTGATGCTTTAATACCCATAAATGAAAAAAGAAAAGCAGAAGAATCTAAACAAATAATAACAATCTAATAAATTTAATAGAATACAGAAAAAGCTTAGAAGAGCAATTTATGAATCCTGAAAATAAGGATATAGAAAAATTAATCAGTTTATTAACATTAACAGATAAAGAATTAGAAAAACATTATGAAGGAAAATTTTGCACAAATAAAGAAGAAGATGATATGACAGTAATAAGTGAAAATGAATCTGAACAAGAAAATACAACCCAAAGAATTAATATGGAACCAGTATTAATACCTAGAATAAATCCAGATAGATCAATCCCAGAAAGAGGATAAACATCTGACCCACATAGAGAAAATAGATATAGGCCAGAAGAGCCTAACCCAACATATAGAAGAAGACAACCACCTAAAATGGAAGAAGGATTACATTGGGACACTAGAGGAAGTATTCCACCAGAATTCAGACCACATGAAAATTATAAAACAGATATTTTAGACTTAGATTGTATAAGAGATAGGAAAAAAGCCTCAGATGAATGGGCTAGTGGAATGAGTGTAATCATACAAACATCATCAACTACAAACACAAACCCTTCGGTATGTAAAGTATTAGTAGCTCACAAAATGATAGGAAATGTAAAAGTTTGGTTTTCAAACCTGACTGATCAACAACATTTAAGAATGCAAGGAAATGCTACAACAGGAAGAGATTACTTATATATTATAATAAATGAAATATACAAGGAATTTATAGGAGAAGATAAAGGAAGAAACGTAACAGAATCTAGTGAAAATGAAATAGAAGAAGCTAAGTGGCATTTAACAAACATGAAAATATGTGACATGTGTTACATAGATTCTTTCATATGCGAATATGAAATGTATTATCATAAATTACCACCATCCATGCAAGAAATTTATAAGGAAATGTTTTACCAAAAATTACCTGGAACATTACATAAAAATATGACAGAAGAATGGAATAATAGGAATAGACAAACCATACCTGATACTTTAGGAGGAAGAATAAGAGGACTTAAGAATTGGATAATAATAAAATTTAAACAAATAAGAGGAAATGATAGAATCTGTTGTGATTCAAGAGATTTCAAAACACCAGGAAAATATGGTTGTAACATAAGACCTTATAATAAATATAAAAAACATAAGAAATTTAAAAGATTTAAGAAATATAAATTTAGAAAACAAAACTTCCAAAAATATAAAAGAAGATACAAAAAAGAACCTTATAAAAAGAGATATTTTAGAAGAAAAAGATATTATACACCTGAAAAGAAAAATTATTGCCCATCAGGAAAAAAGAAATGTAGATGTTGGATATGTAACGAGGAAGGACATTATGCTAATGAATGTCCAAATAGGCTCCAACATAAAAAAGAATTTAAAAATGAATTTTCACAGAAAGCAAAAATATTAGAAGAAACCTTTAGGATGGAACTAGAACCAATAGAGGAATCTGATATAGATGATACATGTAGTATTTATCTATTAGAAGAAACCGAAGAAGAAATAACAGACTCAGAAACATCTGACTATAATTCTGATTCTAATTCTGACTCAGAATAATGGATAAAATATTAAGCATAACAAACCCAAATAATACATATATAAAAATAGGATTAAAATTTAAGGGATATAAAAATTATCATTTACATGCATATATTGACACAGGTGCAAGTATGTGTGTAGCTAGTAAATATGTATTCCTAGAAGAACTCTGGAAACAATCCCCAAAAGAATTAGTAGTAAGGATAGCAAATAATACTACAATAAATTTAAACAAAGTACTAAAAGATACAGATGTATCAATAGGAGGAGAAATCTTTCATATACCTATAATATACCAACAAGAAACTGGAGTTGATATTCTATTAGAAAATAACTTTCTAAATCTATATCAACCATTCACACAATACTTAGCTAAAATCAGTATAATAACCTTAGATGGAGAAACAATTTATATATCAAAAATCAGGAAAGCATTAACTGTTTCATCACCAACTTTTATGTCACAACATAAAAAGCGAAAACGTGGTGAGGATATAGAAAAACAAAAACCATACTTAGAAAATATTTCTTTAGACATAGAGGTTGACCAAAACCCTTTCTAAATGAAATCCGAGAAGATAAAGCCTTAACAGGAATAAGAAAATTATTAAAAACAGTATGCTCAGAAAATTCTTTAGAACTAAATATCAATAGATCTAATGAAATAGCAAGAATAGAATTAAAAGACCATTTAAAAGTCATAAGAGTAAAACCAATGATTTATACTCCAGAAGACAGAGAGGAATTTGAAAAACAAATCCAAGAACTTTTGGAATTAAAAGTAATTATTCCTAGTAATTCATCACATTCTCGTCCAGCGTTCTTAGTAGAAAAAGAAGCTGAGAAAAGAAGAGGAAAAAAGAGAATGGTAATAAATTTTAAATCTCTAAACAAAAAAACTATTGATGATAGATATTTTATACCAAAGAAAGAAGAATTATTATCACTCATTAAAGGAAAGAAATACTTTTCAAGTTTTGATTCCAAAAGTGGATTTTGGCAAATAAGACTTGATAATGAATCACAAAAATTAACGGCATTTAGCTGCCCTCAAGGACAATTCCAGTGGATAGTTGTTCCATTTGGACTTAAACAAGCACCAGGTATTTTCCAAAGACACATGGATAATATCTTTAAAAAGTATCACAAATTTTGTTGTGTTTACATAGATGATATTCTAATATTCAGTAATGAATTACCAAAATACTATTTAGATATTATTAATGTTTTACAAGAATGTAGAAAATCAGGAATAGTATTATCAGAAAAGAAAGCAGTAATTGCTCAACAGAAAATAAAATATTTAGGGTTAGAAATAGAAGATGGAAAACATCATTTACAACCCCATATTTTAAACAACATACAAAATTTTTCTAGTATAATCAAAGATAAAAATCAATTACAAAGATTTTTAGGATGTTTAACATATGCGGAAGCATACATAAAGAAATTAGCAAAAATGAGAAAACCTTTACAGACAAAACTTAAGAAAGATTATGTCTGGCAATGGACTGATCAGGACACTAAGTACAAGGATAAAGTAAAAGCACAGGTAAAAGATTTACTAACTCTATATCATCCAGGACCAGATGATAAAATGATAATAGAAACGGATGCTTCACATGAATATTGGGGAGCAGTATTAAAAGCAAAAGTTGATGACAAAGATGAATATCTTTGCAGATTCACTTCAGGATCTTTTCAAGGCCCTGAACTAAATTACCATAGTAATGAAAAGGAATATTTGGCTGTTAAAAAGGCCATTAAGAAATTTGCAATATATGTAATAAGTTCAAAATTTATTGTTAGGACTGATAATAAAAATTTTGGACATTTTTTAAGAACTAACATTGCAGGTGATTATAAACAAGAAAGACTTATAAGATGACAACAATGGTTTAACTACTACAAATTTAATGTAGAACATTTACCAGGAAAGAAAAATAGTTTAGCAGATGCTTTAACGAGAGAATTAGCACCTCTAACTATGTTTTTTATGACAGGAATGGATTCTCTCGACATAGAAATCCAGATCAAGGAAAAGGAAATTTTGATCCACGAAACACAGATCAAATGCCTCAAGGAACAACTAGAGGTATTAAAACTCAAACAGAAATTGAGAAACAGAGAAACCATAACTAATCCAGAACTCCATATAGAAAGCTCTGGAGAAGAGAAAGCTGGAACTTCAATAGGAACAAAAATGCAGAGAACAGAAATTGAGGAAACTGCCAGTAATAACCCAGAACCAATCAAAAATTCAGAAAAGAAAAAACAAAAAATGAATTGGGCTGATGAAGCTGAAAAAGAAGACTCAAAAAAGATTTATGTAGTCTATAATGGACCTAATCCAGGAATATATATCAGTTAGCCAAAAGCAAGTAAAGCAGTAAACGGGATTAGTGAAGTCATCCATAGATCCTTTACAAACAGGATTGAAGCAGAAGGAAGCTATAATAACTTTAGAGTCCCTAAACTCTTAACCCCATCAGAAATAACAAAAAACTATTCCCAGATAGTACAACAACCAGCAATAGGAACTAGTAGAATGAGGAACCTTGGAACAATCCACAGACCAATAATTTTTAAAGAAGCAATTAATCATTCATTTGAAGAAGAAAAAGAAAGACAAAGAAATCTGACAAAACAGGAATGGTTAGGATTATACAACCTAGCTAGGAAAACAACTGAAGGACATCTTGAAAACATGAAGTTTTATACAACAGAAAAAGATTTTCCTTCAGGTAGTAAATTTAATATTTTAGAAGGGGCTGACCCATCATTTGTCTATAAAGCATTCCATGCAGGACTTATAGAAAATATATATCCAGGAAATGAGTTAAAGGAATTAATATACTTTCCTGATAATTTTAAGAAATCTATTAGAAATTTTAAAAGAAAAACCAGGGCTACAGAAAAGCCTATTTACTTAAGGTGTTTTAGTTCTTTGATGGATTGGAACCAAGAAATACCAATAAGTCCATATCATTTCATTAAGCTTAGTGTTTCAAGCAGTAAAAGAGAAGTAATTCGCCCAAAGGGCCTACCAGAAAAGGAATTCAATATTGATGAATTAAACCTCGAAAGGGACAAATGTTGAGTCAAATCTATCACGAAATAAGAAGAATTAACAATTCTTCAGAAGTAAAAGTAAATTACTGCACAAGTAAAACCATTATTACTTCTCAAAGTAATACGGTTATCAATAATGAGGATAGTGAAAAAGTAATTTCCTATGAAACGAACTTCAATTATAATAATATTGAAGTAAGTGAGGAAACCAAGAAGATATTTTGCTACTACTCCAAACAGCAATCGACAGATCATCAATGCAATTTTTGCTTAAAAGGAAAAATTCAGCTAGAAACAAGCTCGTCCAGCAGCTCCATGTCGGCAGAACCCACCATGTAGGACCCTCCTCAATAGCTGAAGGCAATAATGTAGATAGCAATAATGTAGGCGTCTCAACGCCAAAATAGGAAAAGTTGGGCATAGTGTAATCCCTCCAATGTAAACAGGGAACTCTTATTGCTTATAAAAGAGAACTCTCTGTACCTCAAGGGAAACAACACGAAACCTAACAACTATCCATCTTTTATTTCAAGCTTTAACTATGTTTGTAATCAGTAAGAACTAAAAACCTCTTTCAAGGTTACTAGTTCTCTATCTTGTAATACTTTCTGTTAATAAATAAAGAGTCCATTTCAAATTTCAATTTATCTCCCATCCATTAAAATTAAGTACGGATCTCAGAAGATCGGCAGGGTCAGGAGGACTAACAGCTTGGATCTGGAGTGAGGCTTAGTTTTTGGAACAAGAAGATAGCTTGGAAGCGAAAGAACGCGGTGGACCCATATTTAGAAACAGGTTAGTCTGCAGGTAGAGACTGGTATACCTTGAAACTCCATAAATATTGTTTAAACTTGTTTATATAACATGTGATGATGAATGATGAACAAAATAACATGAAAAGGAAATCTGAAACTATACTCTACAAAAGTAAAAGTAGGAAATATTCTGAAAATCAAGAAAAATTAAAAGATGCAATATATTTAAAACAATCCCTTATTTGTTTTAAAACATCTATAAAAGAAAACTTTGAAAAAAGTACAGGAAGATCAAAAGTAATGAAAAATTTACAAGGACTAATTGATTATTTCACTAAATAAAGAACAAAGAAATAATTTAATAAAAGGACAGGATAAAGAACACTTAGATTTAGAAGCAAGCCTCAAACTAGTACAGATAGACATAGAAGAAAATAAGGAAATTCTAGAATTAAGTCACTGGATAGAACAAGAATTAGGAGAAAATAACTCTGAAACTCAATAAGAAAACCATGACTAGCATATAATATTTTGAAAGAAAATATATGAAATTATTAGAGGAATATTTTGACAATGAAAGCTATGAAACATGTTTAGAAAATTTTCTAAGGTTCAACACCTTATTAGATTATTACACAGATTATGTCTCTAGCATATTATTTTTAATAGATCACCCTGTAGGGAAAATATTAAGAAATTATTTTATACAGAAATTTGTACAAGTAAATAAAGAAGAGTTTGACAATTTAATCTTCGGATTTTATTTGTTTAAGGAACAGATAGGAAGATAACTAAGTAACTGAAACTTTAAATTCAGCCGACAGTTGGTATCAGAGCCAAGAAATTAGATTCATAAAAAAAAAATGTATAAAATAAGATATACTCAACCAAATTCAAGCAGGAAAATGAATTATTTAAAATATTACAAAGAAGAAACAATAGAATTAATATTACAAATTAAAGAAATAACTGAAGAATTACCTGAGGAAATAAAACAATTAATAATTTACAAAGTATTCTATAATTATAATAAAGATTTAACATGGTTACACCATAAATAAAAATGCTTACAGAAACACAAATTAAAAACTTAAAAGAATTAATTAATTTAATCAGAAATACAGAAAATAACAAAGAATTTAATAAAGATTTTATAGGAATGTTTTTAGTATGTTTAGAAATAAAAATGAACAAACTAATTTTATCACAAGAACAATTAGAGATCTTAAAAGAAAAATTAGAACATTTAGAAAACATAAAAACAAAAGAAAATTTTATAAAGAAATTTAAAGTTTTTATAAATTTTATTTTAGAAAAATTATTAGAAAATATTTAATACTAAAATAAAAGAAAAATTAATAAAATATAACCTTTTTCAAAAAATTGTTGTAAAAGGGTCTTAAACTGAAGTTTTGCAATTTAAATGAACCGTTTAAGACAATTTCTCAAGGTTTTAGGTGCTTGCTTCTTTTTTTATTTTTTTGTTCAAACACTGGTACTGTTCAGTAGTTTTGGGGTTTTAGTTTTACTCAACTCTTTGCAAAATAAAACAAAGTAAAATGGCATCGAAAATAATCATTTATATAAAGAAGAGTGGACGGAAACATATTTATTTAATATTTTTTTTATTTGATAATTATAAAGAAGAATTATTTATTTGAAAAGAAAATTATGATGTTTGATATTTTTATGTTATTTATTTTAATATTTTATTTTTTACCAAAAATCCATCTCTCAAGTCATAGTCATTAAATATTGGAGAGATTTTGACTTATATTTAAACAAAAATATATTTTATTTTTATTATCTTTGAATTTCAAAACAAAAAATTTATTATTTTTACAATTATAATCAAGTTAATTCTTAATGTTTTAAATTTTTTTATTTATCCATGAATTATATAAATTAAACTATATTTATTTGCTCAAAAAAATGGAGCTATGTTAATAAGTAGGAAAAAGAGTTATTTCAAACAAACTTTATAGTTGGAAAAAAAAAAAAACAATTATATATAAAGTCATCTCTTTTTTTTTTTTTTATTTATAAAAGTAAGCTAACTATGAACATTAATAAGTTAACAATCATTTTTATTTTTAATAATGCACTCATTTAAAATGTTTGAAGAATTGATTCTTATACTCATAATTTGGCTCTTTAATTGTACAAATAAAAGATAAAGAATGGATACTCAAGTAAAAGCACTAATACTAATTTATTAAAAATTTAAGTAATGTACAATCATTTATTTAATTTTTTGTTTTTAATGAATTTTATAGAAGAATAATAAATGAATTAATTTGATATTAAATATTTTACTATTTCTTCACAGGTATAAAGATGTACTACTTATTACATAATGATTAACAAAGATGTACTACTTATTACATAATGTAAGGCTCAAAATTACAAAAAAAAAAAAAAAATTGTGCATATTGAAAATTTAAAATTTGAATTTCAATTACAGGTGTTTGAATACAATACTAACCCTTGCCTTCCATGGGTCCAAAAACTAGTTTCTTTAAATATTAAATAAAGATATAACTATAAGATATCAATTTCTTTTGGTAATATAATGTTGGAAAAATATTCACATAATTCTTTACTTATTGATATTTAGGTCATTTATTTATGAACCATGCTATTTAGCTTGATATTTTAATTCCCAACTCATATGTTATGTTTGCACACATTAAAAATTCTTAAAAAAAAATAAATAAATTAGGATTGGCCATAAACAACATCCCAAGTATTCTAGCTTTATGTGAAGAATTATTCTTTATTTATTATTTTAGTTTTAGTAGTTTTGTAATATCATATCTCATAATCATAAAGCTGTGAATTCAAGTTTCAATTGAAATAATTATTTGTAATTTGGTATACTAATAATATGGGCTTAGAAGATTACTCCCTTGTTTCCCTTAGAGCAAAGTTTAAATGTTGACGATAGACCAAAATGTGAAGATTTGAAATTAAGGCAAGTAATGAGCATATTGTCATTGTTAACAAAGAAGTAATTTTTTTTGTATAAATGTGGTTGAATCGATTAAAATAATTATTTACATTATCAATTGTAAACTATTATAAATAAATATAGATACCTACTTTGCTACAATTTAAATTATTATTGTTATAATCATAATATAATAACAAAAATATATAATTAACAATTAAGATAAAATAAATATTTCATACATTTAATCTTGAACGGGATAAATTTGATCGAAAAAGTTTTAAATGTACACATAGTTGAGTAACATAATAAATCTTGTCATTCAATTAAATTTATAGATTACGACATTATAATTTAATAGTAGAAAAAAAAAAAAAAAAGTTGCATGAATGATTAACATAACTTTTATTACAAGCCTTATATCATATTCTTCAATAATATTACGTTTTACATTATTACTATTTATACAAGCATCTATATAAATACTAAAATTTAAATTATAAAAACAAACTATAAATAAACCTAACAAAAATATATGTGACAATCAGACAAATAAAAAAATATCATACAAAACAGGAAGGAAAAAAAAATCTTTTGACATAAGATACAAATAATATAAAGAATTACATTTAATGGTAAAGGATTTATAAAAGGAAAAAAAATACAAAATATTAATTTAATAAGAAACTGAATTTTTTTTTTCATTTGTTTTTATATTTAACCGCATTTTATAGACATTATTGCAATAAAGTTCTTAATATATATATATGATATTTTAGCAATAAAAAATATATTTTCACGACAGTTTATCAACAACAACATTATAACTATAATATCACAACAATTTTGATATTTTTATCAAACAAGATGAAATCACATATCAATGTTGATAGGTCAAAATTCTAGACGGTTTTAAATCTTAGCCACGTAGTCTTGATTTTGATTGGAAAAAATAAAAATAATGTAAATCATCTACTTATTTTTTTAATAAATTTAATCCATCTTATTAAAAATGGCAATTTAGTGACAAAGTTCACATTTATCATAAAAACATGTCATGTGTCTTACAAATGTCCATGTGCATAACACTAGTATCATATTGGAACGAGTATTAAGAAGAAAAATCAATTGCACAACTATTTTCTTATATATTCAATTCAATTTGCTTATGTACTTGATTTAACTAGTAGTTTATTAATAAAATTTATTTTATTTTAAGGTATACATTTAAGCCACGCTAATTTCATATGTATAAATATATTACATTTTCTACATTTTTCTTACAATCATATATTTTGGCCTTTTTCCTTTGTTTTTGTTTGATGAAACTTAACAAAAGTTATCGTACTTTTTGCAGGGCTCGGTACCTTTTCAGTATTCAAATTTTATCAAATATTCTAAATTAATCATGTTTTTAAGTGCTTCCAATTTAGTACTTATGTTTTTTAAATGGCTCCAATTTTATCCTTTTTTAAAATTTAGGATAAATTTTTTTCTATTCATAAATTTTGGCAAAGATAATTTCATCATTTCATTTCCTCATATTAATTCAGTTAAAACAAACTGAAGATAGTAACGCTTTAGTTGTTATCTAAACAAACTGAAGCTTCAGTGGATAATATTGGTTCCAGTTTAGTTATGATTTTTTACTATAATTTTTTTTAGATAACAACTAAAGCTTCAGTTAATTATGATGCTAGAACCATCAGAAACTCCTCACTGTTCAATCCCAGCTAATTCTATAGCAACCCAACTTTGTATTCAACACTAAAGTACACTCCCTCTCTTTTTCTGTAAGGTCTTTGCTCTGTTCCTTTTCGAAATCAACCCATTTTCTACAAGATCACTAGTTCTCAAAATTGTCTGCCATTTGCATTGTGCCCATTTGCTTCGGGTACAATTTTGCTTACCTATCCTTCTCTACATGCCCTCTCTTTATTATTTAATTTTAAATTTTTTGTAGATCATTTGAGAGTTTAGAGTCTGAGAAATTGTTTCTAGATTTGGGTATAGTGGGAATATGGATTCGGATTCTTCCCAAAACTTTAGAGATTTTGATGATTTTGGTTTGTTCATATTCTCCATTTTGTTGAACGTACAAAGAAACAAACTGAAAATTCAAAGAAAAAGAAGAAACTGAAAACTCAAAGAAACAAACTGAAAATTCAAAGAAGAAGAAAGAAACTGAAGAAAAGGGGTAGTAAATATGTTTTGTGATATTGAAAATTCCTTCCTTCCAGTAAAAATGGCGGAAAAATACCTTAGATTTTTTTTCCAGGTGCGAAGGGAAAAATTGACAAAATTACCCTTGCTCTAACGTATAAATCTGACCAAATTTGCTCAAAATTTAAATTTGGAACCATTTTAAAAACATGAGTACTAAATTGGAACCATTTTAAAAACATGAGTACTAAACTAGAGCCACTTGAAAACATGATCAATTTAAGATATTTTTGATAAAATTTGAGTACTGAAAAGGTACCAATTCCCTTTTTGCATAGTGTTTTTCATGATATTATGAGAATTCAAACATTTTATTATACTTAATATCTTTATAGGTGAGTGTGATGAGTAAAATATTAAAAATATGATTATTTTTTTTATAATATTTTTTTTATAAAGAATTTTGGTATGTTGGTTAACTTGGTTGTAAAATATAAGTAATTTTATATGCATTAAATGGGTGAGTATTACATTAATCTTAATTCCAAAAATATAAAACACTAAAATAATTTAATAGTCGAGGCCAATTACATTATTGGAAAAATAAATAAATAAAGGGCCAATTACGTTGAAGTTGGTAATATGCGATCTAAATACATATTTTTATAAATGAGGGTGGTGACATTCACGTAATATAAATTTTTACTGATAATAATTATTTATTAATAATAATTTTATTTAAAGTTAATATCGTAAAAATATAATAAATAATTTATATAATTTTGTTACGAAAATATTAAAAATAATATTTACAATATCATTTCTAGTAATATTATATGACGAAGTTACACATCAATTTTAGCAATAAATAGTGATATGGGTCACTATCTGCATATAAAATTACGATTAACTTTAGCATTCCACTGGCATGAACTCTGACAAATATTCGATCATTATTTGTCATATAAATTTTGATAAAATTGTATTTTTATTAAATAGCTAAAAATAACATTTTTCATGAGATTATTAAAATAATTGCTAAATTAGTTACGTGGATTAAATTAAATTGTATTATTTATGTACATATGTGATAATAAGCATATTTTTATTATTATTTATAATAAATTTTTTATAAAATTAATTTTTATTATATTTATATTAATTTATATAATATAATTTAATTAATTTTTATTAATAAATAACTCTGCATAACATACTTTATTATCACACATTATTTACATTATATCTAATTAGTAATAGACAGCATACAAGATACATATAATACTACAGCATACAACATATATATATATATATGTTAATAATAAATTTTCAATATATTAATGGGAGTGTTAGGTAGAGAGTGTAACGAGTAAAAATGTACTACGAGAAGAATCATCATAAAAGACATACTATCTAGTATCTACAGATAGATTCTACTGCAGATATTTCAATGGTTAATATGCTACATATATCATGAAATTTGAGGCAGTAAACAATACATAGTAGTTATTAAAAAGTATCTATGACAGCTTCATGTATTAATTTATTATTAATATTCAAAAATATAAACATTAATTTAAATAAAAGAAAAAAAAAGTGAGCATTATTAGGTGGCTTTTTCAATGAATCTTTTTACAAAGAAAAAGAAAATCTATAGATAGATTATGAATATATAGTTATAGATTAATCCACGTCATTAACAAGAGTTCTACATTGATTTTTTTTTTTTTAAATAAAAACAAGAGGTGTACATGATTGCCAGAAAAATACAGTTGTTTTATTTATTTATTTATTTTGAATGGACAATTGAACTAAAAATGTGTACTCATTAAGAAGAACACCGCATTTTCAAGAGCAGAAAGTAGAGAAAATGGCCACAATTAAGATCAAATTCCATTGAAATACTATGGATGATAAATAGGCTAGCTCTTGACAGCTTTAAATTCACATTTTTGATCCAACAACTACTGTGCATAATTTTAAAACGTTCCTTCCCAACGGTACAACGCTCATGTATTAATAAATATGAATTATAAATAAATAAGGAAAAAAAAAACTATATCAGAAGTTCAGATCTCTTCAAACTCTCTGCACCGCTTAGAGCAGATACAAACTAAGGGTCGGAGCAATCATCAATGGAGGGTGTGATCCGGTGCTCCGCGAACAATGTTCCTTTGTCTCCAATCAGCTTCTTAGAGCGTTCAGCACTTGTTTACAGAGATAGAGCCTCTGTCGTGTACGGCAATGTCCAGTACACTTGGAAACAGACGCTTGAACGATGCATTAGACTCGCTTCTGCTCTTGCCCAGTTGGGAATTTCCAGAGGAGATGTGGTATAGGATTTGCCTTTCTCATTTTACTCTTCCATTTTCTTGTTCTTGACTATGAAAACGCACAAATATGGAGTTTTTTTTTTTTTTTTTTTTTCTGAAAACAAAAATGTGCATGAAAAACCAATCTTTTTATCGTAATGCTTTCGAGGCACAAGTTATATGTTTCATCCTCCTAGAACTACTTTTAACGTAACCACATACATTATTATCCTTTTCTCATGTTATTATCAAGATCAGTTTGTTTATGTTTTTTAGGTTATGTAAAAATGCTTATGACATCAAAAAAAGTACTTGCTTATGGATCAAATAAGAAAAAAAAAATTATCAGAAGAGTTTTGAGAACTCAAAAAACATATTTGTAATCACATTATATGCTTCTCTCTGAAATTGTTTTTTGTTTTTTTTAACAACTTATTTCAGAAATCACTTTTAATAGAATCACAAACATTGTTTTCCTTTTGGAAAAGATTTCAATTTTGGAAATTGGGCTAATCATGCAAAAAAAAAATTTTTGTTTTGGGTTCAATAATCATGGAAGAAATTAAGACTGCCTATTTTATGCTTTGCTATAAAATATTACTTCGCTTTTAGTTGATGATTTCATCAGAAAAGATGAGATACTTTTTCTTTCTCTAAATGCAATTGTAGTTCTCACTGGTAGATTTTTCAGTTAAATTTGATCATGCATACTCATATCTCAACTAGAAGGGTGAAAGCTTAGCATTATGCCATTATCACACTCGACTTTCTTGGTTGTGCACTAATGTAGTCTTTCTTTTGATTAATTTTCTTTAAAGAAAATGGGTTTAAAGATCGCACTTCCAACCTACTGTTAAATAATTATAATTAATTATATATGCCTATTTGTTTATTGAAAAGAGCTTGATATCATCATGTGCCTCTAGTCTGTGTTGTTTGTAGCAGAACCAGCCATAATTTCAAAGATCCTCTTTTGTTTTGGGCATTTTGTACAGTTCATGGTCATTTTCTTTTCTTATTTAAAGTGAATGTGAACTCAACTCATTTATTAGGTTGCTGCATTGGCTCCAAATATTCCTGCAATGTACGAGCTACACTTTGGTGTTCCAATGGCCGGAGCTGTTCTCTGTACACTTAATATACGTCACGACTCGGCTATGCTATCAGTCTTGCTTAAGCATTCTGAGGCCAAAGTAATTTTTGTTGACTACCAATTTGTTCAAGTAGCTAAAGGAGCTATTGATATCTTATCCAAAAAGACGACTAAGCTTCCTATTCTAATTTTGATTCCAGAGTGTGATCAAGTCTCCTTTGACATACACACCTCTACTTCTCTTGAATATGAGAGACTAATATCCACAGGAGATGTAGATTTTGACATTAGACGACCAAACGATGAATGGGATCCAATTGCACTTAATTACACTTCAGGTACTACCTCGAATCCAAAAGGTGTCATATATAGCCATAGGGCTACTTATCTCAATTCTATAGCAGCTGTTTTTCTCAATGAGATGATTCCAATGCCTGTGTATTTGTGGTGTGTCCCTATGTTTCATTCCAATGGTTGGTGTCTCACTTGGGCTGTTGCTGCTCAAGGTGGAACAAATATCTGCCAGAGAAATGTCACTGCACGTGGAATTTTTGAGCAACTGTCACTCCATAATGTGACACACATGGGTGGTGCTCCTACAGTTTTGAACATGATTATAAATGCGCCGGCAAGTGAGCAGAGGCCACTGCGTAGCAAGGTAGTAGTCATGACAGGAGCTGCTCCACCGCCCGCTTCTTTAATTTTCAAAATGGAAGAATTAGGATTTAAAGTAATGCACGCATATGGTTTGACTGAAACATATGGTCCTGGAACAATATGTTCTTGGAAGCCTGAATGGGATTCTCTACCACGAGATTCACAAGCAAAGATAAAGTCAAGGCAGGGTATGCAACATGTTTGTATGGAAGAAGTAGATGTAAAAGATCCTGTGACCCTCAAAAGTGTACCACTTGATGCGAAAACTATAGGTGAGGTAATGTTCCGAGGCAACACAGTGATGTGTGGATATTTAAAAGATGTTAAAGCAACTGAGGCTGCATTTAGTGGTGGATGGTTAAGAAGTGGAGATTTAGCAGTGAAGCACCCGGATGGCTACATAGAATTGAAGGATCGAGCAAAGGATATTATTATCTCTGGCGGAGAAAATATTAGCTCGATCGAGGTAGAATCGGTCCTGTTTAGTCACCCAGCTGTTCTTGAGGCAGCAATAGTGGGGAGGCCTGATGATCATTGGGGTGAGACACCTTGTGCATTTGTGAAGTTGAAGGATGAAGGTAAAGCTAGTGCAGAGGAGATAATTAGTTTTTGTAGGAATTGTTTGCCCCATTACATGGCTCCTAAGACTGTTGTTTTCGGGGATCTGCCTAAGACTTCAACTGGTAAGGTGCAAAAAAATGTTTTGAGACAGAAAGCTAAAGGAATGGGAAGCCTTTCTAAGATAAATTATGTCAGTAAACTATGAGGCCAATATATAGGTCTTGAAAGGAAAAGCTAAATTTTACTTGTTTCCTGTTATTATTATTATTATGATAATCAATTCAGATATTGTTTGTAGCTAATGCAATTTGATTGTTATGTTAATAAAGAACGGAAGAAAGAACGCTCAAGTTTATTACGTGTAGTACGTATTTAGGAAAGCAGTCCAAGTCAGACTAATAGGTAAGTGTCCAACTTGGACTACTTTTTTTAATTGTTGTTGTTTTTTTGGTCAGCACCGTCAGCGTCACCACGTGTAGTTTTCAGCTTTTGCAAAATTATCAAGAATTACTTCGTTAACTTGAGAACTTATGTTAATAAATTTAGTCCGGTTAGGCTCTAAATTAATATTAATATTGAAGTGGGGCCTTCATTTGCTGCCAAGATTTAGGCTGAGACATTAATTGGCATTCATATCTGGCTATCCACCGGCAGTTCCCTTTCTTTAAGCCTTGTTTTCATGGTGTTCAAAAGCAACACGATAGCAATAATAACAATAACCTGCGGATTTTACAAAGGCCCATTATCCAGTGTTTAATTGCTGACGCAAAAACTGAATTTGATGCTTTTTTTTTACTTAATTATACTTGACTCAAATTTTAAATATTTTATGCGTTCAAATAAACTCTTACAAACGAATTTAATATATCTTAATTAGTTATAGAAAAGATGTGAACTTGAGCAAGTTGTAAACAGGTAGGTAAATGACAAATATTTTTTAAAAAAGTTTGTTGATGCAGGAAACTCAGGCCCACTAATTTCAACCATATATGTATATTCGTTGTATTTCTATGCTCATGCTTAAATACTTTAATACTGTAGTTCTGGTCGATACATGTTACATTCATTCACTTATATTCCATAGATCAAGACATATATGATGAAAATATATTTGATTAATATAGTGGTTTGACGTTAATTCTTTGTGTTTCAAGTCATAGGTTGACACAAGTTTTGTTTGCTTTATAATAATAATAATAAATGGTTAAAACATTGGGTCTATTTAATAATATTTTGAGTCTTGTTAGTAGGGGTGAGAATCGTATCGTATTAGTTGTGTCTATGTCGTGTTTGTTTTGTATTATTTGTATTGGTATTGAGTTCATTTCATGTTATTCGTGTCGAGTTTTCGTATCAATTGATATATAAAAAAATTTACTCAACTTTTTATTATGTTACCTATTTATAATAATAAAAAATAACAAATTTTTTAAAAACATAAAAGAAAATTTGATCAATTTTTATTAAAAATATTTTATATAATATCATATTTAATTTTTATTATTAAATCGTATAAAAAATTATCAGTCTTACTTGTCAGGTAAATCTTGATTCTTCAAAATAGACATTAGACACAGGTCCAATATATATTTTTTTATTTATAAATTTAAAGTAAATTGAAACGTATCATGGATGGAGCTAAGGGTAAGTGGGCACGTGCTTCCTCTAAGATTTTTTTCAAAATTTTTAGTATGTTGTAATATTTGTAAGTTTTTTTTTTTTTTTTCTTTCTTTCTAAATCTTCTATAATGTTCACTTTCATCCTTCTCATTGTGTGCTCCATATATGATATTAGGGTGGCAATTTGTATCAGTGAATTCTCATTGTGTGCTCCATATATGATATTAGGGTGGCAATTTGTATCAGTGAATTTGATTTTGTAGGGTTATTGTGTTAATTTATTGTTTTTGTTGTGTGAGATTATCATGATTGTTATTATATAGAAATAATAACCTACTTTTTATTGGTTCTTTCTTTATTATAATACGGAATATTATCTTTAGGATTATTGTGTTAATATTTCTTTTTATTGCTGTATCAAATAGTTCTTTAATTTTTCGTCTGTGATCCATTTTTTCATTCCCAATCTCTACTTTGTTAACATTTACACATTATATACGGAAGGAAAAAGAATAGAAGTATGTTAAAAGTTTATAGTATTAATTCTAGACGATGTGAAGCTACTTTAATATTCCTTCAAGTTGAAGTTGGACCCACTCTACGGTCATTCTTTTATGCAAGGTTCGAGTTTCTCACATTTCTAATTAAACATATTCTGATATCATGTTAAAAGCCTATGAGCCTAACTTTACTCCAAAAGAGTTATTATAGGGAGAGAGTTGTTCATGCTTTATATACTGCATATTTTAGGATTTTTTAGACGATGTGGTACTACTTCAATAAAGTAAAAAAAAAATATTTTTTATAGGTACTAAAAATTTAATAGTTATTCAAAACGTATTAAAAATTTATATCTATATGGATTATAATAAATTTAAAAATTTTAGACAATTTTTAATAATTATTTTGACTTATAATTTTTTTTTAAACCAAATGTTACCGCGGGACCGCCGCAACAGCCTTTTCATTTTCTTTTAGTAGTCTCTTTGGTATAATATTTATTTTAAATTAGTAAATATTTTTTTATAAAAATAAAAAGTATTAAGAATACATAAATATATATTTATTTATATTAATTATATTATAATATGTGATAATATTATTTAAAAAAATAAAAATAATAATTTAATTTTTTAAATAATTTTGCTACATATCACAATATAATTTATATGAGTGCAAGTTATGTGACCATAACATTGACTTGTAAGGAGTTATTATTCATTATTCTTAGAGTCTCCATCATCGCTATTTCTTAATTGTGTTTTTCAAAATATAATAATTATATTAATATTATAGTATATTTTATTTATTTAAAATATTATATTATTATTTACTTTAAAAAAAATGTATAATTTCTTAAGTTTAATAGTCTTTTAATTATTGTATTTATTTAAAATAGAATTGGTGCCCTTCCATCAATTTTCTAGCTAGGTATGTAATTACAGTTTTATATATATAAGCGGACCGGATTGTAAAAGCCAAAACAATCCGTTCTGTAAGCTTAAAATATATACTAAACATAGAAAAGCTGGTTGAGGGCTTTACTATCAAGTCTGTGCAACTAGGATCAATTCTCAGCATTGTGCATGTACGAGTACGACTTGGTTTATTTGTTCGCCCTACTCTACTCTTAGATGGTCATTTGCCACAGACACAAAATATTATTATGGGTAATAAAACTCTAAACTTAATTATACAATTAATTTTATTTTTAAATTCTTAAAAAAAAATGTAATTTTTTATGATATGAAAGGAAAAAAAATTCTTTTACGACAATTTTTTTTTTTTTTACATTATAAGAAAAAAAATATACGTACATTGATAATAAGATAAACAAAATGTTAAAAATAAAACTATTATACTATTCAATAAACCTAGTAGAAAAGCTTATCTAAATTTAATTTTCTGATATATATGGCTCACTTCTGATTTTTTTTTCTTTATGACATAAATATATGTTTTTTTAAGTCATAACAAAAATAATATATATGCACTGGTAATAAGAAGTTAAAACTGAAACTATTATACTATGCACTAAACTTAAAAAAAAAAAAAAAGCTTGTCTAAATTGAATTTTCTGATATATATGGTTGATGCCCATAAACTTTCCATGGCTATTAAAAAATAAAAATAAAAACAAAAACCAAAGCTCTAAATTGATCATCAGCTTTTCAAACATCTAACAAACAGTAAACGGTGTCATGACTTATGAGTTTGTGTTTGTTTCTAAAATTTATACATCTTTAGTTTGTCAAACATTTCCCATTTTTCCAAATTAAATGTTTAGATGGGCATTTTTGTAGCCGACCGAAGACTCGGTGTGGAAAAGAATCACAAATTTAATGCACGTTTGTATCATTAGTTGAAAATCGCTTTTATACACAAAAGCTCTTTAAATTACTTTGCATTCGGCATTGATTGACAAACAAGAGGCAATGCAGAAAGTGATAGGAAGCCAACTAAAACGAAGAAAATCTACCAAAAAGATGTTGTCATTCATGGACCAAGTGGTTTACTCGGGAAATGTAGATCATATGGAGTACATTTATCTGGAGTAGTCCAGTGTACTTTAACTTCATTTTCTTTGTATATTTTCTTATTAAAATTCTGAGAAAATGGAAAAGAAAATTGCGATAATAGGTGCAGGAATGAGTGGATTAGTTGCGTGCAAACACACAATGGAGAAAGGTTTGAGCCCAATTGTGTTTGAAGCACAGAGCAATATAGGAGGAGTTTGGTCCAAAACTATAGAGTCCACCAGGCTCCAGAGCCCCAAAAGTTATTTCCAGTTCTCTGATTTTGCATGGCCAAGTTGGGTTAAAGAGACATTTCCTGATCACAACCAAGTCATGAGCTACCTCCAAGCCTATGCTATGCATTTTAACATCCTCCCTAAAATCAAGTTCAATACCAAGGTCATCAATGTTGACTATATTTTGCAATCTGATGATCATCGTGAGGACATTGCTTCTTGGGATTTGTGGGGTGGTTCTGGGGAGCCCTTTTCTTCTACTGGAAAATGGAATGTCACTGTACAAGATGCTAGAGACACATTTGCTCCAACTCAGGTAATTTGTGGATTTTTTTTGTTTTTGTTTTTGCTTACTTTCTTGAAAGTACTTTTGATTAAAAGCAATTTGCGAAGACCCACATAGTTTGTGCTTCTATATCAAAGCAAGCATAAAATATATTTTTTTAGCCATAAAATAGTATTATGATAATTATTTTATCGAGATATTTTTTTTTTAAATGACAAAACTATCGTCCTTAATATATATAGCAACAAAAATAAAACCATTTATACTAACTTATACCTTTCTCTGTTGAAGATTATGATCCTATTTTTTTTTTATGAGTTATATGATTTTATTTTCGATAATTCCCCTTTTTTCCCCTCTTCAAACACTTTTATAATGTCTAAAAAGCACAAGCAAAAAAGTCTATTTGTTTAAATGTCCGAACCAAACTTTTATCCAATAAGGCCTTATTGAGTTAAGGGTTGGCCAGACTTATATCTAGCTCTACACTGAGCTCCCTGGTCGATGTGGGGCTCCTCAACACCCCTCTCACATCGGCACCAGCACCGATAGACATAAATAAGGTTGACCGGGGTTGACCGTGTTGGGCACAATCGAGAAAAGGGACCCGCTCTGATACCATGTAGAATCCAAGCCTAACTCAACTCAATAAGGGTTCATTGAGTTAAAGGTTGCCCAGACTTATATCTAGCTCTAGACTGAGCTCCCTGGTCGATGTGGGACTCCTCAACACCCCCCTCACATCGGCACCAGCATCGATAGACATAAATGAGGTTAACCGGGGTTGACCGTGTTGGGCACAATTGAGAACAGGACCCGCTCTGATACCATGTAGAAATCCAAGCCTAACTCAACCCAATAAGGCCTTATTGAGTTAAAGGTTGCCCAGATTTATATCTAGCTCTACACTGAGCTCCCTGGTCGATGTGGGACTCCTCAACAAAAAGTAATTTAAAAGAAGCGCTTTAAAAAAATATATTATTTTGCTTCTGTCATAAAGCACAAAGTGTGCTTTTTAAATTATGAATTGACAAATTTTTTCTGTTCGGACAAAAACAGTTTTTTTTAGTATCAGAAGCACTTTTGTTTAGTCTAAGCAGAAATAAACAGACTTCATGTAATTGAGCTACCAATTTCTCGAAATCAAATAAGTTGTAACAAATTAAGCTAGCACTTGAGCAGGTATACCAAGTAGATTTTGTGATCCTGTGCATTGGAAGGTACGGTGATTTGCCAAACATGCCAGATTTTCCAATTGGAAGAGGGCCTGAAGTGTATGACGGAGTAGTCATGCATTCAATGGATTACGCTGCAATGGAAAATGACCGTGCTGCTGAGTTCGTCAAAGGAAAACGAGTTATAGTAGTTGGATTTCAAAAGTCAGCTATTGATATTGCAGCTGAGGTTGCTAACATAAATGGTATGTGCTATAATATCTGATTATCTACACGTTCCCTTCCATTTTGTGTTGTTGTTTATTTAAAATAAATAAATTTTTCAGCGGGGTACAAAAAAAATAGAGGAAAATAATTATAAAAATAGCCATCAACGTATTTTATAACAATTTATAACTTTCAAACGAAAAAAAAAATCAAAAATCACATTGTTTGTAATTCATTCTTATTTACATTTTTTTTTCTTCCAGAAAATACTTGATTTAGAAAAAAATGTTAATAAAACTGAGAATTTTTTTTATAAATATGCTCCCTTGAAAAGAAAAAAAAAACACAATAATCAAAATCGTTATCGCCAAATGAAAATAAAGCTTGAACTAGTAATTGACTGTTTTCACTTCTTGTTTTCCATTAGGATCAAGTTACCCATGTTTGCTTTTATTCAAGAGGGTGTATTGGACAGTTCCAGAACACTTGGTCACATATACATTTAGAGGCTTAAATAGATTTTCAGAATATATGGTTCACAAGCCAGGTGAAGGGTGGTTTCTGTGGCTTTTGGCTATTTTGCTTTCACCATTGGTAACTCTCTATACAAGTGCTTATATATGATATATTTATACAGTTCGGGCCCTAAATAGAAGAGTTTTTGAAAATTTTGGTTCAAAATTGTGGCAAAATTGCGTACATGATCATGTAGACCTTGTACGTAAGCAATTTTGGGCCTCAAATTCTAAGTTCATGTATAGCTAAATATAGAAAGTAAATAATAATGTGAATTGTTGTTGATTTCAGATTTGGATATTTTCAAAGCTGGTGGAGTACTATCTAAGATGTTTGTATCCCTTGAAGAAATACAAGATGATACCAAGCCATAGCTTCTTTAACCAAATTACTTCATGTAAAATGGCGGTTACACCATCTAATTTCTATGAAATGATAGAAGAAAAAAGCCTGATTCTGAAGAAGTGCCAAAGATTTAGCTTTTGTAAAGATGGTTTTATAACAGATGAGGAGGGTACACATCTAGCTGCAGATGTTGTTATATTTGCTACTGGTTATAAAAGTGATGAAAAGCTCAAGAATATTTTCGCTTCAGTTTATTTTCAGAAATGCATAATTGGAACTACCACTCCGTTCTACAGGTGAATATGTCTGTATGGCTATATCAGTAAAAGAAGATTGCCACTTTACTCAATGTTCATTTAGTAATGTGTTCTGTGTTTTAGGTTTGTTTTCCAGTTTTTTAATTATTAAACAAAACTTTTCAAAACTTAGGGTTTTACTTGTGTGATACTGTAAAAGTGCTTCAAGACAAAAAATGAAAAAAATTTCTAAGAAGCCCTTTTTAGGGTCAGAAAGCAAATTTTCTGATTGCTGACAGATTATGAGTTTGTTTGTTTGTTTGTGCTTTTGGTAAAGGTAGTTTTTGACAGAATTTTTTTAAAAAAAAGCAACTTCAGGCATATTTATTCATGTCATTAAGCACAAAATGTGTTTTTACAATTTTTTCTGTTTGGTCTTAAAGCACTTTTTTGCTGTCAAAAACATTTTTATAAGGTTCTAAATGAATAAATAAAAAGATCATAATTGTTCTTTTTTGAAACCGTTTATATCTGAAATCACTTTTAACATAAATACAAGTAAATATTTAAACAAGCAAAGTTTTGGAACTAATTTTTCATAACTTTAAAATGGAAACAGAACATTTAATTCTACACAAGTGATTTTGAAACTAAAAACTGAAACATTTTCAACAAAATGAATTTATAAATGCTAATGAGAGGTATATATTTTCAGGGAATGCATTCATCCAAGGATTCCAAATCTGGCTATACTAGGATATGCAGAAAGTGCAGCCACTTTATACACAACAGAAATGAGAAGCAAGTGGATATCACATTTTCTTGCAGGAAATTTCAGACTACCTAGCATAAGAGAGATGGAAGATGATGTTATGAAGTGGGAAAAATGCATGCAACGTTATGTTGGTAAAAGCTATAAAAGATTCTGTGTGAGTGTTCTATTACATATATACTGCAATGATCAACTGTGCAACGATATGGGGTATAACTCTAGAAGAAAAGCTTGGTTTTTGCCTCAACTTTTCGCTGCTTATGGTCCCGCCGATTACAAAAACCTATCTCCAACCATGTAGCTTTGAAATCGCTACCTTCTAGGAAAGCTGGTAAAATTTCTTCGAAGAATCCTAATTCGAATCCCCTCCTTGCAATATATTTAAAAAATAAAAATAAAAAAAGTTGTATTGAAATCGTACAAGTATATGTACTTCAAACACTTAGGTTTCTCTGACTAACATTTATGCAAATGTCTTTGACAATGTCCCATGGTCGCATCAAATGAAAGATATGGCATTACAAGATCTTCCTTGGTGACTAATTTTGTGAAAAGATGGAACTACCTTTATCAGATTGTTTTCTTGGAAACTAATAAATGGTTTGACGACGTTGATCCCTTCTGTTATTGTTGTTACTTTGACACAATATCAGGTGATGGAACTGAACTTCTTTGAAGCACAGGTTAATCTGGATGAACAGGAAAGGGCTGTGTTTGTAAGGATTTGTCTTAAATAGACTTTTGGAGGTGACAAATAGCAATTTTGTACCGTGATTTTATGTCAAAATTAGTCCTCTACCCTGTTTTAAACCTTCAATTGCCGGTTGAAGAAATAAAAAAGAAAAAAATAAATAAAAAGGTAAATAGGGACATACAAAAGAACAAAGAAAAAAAAAAAGAAATATAGCAATGACGAAGCGTAGTGCCTTCAGCTCCATCCAGTTCAACACCCATTGGACTTTCCTTCACAACCACCTCCTCCACAACTGCCTATTGACAACCTGCCTCCACCTCCACTGTCACAGCCTTTACCCAACTTTTCCCCTAGCCCTATTAAGCAAGTTGCGACCATACCCACAACCAGAAATAGAGTCTCATGCCATTTGTGAAGAAGATGACGAAGAAGATAAAGATGATCATGAAATGGGTAGAGATGAAAACGGCAAAGGTTTACATGGGTCAAGAAATGGGGTTGTGAAAATGTCCCATTAGGGTTGCATCTTCCTCTACTTCTACGCCAAGGACGCCAGAGATGAAAGCAGTGCTGCCGTCTATGTCGAACTTAAAAGGTATGACATGAGATTTCTTTTTCATGGTTGATGAAAATATGTCATCTTTAGGTGGAGAGGATGATAACGATGGTGAGCATGATGAGAATGGGGATATGGGATTTGATAAAGATGGGAATTTGGTTGGCGGGTTTGGTGATGGCATCAATGGAGTTGAGCCCAAGTAGTATAGCAGGTGTTGTTCCACCATCACTTCAGACTACCAACATCGAAGTGATCTTCCAGGCGTTGATGAGAACCATTTATCATTAACACATTGCATTTGCATACTACATCAGAACCATTTATTTGAATTATTTATATTGATTTTATGTATGGCTAAAAAATCTTCATACTGTTTGTTTCCTCAAAAATTTTCAGCTGAGCCACTTTACTTGAAAAGACTTACAAATGCCCACCTTCAATCATTTCAACGCCTTTTTATTTGTATTTTCAGCATTTGGTAATGCTGACTATTTTTTTTCATGTATTTAATTACAGTAGTTTTTATTAATTAAAAGCAAGATTGTAGTTCATAACTTTATTCTTGAAATTGTATCAAAAACTCAATTTTTTTCCAAGCATGAAGTCATCTTATTATTATTATTTTTTAATGTATATTGGACATGTAAACATAAAATGTACTATGAGTATAGAAAATTAGCATGAAACAATCATATGAAGATGAAACATATTGAAAAAACATAAGATAGTGTAAATATTTGTGTCCATTTCTTATTATTGACATTCATCTATATCTGTTTATAAGTTTGGTTGGAATAGTGAATTCCTTTGCTAAAAACCTTTCTGGCATTTGGTGACATCCTCCTACTCATAAATTTCTCATCACCATAATCACATGTACTTTCTATTTTCAGGCAGTCCTATGGCCAATACATTTATTCATTTTCTCCTTGATATAAATTATGTAACTTTATATCTTCTAGCGGTAGTCATGTGTTATCTAACTATCATTAGTTTAGAAATTCTATTAAATTGATGGACATAAAATGTTTAAAATATTGTTTTAAACATTTTCTTTGTTTTAATGTCTTAATATGCCTTTGTTTTGATTGCCACAACGGATTTTTAGTTCAAAGAAGTTACTAGCAAATTTATCCATTGACTCCTGTTCGGTCTCCATCAACTCTTGTTCTAGCATTAAGTAGTGAGAAAAATGAAGACCAGAGTCAGAAAGTGCTTTCAAAGCCTTCTAAAATTCAAGCCATATTGAAAGGCACTAAATAGGTAGAAGAGGCCACTCTTATTGCATGTAAGGCCTTCACTATTGTAATATGTTTATTAGCATGTAAAATGTCTTAGCATTTGACAAATATTGCCATTTTGGAACCTTATGTTCCCTTGACTACATTTGT